>JADLSH010000297.1:0-1219630 GCA_016169945.1 Trachythela sp. YZ-2020 | reverse complement strand
GGTTGTGATAAAGGTGAACTTCAAATATATATTTTTTTCTTACTTCACTTGGTTGAATCTAGAATACTGGGTTTGCGTGGATAAATCCAAGTGAGTAGATATATACACACCTTATCACAACTCGCACAATTCGATAACCTATATATATATACAGAACTTCACGGTTACAGCTCAGCAACTGGTCTCTGTAGCTCAGTTGGTTAAAGCGTTGCACCGGAATCGCAGGGTCGTGGGTTCAATTCCTGCCAGAGGACCTAGTGTTGCATTTTTCGCAACCGTTCCTGGTTAGGTCTTAAATTTGTGTATATATTGACTCACTTGAATTATCCACGAAACCCAGTATATATAATGGCCTATAATGCCATATCAGGTTCTGGATAGAAATGATATTATTATAGCACAATATACTGTATTATTACAAAAGAAGGATTGTTCTCCTCTCATAGAAAGCTAAATATTTTGCTTTGGTGATTGTATTAACATCAAAGCAAATGAGTCAATATTTCATTAAGTATCAATTCATGAATCATCAACAATATTCATACTCTTAACCTTGTGGCAGAGACAAACTTCTGTGTAGTTGTAGTCGTTTGTATTGTTTTAGACAGTCTGACGGATCAATTGAAGTTAACGACCCCCTGCCCCTTAGTGCGAGTCGTATACTTCAATCGGCCATTGAAGTATACGACCCCCAAAAAATAGCTTTTTGTCGGCGATTCATGATTATTATTCATGCTTTTTTATATCGAGAATTTCTGTTTAGCCTTCCTTTTATGTATTTGGTGGGAACCGGTTTTGTTTATCTTTGTCTTCTCACATTGGGTAGTCCAGAGCGATTGCCAAAGATTACTTCTCGCAGTTCGTCGTGGAGAGACATTTCGTCGGTGGAATACTGTTACAGTATGCTCGCCAAACATTTTAAGGCCTTTTATAATGCCTTTCCAGCAATGAGTCATCGAACAGATATTTACAAGATGCAGTTTGCGATCAAAACACGGAGACAAAATTGCAAAACTAAACACCTCAAGCGCATATTATTGGTCGTGTTGAAAGTCTTTTGAATTTGTTTCATGGTCAAAAAATCAATGAACTGAGATATAGACAATAGAAGAGAAGTCATAAAAATTCCTTTGAAACAGACACAAACACGAAAATCCGTAAATTTAACGATATAATACAAGGGGGGTCGTATACTTCAATCCGAATATTTGTTATTGAAGTATACGACCCCATTGGCGTAGGGGGTCGTTAACTTCAATTGATCCAGTTCGACTCGCTTGGACCACATATTATTTCAGATTTATTGCTTGAAATGATAATCTGTAAATACAAAGGCATATAGAAAGTTCTTAATCTCTATTAATAATATATTCTTGAAGCCAAATGGGGCCAACGACCAACGTCAGCTAAAATTATACATGAAAACAATTGATTATATACTCTATATTTACAAGCAAAATCTAAAAATATTTACATAGTTTAACACTTACTTTCCAATTGATTGTTTGAATCTTCAAATATTGGAATGTTTCTTCGTATTTCGTTAAAATTTGCAGATGATTTATGTATAAAGTTTTAATTCCACAAGATTTTTGAAAGGACGCGCTGTGAGTGCACGCTCGCTAAGCATCCTGGGTGCCCATATGTGGCATGCGTCTGCATACCACTGAAGGCACTGATCTCAAATATCTCAACAGTCCAGCATATATGCAACAATGATCAGCAACGATAATCTCAATCTCGTATACGAGATTGCGATAATCTCTGTCTTTCTGACGAAAACTCATTTCACGCCAGTCTCGAAGCCACAGTAAAATGCCAAATAATCGAGTCAGCGGGGCTAGCACGGCTTATATGAACAGGCCCTGATTCCAGGGGGGAGTTATACAGGGGGGAGTTATTTGGGGGAGTATAGGGCATGTACTCCTTTCCAACCTTCAATCTAAGATAAGCCCATGAATAAGATAATTTTGACATTAATCAATTAATATAATTGGTTGTGAATATGACCAATTTATTGTTAGTTTTCGAACATGTCGATTTTGCCTATTAATTTAGTCGCTGGGGCACTTGTGCTCAATAGGTTTCCGTACCCAACATTTGACCAATTTAGAATTGGTTATTGATTTGACCAATTTAGAATTGGTTATTGATTTGACCAATTTAGAATTGGTTATTGAATTGACCAATTTAGAATTGGTTGTTGATTTGACCAATTTAGAATTGGTTAATGATTTGACCAATTTAGAATTGGTTATTGATTTGACCAATGTAGAATTGGTTATTGATTTGACTAATTTAGAATTGGTTGCGGATATGACCAATTTTAGAATTGGTTGCGGATATGACCAATTTAGAATTGGTTGCGGATATGACCAATTTAGAATTGGTTGCAGATATGACCAATTTAGAATTGGTCATTCAACATTGAGTGACCAAAAAAAATGGTTAAATTGACCAATTTAAATTGGTAGAAAATGCAACCAATTAAAAATTGGTTGTTTTAACCAATATTAATTGGCCATTTCAGAATAACCAATTCATGAATTGGTTAAAATGACCAATTCAAATTGGTTGTAACCAATAAAAATTGGTCATTTTAACCAGTTTGTTTTTACTGTGTACTTTGAAGGGTAATCCAAATTTTGGATGTAATCACGCGTTTAAAAATTAAGTATATAAATTTACGTTTCTCGTATCAATGAAGGCCAAGTCTTTAACTGTCAAATGTTACCTTGCTTGTATAATTGCGAAGAAAAATGACCAATGCAATACAATACAATAGAATACGATTTGAAATTTCGATCAAAAAACACATTTTTCCCAGTGGCGCAGCCAAGTCTCTCTTTCCCGCCATTCATGGCGCCCGTGCCAAATAAAAGTTGCTTATATATGTGGGAAACAAATAGGCATTGCAAGTTCCTTGCAAACTTCCACTTCCTTTAAATGTTTTAACCACGAAGACTCTCTATCCTTAAATTTGGATCCGAATAATTTCAATACTCAAACAATAGGCTTGCACTTAATTCCCAATGGTGGAAAAATGCGATTTTGATCGTTTATTCTAAATCGGATCGTGTTTGGCATGATAACATGCCAAAGTTGATTACCCCTTTTATACACTATTTCAGTTGTAGTACTTGCAATAGTCCAATGTACAATCCAAATGCGAGGAGTATAATGGCCGGGAATGAAATATTTTATCAAGTAAATGTAATATATATCGCCTAGTTGGATTTTAGGGTCAGCATTTATCATATTTGCATAAATATTTACAAGTACGGTTCCATAAATCAAATTATTGCTTGATATGGCAAAGAATATGACATCTATAGGCTTACACACACGGATGGTGGAGAATTATTTTCTTGACGGACATAATGAGACTAGAAGTGTAAGAAGCAACTTTTTACTTGCCAACCTCAACCGTTTGTTGCTAATTTTAAAATTTCTGCGTGAATGTATACCTCTGAGAATAACAAAAATAGCTGTCAAATTACACATTTTTGTATGACTGCGACCAATAATGGCTCAGGACAATCCGATGAGAAATGTGTTAGAAATATAATTTTCACTTTTGGGAATTAAACGAATTTTTGACCATTTGCCGAAATGGTGGTTGCCTATTTGTGCATTTCAACTTCAGTCTGCAAACTGCAAGTTTCGTAAAATGTTTCAACCACAACATTTTACTGTTAAATCGCGATTTGAACCTACTTTAAATTTACCAAACTTGATAAATTGCCCATGGATTACGGCATTTTGTTAAATTAAAATTCTTAAATTTGAATGCAAAATGAGAATATTTCGATTAGCAAGACAATAGCTTTGCACTCAACTCTCAAGCAACAACAACAAGGGCAGCAACATTTATTCGTGTCTTAAAATAACTATTTACGTAACAAATGTGGAAAAATGCGTTTTCAACCAGCAATGTTTAATCGTATCATGATCGTAATGATACAAAAATGTCATTTAATATACTCGAAATGCGAGGTTCAGCGAGAACGAAAATGTCGTAGGAACCACGGTAGGGGGCACAGAGGGCACATGCCCAACCCCCCAAGTTTTCTTCAAGTGCCTTTTCTCCAGCTAAAACAATGAATAAAGTGCCCTTTTCTAATAGAAGAGTATATTCGAGTAGAAAGTTATGCATGAAATTCCGGTATTGAAAATAATAAAACACGCTAATAAAACACGCTAGGAAATCTCTCCTTTTCAATACCGGAATTTCATGGATAAAAAAAGATAGCAAGAGTTTGTTTGACGTTACCATGGGCAGTTTCGACGGCGCGGAAATTTGCGAGTTAGTGGGTCTTTTCATTTTAAACCACCTGAGTAAAAAATTTGGCAAAGAAAGCATCGGCCTATATAGAGATGACGGTTTGGCTATTATAAAAAGTAAATCAGCACGTTTAGCAGACAAAACAAGGAAAGACCTCCACAAAATTTTCGAGCAGTTTGACCTAAACATTACCGCCGAATCAAATTTACGTATAGTAAACTTTTTGGATGTAACTTTCGACCTTAACAATTGAAAATATAGGCCCTATAGGAAGCCCAATGACGATCCACTATACATAAATATGCACTCTAATCACCCACCGAGCATCACAAGGCAACTACCTGCATCAATTAACAAGCGCATCGCACTTCTTTCATCAGATGAGCAAACTTTTCAGGAATCTTCACCCATATATCAGAACGCACTTAGGCATAGCAACTTTAATCATGAACTTAGCTACACTCAGCAATAATAACCGCAAAAACAACGCAGGAATAGGCAACGCAACATCATTTGGTTCAACCCACCATTTAGCAAGAGTGTTAGCACAAATATAGGACGTAATTTCCTTAGTCTAATTGACAAACATTTTCCACCGCACCACAAGGTACATAAAATTTTTAACAGAAATACAGTTAAAGTAAGTTATAGCTGCATGAACAATATTAAGTCAGTAATCACTAAACACAATGCACGCATATCTAGAAATAACAAGCCACAGGAGAGGGACACTACCAATTGCAGTTGTAGAGAAAACACCATTTGCCCGCTTCAAAAACAATGCATGACTAGGGACATAGTATACAAAGCAACAGTCACAGTAAGCAACACAAACACGATCAAAAATTACATTGGCATGACTGCAACCGCATTCAAAGAGCGATTGGCCAACCACACTAAATCTTTTCAGCATAAAAAGCATGCAAATGACACGGAACTTTCGAAATATATTTGGACATTGAAAGAAAACAATAAGGATTTCAGTATTAATTGGCAAATTTTAAAACATTCTATTTCGTATACGGGAGGATCAAAACGATGCAATTTATGTTTAGAAGAAAAATTTTGCATTTTGAAAGAAAAAAACAAGGATTGTTTACTCAACAAAAGAGCTGAAATAAGTTCACGATGTCGTCATCGTAACAAATTTCGCGTAAACAACGCAAACAAAGCCATGCATGCACACATTGTCTCCCACACACACCCCCACGCCCCGGCAGGAAGCATATAAGCGGTCATTTCTTTCGATACTTGTAAACTGCCTGATGATTCTTTTACAGATGAAACAGCCTGTTGCAGACAAGTTTTGAGGTAAGCGAAAATCTATAATTATATATATATATATTAATGATTCCGTTATGTAACTATAAATGATGTACATTTGTTGAAGTCATAGTGATGTAAATGTAGTATAGGGTATTCATGTCAGGCAGGACTTAATTTAGGACTCTATTTGTCCTGTTGTCTGAGCCTTCAATCTTGTTATTGTAAAATTAATAAAAATGATGACTTGGCCGGCCGTCTAACATATATAGCTGTAAAATTTTAACTTATTTGTAAAATTTGGAATAGTCGTAAAATCTCGAATAGCTGTAAAATCTCGAATAGTCGTAAAATCTCGAATAGCTGTAAAATCTCGAATAGCTGTAAATTATCGGACACTTTTATCCGATTCTCGACAAGAATTCTGATTCTCGACATGAATCCTGATTCTCCAATACTTTTGTCCGATTATCGACATGAATTCTGATTCTCGACATGAATCCTGATTCTCGAATACTTTTGTCCGATTCTCGACATGAATTCTGATTCTCGACATGAATTCTGACTCTCGAACACTTTTGGCCGATTATCGACACTGTCCGACTCATAAAGTTTCATAAATGTGGAACAACATATTTCCGTTGGATAACCCGAGAGAATGCTCCGTCTCCCTCCTCCGCAATGGCTATCATTGATGTAATTAACGATGGATTTACTGACGTCACAAGCAGGGTTAGCGATATAAAGTTACCATCGGTGACCAAGTTACAATTATTAGATATTTAGAATGTTGCCAGACAATCTGTTATTTGATATAGTTACCGAAGTATGATTTTGGACGCACACCGTCCATTGTCTTTCTGGGTAAAATACTTGCGTGACCGTGCTAGTGATGTAACATGCATATCCACAATAATCCAAGATGGCGGACAGCTTGCTGATTATGACGCTTTTTGTCAAAATATCGATCTCAGCAGCTAAGAAAGATACGAACAGGTACGAAGATATATATATATATATATATAATTGGTGGCTAATAAGCTATAATGCAAAAGCTCACTTCCCTTGTGGTCGTTTGAGCACTCTGGCCCCAAGACACTTCACGCATGTCTGGATGCGCACGTGTCTGAGTATTGTACCACATGCGCTTGGTGAGGGCAATAGTATGGTGTATAAATACGAAGTCACTCGCATCTAGACTGCGTTACAAGCTGCACTGACGAGCCGTTGAACGGCGAAACATGCATGTCTGCAGATTTGACTATATATATATATATTAAAAGTTATTTTAAATAAGACAAACTAATCTTTTATTGCCATATCCCTTTAGGTCCTTCCATTCTAAACCCACTACGGTGCCCTTTTAAAGGCTCCCAACCATTTACAATAACGAAAAGCGTGTGTACTTATAATTAATGTAACTCTTGCATTATCATACCTAGCAACGTAAACTCCGATCAACAAATAGAGAACTGCTCCAAATTCATAACCCCTGACTAAAAAATATTGAGATATATCGTTTTATGTTGCTAGACCAAGACTATGAAACGAAATTCCTTCCCATCTTTGGAAAAGTGAATGTAATTCGAGCAGGAATTGTGTAAACTTACTTAAACTGGAGTAACGACCGAATACAAATTTTATTAATTTTTATAAAATACATTATACCTTGCATTCTGACTTTTTGAACGATGTTGGAAGCTAAAACGATATCATTCATAATAGATTTGTAGACGCGTTCTCTGATTCTAAATATATATTTACAAAACTACGACTTTTTGCCAGTCGCTAAAAGATGTCTAAAATATTGTTATGTGAATCTAAATCGTAAAAATATTTGGAGACCAGTTTATCTACACAAAAAATAATAAAAGGAAGTTGGAGACTCTGTTGGTGTTCCAAACGGAGTCATAAGCAATCATCCAGATGTGATATCATTCTCTTTTAGCTGTTTATAGCGTTCCACTATTTCAACCAAAATGTTATTACTAGTAAAATCCCTCAATAGATTTTTCCTCAGTTTCTAACGAATTACCTTGCACATGGTCACATTGCTTGTCTTAAATTTAAACCATGACCAGTTGCACTCCACGCCTACATAGGGGAACCCTTTCTAATTACCGTACCTAGAGTATTTTTATGAAATGCCAACAACGTCAACTGCAACTCAAAAAAATATCATTTCATCTTAAATTCAAACAAACGTTTCAACCATATTTTAGTTATCGTCTGCCATGACGTTTGAAAATCCGTTATTTTGTAAAATCACTGAATACTCTGCAATCAGGGGCGTAGGAACGTATTCAATATTGGGGGGACCCAAGCTCACGTGGCGCCATCATTGTTGGCGCCGAGCGAAAATTTTTTCAAATTTGAAGCCCCCAGACCGCGGCCCCCCGGCCCCCCCGTTTCCTACGCCACTGTCTGCAATGATTGTATCGACCTACGGTAACGCTTTTTATTTTTTATCTATGAAAATAAAGCAATCTGATTGGCTAGCGAGCGTTCCAGAGCGGTCCGGATTTTTGCATCCGGCCCTCTCTGAAACTCATCCGGCCCGCTCTGGATTACGCGACAAAACACAGGAGTGCAACAATTTTTAGATTAAAAAATCTACCCAAAAAGTTCAAAAAGCTAGCCTAACGATAGTTAGAGTACAAAAATGAATTGCATCAACTCCAAAGGCTTCATATTAAGCACGATGCGTCGAGAAAACTAATACATTTGTTTTAAATGCTCGTGTATTTCAGTATTTGGCCACATTAAAGTTAAAAAAATACAGTTTAAACAGATATCATAGAATAAAAAACTTTTCTCCACACATAAAACTTAAAAATATGGACCAACTGTAGTGAAAACATGATTTTTCTGCCCATTTGTTAAAGTACTTTTCGTATACATATTGTAAACAAAAAACAATTAAAGCCGTGGCCCTTGACAAACAAAGTTGAGGCTATATGTTTTTTTACCGTGAAATGATAGGAAAAAAATTACAGCATACCTTGTTCTTTGTCCAGTTTTAGTAGAAAGCGTTCATCGAAGTCAAAACACATGCATTCACTGCATGATTCACTTTATGAGTTTTTTATGGCCAAAGCAAGTATTCACGAAGATATCCTTGTCGAAGAAACACGAAATACCAGAAAACCAGGCCAAAACCTTTCATTCCTATGCTTTTCTACTCCCATATTTAAAAATATCGTGTACATTTGTACAGAAACTATGTTTTTTTTTGTGAGTTTCTTGCCAGTTTTCTTGAGTTTTCGTCTTCGTGTTTTCTTTTAACCAAAGTTTTGTTTTAACTAACGTTCAAGTTTTGTCAGCCTCGCTTTGAATTCACAATTGTACTGATCTCAAATTATTTCGCTACACTGGAATTTTCAATTTTAATAAATTCTTAAATTTTACCTATGTTAAAAAATAAACACGTTATTTACCGGCAGCGTCGGTCCGGATGAGAAAAACTGTGCCCTCGGTCTTGAAAACGTCCCTCGCCCTACGGGCTCGGGCCGTTTTCAAGACCTCGGGCACAGTTTTTCTCATCCGGACCTCGCAACCGGTAAATAACATATATATATATTGAGTTAACACTAATACCCCATTGGAGATTACCACCTTAACTTGAAAGTTTAATATCGCATCCGTAGCATGAATCCTGCAGCAAAATATAATCCTGTTCATACTCTAAATTACCATAATTACCACGGTGTGATATTATGCACCTAAAAATTGTGAAATTCCGAAATATATCAACCATGCAGCAACAGAACAAGTTTTCTGGATAGTCGCCGAGTAGATTACCAGTTTAGCATTGAGACATGGAGCCGTTTAGCACAGACGCAATAAAATATGCAAGAAAATTTGTTTAATTTTGAATTTTCGATACATATATATCTAGTATGTATATACGTATTGTATTATGTATTTGTAATTATCTGAAATTCACCACCCACCAGCTCTGCTGCATTACTTATCATGTAAAATAAAGTTTTTCATTCATTCAATTTTTCATTCGTTTACTCGTTCGTTCGTTCGTTCTCTCATTCGTTCATTCATTCGTTTATTCATTCATTCATACTCTGACTCGCAGCCCTCCGTCAATAGTTAACATACAAACTTTGCACATGAAGCTGTTTATCACCTGATTTTGATGCCATTTAGTTAAAGATATAACGTTAACTATAAATTATCTATCAAGTTATCTCTTTTCTGTGCTAAAAACTTCTTGAGTGAAGTGTGAATAGTAATTAAGTGTCAGAGTTCATTTGCAGCAAGGTGGTTGGAATCTAACAACACTTCCTTCGATAACAAAATCACTGAACGCCACATAGTTGCCTTTTAAATTTTCAACACAAGAGGAGGCGAGACTCTCAATTTCAGCAGAAGAAAGGACTTTTTTCCAGATGTGGACTTCAGCCAGTTCACCAACGAACGCCGATGTTGATTCGAAACTTCCTCCTACTGTATCTTGATCTTGGCCAATGATCCACTTCCCCCCACCTGGTAGAATTTTTCCAGTCCCAATTGTCGTGTTATGAACGTTCGATCCATTCACGTAAACGACGAACTGTCCATCAGAAGACTGCCATGTAACACATACATGCTGAAATTTATCAGTGTTATCCAAAACCGATCCAGTGCTACAAAGAGAATAATAGATATTGGATTCATCCGTATAGGTAATAAAATATTTGTTTAACATTGCGTTAAAATACTTATGTTGAACTAACTTATGTCGAACGTCTAACAAAACTAAACCTTATCCCGCTTATGTATGACAGAGAACAGAAGGACTTGACTTTTTATTATAAATGCAAGTTCAATCTGGTAGATTTACACGTGGCACAGTATGTTGGAATTACGGCAAGCAGGACACGTGCAGGCACCTCACACCTTTTAAGAACACAAGTTTGCAAGACTACCACATTCCAAAAGTCCTACTTTGTTAGAATTGTAAATATGTGGAACTATGTATGTAAATCTGCTCCTTCCAACTGCTACGACACTCTCTCCTCCTTTAAAACATACCTACACAAGGCTTACCTCCACCTTACTGCAACTTCCTACACTCCTGACCTACCTAGCTCTCACTCACTTATCACGACTGACTAATTCTTCCATGTCAGTTTTCTATCTCTTCTCTCTTTTAATTTACTGTTCTTCTTGCTTTCCATTCTCTCTTCTTTTTTCTATTCTATATTTCTGTTGTTCTGTTTGTACTGTCATGTCTAATGGTGAGCACCATGCATGGGACCTGGTCTCGTTTGTGCTTCGCCACTTTTGGCACCTTACATAGTGTTATGTTTCTATATTAGTCTGTGTTAGTTATGTACAATAATGAATAGTTATTTGTGTGCCAAATAGAGCTGTTAAATTAAATTAAAATAATTATCTGTACATGGAGAAGTCAGATTTCCTGTGACTGTAAAGGCACACAAATAATTTGTTTTAGATTTCAATACAATAATTAACAATTATTTACTGAAGTCGAGGTGAATATATTCACCAAGACGATGTCGAGGTGGATATTCACAGATAATCATCGAGACTGAGGTAAGTAATTGTTTGAGTATAATTCTATAAAAGTCTATGGCCGAATGGCGCTGATAATGCTTAAAATTTATTCGAAAGATTATGCAAAATATAAATCAAACAATTTAAAACGAAGGAAAGTTAATTGTTGTCGTGTCTATGTTAAATGTCAATGAATGTCCGTAGCAATTGCAATTTGCCGCTCTTTGCTTGTCACTTGTGAGTTTTAAATTTGTCAAACAAATAGTTAATAAATTAATTGCAAAAAAAACTTCTTACTTTTAAAAAGCTTAACCTCATGATTGTTGCTAGTTTTGTGTTTTGTGGAACTGCATTATGCTTTATTTTTTTAATTCGCGGAGAGAGGAGAAAAGTCGCTACAAAACGATTTGAGAAGCCATTTTGAAAGAAGGGCATTATTTACTACTCCGGCTAGTAAATAATGCCTCAGATTTACTGTTCGGCCAACCAATCAAAACACTAGAAAGCCATTATTTACTACTGAAATTATACTAATAAAACATAACGGATGGTTGCTTCATTAAACTAAAGATGCATCCACTCGTCGTATATTAAAGTGTCCAAGTTTCCATGAACGTGGACGAAAACATAGTAGCTACCTTATAAGCATAGCAGTTACAACAAGATATGGGTGTATATAGATTTCCAGTTGCTTGATTCGCACTTGAATAAGTAATCCGTTGGTAACATTTTTATTGTTGATGGTGTAGGCATACGATAAGAGTGCGCGACCCGAATAATCAGTTGCATTCATCCAAAAACATGCAGTAATGGAAGTCAAGTTAGTCAACGGTCCAGTGAAGATTCCATAATCCATGATATTCTTTCTACGAAAACGTAAGGCATCAGCACCTTAAATCAGAAATATTGCAAGAAAATTCAATATGTGGTACAAATTCTCAATAATTTGTCGACACAACACACTGGCTTTGAAAAACTGCCTGAAAATACGTAAAGGAAGAATAAACGAAATGAGAGCATCATCGAAAACATAATAATAATAATTTAACTGAAATACATGCACATAAGAACCCTTCGTCTTTACTAACCGAAATACCTATACTTGCTAAATATTGTCTACATATGAAATAGTTATAATTAGCAACTTACTCTAACAGGACAATCCAGTATGTCCTGATAGTGCTTTTATATCGCTTATTAATTCCATAAAACGTTAATATAATATGGACCGAGTGGCAAAAACCGACACTGTATCTTGGCCCAAGGAAGAAAATACATGTGCACTTAACCTATAATTATTACAATAACTCCTTCTTTTCGGTGTATGTATTTGGGATATTTTATCGTATACTTACAAGATTCATTGCAATATTTCCCCCCATAATTGGGAGAACATTCACAGAATGAAGTTTTCTTTCCACATCCACCAACACATCTTCCACCAAAGCATCGAGAATCAGGACACTTGAAGGTTGTCGGGTCCTGTATAAAAAACATTTGCATGAAAATTTATGAACGACACCCTTCGTTACTTTCCCACAGACGGCGGCCCTCTGCATATTTTCAAACGGTATTCGGGTGCAATACCCGAAGGATTAAATTACATTTCTGGCACCTACATTCCCAGGGGTGCAACGTCGTTCATTATATACTCGCTAATGACTTCATCTGTCCTCATCAAGTTGGTGCGTAGATGCAGTCTGTTTGGGAATAGCATCCATCATTTAAACAAAAATAGTGAGTGAAAATATGTTTGATATTATCCTTTGTCGTGAGCTCACGCATTTCTCCACGTTGTTCGGGCACACACAATGGCATATTGTCGTAAAATATTAGATGCAATTACCACTGATTTGGACCCTTATTTTTGTTTGAGATTTAATCAAGGTATATATGCAATGACCGACGTACATTTGACAGATACATCTTCATACATAGTATAAACAGGCAGATTGTTTTTCGAGTTTGGAACATATTTTGCGAGAAACGAGTAAAATGCTTACCATTGTATGACAAACCTCCAAATATATATACTTTGATTGATTTGTGTATGCACTAATTAGGTGCCGAAAACTGCTAATATAAAAATATTACCTCGCGTTGATCACAAGTTTGATGTTTTGTCTTTTTGTTTCATAGGGTTATACACCTTATTCCAAAATGGCGCGCGCGAGGCCCACTCGTGGACAAGGGGGGCCAGATTTTGCAATATTACTATAAATTATATTACGAGGAGAGAGATTTTTGCAGAAAATTCGTGCTGTACGACGTCTTGCTGGGCTTTTACCAGAAGATATTTACCCCGATGAGTGACGCTGACAAAATGGCCATATCATATGTATTAAGTTACAAAGAGCAAAACTATTACAGGCCATGGGTTCGGGCTGTATTTCCTTTCCAAATGCCGAAAAACTGTTGTGTTCCAAATTGTAAGATGAAGGTTTACGTGGAAGGAGGGGAGAATATTTCTTATTTCAAATTTCCTAAAGAAACATAGGACGACATTTTCAAGTAAACCACAACACTCGTGTTTGCTCAAGGCACTTTAAACCTACGGATTTTGAAGCTTCTTTAGCTGGCTGTCGTATTCTTTGTGACGTGGCAGTAACTTCGATATTTGAGTGGAAAGCAGCTTCTCCTAAAAAGAGATTGTCTCCTAGAAAATCGAGATGTGACGTCCAAGACACAGACTCTGATAGTGATGAAAACACGGCTGGTACATCGACTAGTGGAGTCGTCGTAAAAACTATTACAGAACCAGAAAATGAGGAAACGAACGCACTTCAAATTAAAGTCGAAGACTTGAAAGAGAAGTGCACAAGTAACGAAAATAGAGTGTTCTCTACGATGACAAAAGCATCAAATTCTATACTGGATTTCCAAACGTAAAGGTATTTGATGCTCTTTACGAGTGTTGAAATGCTGGATTGGAGAATATGCGGAAAATTTTGTTTACTGCCATTCTGCGACTACTACTACTAACAGTGTTGACGGTTCTTCTAGTCATGATGTATCTACCAAGTAGGGCAGGCCAAGCATACTACACCCAAAGGAAGAATTATTTATTACTTTGTGTGGACTAAGGCAAGGATTTCCTGAAGAACACCTAGCCAATTTTTATGGAGTATCTCAGAGCACCATTAGTAGGATTATTATCAGCTGGGTGAATTTTCTGTACTTGAAATTCAAACATGTACCTATGTGGCCTTCTAGGGAGCTGGGAGATCAGTATATGCCTGAGCAGTTCAAATAAAAATTACCCTCAAGTAGAGTGATAATTGACTGCACAGAAATCAGATGCCAAATGCTAAGCACTTTCTCCTGAATAGTGAACTATTTAACTCGTACCAAAACCATACAACACTAAAGGGTCTTGATGGCGTAATACCTGGTTGTGCATTTTCGCTTGTTAGCGAATTATACACTGGGAACATATCTGACAGAGAAATTGTATTGAGAAGTGGTTTTTAGAGCAACATTTTGATAATGGAGACTCAGTCATGGCTGATAAAGGTTACCACCTGGGGTTGGGTTGAATATATCTCCATTTCTTGGATCGCAAGGCCAAATGAGCGCTGAAGATGTTGTCAAAAAACAGAGTATTGCTTCGTTGCGAGTACATGTTGAGAGAGCAATAAACAAAGTAGATAATTTTAGAATACGGTGCGGTGTTGTTCCTCTGAACTTGTTTGGTATTGTTAACCAAATGTGGGCTGTATGCGCTGTTCTATGTAACCTTCAGAAACCAATTATAATAATCTAATTTGAAAACATGCTAGTCTTGAAATACTACTGCAAAATTTATTATTCAACCTAGCTTGCTGCATTGGGCAGTTTATAATTAGGTCAAACATTCAGAATGATACCAGTTGAATGTGGTTGGTTGAGCTAATTAAAAGCTATCAAATGCACCTGAGACTTTATTATAGCCAGTTCTACACTCGATACATGTTTTCGCGCGATACGAAGCGAAAACCGAATTTCATCAGCGTGATTGGCTAGTAAAAAATTCAACGCGAAATTAATTTTCGCTTTTTCATGTGCAGAACCTAATTCGAAGTGTTTGGCATATGATAAGCGCGACGTTTGAATCAATTGAGTTCGCCGATTATAATTAATTTCGACACCAATATTAAGTTCGACAAAGGCAGTCGTGCCTGAGTCGTGTCTAATGTATTTAGCTCGAAACGGCGCAACGTCGATTCATACGGCGAAATTATCATGTGGCGAATCTAATGCATTTGGTCCGACTTAATTAAGTTCGACGTTTGAATCGAATTTTGCTGAACTAGTGCCGAACTTAATACGAGTTAGAATCGGCACATGAGAAGCACGACGTTTGGACTAGGCCTAATTGACTAATCAATACGTGGTTATATTTACAATCTCTATTTGCATTCAGCTATTTCAGAAACATATCCAATAGTACTCCTCAAAGATAAAGATAAAATTTGTCTATATAAGACAAACCCCAAATTCCTAATTCCCTATATACAGTATTACCAGTAAAATGATGTTAATTTTATGAATTTTTGATATTTGATATCTATTTGAAGGTGGCACCCTGCACTTAATATTAAAACAAGGGTTGAAAATGTGCCTTCCCTATTGCAAAACATACCTTCATGTTTGTGAAATTCATAGTTGCTTTTTGGGTAATAACTATTAATATAACTGTTATGTGTCCAACGTATGGGTTCTAAAATTACCACACTCGCGTTACTATGGCAACAACAGCGTATAGACTATAGTAATCATATCCTATAAATGGGACAAAAAATAAAATTACTTGAATTTCCTTCGGTTAAATTTTTTTTCAAATTGGAAGTAAATTTGGAATACATAAATGTTATTTACCGGTTCGAAACGCTAGGTCCGAGGTCTTGAAAACGACCCGAGCCTGGAGAGCGATAAAGTGTTTTCCGGTAAATAAAGTGTTTATTTTTTATCATAGTAATGTAAAATTAAAGAATTTATTCAAATTGAAAATTCCAGTGTAGCGGAATAATTTGATATCAGTGCAATTGTTAAATCAAAGCGAGGCTGAAAAAATTTGAACCTTGAAAGAAAACACGAAGACGAAAACTCAAGAAAACTGGCAAGAAAAAAAAACATAGGTTCCGTAAAAATGTACACGATATTTTTCAAATATGGAAGGAGAAAAGATTAGGAATTAAAGGTTTTGGCCTTGTTTTCTGATGTTCAGTGTTGCTTCGACAAGGATATATTCGTGTTTATTTGCTTTGCCTTAAAGAAACTCATAAAATGATCATGCAGTGAATGCATGTGTTTTGACTTCGATCAACGCTTTCTACTAAAACTGGACAAGGAACAAGGTATGCTGTAATTTTTTTCTGGTCGTTTCACGAAAATAAAACATATAGCCTCAACTTTGGTTGACAAGGGCCAAGAATTTAATTTTTTTGCTTACAATATGTATACGAAAAGTACTTTAACAAATGGGCAGAAAAATCATGTTTTCACTACAGTTGGTCCATGTTTTTAAATTTTATGTATGGAGAAAAGTTTTTTCTTCCATGATATCTGTTTAAACTGTATTTTTTCAACTTTAATGTGGCGAAATACTGAAATACATGAGCATTTAATTAAAATAAAAGGGAATTAGTTTTCTCGGTGCATTGTGCTTAGTATGAAGCATTTAGAGTTGATGCAATTAATTGGACTGTAACTATCGTTAGGCTAGGTTTTTGAACTTTTGGGTAGATTTTTTAATGCCCAACATATCAGATATTAAGCTGATAAGAACAGAGCATAATAAATTTATTTCAGAAAAAACACTTATTTACAGCGATGAAAAAATTACTTTTAAAGACGCTTATTGACGTAGATGATTCTATATACAAATATGGGATAATTATCATAAATTATCTCATTTATCTCATGAGATGTGATAAGCAAGTTCGTAATACGACTATAAAGTTCGATGTGAAAGGAGGAAAGAAACTAAATTAGGCTAAATGTTTCTGTGTGTATAGGTGGTTTATCTACACCACCATATGCTTATAGTAGATTTCAGACGATCCTTTAATTACATCTGTACAACAAAATTGCGGAATAATGTTTTATAGAATTTGGCCAAAACAGCTTCATTATTGGGATGCCATGTTCCGAGAGCGCGGATAACAAAGGCATGGAGTGAGCACCTTTTCCCTAGATTTTCAAAATGACGCTTCAAATGAGCATATTTCTGCAGCTTATCATAATCGGCTTTCGAGAGGGCGTCTTCTCCATTCTCAAAAGGGCATGTTACGTCGATAATAATGACGTCATCACCATCCTCAACAACAATATCCGGTCGGCAATCATCATCAACCCCTGGTACTTGTAGGTCGGCATGGACGACACCAGATCTAACCGCGTTCACCAATCTCGTCATTACCGCGTTGCGTCTTTCATGAATCATCACCATGTGAGTCTCGCAATGGTTGAGGACGTGGGGTAAGGTTTCATTCTGACCTGCGCACCTTCGGCAGTTGGGAGAAACATCGCACCAACGGGCTTTATTCTGGTTTGTTGGTACGACATTCAACCTTGCGCGATGCACGAAGCGCCAGTCGCGGAAACGGATGTTGAGGCCGGTGTAGATGAAGGCCGAGCCATTGCCAAAACTGTCCTTAGCCAAGGCTCTGGCGACTTTCCCCTGATCGGGGAAGTCCATCAACTTCTCCGCCGCAAGATCTTGAACGTGTCGGTGAAGGAAGGAGGAGGCAGCTTTGGAGAGGCACGGGCCTTTGGTGTTTGTGCAGATGGCAGGGGCTTCGTTATTGGGGCAGGCAAAGGTGATTCCGAGTCTTCGGCAAGCGCATCTGGCTCTCGTCCGCAAGGAGTGGTTCGGTACCGTTTGCGATCTTTGTGGAAGGGACCGCGCGTGGAGCAGACATGAAGTCACGAATCAGTGCAGGGGATGCATCAGCAGGAGCAGCGAACCGTACAACACTTTGGGGTTCTGCCACCGCAACGGAGGAAACAAACGAGTCCGAGGAAATCAGAATCTTCATCGCTTGAACCACGGTTTGAACATCCACTTCGGGTTTATGTCTTGAAATCCTAGGCCACCTACGCGAATAGGGGCGAACACGAAGTGAGTTGTGGAACGAAGAGGAAGGTTGCAGATGGACCGTACGACCTCGATTAACTTCCGTCTGTAATTGGTAAGGGAAGATTTCAGGGGTTCCCCGACGGCCAAGATAAACGTTAGGCAGGATTGGACAAAGGTTTTGATCATGTCCAGTTTTTGCCATGGGGCAAGGAGCGACGCTTCGATTCTATCAAGTTGGACGCAAAGGTCTTCAGCTAACGATTGTATCGAAGTGACGTCCCTAATCATACCAATGGGAACACCGAGATACCGATAATGTTCATGGGCTTTGAGCGATGGGATGGCTTTGCCTTGAACGATTAAATCAATAAACTCGATGTTATCCTGATAGTTCTTGCTAAAGGTTAACGACAGGGACGCACACTTGTCTGGTCGGAATTCGAGGTCAATGGTGGAAGCAGCCTCGCTTGCTGCGTCGAGGAGTTTCTGGAGGTTCCTCTTGTTACGAGCAATAATCACTAGGTCGTCTGCATAAGCTAAAACTGAAATCTCCGAATCGAAGTGTTTAGCTTGTCCTATGGAATGACCTTTTGCAGAGACCGTTTTCTAATACACTTGATCTTAGCCAAAAGGCCGAGAAGCGATCACTTTGGATATAGAGTATTAAAAAAGGCGACCTGTAAGTTCACTACACAAAAATTAAAAAAAATCACCGAAGGAAATTAAAATTAAAACCATTAAGCCATGCCCAAAACGTATGCGACCAAACAGAATTTCATTTCGACAACATCGCTAACTGCGCGTGTCCGTGTCTTCCGTGTGATGGTCTCGCGCGCCCATCACATCTTCGAGTCACTCGCTGGTTGTAAAAAAGGCTGGGTTTTTTTCGAAATTGTGTACAATTGCGGGCATTTCTCTTCGTTTATATTACCCTTGGCTTGTTGGACCCAAAATTGTTAGTTGGTGGTCTTTTTTCTGGTTTGGTTTTTCGCTGGTTTACGCATTGAAATCAGTATGAAAACTTTTCAAAACATTCAAACAATTCCAAAAACAACTCGACAACTCGTAAGTCGTAACTGTCTGCACTGTAATTGTATGCAGTAGTTTTTACATTTTTGATTGCTTTAAATAATTTTATTACTTTGACAGTTCTAGACTGCCTTGAGGAGAGTATAAAATATCATTTTAGAATTTTATGTGGACAACAAGTCGAAAATGTTGAACATTATAAAAGATAATACTTAACGTAAATACGCTGAAAACTCCTACTAGAAAAGCTTAGAAACTGGTTAACAACATACGAACTATTTGAATTTCAAAGATTTACGATTATAATGAAAAGGTTGTGGTTTCTTCGCAGCTAAGTCTCGAAAATAACTTCCCACGGCAAGACATGGAGATTTGCTGCCCTTTTAAATCTATTGTCGGTGGAATCTGTTGTTTTGACCGTACAGATCCAGGTAATTATATACAGGTGATGCCTCTAATGACATGCAAGAAATACATCTCGAGTTACTTGCGGAGTTGTAAGTTTTCTGGCCATCAAAATGAGGTGGATTTAATTTTGTGCCGCGTGCTGGTTTGTTCAAAGCACCAAAAAACATACAAGAAATACTATTTGTCCAAATCATCGTTCTACTCTTGGTGTTGGATGGAATCGGGGCTGTAACTCTAGATGTAGGGTACCCAAAGAGGTTTCTGGACACAAAAGAAAAGGGAAAATTCCAAAGGCAGACAGAGGAATTGGAAAACGCTTTTCACAGATACTGTTAAAACACGCTAGAACATTTATCCAAGTTGGTTCTGGTAAGTATTAGAAAAAGTCCTCTCTACTTGGTCTACTAGTGATTTTAAGGACACAGAAGAACTTTTAACATTGGAAAATTTACAATTCAATATATTAAGGAATGTGTACAAACTTTGAAAAAAGTTAAAACAAATGGAGCCTGAAACTGATGCCGTATCAAGTCTTTCAATGGATTTTGACAAGCTTCAATTGCTGGGGGGGGGGGGAGGGCAGGGGGGGCAACTTTCCCCGGATACCCAACCTAATAGGGTCCCCCAACTTGAGAGAGAGCTTGAAATTGAGCAGGCACCGTCAAAATGTAGGGATTGGTGTATAAAGGGCCTACTTGCAGATTGAGAGCATTGTTGAAATTGGGGCCCCTTTCCTAAGTTAGTTCAACTTGCATTCTAGTTTGGGCCCCTTATATGCCTTAGCACAGTTTAGTCTTTTTCTGCTGTTTTAAAATAATGATGTCATAGGGCCCGCCAGAGAAAATTTTGGCCCGGGCCCCGCGAATTCTGTCGGGGGCCCTGATCACACATCACGCATCAGTTGCTTTCGAGTTAAATTACTTTAAAGCCAAAGAATCCGCCATCTTGAAACGTCATTGTTGCTATAGCAACGGCAGTTGCATAACTTTTGTGAAAAACCCTTCAGGTATTGTTTTACATCAGTAAGATACTTTTTGTTTTTTAGCAAGTAATACTTGTCCAAAAATTCGGATCTAAATCGTGAATTTTCCTTTTCATAGAAAACTGTATTGAGCCACCTTAAAGCGGTGACGTCATGTTGATCATTGTGGTTAAGGTTTGGGAATTAAAGTAACCAGTGAAACAAAACTAAAAATGCATTGACGCTAAATGATAATTATAGATGTTTCCAATTAACCGGTAAGTCAGGCGCGAACAGATAAGTGGAAAAATCACCGGCCAAATCAATGCTCACATCTATTGTTTTTATAAACAAGATAATGTAAAAACGTAAAAAAACCGTGAATAAAATGTTGATTCAACTCCAGCTGCATCATTTCAACTGATTTCAACTCCACAACTCCAGCTGCATCAGCCTCTGCATTCCACGATACACCAGTCAGCCTTGATCAGCCTTCAGTGGCGCCATCAGTATCTTTTATTTACGAAGAAGATAAATCCAGTGAGACACCTAGAGACCACCTAAACGCATTTCTGGCATCACGCGACATAAGCCCAATCCGCCACTCCTTGACAACGTCGTTGGACACAGCGTCCTCGCGAACAAAACGGCATCACTCTCGACAGGCGAAACAAGCTGTAGAAGCATGCCTCGAAGAAATTGCGCCCCAAGACCACAAGTTCTTATAACACTTGTGAAAATATAGATTTCACTCTGCTAGACGCACTTACTGAGTGCTACAACAACGCTGGTCATTGGAGTACGCGAAGACAGATTCTGTCAATTATTGCAGATAAAGCCAGCATTAAAGAACTACCGAGATGGATTCCAGGTACCGTTACAACATCGCAAGGCATCATCGTCTCTTACACGGAAGAGGTTCAGTTGTTCTTGCCCCGTCAGCAACCAGAATGTATGTTCCACCAGAAAAACTAGACCACTTTCTATCATTTATTACAAGTACGCTTGTTGTACAAGATCTGCCCTTTGGCGAAAAGTCTCTCAAATTATCCTCAAATACCTAAATTAAAGTACCAAATGTAACCAGAAGAATGATCGCTGAGCAAATTGTTAAGCAATACCGAAGTTATTGTAAATAGTCAGGCTTTACTCCAATGAGTAGAAGCACCATGTGCCGTGTACTCAAGTTATGTTCAGCATCGGTCGTACGGAAATCACTGCAAGGTTTGGATAGCTTCTCGGGGCTAAAGCTTTTGAAGATCTGGAAGGGATTGTGGACAAACTTGGTGATGAATATGGAAAAGGCCTTACGTGGGCAAAAGAACAAAATGAAAAGCTAAAACTTTCCAAGAGATATCTCAAAACTAACAACAAGTTAAGTGATCCATTAATAAGGGAGCGTAGCCAGGATTTTCCAAACGGGGGGTGAGGGGGCACAAGTCCGGAAAAGCTGCAATTTATTTTGTTCCCTCACAAACTCCGAACCAAAACCAGAATGTTAAAACCAGGCTAACAGAGAGAATGGCAAATATTGTACTCGACATGATGGGGGACTACTGCCCCCTGCCACCCCTCTCGCTACGCACCTGAATGATTAATTGATAGACAACACATAGATTGCCTTTAAAGACTTCTACGTACATCTTTCTTACAGGTTCACATCTCGCAAAGTTTCACAGTACCTGATCACTGCATACCATACAGTCTTAGCTTTCCCGATGACAAAGACTACAATTCGTCTTGTGGTCATGAACATAATGAAAGGTGTGACCGCTGTGAAGTATTTCCTGGTGTTATTTATGAGGTAGAGACAGTTTTAGACAACCTTGAAGATGGAGCTGAAAAATATGAAATGAAATATGACTTCAAGCACTATGTTGACAAAATTGAGGCATGGAAAGCTCATCTGCTCCGTTCAATAAATGAAGACCAGACGAGGTTAGATTTTCCAAAATCTGGGCCCAGAGTCAGCACTCCTTGTTCTTGATTGGGCCATGAAATTCCGTGAGGCTCAGAGCGATTGGTTTGGTAAACGCGGCATCTGCTGGCATATAACAGTAGCTATCCGAAGAAGTGAGGAGGGAAAATGCAAATGCTTATCTTTGTACATGCATTTGAAAAGTGCATCCAGGAAAACGACAAAGTCTTGGCAATCATTGATAATGTCATCAGCCAGCTTAAGTCAATTGCACCAGATATTAAAACAGTCTTTCTTAGACAGGACAATGCTGGATGCTACCACTCTACTTCAGTGTTGTTATCAGTCCACCGAATAGCTACCAAGAACAACATCCATCTATCACGTGTTGATTACTCTGACCCTCAAGGGGGCAAAGGATCTTGCGATCGCAAAGGAGCAACGATAAAATGTCACATAAAAGTCTATCACAACGAAATCATGATATTGAGACAGCCGAACAGATGGTAGCAGCGATAGAGTCAGCACGTGGTATGCAAGGGGTGAGGGTAACGTTATGTGGGCAGCAAACTAGCCAGGTACGTTTTCCAGTGAAATGGGAGGGAATCAGTTTTCTTAACAACATGGAATCAGTTTTCTTAACAACTATATCTGTTTCTCTTTTCAGCTAGATGTTTCTAACATCAAAATAAACGCCGTGCATTGACCTTATAGTGAACTTAGTCGAAACGTGTACACGCCAATACAAATGCTAACATAATTTACTATTGGATGAGCTTTGTATACACCATATGTCACCACATGACGCGTATGTGAACAGTGACCCATGACGAGCAGAATAATACATAATGTTTAGACAAAACGTAAACTAATAATATTATAATTACTTACGCGAAATGATACATTGGGGCTTAAAATGAAGGTCGCAAAAGAAGATGTTGTTCGCCTCAATTCCTTTTTTCAAATCAGCTGCGACTTGTCTTGTTCTCAACAGCAGACGAAGCCATTCTTCACGAGCTTTTTTCTTTAATGCTGCCGTTTCTTCTCCGTCTGCAGCGCCAACAACTGATATCTTAAAGAGCGAACGTCGTTCGTGTGTTCTGCTAGTTGAACAGCCATACAACGCGCAATTTTGACCAACCATACCTCAAAACTATCTTTTTAAGGCACGGCTGCAATATATTACTTGTGTAGTTTGTAATTTAGGTCAAACAATGTCGAAAATTCGAAGATATTTGAGACGCACACGGCGTCAACAATATATCTGTTAACACTTTCCATAACAAGCGCCCCCTTATCTCGTCACGTGACGTTAATAAAAAGAGGACAATAACATATTTGCCAAGTGGTCCAGCTAGCCTAACAATCTCAGTTCTATCAACCCCGCTTTGAGCTCGCCTCTTGCAAATACGATTCAAATACACATATAAAGTTTTACATCGTTTGAATCGCCGTCACTTCGTCTTTTAAAATCTTGAAGCTTGCTGGATTTCATTGTATCGCTCATAATTAAATGACAATTATTTCGAGGCTACTTTCACAGTAGGAAAAAGTATAGCTGATAAGAAAATTCGTAATAAATTCCACATTTTAGCAACATCTTCAATAATGGTCGTGAATGAAGTATAGATGGCAAGCAAAAGCAAAAGGAATGTTATGTTATCTTTACCAAAGGTTAGATAGTTTCGTAGTTACATGAGGTCACTGAAGTCGGCCAATTTGAGGCCCTAAAAATTAGCATAATTACTCGTTCCAACTAAAATCCTTATTTCTCAAATGCAAAAAATATTTCCACTAATAAACTACACCATGATGATTGGGACATAATAGGCTGTCAATCCTGAAAATATGAGCGAAATCGAGTTTTCAACACTTGCAACGAGTTGGTTGGTGCTTACTGACATCTGCTCTTAATAACTCTAATTAATGTTCATGCTCTTAAAACTATCTGCTAAATCATTCACAGTTTTGACATCAAATATTTTTCATACGCTTTCTTCCTATCTGTTTCATAACTTTGAAACTGCTCTCCCGTCTTTTTCACAAAATAGTTATACGATGGAGGCATGCTAAAGTTCACATCCAAAGGGTCTTCGTCCTCAGTGGGCGCCCATTCAAAGTAACCACAGGAATCATCTTTCTTTTTCGGGCAGCAAAAGAGCATACGATCTTTGTTGACTCCTTCCTTCTTCACTTTTTTCATGCAGCATGGAAACCCATGACGACAGGTTGTCTTCATCGCTCCTGTTGCCTCGTCTCCCCACATCCAAAACGAACAAGGCCCAACTCGCTCGGAACAAACGAGAAAGGGTCTGCCATAACTCTCTTTCATTTGGTCTTTAACAATACGCATTCTCGCTGGTTTATCATGACCGTGGCACTTGGGCTGTAGCTCGCCAGTAGATCTCCAGGCCGCAATAGCTTTCTCAAATTGGCAACTGTCATCTCCAGAACAAAAATAATTGCCCTAGCATTTTGTCCACAAAACGAAAAGGTTCCCTTGGCAGTCGCTGAATAAGCGGCTGGCTTTCCGTGTAAACACTCCATCGTACAGTTTCGCTGGCATAAACTGAAGTAATAAAATTTAAAAGTATGAACACTTCCGGTGACGTTAATGATCTTGCCCAAACTTGTTCCAAGATATATTTCAAAGTCTGTCCTCTCTCCAATACAAAAGATAGCTCAAAATAGACTCGAACTCACGATCCTCAGTGTTTTCACGAAGATCCATCAATGAATAAACAAACGTTGAATCAGGACTTTTCTCTAGACTTTCAAAATGCCCACGAACATATTTATGGTACTGTAGCTTCATCACTCTAATAGCTTCGATAAATTCTGTCCAGATCATACGTTTTTTGATTACTCGATCTAAGACCTCCAAGCCATACAATTGCATCTCTCCTGTTCAGATAACATAAGACAGCCATGCTGGCGTTGACTTGGGTGATCGTACTCACAACAGCAGCATCTTTCCTTACTTAGTTTACAAACTTCTTCAAAACAGCCTCTGCATATATAGCCTCTAACAAACTGAAAGGTTTTTTATAATCAACGGACGAATCTTCGTCTGCATGAACACTGTTAGCTCAGTTTGAATGCTGGAAATTTTGTGAGAAACTCATTTTCAAACTTAGTTAGTAATGATCACTGAATAAAAGCGCGGCGTTTTTTTATATAAGCATATCCAGTACAATTACGTAATGCACACTAAATATAACTAAACATGTCATTATGTCATCTTCATTAAAACCGGATACACGTAGTTGAACGTGCATACTTAATAATTCAAGTGGGCGGATCATTACATCATTCTCTTCATGACGTCATTGGCGGCATCTCTTTGACGCTATATGGGGAGGGGGTTACCTACTCAGGTCAACTAGTTTTCACAGTTGAATAGACTGAATTTGGAAATCTTAAGCATCAAAATATGAGTGCAAATAAAAGCCAGAATTTCCTGCTGCATCAGATACCACACACAATACAAGTTTAAATTCGTGGGCGCTTTCATTCTTTTTAAAGCTACGAAAGCATTTAGCACGATAGAAGAAATAGCTCTGGTCGTACGTTGCTCCAATATCTTGAAGATATGTTTTGGCTTTCAAAAGCCCTGTAGGCAATGTGTGGTAGCTCCGACCACTCACAATTTTCCAAGATTTGCTGCCATGTTTGTCAATATCAACCCTACTAAAAAATATTGCTTTAGAAAGACAGTTACCCCTAGCCTTCTGAGGGAAACGTTGGCATGCGCTTTGACTGTATCGAAGAACCCGAGCTCGTACTTGGCAAATCAGACGTACTGTACTTGTACCTGTCGTTGTGCCGGACCATAGATAGTGGAATAAGAAGGATAGGAGACTGGGGCCTGGGGCGAGAATATGTTGAAATAAAAAAAAAATAGTCTCGTGGTTTTAAAGCGACACAAACACGCGCGAGGTGTTTACAATTTGTATAATTTTATATGGTATCATATTACGATTGTTGTGTTTGTTTGTTTTTTTCGGGTTAAATCGGTTGCATTTTTAAGGATGGACTGCGAAGGCGAAAGTTCGAAGTCTTTAATCGATGAGCAGGAGGCCATGGAAGCCGTTGTAAACTATTTGTCGGAAGAAATCAACGAGATTGTGGAGTTAGAAGAGTGCGTTACCCAAGGAGTTAATGAATGTCTTCTTACTAAAGGCTTTCCATGCGGCCTCTGTTCGAAGATCTGCAAATCAAAAGGTGGTCTTACTAATCATACAAGGGCCAAACATGGTGAGAAAACACCGATTATCAAGTCAGTATCGCCAATAACATCGGATGTTGTTTGTGAAATTGTTTGCAAAGCAGCGCAGTCCGTAATAAAGTCGAAGTTGTATGGCGAGAAAATGACAAAATTGATTAGCGAAGCCGACCTAAAGCCATCTGATCTTCTCGTGAGTTCTTTGTTGACATTGTATGGCGGATATTGTGAAAAATTAGACAGGGACAAACTCTTGAAAAACTTTTACAAGCTAATACCAGAGTCTGCGAAGATGTTCGAAACAAAATCAAAAGAAATGAACGTTCCTGCATACAATCTCATTATGATCCACATTCCTGATTTAGTCGTTGGCTTTTACAAACGTGGAAATGTTCAAGAAAAGCTTCCTGTCATAAAGCCAATTGAACAGTCCGAATTTGGGCCATTATCGTACGTTGCTGGTTATATAATTGCCAAAATGTATCGAAAAAGTAAAGCCACTGCAGGGAAAGAAACTCCAGAACAATTGGAACTTCAGTCATTGTTATCGAGCATGAAGTCACTGGATGACAACGAGTATATCGACTCTCTTTCTAGAGGAAAACTATGGAATCCTTGCGAGAATCTAATATGTATTGCTGCTGAATGTGAAAAGGTATTTCGGCAATACAGTGCTGGTTTGGTGAGGGAAATTCCTTTGGAACAAGTCAGAGCAGATGTTTTGCAAAAGCCTAAAGTGAAATCAGCTTGGGATGCTATTCTTTCTGATGCAAGCTTGGCTAAAAGCAAAACATCTGTTCCTGATGTATGTTTGGAGAACATTATATATTATGCTGTATATCCGCGTGAGATCCTTTTCTTACACAAAGGATGTTGTCACCCAAATCAAATTAAAGGAGAAGATAAATTTGCACAAGAAGGCTTTAAGGAAAGCACTTAAGGAACAGTCTGAGGCTAAAGCTAAAAGTCTTTAACTTGATGAGACCAACATTCTATTTTGTATCAAATATTCTGAACCTTTTACATGTATAAAGTAACATAATATAAAGTAACATAAGTGTTTTTCCTCTTTCACGAAAATGTGCAGTATATATATATATATATATATATATATATATATATATATATATATATATGCTTTTCTTATCAAGGGGAGAGTGCTGCTTAATGGGTTAAAACTGAACTGTTTATATATATATATATACTAAAATTAGCGAGTCTTATACTAGAATCATACTAGTATTACTATTGCAAATGCCGTAATTTGATTGGCTAGGAAAACAATCATTTTCCTTATTAAATTATTTTCTGGAATATTTTATGTTTAAAGAATGAGTATCAACCGTCATGCTTTGCACCGCTATGTTTACAGTTGGCTTCTATAATATCGCCATTTTTGGGTGCCCATAAATTCATGAAACTGTAAACATAGCGGCGCAAAGAATGACGGTTGATACTCATTCTTTAATCTCTGATTCGACTAAAACAATTAGATTACTCAATCTCGATTTCTATGAGGTGCAGGGCTTCCACAACTTATTTGCATAGGGCTGTCTTTATAGGGGTATAGGATTGGACAAAGAGAGAAACAAAGAACTTTTGAAAAGATTGTATAATATATACTACCAGTATTGACCCTCCCTCCCAAAGTAATGGTCTTTGCCAGGAAATTTCTTGGCATTGTGGAAGCCCTGATGAGGTGATAGTTGATTCGGGCTTTGCCTCATCATGGGTTAATTAGATACTGTACATAGAGTAAAATACTAAAGTAGGGCGCAATGCGACTCAATGGGTTATATATATCACTCATGTTTCCACACTTTCTCAACTCTAGATTTCCCAACTTTCACTTGTGTGTATATAATTTTATATCAACATGGAAAATGTTTTGTAATCCTTAAATATGATCAGATTCACATATATACAATTGTACTGGATCAACCATAAATTCAGTGTGCCCTCATGCAATGCAATTTATTGCATCTTATACTTTCTCTCTGGCAAATGCCAGAAAATGTTACTAAAATCTGTTTAATTCTGCTTCTTTTCCTTCTTCTTCTTGGGTAAAGGCTCTTCCCTAATAGTAGCCCATCGTGACTCACCCGCTTTTCGTCGTGATCCAACATTCCTCGTGACACAAGGCCGGCATTTCTTTGGATCTGCAAAATACGGTCATTGTATCCAAACTGGACTGCATCCGGGTTGTCAGATCTTCGCCTGCGTTGTCTTTGGTGGCCAAAGTATTCCTCAAGGCAGTCTTGCATGAAGCGCTCAGTGAGGACATATGATACTCCATTCCCTAACAAAAACATGGTGCATTCAATCAGACTGTTCACTGACATTTGTAGACCTTCATATGTCTGAATTGAGATAAACATTCGTGTCATCCCGTCTGGGGTGAAACCTTCTCTCTTGCTGATCGCTTCTTTCCAGTCAACAAAGTACTGAAGAAAAGTGTCAGTCAACCACACAAAGCGTGGATCATCACATTTCTCATAAGGTGCCAGGAGTGGGTTCTGCTTTCTCTGATGCTCATGACCCGATCGAACATTGCAACAATCAAAGAAGTCGTTCATCAGCTGACAGAAAGTTGCGGTTTCTGAGACTTCTTCCAGGGGCATGCTTCTTCGGAGGGCTTCTGCCATAGATTTGGAAAGAATTTGCACTGCCAAATTAACCCTCATTTTAGCATACGATGTTAAATGAATATGCTCGATGGTCAACTTTGGCAGTTGGTGGAGGCCCAAGTCTAGATCTGCAAAATAGCATCTAGAAATGTGCTCCCACAGCAAATTCTTTCCATTTCTCCAAAGGTACCTTGTTCCACCTGTGCCAGAACTGTGCAGATTACCTAAAATAAAACATATATAATAAACTACAGGGCACCTACATGTATGTAGTTCTCATAATCTTATGATACACAGTATAGTAAAAAGGGAGACAAAAAATTTTGTTCACCCACTGAATGGCAGTACACTAAAACAATGTCTGGCAATCAGGGTGCAGTGGTTACTGAAAACGTAACAAAGTTTGGGTATTTGACCTCTCATTGTACATGCGCAACTTGGCAGGCTCTTTAACCCATTAAGCTGCAGAGCTTCCCCATTGACGAGTAAAATCGTCTGGCGTTAGACAAGTAAAAAAAATAAGTAGGGAGCATTGAGGCTCAATGGGTTAATGCGCAAGCCTATCCCCTTGAAAAGTAAAGTTAGCCTAACGCCCAGTTTACATACACTGTCAAAGTTTCTGTGATCACAGTAGGAATGTTGCATTGGTAAATTCTAAGTTTTGAAGGATTCGTCAGACATGTTTGAGGAAAATGATTTAGTGTTTAACACTTATTCAGTTGCCTCAAACATTTCTTACAAATCCTTCAAAAATTAGAATTTACCAATGCAAAATTCCTAATGTGATCACAGAAACTTTGATAGTGTAAACCGGGCTTAAAGCCGGGTTACAGTCCGTTCTGCGCATCGGTTCTGCTCATAACAAAGGTAGACTACTGGATTTCAAAATTGTGCAAATTTCGCATGTTTTGTATATTTCTGAACATAAACACTAGCTCATACTTATTTAAAAGTATAACGAACCAAAATAGTGTTAAATTTTCTGACAGTTCATAATATTTTGAGAAATATAGCAGTTCAAAATGTAAACAAAGCGTTTGTTTACATTACGGACTGTAACCCGGCTTTAAATAAAAGCATCCTTAATATATTACCTCTTGTTGTTTTCATCAAATGTGGTACATCTGCAAAGAACCAAATATTCCTTTGTGGTGCAAATAGATTGATGGTCTTGTTCAAAATCTTTGATTCCTCACCCATAATATGCTTGTGCAGTCGATAAAACTTCCGGTTAGCTGACATTCCATCACTTGAAGTTGCAACAACATGGAGATCACAATTCAGTTCTAATATTCCAACTGCTCGCCAAAAAAGTGGGGCCAATTGATACGAGACCACTGTTTGTGTGAGAAAATATGCCAACATAAATTTTAGAGTGGTTTGGACACCTCTAATCATGAATGCAAGAACATGGGTAGCAACTTCAAGCTCTTCGAACGTTGAATAATCCAAATCAGGGTCACCAAGCGAGGTAAAACCAATCAATTTGCCTGAGTGTTTGTCAAAAACAAGCTTTCCCTTGATTTTCATTTCGTCAAACACCAAAACGACATATCTACCAGCACCTTCATAACAATAACAATAATAACTTTTACTCTGGATTGCTACTCCTAAGCACTTTACAAATAGGTCCTACAAAGCTAACCTAATTCTTAATAATTAAAATTTAACTCATTAACCAATTGAGTGGCAACACTATCCCCCTGGGGCCGGTTGTTCGAAGGTCGGATAGTGCTATCCACCGGATAGTGATTTTTTCAACCTTGGTAAAATGCTTGAAGTAATAGTTCAAATACGAGACAGAGGACTTTACCGGGATTTCAAAGTCCGAGTGCTTTTGAAAAGGCGAGCCGTAGGCGAGCCTCATTAATGCACGAGGACTTTGAAATCCCGGTAAAGTCCGATGTCGAGTATTTGAACTTACTTCTAAAACTCGCTAATTTACATAATTTCAAAGTACTAGTACTTTAAAAAAATTTCAAAGTACTAGTACTTTAGAAAAATTTCAAAGTGCCCCGTAGAATGTCTTCCTCTAGTTTCAAAATACTCATTAAACATTGATTTCTTTTGTGTTTTCTTCATGAATTATTAATGAGTTTTAGAAAAACTATGAAACTACGGATATAGACGACACAAGAAGTACGAAAGACATTTAACTTATAAATACTAAACTTTGATACGAGTTATACCAATCAACGATTGACTTAACAAAGCTTGAAAAAATCACTATCCGATGGATAGCGCTATCCAACCTTCGAACAACCGGTCCCAGATGAGTACAATCGTCAGAGTAAAATAATAAAGTGGGGCACATCGGAGTGTATTGTCGCTAAAGGGTTAACAGCTAGAATGCATACCGTAAACTGGGGTGACTAAGGTGGTCAAAGTCACCCAATTTTCAAAGTCACCCCAGTTTACAGTAGGTCTGATTACCCAATTGAGTGGCAGCACTATCCCCCTGATGAGTAAAATTGTCTGGCATTAGACAGAGTAAAATAATAAAGTAGGGCACACGGGGGTGCATTGCCGCTTAAGGGTAAGTTAATTAAGCATAGATATCTATGGGGTTAAGGCACTAATGTTCTCTTTGCACAAGTACCGTAATATTGTGTTACATTATGTATGCAGACTAGAGTAAAATCATTTGGCAGAGTAAAACTATCTGGCATTTGACAGAATAAAGTAACAAAAGAGAACATATTGTGCCTTAATATGTTACTAGAAGAATAAACATAATACCTTCATAGGTCTTTACAATCGACTTTAGCAGCTCAATGTTCCCCAACACAAAACCGCTACCTGGTTTGAAGTGGTTACGATAGTCTCGTAATGTTCTTTCATGGGGCAAATAAAGAATACCATCTGGATTCTGTTCACTCTTTCTCAATTCATTGTACACTGATGATGACTTTGCATGTATTGAGAGGCAGAACTCGATAAAATGCGGATGCCATCTTTGACTATACTTGTTTGTCATCATTGCCTTCTGTTGCTGTTCGAATACTAGTCTCATGTGCGGGGTAGTTTGCAAATTGGTTTGGTCTAAGATTGATAGAAATGATTTGCTCATCTCATCATCAATCCTTACACCATGGGAGCTGATCTCTTCTTCCATTCTTTTAATTCGCTCTTCAAGCTGTGTGCATTTCAGTTCGGCCTCTTTCAATTTCAGTCTTTCGTCTTTTACTGTTGCCTGTAGTTTAGCGGACGAACATTTGCTTAGTGGTGCTTTACGTTTTGCAGGAGAGACAGGAGTCACAGGACCATATACAGTTGTATGAACCACAGGATTAGCTTCCTTTTTCATTTTCTCATCAATTTTACAACAAGGTCTACACTTATTAGTTCCTTGTTCAACAAGTACCTCACACTTTAAAGATCTTCTTACTTGGCAGTAATTCACTGGAGATTGTTGCTTCGCGGCAACTAACGGGATAACATGCAAAAAGGTTTCATCGGAAACGCGTTGTTCCGGCTCGACGGAAATAAGGGAAATTCCACAGCAGATCTCAAGACCACACAACAGATCGTGCAAGTCCTTGTATTTACATAATAGGCGCGAGATACCCGTTGGAAATAATGCAGATGTGTCAGGCACTGTAGCTCCATAAACAGACACAGTTACTTCTAAAGTTTCTTCGATTTGTATGTAATATTTTGGGATAAGATATCCTTGCTCGCGCATTTCAACGATTATGTTGGTGTCCGAAACGTTTACAGTCCAGCCATGCAAGTACAAATACTCGCGTTTAAAATACGTTTTCAAATCGTCGAATGATGGAGTTTTATCGGCACGAGACGCCGAAGCTGTACTTGTAGATGGCGCATCATGACGAACAATAGTCCTTCTTTGCTGTGGTGTTGAAGATCCAGGCAGACTATCAATGTTTTCACTGGCAAATTTAATGTGGGAACAGATCCAGTCTGAAGCCTTTTTCGTATTTTCTCATCACCGTGTGCATCAGTGAAGGGAAATGATTCGATGCAATCTTGCTCAAAGTGAACTTCACAAAGGAAAATATTGTGCTTCACAAACCTTTCCTTTAGATCACTTGTTTCTTGTCTTGTACGAAGAATGGCAGTCTTCCAAGCTTCTCTAGCCTCGAGTTTAAGCAGTGATGTGTGCTCGGAGTCCGACGACTTTGGAAAAGGTATTCGAAATAAACTTATCCCCTCGTATCGTCTACTGTGTGGACAATTGAGGAAAGCGCAGTTTTGCGGCATGATATATTCACGACTATCATAACGCGAATATAAATTAGCGAATAAATGAATATTTGTGAATGAATCCATCGCATATCGTGTTTCACCTCTATGGTTTCACATAGCACAATGGGTCTTTGTGTCGCTTTACGATCACGTGATTTTTTTAACCGGAAGTTTCAACATAATTGTGACGCGCAGAGAATTTAATAGGGAGTTTCCTATCCTTCTTATTCCACTATCTATGGCCGGACTTACGAACTTTATGAAGCTGCGCTTGGAATACGCCATTGATTCGTCTGCATCCAGAAATACCACAATATTTCCTTCCATACTTCTCCTTGCATACTCCTCAACCCTAAGTGTGTAGAAGGGAAACGCTATTTTTATACATATTGAAAATCAACGAAACGAAACGTAACGAATGTTGTCAAATACTATTAAGCCGTCTTTATTTACCTTTACACGCGTCTTTAGCTCTTAATGTTAGCTTTATTTACCTTTATCTTTAGCCCTTTGCACGAGTCACCACGGCATCGTAACCAGAACTTTAGCTCGGTATTTTTGAGAGCTAAAGGCTTTCGACCAGAAAGTGAGCTTCCAGTAATGTCTTCCTCTGTCACTAAGCGTGGTCCGCAAATACCTTATCCATTGTGCCGTGTTAAATTTGAGAATGAGATCAAAAACGCAATTTATGTTAATATATTAAAATACTACAGTCCACAAATAACACATAATATTCCTTCTCTATGAATTGCCAGACACAGTCCTGTTGTTGAAGTCAATTGGAAAGGAAATACAGCCCGAACCCATGGTCTGTAATAATTTAGTTCATTGTAACTTGATACATATATTATTTGGCCATCTTGTCAGCGTCCCTCATCGGGGTAAATATATATCTTGCAATAAAAGCCCAGCAGGACGTCGTACGACATATCATAATATTGAAAGAGCCATAAAAATTTCACTGTCGGCTTATAGTTTAGAGTCATGTTTCTGCCTCTAAAATCTCATATTTTTTCGTTTGATGTTAACCAGAAGAAAAACTTCGGAACAGTGCATAGTGGGTATTGCGGTCTCATATTCATCCCCCCTCCCACGTTCGAAGAAATCGCATGCTTTGATTCATGTTAAAATTTAGCAAGAGAAACTCCGATCAGGTGTGTCAAACACAACATGTACCTGCAGTAACAATCATCATGGCAAGAAGCTTTGCTCCAAAGCAAGTAAATTGTATTTCAGTAATCCAACATATACCAGTCTATCCTATTTCAATTCTTCTGGCTGTTTATGGGCGCTTGCTCACGATTTCCTCTCGGTAAAGTCAGCTAATTACATATATGCAAGTATAAAAACTTACTCTTATTGGCTGCAGTAAAACGTAATGATCATAATCGTGATCCTCGACTAAAACGCCAGGCTTCTCAACTGCTGTGTCATGAAGTAGTTCACAGTTCTTCTCACACTGCGAATTTTTTCTGAAGTTCACAGACTTACAACAGTCATTTCGACGCAAACACAGGTAAATGCATTCAAGTCCAGACTTGGCCTGTACATATTGCAGTATATGAGCACTGTTTAAGCGACGATCTAAGGGAAAATAAAAAAGGAGAAATTGTGTTCAACGCAATACATGAATAGAATTAGTTAAAAACTTAAGCTCCCTTTAGGAGTTATTATTGGTTGCAATTCTGGCGCAATGGATATTCCAGTAAATTTCATTGACTCATACATGTAAGGTATGACATATTTTTTCCCGAGAGGTAACTTTTTATGGCATGCAACGTACGAACCTCTACAAACGAGATATATATTATCCCGAACGTTACTTTAGTTCGCAGTAAATAAAAAACAAAAGTTGTTTCCGTTTCTGTTGTTTCCTCCATATCGAACTTCCAATGAGAATAAGCAGTGACTTCGATAACGGCGGACTACTGGAGGTATATAATTTCTCGCGGGGTAGTCATAAACTAGATTGTATTCAAGGTCGAATCAGTGAATTATATATGTGGTTTCTTTTTAAATGAGTTTTTTTTTCTAGAACCACTACTAGTCATATTACTAATGATTGGGAAACATTTTTGTCTATTTTAGCTGTATGCATCCAGCTGAATATTGATTCTCTTTCTCGTTCAGGGTAACAACAACAACAGCCGCCATTTTGCATTCTTCATGGCCAAAATAGCGCGTGGTTTTTAAGTAAATTTAATATATTAAAGTATTTATAACCCACCAAAAACAAAACACAACCATTCAAAATTTACATTCAACTTTATTCTATTTTTACTCATATGCACGCGATTTTAACATGCAATTCAAATATTGACAGGCGCGCGTAAGGAGACTGAAGCTCACGCGAAAGAATGCCTGCTCTTTTCTTCAAGCGATTATTAATTTTTCTTATGATTTTAAAATCTCGCTCAGTCCAATCTGGGCAATCCGCCATATTTTTGAGACAGGTGGAAGGTCAAAGCATGAACTATACCAGGACGGACTAATAACTCCGATAACCGGATGGAATTAATATCCACGCATACTGTATCTAATATATAATCCCCGAGCCAACGGCACGTGAGCGCGGCTCGAATATTTACTACACACGGAAAAAGGAAAGCTATGGGAGATCTAATGTTCACCAAGTACTGTGGGCGCGTGGCAATATTTCATGGGAAGACCTCATACTGATCTCAAATATATGGCGGACTGTCATGTTGGACATTCAAGAGTGAGATTAAAATACATCGCAAAAAGACAAATAAAGTCCCAAAGACAGGATAAATGAAAACTTTTAAGAAGGCTTTCGTTTCACAAATTCAGGACCAGCAAGGACAACCAATTAACTACAAAAAATACAATAACATTGGAAAAGGTTTGCGGATAATTTCCAGAATAGTCAGTATAATAAGTCAGACGGCCAAGTATACTTTTTATGCTTGGCTTGGTATTGGTATGAGTATTTTTTGTTGTTTTGTAACAAGTTGGATCGCTCTATATGGTTACTACATTTTAATTGAGCTTATAGGCTGGTATTATTAGCAATTTATTTCGAATTTTGCGGGATAAAAGTAAAAATGCATCTCCAAAAACCAAAAGGCAAAATGGAAAATTTGTAAGGAGCTGCTTCTCTTTTTGCAACATTAATATTCGATATCTGCTATTATATTTCTGTTATATTTTCACACGATATTGATTCAAAAACGTTACCAATTAAGAAACAATACGATTTCAAAAATTGTATCGCGATTTTATCTAGAAATGATTGGAAAATGCGGATATTACCTAATTTGATAACCCTAATTTGGAAATCATGCACAGGTTTCAACATGGCTGGCATGCTTTTTAGAGCTCTGTTAAATATTTTTGTTTTTCTGCTATTCTCTGAAAGGTTACGAGTTTTAAATGTTACAATATATTCTCCTAGTGTGGATGGAGTGTCTACAGCCTCAGAGTACGCTTATTTACGTTTTGATGAACGATGTGAGCTCGAATTTGTGAGTACTTGTTTGAAACCTGCAAGGTTGAATCTAGCAAGGTCATTGGGATTTAATCGGACGTCAACTCCGATTATACGTTGGAATAAACATGGGCAAACAACTCTAGCAATCCCTGGTCATGATCCTCCGATGGAGATTACTGTTTTTATGGATATTTCAATCAATCCTGGCCCAATTTTTCACAAAATTCCAGTTAGAACAACTGTAAACCGGCGGTTTCACAATAAGCGTAGGCGTAGCTTCGTCAACAACAGTATTCAAGTTAGATCTCGAAGTATGAATAATCTTATAAGAATTCCAATCTGTAAAAACACTCCTGTTCATACGACTGGTGAAGTTGGGTCTTTGAAATTTTCTACACTTAATGCAAGATCTATACGGAATAAAACTTTGATTATCAAAGACTTTGTTGTTGACCTATGAAACGACGTACAATTACCATTCGCCCCAAGGCACCATGGTATAGTGCCAATATCACAGAAGCAAAAAGGCCTCGTCGTCAACTGGAAAGGAAGTGGCGCTCGTCCAAATCATTGAGCTATAGAACAGCTTTTGTAAACCAGTGTAAAGCTGTTAATAACCTGATCTACGAATCTAAGCAAGTATACTACAACGAATTGATCGAAGAAAATTCTACCAATTCTAAATTACTATTTAAAATAGTAAATAAGCTGCTATAGAAGAATACTGATCGACAATAACCGAAAGAACATGATGACAAAAGCCTTGCGAATTCATTTGCTGATTATTTCACTACTAAAATTGAAAAAATTCAAGATGAAATCGAGTTAGCAAAGAATCTTCTTGTTGCATCCATTATTATCGAGAAAAGTCCTACGTCGGTATTCGATACTTTCAGACAACTAACAGATAGTGATGTTCGGAAGCTACTTAGTAATTCCAAGATGAAGTCCTGTCTAATTGACCCGGCTACTACTTTAGTACTGAAAGAATGCAATGAATCGTTACTTCCTGTTTACACCACGATAATCAACCTCTCTTAGCAAAGTGCAGTAATTCCAGAACCCTTAAAGATTGCAATGTTAGATCCATTATTAAAGAAGATTAATGCGGACTCTGACGTTTTCCAAAACTTTAGACCAGTTTCAAATCATATATTTTTGTCAAAGCTCGTCGAGAAGGCTGTGTTTGTTCAACTTAACGAATACCTTGTCGACAAGTCATTTCATAGTACAGAGACATCTCTATTAAGGGTGCAAAATGATATTTTGCAGTCATTGGACAAGAACGAATCGGTCATCTTTGTTCTTCTTGATTTGTCTGCTGCTTTCGACACCATTGGGCATGATATTTTATTATCTAGATTGGCAGAACGATTTGGAATCAGTGGAAATGTTCTTGTTTGGTTTAAATCGTACTTGTCATCTCGTAGTCAAGTGTACTCTTCCACTCACAATCTCAAATATATAGTTCCACAAGGCTCTGTCCTCGGCCCTGTTCTCTATTTGCTTTATACTGCCCCTATAGCCGATATCATTAAAAGGTATGATCTTAATTATCATATATATGCTGATGATACTCAGCTATATGTGTCTTTTGAGGCAGATAGTGATGTCGACTTGGTGAAGACTCGTATTGAAAACTGTATAGCTGAAATACGCCGATGGATGTTCTTCAATGGATTAAAGATCAATGATGATAAAACAATATCAGTTCTCATGCACTCGAAGTTTCGGCCTCGTCCTTCACTCGATCAAATCAAAGTTGGAAATGACTTGATTCCATTTTCAGGTTCGGCTACTAATCTTGGTGTCATTATGGATGAAACACTTTCCTACGATGATCATGTTAAGAAAGTTTGCAAGTCCTCATTCTTTCATTTGAGGAATATTTCCAGAATCCGCAAATATTTGACGAAAAAATCAGTGGACGATATAACCCATGCCTTGATAACGACCAAATTGGACTACTGTAATTCACTCATGTACTGTATGGCTTGCCTAAACGTCTTCTCACGAACTTACAAGCAGTCCAAAACTTGGCTGCTCGGATTGTTACTTTGTCTCGGAAATACGACCATATCACACCACTCCTAATTCAACTACATTGGCTTCCTGTTCTTTACCGAATCGTTTTTAAAATTCTTCTGATGGTTTACAAGTCAATGAACGGAGCCTGCCCATCCTACTTGTCTAGTTGTTTGCAATATCGAACATCTACTCGATCCCTCCGCTCAGTTGCAAAGGAGCTCTTACATTAGGGATCCTGTATATTGACTTTTAAAAAGGATCTTAAAACTTTTCTTTTTAAACTTTTTATTAGCAATAGTTCCCTGTATCTTTCTTTTGATTGATATAGGTAGGTTTATAAGCATCTAATTATTTAAGCATTTTTAAATTCAATATTTGTAAATAATTGTATTTTTTTACTATTTTAGCTACTTCTTACTATTTGTAAAGCGCCTTGAACGTTAGGATATGTGCGCTATAGAAATTGAGGATATTATTATTATTATTATTTGAATGGTTGTGGACAAAAATCGTTACACAAAATTCAGAATTCTATTTTGCAGCTATATGTACCACCCACCTGATTACGATTATAATGAGCAAGACTCAACTGGATTTCTGATTGACACGTACGTGCGAACAATTATTGTCTGCGAAACTCAACTCAAAAATAATAATTGCTGGAAAATCAATAAATTTAACTTTCAGAATGTACTCAATCAGCTATATTTGCTCAACTTGTTAAATTGCCTACAAGAGGCCAAAATATATTACATGTCTTCATTACAAACGCTCCTCATTACCGAAAGAATGTCGAAGTTTTTAAAAGCTTAGTAAGATCCGATCCTGATATGGTTATCACAAGGAGAAAACAAGATGTATCTGTCAGTGCCTTCATCGACCCTAGCGAGATAAAATGTATTCTTCCAAGGTATATAAGTACAGACCCACATTGCACGATTCCGAAGCTTCTTCAAATCCCTGAAGGCACAAGGAATGGATCCCTTCGTTATCCATACATACCGCTCAAATTATTTTATAAAATCAAAAACGCTTTCCGTCAAGTCCTGATAATCTACCATGCTGGTTCTGGAAGAAATTTGCTATAGAATTAGCAGCTGTTATTACAGAAATATTCAACATGTAACTAAAAATTAGCAAAGTACCTAAGGTATGGAACGCCGCCAATGTACTACCACTACCCAAAGATTCACCTCTGAACTCCTGTACCCACCCTTTAAGGGACAAGCAAATTTTTAGTAAATTTGACAAATACCGAAATCATGCAGATTTACAAGTTATAATCGCATCTATTTTGGACTAATCAGCACATGCTATATATCAACTGAGAGCTCAAAGAGAGGCGAATACAACTGTGATAAGAAATACATTAATATATCAGGTCATCTATTATACAAATTATTGTATATATTATCACAATCGGTTCTGTCGAACACGTGTTTACAAATGTCTAGAGCTAAAACTGAAAGTAGTTCAACTTTTAAAAATTATCATGGACCGATATAATTTCAACAGAGGTAACATGCATCATGTTAACAGAAAATATGGAAATAATTTAAGTTTTGGATATTGGGATCAAAACAACTTGATCATTAAATTTTCAACATATAATTTAACTTGTACTTGTGTTAAAAATATATCTTCAGTTCTCAATCATTATTCGATCAATTTTGCTGTCGCAGTCAGAATATTGCGTCATGCTAAGTAATCTGCTATTTTTTGTGGCATTATCGCTGATTTCATGGAAGTGTCGGTTTCGCTTATATCATTTGCAATCGGCCACATGTTTTAGATCATGGGGAGGTCTGCGCTTCAACTATGGCCATGCGCCGGGATAATTTATAAACTATTCATTCCATTAACCGTAAGAAATTAGCACCCGCGACCGCGTACTTCGAAAAGAAGCTTGCAACTCCTTTCTATTTCTTTAATGACAAGCAGGTGTTTCTCAGAAGGCAGGAAAAACAATCTATTAATATAATCGAATTATATACAATTTGGCATACAAGTTTTCACGCATTAGTTATTGAAACATTTTACCATGGGCTTCCTTCATATCGGCTTCCTTCTTGTGAAAAATATGTGTTGTACGTTTCGAGGCCGAGCCCATTCGCAAACGCAATGCAATAGCACTCTCCGATATTACTTGGAACAAAACTAAATGGGACGCACTTTAATTTTGTTACATGCAGCTATGTCGATACGTTTTTTATCCATTAAATTTGATATATTGTCCAACTTTAACAGTATTTTTAAAATTAAATGTTCACAGCATAACATTTTCACCACAAATTTGAGTCTTTCTTCCTTCATGCTTGTCATGCTTGAAATGTCGAATATTAATTACAATCAATTTCGGATATTTTCTTCGCTCCCTATCTCTGCTATAAATATATTAATATGATCTTCGATGAAATTATATTGACGACATTTAGCAAGAGTATCGCAAGCGATAATATGCTATGCAATCCTGATATTGCACTTTGTTTCGATGAACTTTCAATCATCGAAATATCTATTAACTTCCAAACTTCTTACCTTCATAATTGCCATCGAAACAAAAATCTTCTATTCCTTTACATCTGGTAATGTGCAGCATCCACAATAAATGAAAACGAAAATCTGTGAGCAAGGAATTTAATGTCAGCGGGATATATTTGAAGTAACTTCTCATCTTCAGAGCGAAACTTTTCTGCTGATTAAATGAGAGCAAATTCAATAGTTTTTTTAAATACTAAACTGAGAAAGTAGAGTTTAGCCTATATATGTAAACGTGACAAGTCAAGTTTGCTAAATAAACATTCATATAATTAATGATGCATATATGATTTATGCACTGTTTAAGTTTACACTAGGATCTATCAACTTCACAATCATCGCATTTTGCCATTCGATATTCGTAAAATGCTTTTTCGTCGTATACATTTTCACAGCTGTATATTTACGAGTAAAATGCGATTATTTGATTATATTACTTCTACTGAAGGTGTTCATTGAAATTTTGGAGAAATAAGAACTGCAGGTGGCGATAATGGCGCTTGAAGCGCACAATGACATATATATATATATATATATATAGAGTCATTACCATAGACTCAATATAACTGCAGCTGTGATAACGTGTGTCGTGGTTAACTCCAAATGCAGACATGAATTTTGGATCAGTTGAGATGAAAAGAACCTGTTCGTTTACTATTTTTTTAACATCGAATTATATACTTGTGTTAAAAATAGCTTTAGTCCTTGATAATTATGCATGTCAAGATATAACCTAAATAACATACACACAATAGATCAACGTAGCTCTTGAAAATCACGCCAGAATATTACGTCATGCTAAATAATGAACTATTTAGGTAGCATTATCGTGGATTTCATCGAAGTGCTGTTTTCGCCTATACCTTGGCAATCCGCCATATTTTTGGGAACAATGGGAAGTCTTCGCATCAACTATGGCCACGAGCCCGCGATCATTCATAAACTTTTCATGCCATTAGCATTACGAAATTAGTGCCCACGCCATGGATTACCCTGCCGAACGTGGCTCGTGGATAAAAGCACGCCTTTTCTCTTTATTAACTCAAACACAGATGAGGATGCTGTATGTATTTAGCTATGTATGTAAAACTTTATTTCCTGACGCTAGCCTCATCAACATATACGTTGGTTTTCATGAGGGGCGTCATTTTTCTGTACAAAATATTTACAAGAAAAAAAAAGGATACAAAATTACTTAAAAGAATACAAAATACAGGTGGTGTGACCCAACATTGACATAGTAATATTAATATTTTCTTTAAAAATATAAATAGATTGTGCCTCTTCTGCCTCCCGAGAAAGGCTGTTCCAAAAATTTGCCCCGCTGTATTTAAAACTACATTCATTAATTGTTGTTTTAAAAACACTTTATTTATAATATTATATATTATTTTTAATATTGTTGTTTTAAAAACACTTTATTTTTAAAAACACTTGATTAATATTATCAAATTATACAGTCGGTTAAAAGGCATAAAAATTTACACGCATGGTTTTTATTCAATATTTCACAAAAAAGGAATTTCCCGATGTGAAAAATATAACTCGCACGTTTTGAGGTAAAGCCCATTCGCAAACGAAAAGTAATAGCACTCTCCGAAATTACTTTTGGTCAAAAAGCGCTTGGAAGCGCTTTAATTTAGAATTAATAACCAGTGAACTATATATACATAGAAGGCTGACTTCTAACTATACGACGTAATCAAAAGGTGAAGCCAGACATGGGGGAAATTGAAGGCAGTCTGGCGCGTAATTTTTAGTCCCATTCTGGTGCGTCATTTTGGTACCATTCTGGTTCGTCATTTTCAGTGTGTCATTTTCAGAAATTGAAGGCATTCTGGTGCGCCATTTCAAGTGGGAAAACTCGCAGGGCTAGGCCTTGAAAGGTCTGGACTCCCCTCCAAGACTTATATTCTCATCCTTGCAAATCTACAGGGAAAGGAGCCTAATTACAAATGTTCCAAGAGTGCGCATCAAGTTTCAAAAGCTTTTCAAGCCACACCAATATTCTAGATTGCAAATCGTTGTTGGGAGGGAGGGGAGTGGGCAGCGGACAAACCAAACTGTTGGGACCACCACGTCCGTTTCTGTGTCGGCAACCGTATGCAACTCAAGTAAATCAATTAAGAATTTATCAAATTCACAGGGGGGGGGGTGCGTGGTGTTGGATGAAATTTGGTTCGTATAGGATCCTGTTCAAGATATCTTAGAGGGGGATATATCTTCCTAAGGGGGGTTGGGGTTAGTTGGCAAACTTTCCATTTCCCCTAAGGGAACACCAGTACATTTAGTCCCGAGATAGCACAGCACTAACCGCAGTCTTTTTCCTGGAACCGGGCTATTCCCTAGGCTGAATTTCAGACGGCCACTGTTGAGGTGTCCGTCTGAAGGCACTTGACAAAAACCCAGTCCAGTGACGTCTCTCTGTACCAGAAAACCTGGTGGTGATTTTGATTGGCTGGTAGCAATAAATTGCATAAATGATGAGATTATATTACACATTCAACATCTGATAACAAACAACAATATTACAAACGAGAAATTTGCTTCTCTCGGGTACTTTCTTCGTAGCGTTTCATATTTTTTAAACAAGAAATGTCTTCGTAATAATTATAATCAAGTTTGTTTGGAACGAAGGACGGCGAAATCGGAGCTAAAATTGATCGTGACGAGAAGACGGGAGGTTCTTGTCAACATTGTAAGACGAGTACGCTTAGTAAAGTTCCGACTGCCCACCATTTCGGCCTACAAATATGTGCATGCTCTTGCTCGATTTGTATCTTGTATTTTTTCAATGTTGAGTCTTCGCTCGATATTTGATAAGCACATGCCTATAGCAACTATTCTATAAACACATGTGGCCACAACCAAAAATATAGCCAAGCTAAAGTCAACAGCAAAGCAAAAGTATTTTACAGTCAATACTGTTCGGAAATAACGAGAAAGTAAACCGTGTTTGTTTTCGCGACAAACCATGTCAAAGTGAATCCATTCCTCTGCGACATGTTGACAACATTTCGGCTAAAAAATTGTGATTTTAACTGCCTGTACGTAGAAATCAAGCAATAAGAATACATAAAAACAATAAATTTAGATTCCTTGATTACAGAGCTCCATTTATAGGGATAAATTGTCTACAGTGCTCTTGCCAAATTTGCTTCACTCCTGTGTCAACTCGAAAGCGAGTTTCTCGCGAATTATAGAATGGATTTCGCTTAAACTTACATTAAAGAGTTCTGATTACCTCTGCGAGAAATGAAACGCTTAAACCAGTCTTTGGAGCGAAATATAAAGCAGTAAAATATAGGGTTGTGTAAAATCCGCATTTTCCGACCGCCATTTGTTGACAAATGGAAGAATAACCGCTGTGATGATACTGAAGACATTCGTATGGCTTTTTTGTTGTAAATTGAATCAGTATTTATTTAATACAAAATCTATCAGACAGAAAATATCTTTTTAAAGGGCATATTGCACGAAAATTATGTTAATTTTAATCATACTATTATTGGAAAGATATTTTAACATTATAGTATAACATTCTTTCAAGTTTTTCTATATCTCTTTTCATTTTCGAGATATTGAGGTTGACGGTTTGATATGTAAATTGCACAACTTTCTAAATCACAGTTGCATAATGAGTTAATTTTTGGGCAGCGTGTGCGAGAAATAGGCTAATTTGAACATTTTACCGATGCTATACGTAACGAACAAAATTTTAAAATAAAAATGACTTCAAGTGGATTTTTATACAGATCATTCAGAAACTCGTTATTCAATGTGACGCAGAAAGTTCGTTATTTACATATGCGCAAAACCAACCTCAGTACCTCGAAAATGAAAATGAAATTGAAAAAAGATATGACATTCACAGGAAGCGAAGTAATGAAGTAAAGAAAGCCTCAAATGCTCGGTTTGCAAACTGGCTTGTGAATTTCATTATGAAATTTTGTTCGATGAAACGGCGAATTTAGGAGCATGATTTTAGTGAAAATTTAGCTGAAATCGACGGCAAGTTCCAGCGTTAGCAGGATATGTTATCAAGTATTTCACAAAACGTTTACGTTAAAAAAACTGTTCCGAAGTTTCTTCAGTAATTCACAAGTTATGATGCGAAGTTCGAAAGTTTCCTTTGGTATAGTTCGTTGGGAATTTCGTCAGTCATTTACGTGAAATTCACAGTCAGTCAATCATTCAAACGAAACTTCTGGTTGGCTGCTGGAAACACTGAAAATAATAACCAGGGTCTAAAAAACCCTGTATATAAATTTCACAATGAACTTGAAGTCATATTTGCAACGAGCTTTCGAATTACCGAACTCAACAACTTCGTCTTCGGTCAATGCTTTTAACGCTTCGGTCAATGCGAATAAAAACTTTTAAAAAGTTTTATGAAATCCGATGTACCACAAACGATTAATATTGTAATCTATCGCTGTAGATCTGGCTATTCATTTTCAACCTTTGGGCTTGGACATTCATTCATTTGGTATTTTACAAACACAAAACGGAAACTGGAAAGATAAGAAAGTTTGAAAGTTAATACTAAACTTGGTATATAGGCAAATTATACAAATTGAACCGCATGATATTTACACAAATGAAACTGATATTTACACAAATTGAAACTGATATTTGCACAAAAGAAATTGATATTTACACGAATCAAGCTATAATGTTTACACAATGTGAAATGAACTTGGTATAGTTGCGTATGAAATGATAATAATTATTTACATTTTTTTCACGATGTTGTCACGTGTAAGCAATATTGCATCAATCACAAGGGTAGGAATGATAGTGGTAAGGCATATGTTGAAATTACACGAAACAATTTACACAATGTATAGTTTTACACGTTTAACACGAAAAAATATTTCATGATAATATGGTATATTGTGCATTATCATATGTAGCTTACAGCCTGGCTTTGTTCGATTCATGTGAATACAAGTTGTATATGTCCCGGGTCAATGACTTGTCGTGAGGCAATGTTTTGTCCCGGGATCATGTAAACAGGGCCTTAAGGCCAGTTTGTTATTTGCTGCACATGAAGCGGGCTAGGTCGGAAAGCGCTAGCAAGAAATTCCCGCGCGATTTTGGCAGGAAAGCGAAATGTATTTTAACATTGCCAGAAATTTGCTACAACTGCATGGCCGACACGCACGCGTACGCGCTAAAATGTGGACTTAGAATACGGAATTAAAATGATTTTTATAATATGAAAAGGTATGCCTTGGCGTACTTTTTCTGTTTGTCGCAATTTTATCTTGATATACTAAATCTAATACTGTTCCAAACCACAAAAGGATCAGTATATTTGGCTCCTTGCTTGTCCATGTTGAAATTGTCTAGTCACTTTGTTGAAAAGCGCTTCAAGCGCATCTAAAACGATATACTTTTCTTCACCAGTCAAGTCTGTCTGCCATCTTTGTTTTTGTCTCCTTGACAACCAGAGAATGGGCTTTGTAACCATTTCTTCTTCTTTGGCGGAAAACCCCGCTCTTTTTTTATCATGTCGGACCAAACATCTATGTTAGATCTGCATAAAATTAAGCAAGAAGGCAATGTTTGCGAGCCAGATTTTCGTTATGCTGCCCGTGCAAATACTCGTCCGATTGCTTGTGCTTTAAGATTCCGTACCCTTTGTTTAAAATATGGATGAATTTCAAGAAAAAGAGGGGAAATCATGTAAAAATATATAGTCACGGTCATAACGAAAATATCGATCAAGTGCAACTGCTGTCTGAACCTGTGGCCGTGGCGACTGATATATCATATATTGACCTTTTTGAACAATGTATACCTGGCCGTTTGTTTGCTATCAGCAATGATGCAGATGTTCTTACAGCAATCAACAATAACTTAACGAAAATTGCCGATATTGTTGCCAATTTGTATAAACGTACAAGAAGAAGGGCGAAACAACAGCTGGACGATCGTTGCCGAATATTTTACATTTTCGACAGTCAAACAAAGTCGTTACAACAATTAGCAGACATAGGGCATTTAAAAGCAGAGCTTAGAAACTGGAAGGATCAGTATGAAAACCTGGAGACTGCCAAAGAGAAATTATACAATGATATGACAAAGGAAATTTATAAAAGAGGCACATTTATCACGAAACAGACTGTGTTTATCTGTCTACTAATTTCTCCTGACGAAGGGATTTAGCTCGAAACGTCGAGATTTTGTTTATATCTTTTAGGCACACGCGAAGCAACCCTCAATTTGTTCTATATGTCCGTGCCCGACGCGGAATTAAAGTCTATAATATGAACAAAGATCTTCAAAGTTACATTGGACTGTTGAAGAAAAGAGAAGAAATTGCATGTGGGGGAAAACCTATTTCAGAGGTAACAAACAAGAGTTGGTCACTTAAAATATATTTGTCAAGAGTGCAATCAGCTTTACGGTTTAGTAAAATTTTGGACTAGAGGTAAAAAGCTTAGAAGTGCAAGAAAAAAGAACTGGGATTGGGCATAAATAAATAATCAGAATTTCCGACAGAAGAGCGATCAGAGAAGTAGTGGTGATAAAAGTCATTATTTTCTTATTTTCAGATTATTTTCTTGTTAGACAAATTTTGGAGGGAGACCAATTTTTTCACGAGCTTTCAATGACAGTTGCAGCATTTCCCAAGTCCTACTTGAAGTGAAGTGAATAAGATTTGTCACCTTGAGCAACTTCCTGGAAATCATAAAGGGTCAAGGTGAGCTCTGTGCAAAATCTGTTAAAAACGCATGTACCTCATTTTTTGGAACAAAATCCAAATTTTGATTGCGAAACAAATAACATACAAATACAGTTCAGTGGGAATAATGCAAGAATGACAAGGACCTCAAACTTCATTTTGTTGTCCTTCTCCATTCTCCAGACAAGAGAAAGTGTCATGTCGGCCAGAGGAAATAGAACAATTGCAGTAGTTAGTGGCCCTGAAGACTTTGATATTATGAAAAACTCTATTGGAGATGTATTCACAGAAATAAACAATCTCGTTGCCCATGTTATCTGGACATTGGTTAAACACATGTCAAAACAGAAATATTTCTTGGAGGAGATTACAAGTTTATTCTTATGATTCTTGGCCTAGAATCAGCAACCTCAAACTATGCTTGCGCGTGGTGTAAGGTTCATAAAAATGAACGTTGGAACATGAACTTTGATATTGATCATTATAATTTAACCCACATCAAATAAAGTCTTCAAGAAATTAAAAACATGAGCACAAAACTCATGACATTACTGCTGCGCTCGCTACCCATTGTTAGACATTGAATTAGATCATGTCATTGTGGATGAACTGCATCTTCCACTTAGAATAACTGATGTTCAAACTACAAACTAAGTAGACGAGATATTGACGTAGGACCAAGAAGATGACTTTCAAAACAAACAAGGAGATGAAAGGTAAACATTTGAAAAATGCTGACGGGAAGGAAAGTGGTACGTATGACTATACTAGTCTTCTTAGCTCGGATAGGAAACTTCTACTTGCTGAACTTCCTGATAAAATAAGCGAGGTTCTTCGCCCATCAACGAAGGACGCAGTCATCAATGTTTGGAACGAATTTGCTAATATCTATGCAATCATCACCAGCTGGTGATTATATTGGACTATGGGCAAAAGCAAAATCTTGGAAAAATTATTTTTGAGTCTAAATGGAAAACGAGAGGGATATGAGAGACAGAGGATAACCCCATATGTGCACATTGTGGTTGCACACTTGCCAATTTTTTTAACACTATATAAATCTTCAAAACAATTTGCAGGCCAAGGAGTTGAATAAAATAACGATGTTGCTCGATCTAACGATGTTGCAACGATGTTGCTCGATCTAACGATGTTGCAACGATGTTGCTCGATGTTGCTCGATCTTCATGATCTAAAACAAGAACTTAGTAAAAAGGGTGTTCGTGGCTACAGCAGAAAAAGAAGGGCTGACTTAATCATACTTCTTGAAAATGAATTGAGGGATCTTCATAAGAAAACAAGTTGTTATCTATATATATATGTATTATGGAACTTTATATATAAAATTTTTGTCTTATCTGTATAGCTACAGTTCAAAATGTATAGCTAATTGCATAATATAGCAGTTTATCCCTTTGTAGTCTTCTAGTAATACATTATCTTTTTGTACACAAAATGCTTTTAGGTACGGTTGGCAAATATTTTCGTTCCGGTCTTGGAACCTGTTCCGCGATTGCTTTGACCCCTTATCCCATTGTGGACCAGTCACTGAGTTATATTACAAAAAATATTTTAGCCATTTTTGGAACTGATTTATAGTTAATATATTTAGTAAAATCTTTAGGTCAGTTTTGTCCCAATTATTTTTTAATCGCAGATTCTGAGCTAACTCCTTCCCCCTTTGCGGAACAAGTTCCTGAAGAACACCAAAATCTGCTTGTCAACAGTTCCTTAGCCAATCTCCACCTTCTATCATATACAATAATTAAATGAATGTGAATAACATAATATTCATATTAGCTATCAAACAGAGAACATTGAACCAACAGATTGACAATACGTTCTCCAAATGTAGAGTTTCTATCAAAATTAGGTCGCATATAAAAGGTTCACGTATAATATCAAAGGTAACTCGTTCCAAGTGCATTATTTTTCCTGGTTTTATTTCATTATTCAGGCTTATAAAAAACTTTGGTGACCTACTTAGTTGAACTTTCATTTTAATGGGAAATTTAATTTTGAGCCCGTCTGCATTTTGGTCAATCTACTGGTCCCAGTTGGCTGAAAAATTGCATCTTTGAAAGTCTTGTCGCTCGTAGAATCGAAAAAATTTACTTTGCCCAGACTGTCCCTATGTTTTGCTGCAGCCTCTCTTGGCGAATAAATGGTTCGTTAAAATGCCTAGTTAAGAACAAAAATATTGCACAATGTCATTTGATTTATGGAGGAGTCTCAATGTGAAATTAAAATGTTCAAGATTCAGGACTAACTAGGACAAACAATAAGTATTCAATAATAAATGCATTTGATAAGATACTAATTTAGATGTTACTTCTTATGAAAGTTCACTAGGAACTCATTCTCTAGATAAATAATCTGCTGTTAAGACCCAATGTACTCCATCAAGCTATAAGTTTCTTGACCAACGTCGCCTCAATAGCCGGGGAGGTGGTACTGGACTTTTATTTAGAGAAACATTTTTGGTTACTAAAATTGCTGGTGGCGAACGATAATCCTTTGAGTATTCTGAGTGGAAAGAATATCAGTCATTATCATCTACAGACCACTTTACTCCGAAATCCATCCTATTACCACTTCCGTGTTTTATTCAGAGTTCTCTGAATACTTGGAGTCAGTTGTTTTAAATACTGACCCCCTCTTGATTGTTGGCGACTTTAACATTCATGTTGACTGTAGTGACAACACTGATACTATTAAATTACTCGAGCTATTTGAAAGTGTCGGACTTGATCAACACGTACATACGCCTGCTCATTATAGTGGCCACACTCTTGATTTTGTTGTGACCCGACAAACTGATCAAATCATTGCTTCTTCTCCAAGAGCGGACTGCTTGTTTTCTGATCATATGCCTGTATTCTGTCAATTACAACTAGATCGAGGGCCTCGAATCAACTCAAAAGTTTCGTATCGCAATGTAGCGGCCATTAATTTGGATGCCTTGCGGAAGGATCTATATAACTCTATCCTCTGCGAAAACATGGAATCATTTTATCTAAATGAGCTAGTAAACTGTTATGATGGAACATTAAACTCAATTTTAGACCAGCATGCACCATTGAAAACAAAGACTGTTACCCCTTGTTTTAATGTTAAGGCTGCTAAGCGGCAACGGAGAAGAGCAGCAAAGAAATGGAGACGGACAAATTTGATTAGCGACCTAAATGATTATAAAGCAAATAAAAACCAGACAAGATTTGTTATGAATCGTGCTCGGAAAGCGTTCTATACTGATTTTATATCTGAAAACAGTACCAATCAAAGGAGACTATTTCAAGATGCTAAGATTCTCTTTACACAAAGGTATGATATCACGTTTCCTGAATATGATGATTCTGATGCGCTGGCTACTGACATTGGAGAATTAGTTGCCCAGAAAATTGAGCGTATCCATGCCTTATTTGATTCTTCTACCCTTCAAACAAGCCGCTCGTTTGTTCCAGAATTCATCGAACTGGCGTCTCGATTTGATTCCTTTAATATCTTAAATGAAGAAAATGTCAAAGATTTGATATCCAAATCAAGTAAAAAATCGTGCTCTTTAGACCCAATGACCACTTCACTGGTCCTAAAATGTCAAGATATTCTCCTCCCTGTTATTACCAGAAGGATTAATTGATCACTACAATCTGGTGTTTATTGTGATGAATGGAAGCAAGGATTAGTCCAGCCACAACTTAAAAAATCAAAAACAGAAGTGGTCTTTGAGAATCTTCGCCCTATCAGTAACCCTACATTTACGTCTAAATTAACAGAACGTGCTGTCTTCAATCAGACAAATGACTACTTGAATTTATAACTCTACCCCAAAGCACAATCGGCATACCGCAAGTATCATAGTACGGAGACAGCCTTACTACGTGTTAAGCATGATATCCTAATGAACATGAACCATCAGCGTGTTACCTTACTTGTAATCTTGGATTTGAGTGCTGCATTTGACACTGTTGACCATCATATAATGCTCGACCGATTGAACTCCAGTTTTGGCATCAAAGACCGAGTACTAAAATGGTTCACCTCTTATCTTTCTAACCGTTCGCAATTTATTTCTATAAATGGCGGTACATCTAAGCGTTTTGATCTCAAAAATGGCGTGTCCCAAGGATCTTGTCTTGGTCCACTTATGTTTGTTCTATATGTGTCCAAATTGTTCCAGATTTTGGAAAGTAACTTACCTGAGGCCCATGCTTTCGCGGATGATAATCAACTGTACGTTTCATTCCAACCAGATTCAATATCTGAACAACAATCTGCGGTTACTGCCATGGAAAATTGTATTCATGACATTAAGACATGGATGCTAAATGATAAACTCAAACTTAACGACGGTAAGACTGATTTTTTTATCATTGGAACACGACAACAGTTGGCAAAAGTTAATTTTGATACCCTGCGTATTGGTGATTCTTATGTTACTGCGTCTGGTGAAGCTAAAGACCTAGGATTTTGGTTTGATTCCCAAATGAAATGTTATACCAACGTGAACAAATGCTGTAAGGCGGCATTTTTCCATCTATTTAACATCAGGAGGATAAGAAAGTTTCTGACACATGAAACCGCTCAAATATTAATCAATTCATTTGTGACAAGCCGTTTAGATTATTGTAACAGTCTTTATTTTTATTGTCGGCAACTACTTCAGGAGACCTCAATAGTCATTTCGTTCATTTCTTACTTGTTTTGAGCATAGTTTTTTAAACGGTTTTTATGCCGAATAAAGAATGCGGTGAGGGAAATTGGGCGTAAATAAGATTTAACATCCTTTAGATGATTTACTTTTTGGATAGGGATAACGTCCGTTGTTTCAGTAAGTTATTTCCCACTAATTATCTGGCCATTGTCTACTATTGACGAAGGAGACGTCTTTCTAGGGTAAGCAGCCAGTTGTTTTATGGTATCCCACCATTTTTTATTCTTGCCCAATTTCAATTTATCTAATAGGGGATAAACAATTCAAGTGATAATGAACTCACACCCTTGAATAGAAGCTCTCGAGAACGTACTTGTATTCTTATGCTATATGAGTAAGCCAGAAACTCCAAAGAATGCTGTGCCGAAAGGTAGAAGGCCGAAAACTGAGAGCGTCAGTGATTTCTGCAGGTTATGTAAGTATCCTTTAAAACTTAAATTTGACATCGCAGCCCGATGCCGAAACCAGAAAATATCTGCAGTAGCATAACGTATTTCTGCTCTTCTTTTTTACAGTGGAACCATATACGAGGACATTAAGCGTCTGCATAAACTGTCGGTTTATATGTCACCTGATATGGTTATTGTGATATGGTCATGGATGAAGTAAAGGAAAAACAAATCTGTTCGCAAATGACATGGAACTTGAAGTGCAAATAGATTTTTAGAAGGAAAATATTTCTAAATACTCAACATACGATGTTAAGAAAGACGACGGTTGTTCTGTCAACGATGACAATTTGGTATCAGCAATAAGCTTTCTCTCGTGCGAAAAGTTTCCGTTGTATAAGTAAGTCGCCAGGTGTGTGTTTTTCTTGTAAAATTTATTAAAACCAAACAAGCCAAAATAAACAAGCACATTAATTGAGTATAAACATTATCTTCTCAATTTCAGTGTTCCTTTCTTGTTTCAATTTGTATATTTCGAAAAGTGCAACAATATTACGTTGAATATAAAATTAGTGTAACGAAACCGTGGGCTTACTTACATTTCTTGTTTATCTCTTTTTACATAATTATATATATTCCATAATAAATATTTTGCTTGTAAAAAGCGAGTCTACAAATTATAAGGCAAATTTTGTCTATAAACTAAAAGGTTTTTATACCAGGTTAACCAGCATACGCCTGACACTTTAGCGGATATCTCATGTAAATGTTTGATCTCAGTTGTTTTGTGTTTTGGTTATTTTGTAGACTAGTAGATGATAAGATCGACATCAATATACATGCCAAAATAGGGGGTGTGACGTACAATAACCGTTCAATTTATTGGACTCAGCAGTATGGCGTTTTAAATCGTGTGAATGAGCTAACCTTGGATGAGATAAGCCCACAGAAACATTTAAAGAACATAGACTTAATTGAATTGCTACCGGATAAGAAAGTTCAAGAAAACTTAAAGATGAGATGGACAGTTTTGGTGGGAGAGTTATTAGCAAATATTTCACAAAGTTTAAACACTTGAGCCATGTCGCTATTCACCACATCGTTCATCCCTACTCAAACGATATGGCGTCTAAATCTGTAAGTGTAAGTTGCACAATAATCTTTAATATAAACTCGTAAATGTCGTGACCAAGTTTTCTATGACAATTCTGAATTTTCCATCTACCAAGTTATATTTGCTCGTCTGTATACGCAACTTTGGCAATTTTTCTATGACAAGTACACTCGTTCAAAAGCTAAAATGCTAGCTTATCAACAAGTGTACAGTACTTGTAATAAAAGGATTGGCAAAATACAAATATAACTCGTCTGTATGCATGGGTCAACAAAGAAAATTTGTCAAGCATTAAATGACAGAGATTTATGGTTGAAGTAGCTATAATGGCAATCAGAGAAATAAAAATATTTAATGGAAATTTGCTGCACATACGTACTTGCAACTGGCAAAGAAAACTTGCTCATCTGTAACGGCCTTGATATGCCCCTTTTCAAATAGGTCCCTTTCTAATAACCCCCCCCCCCCCCTTACATGAAAGAATTAATTAAGCCACTTTTCTCTAATAAGCCTATTCTCACAAAAACACAAGTGTTTTGATAAGAGGTTTTATTCTATTTCACTAGTGTAGCCTTGGTATTCAGATTAAAAACCCCAATGTAGCAAGTGAGACTGCTCGGCTGTCCCAGATTAATCTAAAGAAGGATGTCCCAGCTGCACTATCTCTGAGACAAAGATCATTTTGGAAACTGTTCCACTGCATGGAGATCAGCTTTTTGAGGAAAGTACGAGAAACATAAAATGGGCCTTCCAAGATCGACACAATGCATGGGGTAGACTTGATGGTATTACTATTGAATTTGCAGATTGGTATGCCAAACTTAACTTGTTCACGATAAGTGTGCAAGTATACATATATTTTATTTGAATACCAGGACCATTTTTCCATTTAATATCTACATAAAACGAAGAATAAAATAAGAGATATTTCATATATATAGAAAATATTCTTAATTTTAAATTCTATAAGATGATATATTTTAGGTTGAATTTGACACTTTTACAAGTCACTATTCAGCATCTGAGATTGGGACATCTCGAGCCAGCATGAACAGAACCAACAAAACAAATGCATCCAAAGGCGTAGAACATCATTATTTTGAATATAAATATTTCCATAAGTGTGAAGTGGAGGCACACATATGTGCATCATTTATGAAAATATCTGGCATGTCCAGCATAGATGGTAAGTATCTTTACTTCGTCTGAAGAGCACCTGTTCTATTAGAAAAGGGCCGGCACTTGAGTAGGTGAGGGTACATGCCCTCTGTACAATCCGTTCCTACGTCCGTACTGATCTAATGCACATGCACTAACATGGTCTAAGCCAATGTGCTAAAGGAGGACCAAAGGAAATGGTTCGATGAACTGTGCTTAAAGTACATTGAACAGTATCTCACAGAAAACAAATGTGTTTACCTTACCACATTAATAAAATTTAAGTCTTCTCTGAGCACCTTCTTGTCCTTTGGCTTCGATGATTTATCCTTCATACTCCTAAACAAAAATTATAGATCTAAACAGGAACGTTTTTAGAAGTTTTAGACTTTTCACGTTGTTGGACTTAATAATTCAATTTTACCGAGCACATTTTTAGATGTATTATTTACGAGATACTGCATAATGATTATCAACTTCCGATGACGTATTTAATGCAAATCGATATAACATCCGAGTCGAATAAATTCTTTGTTATTAATGATCCAAGCACATTATATACTAAAATGCACCGGTAATTAAATTAAACACACGCCAAATTTGTGGGAGAACGGGTTCGGGGTGAAGACTGAAGTGAACCAATATTTATACTCTGGTCAACCCAAAGACTCATTCTAGCCTTATGTTTTAAACCCGCGGGGGTATACATGAGACCCGCTAGGAGAGACTAAATGCCCTAGGGGTAAAAACCCCGATAGAGCCCTGTCATCAAGGTTGCGACCCTCTCCGACATTACCTGAACCAATGGGTGATAATCCCCTTGGACAGTCCTTACGATTCGACTGATTATATTTCCATGAAATAATCTGAGTCTATGGGCAATGAAGTTGACCATTTGGAACACTTCAACCCCACAAATACACTGCAAGTGTATTCCCATTAGACGAATAAACCCATCTCCCACAAAGCTGTAGTCATAGAGAAGACAGCTTTTGCCTGATGATAGTTGACTTCCATTTGAGCATTGCCATCACTCATACTACAGCTGAGATATCAGGGAGGCCAGGAAAAACCTGCAGTACAGGAAACCTGGATGGGACCCAAGACATACAGCAGCTCCCCCACGAAGCTTTTTATCTCACAAATTCATAATTGGAGTGTTGGTAACACGACAAACAGAGCTGACTAACAAGGCATGTTTGTTTTGTTATTTTCTATTTTATTTAGTAACAGTCTGGTATATGTAACTCGGAGCTATACGATAAAAGGTCTCTACATATATAAGGTTCATTTGACCCCCGATTATCAGAGATTTGTTTTCTAAAGGTTAACATTAAATTGTCACCAACTATACTTCCCTAAACTGCGATAACAGTGGTGTATGTAGTATATCGACTCAAGCCTGAACACAACAGTGAAAGCAGTCACATGCCTGTTGAGATTTGCACGAGCTAATATGAAATATTATCTGAACATAGTCTACAATGTTGGTAGTACTATGTAGTATATAAAGAAATTGCAATCTGAAAATAAAATATAATGAACTGCCACATTATTTCCATGATATCTTTTAGTAACTTTGACAACAAGCTTAGCCTTTGACTTAACTGCATATACCAATAGAATCAAGTAGGTTAATATACCGTGGTGGACATTTGGTGAAATATTGGGGTACGACTTAGGTTGCCAACATACAGCCACCCTTTTGTTGCTGCAAATCTGAGTTCTTAAAACCATTTGGCCTAAATTACATGAAAATTTTAATTAAATTATAGCCTATAAAGGCTTTCCTGGTTGAAAATCATTGATGTAACTTTCTTACATACAGTTAATCAGCTATAATTCAAAGACTTTGACCTTGCTGTCAGTAGAAGTGGTGCCTACCAGGAACTAGATATATTGACAATGAGACAATGCCAGTGCGACACATACTGCTCAAATTGGACATACCGTCCTGTTAACCCAAATTATATATAATGGCAAGATGGCAATAATCCTGAACAACTAACAGACGTTCACGTGAACATACGCCAACGCACGCTCGAGTGCACGTGTCCTAATTCCGAACCAAATTTTGACAACTGAACACTGAACTATATTTTATCGTAGGATTTAATATTCATTAACAAAATACGTGTTGCCGATTTAACGATAATGGTATTCTTTTCTATAGCCGTAAAATTTTACGGTAAATATAAATATTTTCAGGCCTCGAGACAAGGATTAAACTTTGGACTCAATACAACAATAGGATATATTATTTAACAGAGATATATCATGTTATAATTTATACATACCAGAATACTATGATATCGAATGGCAATTGAGAGATATACTAAAATTGGTTGAAAAGAAATATAACCTTCGTTTGAGTCAGTTGCTGGCAATACTTACGACGCCCCGCATGGGCCACATGCGAGGCAACCAATTGTGTTATATTCAGCACGTCGTGTTCGTCGGATCTGTTGACTGGTTGGCGTCTGTCCGTACTATCTTTATAGCGGAATTGAGCTGGCATATTTCTTGGACCATGGGAGGAATAATAGCACAACTGTCATGCTTGCTCTGCATCAGTGAGTTCTGATTGTAGATATAAAACCACGTCGTTATTCGCCATGCTGCCAGTCGTTCGCATTAATCTTATTGGGACTTGTTCTTGTGCCGAAGGAGGTCTAGCATCAACATATTTAGCATTCGAATCGCCGAAGTTCTCGCACCGTCCATAACACCGTCCAAAGCACTTCGCATATTATGTAAATTTTTATTCTTGCAAAATTTCGTGTTTATTCAGTTGAAACATTCGGCAAAGTGACACGCTTGACGTTATATAGCGCGCTTTACCTATGGTCATTGAAATATGATTGGCAATAGAGTCATTTGATTGGCTGAGCAAATTGCATTCGTATTGCACGTGTCCGGATATCTTTGAACTTTGATCAGAGATATTTTCTTGTGAATTTAGTGGGTGTTGACAGGCTTTTCCCACTTGTTGTATAGTAAAACAAACCTCAAGTTAATGTGTTGTCTCATTAACTTAAATTTATACATTGTGATCTATAAATTGGCTTTAAATTATCATCGGTGTCGTCTGGACTCAATAGTATGTAAAACAATCTTCCCTTCAAAACTATTACTTTGCCTTTTTCCTGTCCATGTTCTACTGTATGAGATTCGTCCACAACTATCGTTATTTATGCAGTTCAGAGTTGTCATCCTTGAGTATGTCGAGGAAGTCTTTCTCTAACACACTTTCCGCACTACAGTATATAAACTGAGGAGGAGATCGCGAGATTTCAGACATTGTTTCCTTTGAATTAGTTCCATGGCAGAGCAGTTACATGAGGGCACTTCTGAAATCCGATCAGAGCGCGTTCAGTCCGTGCCAGTAAAAACACAATAAAGATCAAACTTTTCCCAAATCAAGTTGACAAGACGGCCAAAACATCATTTCCTTTCATTAGCTCTTTGACAGCCACTTCTTGCTCTTTCTTTAATACAAACTCACGCGAAAAACAGTTCAACATACGAAACGCATCCTCATATTTGTAAGCCATCCATGCAAAAACGTGAGAAATTTAATAAATAATTATTTAACCACTGATGAATCACTGATGACTTGCGATGACAGCTTAATAACTCTTTAGCCAGTCACATATTTCCAGTCCATCAGTCTCCTCGCCCGCTCCTCTCTCTCAGCCCGTAAACTCCCCCCCCTAAAATTAACCGACTGCTACAGTACGCAGGCTAATGCTTACCAAATTACAAGATTGGAATTCAGAAGATGCGCAGAAAAGATATGACTCATTCGAAAATATATATGAAAGTATATATGATACGAAGAGATTTTTGATTGACATTTTTCTTTATTGCTGTGAGATTGCAGGTCCAGCACCGTGGAACTACTCTATCATTGACTTAGGATGTACTCCATATTCGCATTTACAATTTGCAATTCTGCTTGATGAAAACAAGAAAGACGGGGAAAGCTATGACCAGAACTTTGCCAATATTTCCGATTCTTACCGACTTTATTCAAGCGCAAATTATCAAATTGGAAGAAAAAATTTTGCAGAAGAGTGTTGGCAAACATCGAAAGTAAAGAAAACGATTGGTTTTCTACATCGAAAGTAAAGAAAATAATTTGTTTTACGACGACATCATTCAGGATTTTCCTTTCACAACATGATGCAATGGGCATGCAAGTCACCGCATGGAAAGAAAGAATTGCGCGGACAACCTCGACAATAGTTTATTATAACTATTGATGAAATGCTGGAGCTACAAAACGTCAGCCCCGGCACTTCTATTGAAAGTCTGCAAACTGGAAATATCTTTAGGACTGTCACATCTATGGCGATGAAAACCTTATCAAAAACTTCGAGCATAGATTGACGGCCCGCTTGACTCATGTTGACAGAGTGAAGACTTTCCAACAATAAGTCTTGATAATCTGTAAAATTTTTCGGAAACAAACAGCGTCAGCGTTGTGAATTCATTGCACTTTGGAACACAAGAAGTGAAAAAGGAGACCTATAGATTTGCAAGTCTTCAAGTTGAATATCTATTGAAATTATTTGGAACTTTTGGAAAAAGTTCGTGGCAGTGTATACGAGAAATGGACGAGGATAAAATATTCACTGAAGATGGGCCTAAAAATTTGCTAGCAGCGATGAGTTTAACACCTGAGCTTCCATTTCAGTACTACCAGAAGCATGGTAGACAGAAGGAAACATGGCCTACAGTACCAAACTTGTCAGTCACTGAAAATATAATTACTTGAAGCTCCTTCACAACAGCTATCACACGTCTTGATCAAAGTCTACTACCGTTGGAATCGGTCGGGTCCCAAGTTCTTGGAGTACTCGAAAGCCATGTGACGATTGACAATATCCGCGGCGTATCTACATATCCTACAGCTTCCCAAACCACTGGTCTGTTGATGTTCCGCCAAAATTGGCGCGGTCAACAATCCTCAAAGGGTCAAAACACTTCTTTTGCTCGCCTGCTGTTGCTGTTTGAAAAGTGTACGAATGTTATCGAGAAGTGGAAACATTGTACCAGGCGGGGTTAGATGCTGTTGGAAGGAGCAGGCATTAGAGTGCATGAACAAATCATGGATTTGCCAAACAAAGTAGGGATAACTTTGAGGAAGAATTAGATTTCCTTACCAGCAGCGCTACTCTTTTCATCAGTGTAAAACAGTTCAGAAAGGCTAAACGCATACTTAGAAGTACTATTGGGAAGTTGGTGAATAAACGAAGGTATTTTGTTATTTATTTCGCGAGCATAGACGTGCTCGCTTTCATTTTTCTTAAGGATTACAGGCCAAGCGAAGCCAAAACTATACTGAACAATAATTTACTGCTTGCAAGGGAACTTGAAAGCTGTTCATCCCCTTTTTTTCGCTGTTTGTAGCTAATCTGGGCGAAGTCCATTGCTATCTTCACAATATAGAAGAAGCAAACCGTGTGCCTCAGTTGGCGCTGATCATTTATAGGCATGTCCATGGGCAGCAGTTGCTCGAGCAGCTATTTTTAATGTACTTAACATCCAAGCAAAAGTATACTGGTTTGTTGAAAAGTGAGACGAAATGTACTGTACTTTGACAAACGCGAAAGAAATTGCTGATATTTTGTATGGAGTTTAACCCACCCCCAAGTGTCGCATCTGTGCTTCCTTATCTTGGCTATTCTGAGCAAGAGCATGGAAGGATCTCGGCGGCCTTAAACTATTATCAAGATATTTTGAAAATTCGCGCACATCAAAGAAAAGAATGTCAACCAAGTAGCGAACACTGCGAAAATGCGAATATGTTTTTACACATGGCAAGCCTGGGAGTAAGTTATGTTTATGATGCTTCGTATCGGTCGTTCATCGAAAAAGGGCTTTTTAAATAAGATTTTTGGGGAATAGGAAGTTCAGGAATATTTCAACAACAATCTTAAAAATATTAGGAAACCTTGGGAAAGTATCAAAAGTCTTATAAATCATAACAAAGAGTCGGAAACTGGTCACAAAAATTAGGTGCTCAGTCAAAAATGAAATGACTATGAATCATACAGAAATTCGCAATATTTTCAACAATGGTTTTCAAGATAAACACTCAACACAACATGCAATGATCGACATTGTAAACAACATCCAAAATAACATGGAGAAAATATCATTTTCTTGTGGAATATTTCTTGACCTAAAGAAAGCATTTGATACTGTTGATCATTCCATACTTATACATAAATTAGAACATTAGGTGACAAATTTATATTTTTATAGGATGTGATATAAAGAGGGAACTTTAGCAACTAAAGAAGGCTTTATTCCAAAACCTCAATGTGGAGCAATCATCAACTATACACGATTCAGACGAATTTCAACAATTCTGTGTTACTGCGGGAGCACCAACCTTGTTTAACACACTTCTTTCTGCCGTGACTAGGGCGCGGCATTCTGAGAAGCGAACTAATGTAAATAAAAACGAATAGTATCAATTATTATACACTATGTTACCATTTCAGTCAACAATGCAATAACATGCAAGTCGACCATGGGTTATATCTCGACAGCAGTCGTATCGATCAAGAGGGAATTGACACCGAACATCAACTGGGAAATACATGCACTCGGCGAGCTGTAAATAATGTCCTTAACTCACTTGCTACCAACCATAATCAACAATTGGAAAATTTTATAACAAAAGCAATGGAAAATGAATGGTTGTTGGTACTGATAATATATGATTTCACTAACATCCACACTTTTAGGCGGCCACTGGAAACAATCCATCGCAAGCTAACAATATGCGTACCATTGTTGTAAGAAACAGAATTTCTGTTCATGAATACTGTGAAAGCGCCTAAGTTCGTAGAATGCAAAAAATGGACGAGTTGCAGCTTGTGGATTTTTTTTGAACAACAATTAAAATCTAAAGATAACTTTGCGAGCACATTTGAGAAAGTCCTGAAAACCAAATCAAAAGTATACATGGAAAAATTTGGGTTGCTACAACCAGGCGACTGGTCATGCCAACTTTTTAGTATGCAGCTAGTATACGAAACAATTGCAAACCAGTTACAGTCAGCACATAATCCACATAATTTGGGAAACAACGAAGAAATTACAACAAAAAAACATGCACACTACTCCCGAAACAATATACCATGACCCTGAAAAAACATGTACAACACCATCTACAACAACTAGGGTTCTTCCACCAATGACCGCAGCTGCTCCAATGATAGGCCCTCTTCATATCTCAATCAATAGCCGCGAACATGTCTTCCTAAGCTTTCATCCTTTCTTCAAAAGGGCATACGAGTACCTTTTTCCACATAAAAAGCTTCCTGATAAACTTAAGCCAAGGCGAATTAGTCTACTACTAGAAGTAGTTTATGGTGGCTGGACACTTATAAGAGACAGAGAAAAACAGACATTTCATTATTGCAAGAACCTGCAATGTGGAACAGGTTCTCGAAATAGATTCTCGATAATTATCTTCCCCTGGTCCTTTCTTATCTATGCAATAACTTTCAAGCAAAATTTGTTTGGGGGAATTATTTGATGCAATGACCAGAATATAGATTATGTTTACCTCCTCGAAAACACGGCACTACAACAACGCCATTCTTGTCTGGATATCCATGGTTAGTCATTGGAAAACCCAGTTCCCTGAGATGTACAACCTCCTCATGGATAACAGTTTCAGATGAATATCCTGTGGAGAATACTCATAGTATCATCAGTGCTCACGAGACATTCTGATGCAGCGACCCAACTTGTAAACAAAGTCAACAGCATCTTTGCGTTCAAGACCAAGCAAGCAAATTTACGATCAAATTTTCAACCCCAAAGCATTTAGCTTTCTCACATCGTCAATTGAAATACCTAAAGTTAAAGAGTTATGAATTTTTAACCACCACATCGGAAGATATCATAGAAGATCAGTCAAGTACCACGCTACACTACCCAAAGAGGAAAGGTGGAAAAGTCCGGGTAAGCATACCTCAACTATTTTGAGACAAGATGATGACAGAAAACATTCTTCCCATGAGTTTCTTTAGCAACAAGCCCATCAAATGAAAACACAAAGTGTGATTTACCCACATGCAATGTTGATGATGACAATGAAGATTGGTATATTCTCAGCCATTGCTCGCACTCCTTCCATGATGTTTGTCTGCAAGGGGCAACATGTCCATTATGCAAAGAAGCAGTTAACAGGAAAGTAGAGGAACTTGGAAATTTTTGGAAAAGAGGCAATATTTAGTGGAGACACAACCAAGTCCAATGACGAGGATAATAGTGATGGAGAAGAGGTTGGCATGGAGAATCGTCTCGATGTTCCAAATGTTAATGTTCATCAAATAAGCGAAAGCGTAGATAAAATGAAAGCCAGGATAACCAACTTGACTCCAACTGTTCCTTCAGAAATCAACGCTATACCAGTACAAATGAAATCCAACCCAGCCAAACCGAACAAACCACCTCACTGCACAACTTGCCATCATCCAAGGAAGGGTCATTCTCGCCGTAGAATGCAGACAAAGTGTTCTATGTGTCTAAACTCCCTATGTATCAGTATGTGTGAATCATCTTCATGTCCATGTTCAAGGCATGCCAAGAACAATGATTACTGCCAATAAAGAATCGAAGCAGAAGCAGAAAAGAGTCCTATACAAGCCCAGACGTTTTCAGTAGCAGTTGAAAACACTTAGCCAGGAGTAACTGAGTGGCTGCTTCCATTCAATATTTCACAGTCCACATCATTTGGTCAAATGTCCGTCAGCAATGCTCGCACAACAATATCAGTTTTAGGAGCCATAAAAGCAAGTAATGCCCTGGTTTTCTCATCGTCATCCACAGGTTATTAAACATTTTCAAACACAATGGAAGAAGGCAACCCATCATATGATTTGTTTCATGTTAATCCATTCCAGCCAAATCTAGAGGTAAAAGATGTTGTAGAGGTGCTAAAATCCTTGAACGTTGGCATAAATATATTTGAGGATGAGGGATTCTTCTATGTTGAACAGTTTAGCGCAAAGATACAAGGTTTAGCATGCAGTGGCAAACAAGTGGTTGGTGTCTTGATCGTTGCTCCAGACAAGTCAATGCTTATAATTATACATAAAGGATGGAAGACTTGGGGTAATGGACAGCCATCCACATGGGATACATGGTGGTCTAATTGCAATGTCAACCTCCAGCAATGTTGACGAATTTGTTACCTACTTATCACAAGTGGTGCATCATTATTGGAAAACCTCACTTCGTGGTTGCAATCTTGCTATTCTTCAACTGTAATATATTATATGGGTTTATTGCAATATTAACTATCAGCATCAAGCATTGTAAAGTTATGTGATGTATTACTCACACTAATGTGAACCCGGTGCAAACGTTTCAAGTTATTATCAAATTAATCCAATAATTTTTATATATTTTATATATACATAACAAATGTTGTACATACAAACATTTCAAATAATTTTATTATATAATGTGTAAATTTATAGAAAAAATTGTGTAAAATATTGTGTAAAATATTGTCAAATGCTCGCTAAATTCTGTTTTAATAAACCAATACAACACTCAGAAATGCTCTCAAATTCTGTTTTAATAAACCAATACAACACTCAGAAATAGAGACTGGAGTACATGATTGTTTACCTAACCAATAAACTGGACCTGATTAAAATTTGCACTATTTTCCATATAGAATTTTTTGGGAAGGATTTAGTTAGTAAACCTGTAGCATGCGCTATTAAAAGTATGAAGTTTTAGCAGACCTGAACTGTATAATTCTGCTATAATGCCACATTCAATAATACCGTGTAGTTCGAATGTTTACATGACAATAGCCAATAAAGGGCCGGCAAGTCATGCATTTCCAAACTTCATAAACTATATGAGCCCCTATTTTGACGTTTGTGTGTAAGGTGTCAAATGAAAACACAATTATCAAAGAACGTTTTTAGCCATGTTTGATCGTGAGGCACGGGCACATTTAAAACAATTTCATTTCTCTCCCAGTTATTACCAAATTTACGTTAATGTCAGGAATTAAGTTACAACAAACTTTAAATCTCATCAACAGGAAAAATAATCAATCGGTAACCAAAATACGCAAGAAAAATCGAAATTAATAACTAAATTTTCAAACTAGACCTTTCTTAAGGCAGTTTTTATGAAGTAAGTACACTTTCTTGGATGATGTTTCGAGGCACAAATTTGACCACAGCATATAAGAAGCAACTGGGGCTCAAAACCTCAGCTTAACAAATATGTTCTAAATCGAGCTCTCGGGTCAATTTTTTGAAAATACCACTCAAATCATGCTATTTTTTCATATTTTTAAAAATCGTCGAATTTAGTGAACTCATAACTCGGACTTAAGGGGCTTAATTTATATTAAGAAATATATGGTGGACAATTTGCGGTATATTAGATAAATTTCAATTCATTCATACATCACGTTTGCTTTCATTTATCGCGGTTTTAATTAACCATGCAGATATTAATGCATACGATATCTATTTCCCATGTCGACATCGCCAAATTCATCTATTCGTTCCTTCGATTCAAAAAAAATATCATGCCAAAATAAGGAATGCACGATCGATTTTAAAAAGAAAACCAATTAAATTGTAGTTCGTTCGATTCGAAGGCAAAAATTCGTCGATTAAAATAGCATTTACCTTGTTTACGATGAAAATAGCATTCCTACTTTGTTTTTGCCCGCGATTTCTTGTTCAGCGATTTCTTGGCCCGCGATTTAATATAACATATGGTATAATTGCATGGGAACATGTGTAAAAAAGGCATGTAAACAGGATACTCATTTTACAAAAACGGATTTTTCAATCACTGTATTTTAAAAAAATACAAAGAACATACTATCCGACTATTTATTAAATCCGAAATACTTCCTTTAAATATGCTTAATCTTAAAACCGTCTGCGTTTAATGCATGATGTCTCGAACGTATCTTGCCCATCTTTAGTTTCTGATTGTTTTATTCATTCAAGACATATCCACACCCATAACACTACGCATTGCACTTAGCAAAACAAATACATCATTCGCAGGACTTGGAGTAAAAGTTAGGAATAATATTTCCACGTACTGATGAGCGCGAATTAGGCAGAACAAATTTCAATAAGATAATGAAGAAAACCCTCTTAACAATACTTGAGCTTGAGGACGATTATGTTGATATACCCACGCTAATTCAACAAATGGCTAAGCAATGGAAATAATTCTTCCATTCAAGAGTTTATTCGGTTGCTTAATATATATGTGCACATAATAATATATAGGTATTTAGTTATTATTCTACGGCGAAAAGCAATACTATATGGGGCCTATATCATTACTAAGATATTAAGTGATTATTCAGGTAGCATATTTGTTACTTTATTATATATAAACTGAGCATATACTTGTTATTTTATGATATTATACGTCGAGATTAGCTTTGCTTTTTGCGTATAGTATCATTATATATATTGGTAATATTAAATTGAATAAAATTTCATTGATTAATGGTCATGTCTTGCTACTTCAGATCAATTCTTCTCTGCTGCAGATTTTTCTAAGGACAAACAGAATCCAAGATGGATCGAACTTGCCAAATATCAGAGAGGTTTAATCGACGCAATGTTGTTTAAATCCTGTGCTCTCAGCTTGCGGCAGTTTTACCAAGTTTTCAGGCTTTCCCTTTGTTGAAAGTAGAAAACTAATAAAAAAAATGTTTGTGAGACAAAAATCGCATTTAGCAAAACAAAATGTTTCTGAATTTGTTGGGACACATTTTTGCTTGATACGAAGCCGATTTTGTTTCAGCAGCAATGTCTCCAAGGGTTGGCAAACAAGGAAACCATTGAGAAAATATTAACGTTTTTCAAATGTTATCAAATTCACTGAGAACGAATAACGACATATAACGTCAGAGCCAATATTTCAGGATCGTAATATTGCCAAAATATCGCTTGAAAAATACCAATTGCAACACCACCAGTTCTAGAAGTTTTGTATCTTAGCTTCAAGACAACTTTATTCGATTATAGGCCTATGTTGAGAAAATATTTTTGTCGGAATTTTAAACTTTTTGTCAGCTAGTGCGCCTGTAGTTTGTATTGGACAAGTACCAAATTTTGAGATATGTCGGGTGTCTGTTTCGATGACAAAGCTGTTGGATTTGGAAAAATTTAAACGGCTCGGGTTTTATCTGTTTCTGATGTGTGGGGAAGTGGGGAAGGGTTTTGGAGGCAAGAAAGTGCTAAGTAAGCACATGTTTCATGCAAGCATTGTATTCGCTATATATAATTAGTTCAAATGTTGTCCTTTTTTTCTCACTATCTATTAACAATCAGTAATCGAAGACAGCAAGCGTGTTGCCTGAGACCGAGAAAAACAAATGTCCCACTGAACAGAGAAAGACTTTGATATACGCAACAATTTTTCCTAGTTTGCCCAGGGATTTTGGTATATTGAGAACTGATACAGCAAACAAATACTCTTTGTTTTGGAACAATATACCATCGAACTGAAAAATGTGCTCAACGTTAATTTTCAACTGTGCGAGAAAAGTGTAAATCATGACATGCAAAATGGAAAATTATGAAAATTTGTGGGATTTGTTTCTATGTCGCCACAGATTTGTAGCAAGCTTGTCAACATGTTTAATTTAATATGTTTACAACTCAGAGGTGGACGGACAGCATTAACAGGTTTTGCAACCCAATTGACAAAGGTTCCGAGGGTTAGTTAGTGGTTAGTGCCAAAGGGTTAGTTTTTAGCGAGGGAGGAAAACCAACCAATCTTCAACTTACACGAGTTTATCAAGCGCACTTACGTTACCCAACCCGAGTAAATCAATGCTCTCGACCTGCTGTATAGCCAGCTTAACTCAGAGGTAAGAGACAGCGCGCTAACCGCATCTGCCTCCCGTGCTTATGATAACAATGTTACCATTGTATCATGTTGCTATACAAAGTTGTCACTCACAACTTCTTAACTGACAAATTGTTGCATTGCTGGACGATAATACTTTGTTGGAACAAGTCTGTTGAGTCAACAACCTCGTAGCAAGTTGTCAACAGGTCGTTGACATCTTATCAACAAGCTGGGAACAAGCAGTGCGAACACGTCCTGATAACAAGTTGTTGAAACAGCATTGGTACAGGTCTGCTGCAGGTTTGTCACAACTTGTGCCTTTTTATGTGAATGTCGATATATCAATATCTATATTAATCATTGTTACAAGGATCCAATAAGCAAATCGATTGTTTCATTCTAGGCTGTTGGGAGAAAAATATACAACAGCCAATTAAACGTTATATTTAAAGCTGAAGTTTGGCGTATCAAACACGACTATTGGGTTGCCAATCAGAATGGCGAGTGAATTACAAGTACCAGGTCAGCCGTGGGTGTCTTACGACTTTCCACGCTGAAAAAACGTGCTACTATTGTGGCACACCACATGCTTACCGAGAAGACAATCGATACTAACGATTAATTCGCTGCTCCGTCCATTCGATAACATGCTGCAATTGAATCGCTAGTCGGCCAATAGTAAAACCCGTTTTCCGCTTGGCGAATTTGTTCGCGCGGAGCGACTATTTCTTTATAGTGTAAGCATTGCTTTTATCGACGTCATAAGTAATGAAGACAAAGGAAAATGTCGCTTTCCGCGAACAAATTCGCATAGTGGAAAACGGACATAACGCGCAAATATCTCGCCACTCTCAGCGCTATTAAGCCATGGCTCCAAAGAACAAAATGACTCCCTGCCGCGCGCCTTCATTTCTCTGCTTGATTCCTGGGTATCGCGTTGATTGTACATATCTTTTGCGTGGTCCTTACAAGAGTTCTGCTTTATTTATGCTGGTATTCCATAAAATATATTTAAAAGCGAACTTAAATTTTGAAATAATAGTTAGCAGACCACAGTATGATTCTGGAAAGGATTACCGTGCTGTGTACAATATTTTATACAATATTATAGTGAGGAAATCTACGGATAATATTAGGAGAGTAAAGAGTTGTTAAGTTGTTATTAAAAAATGTTTATATTTCTATGTGTAGGGACGATTATCTACTGCAATATAATGAAATGTACCTTTTTGCTATGCCATGATAGTTTCCTTTCAAGATATAGATTCTTAATTTATATTTTACAACTGTCTTAAACCATTTAATATAGGCACACAAACAAGTATTTGGATTTTTAAACTATATAAACTGATCTTGTTAATTCCCACCCTCCGGTGAAATATTGTGTATAATTATATACTGTAAAATATGTAAAATAGCTGATACAATTTTGACTACTTAAATACGAGAGCCTAAATATATGACTGACAATTAGTTTCTTGATATAGAAGAACACTAATCACCAGATCTTAAATCAGTAAAATCATGCCTGCATATTTATAACAAAAATACATTCCATCATTGTATCCGTTGTTTGGCGTAATACTGGAGAGATTTTTTAATAATTATTTTTCCATTTTTGCATCAAAAAACGCCATTTTCAATGCAAAAACAAACTTTGAAATCCCTGAAGTTTTAAGCTGTGTTCGCTGTTTCCATGGAGACAAGAATGATTACAATTCAAAATGGCGGTCAATAATTTACATTTAACAATTGAGAATAAAGCCTATGTACAAGTGAAATTACAACTTAAAACAAAACTTTTTAAGAAAAAATGTCTAGGTTACGATAAAATTTAATCGGTTAGCTAAAAAGTGTGTACTGTAGATGAAAATTGAAAAAGCTATGTGAAACACGTACTGTACGTGACCAATATAATGTACTTCAATGTGTTTTAAACAGACTTGGGAGACGTACGTTTTTCAATTGTCTACTTACTTTCTATGTGAAGATGACTTAATTTCTAGCTGTTTATTTTAGATCTACCTGGAATGGGTGTCCTCCAAACCGTTAAAGTACAAAAAAGCGAGAAAGAAAATATAAAATATACTAATTTTGAAAACAGTTTTCTTTTGCTCCTTAATTGTTGATTTGAGACACCCATTCCAGTTAGACTCAAGAATAACTTCAATATAAACGCTTACTTATTCAGACAGTCTCAATCCGCGACATTGCTTCCAGACCCATCTCCCGATGGCTTAAAGATGAGCTGTACAATGTTACCATTTGCAGGGTCACATGACAGTTGCTATGGCAACCAATCTGCCATAATTGTTTACATTAGGCTGATCTAACAACTTGCCAAGTTTTTCGAAGACTGCTCCAATGAGCTTCGTGTAATTCAGATTTTTGTATATTTTTGGCAAAATGAGCTGTAGCCATGACTTAAGTGCACTGAGCTGCACAAGTACTACTTGCAACTCGCGAGGTAATCACATAATCGTAGCTCGCGCGTCGCAGTATGTTACCCAGTGGCGTAGGCAGCCCGCCGATTTTGTCCCGCTATGCAAATTTCAAATCGTTGTCATTATTAATTTATTTAGAAATTTATTGTTTTCATCGTCAATGAACACGAACAAATTTGCAGAATTTTCACGCGTGAAATTCGAGTTTTACATAATTATGCTTTCACATGCGAAAGAGAAGGTTCATATGTAAATTATAATTTCAGATGTGAAATATATATTTCATATGTGGAATTGGAACAGTTATTTAATTTAATTTAATTGCTTTTTCCATCAAGTACGATAATGTACACAAACATACATATAAAACATACATAATACAATAAATAAACTAAGTTGATGGTTGGGTAACCGCAATAGCCTTAAACCAATTACTGCGGGCCCAAAATAGCTAGAGACAAATGAACAAAAACATAAATTGCACAACTAAAAACAACAGTTTATCGAGATGGTTAAAGTTCGTGCATCCTCACAATCATATGTGATCTTTCATGCGGTGTAGTAGTACTCTCGCATTACTGACTTAAACGAGTTGAAGTTCTCGGACTCCATACTCAAGTCTAATATGTCTGTCAATGTATTCCATGTTGTTTTACTCAGCGGGATTTCGTACTTTACACCTTTTGCACTAGTGGACGATCTTAATGGTCTTGTTGTCTTCGCGTGGAAGGCAAATGACGTTCTGGTAAGGCCACGAATTACTTTAAAGAAATGTACCATGTTAAGGTATTCATGTCAGTAACATATTGGCAGTAGATGGAGAGTATGCAAACTGGATTTGTAACATACTGAACTGATGAATGGAAGGTTAAGAATGTATTTTGTAGCACGTCTTTGAGACTTTTCCAGTTTGAGAATAAGTTCGATAGATTGAGGTGCCCAGACTTGCATCGCGTAACCAAGATGTGATCGTACTAGTGTCAAGTATATGGCTCTTCTTGTTTTAATACTGTTAATTGTTCGTGTGTTTCGTCGGATGTAGCTGAGCATTTTATTTGCTTGTGCACACTGTTCGTTAACGTGTTTGTTAAAAGTTAAGTCCGAAGATATCGAGACACCAAGATCACGTTCGTGCTTAATTGATGCTAGTGGAGAGTTTTTCATAGAATAAGTGGTATGGATTGGATTGGTTTTAAGGGTAATTGATTTGGTTTCGTTGAATTGTAAGCTAGATTCAGATGACCAGTTTTCCAAGTTATTAATATCTTCCTGTAACTTAATTGCATCATTAGGTGATTGTATTGCCTTGAAGACTTTGGTATCGTCCGCGAACATTGCAACCCGACTTGACTTCACATTGCTTGGGAGATCATTGAAGTAGAGGAGAAATAATGCTGGACCAAGTATGGAACTTTGCGGAACACCAGATGTGACAGGAAGAGGGTCTGATATTGCTCCTAATACTGTAACACGTTGTCTACGATTTTCAAGATAACAACGGAACCATTTGAGGAGATTACCTCCAAAACCATAGTCTTTCTGCAGCGTTTGTAACAGGATTTTATGATCGAACTTATCGAACGCTTTTGACATATCCATGTAAATCATGTCTATATGTCCTCCACTGTCCAGACACGATCCAATATACGATCCAATATAAGTTCACACGTAAAAAGACAGATTCACATGTGAACTTATATGTGAAATTTTTGTAAGGGCTATAGTTACTGTACAGTTTACGAGCGTACTTGAGAACTATTTAATGATATAATTCACTCTCGGGATTGTATATAAGTCATTATCTTGTTATTATGCATGTAACGCCTGCCAGATGTGCGCTGCAACTTCGTCTTCGCCGAAAGGGAGCAGTATTACATGTCTGCTATGATATCTTTCAGTTTGTTTATATTTAGTTTTAGTTTAGTTTTAATAAGCTTTCGTACAATATTATACGCGGAGTTAAACAACAGAGCAAGCTCCAATCAAGGTTCAACTCCAAAATTACAAATTAAATAAACTGAAAATAATTGTACATTAGTAAAATTAAAAGTATGATTAAAATACAAATTTGAATAAAAAATAACCTTAATAACATATTGACAATCTTGACATATTAGACATACTACAACATTTAAAGCACTGACTAGTCCACGATATTTTTTTCAATGAGTTTTTAAAAGTCCTTGTTCTTTGCTCTGCTTGTATGCCAAACGGCATAGTATTCCACAAATCGGCTGATCTTATAAAGTAACTAAACTGAAAAAGTTTAGTCTTAAAAGTTTATATTCTAAAAGTCAATAAATCACTACCCCGTGTTCGTACTGTATGTTTGCTGATTTCTTCGAAACACTTTCAAGATTATATTAAATTTAATCTTACCAATCAAGCAGCTGTGCAAAAACAGCTTAGTTTCCGTGTGATGGACATGGTTTCACACTTTGTAGCATTAAAGAATAATTTCCATTTTACATTCCACGCATACAATGCATCGATGTCTGATTGTAGCAGTAATGTGTCAGAAACATTTGAATTTTACGATAGCATTTTGCATCGTCAGCAAATAGAGATAGGGATGACTCGTGTAACAGTGCTCCTGGTAGATCATTTATGAAAATAACGAATAACAAAGGCCCCAGTAAAGAACCCTGAGGCACTCCCGATAATACTGGCCGTGCATCAGAAATTTCTCCCTGAACCATCGATTTTTGAAACCTCCCTTCAAGATAATTTCCAATCCAATTTAACATGGGACAATCCACTCCAGAAAGCCTTAATTTTCTGATCAGTAGAGCATGATTAACACTTTCTCAAACTCATTAATAATTGATGAGCATTTTACCCAATCAGACAGCTTAATTGCGTCACGTGAATGGGCTTTCGTATATACCCGGTAAAACATTCTATCAAACACTAGTGTTTCCTCATCAAGCACTAGTGTTTCCTTATCAAACACTAGTGTCTCATTTATGCTAATTAAACAAAAAACGCGATACGATTGCAGGTTGTATTTATTAGCACACAATTTCAATACATATTTTCGCACTTCATCAATTCGTTCGCATACTATTAACACGAACATTAATCTTACACTTCGTAAAGACTCCACAAGGCAACAATTCACCGGTAAGCGGCCCTGAATTAGAAACCTCCGAATTAGTAACATCTAAACAAGCTTTGGAGGTTTCGCTACTTGAAAATGAGGAACTTGCAACGAAACTTGAAAATTTCGCTACTTGAAAATGGGTGCCAGTACGTTAGACACAGCAACAGCTTTTGCTTCATTACATTTCTCGTACTTATATAAAGCGTCTGATCTGTGGCCGTCCTATCCCTAATCAACTTCTCTTCTACACCACCGTTAAACAAGGTAGATGCACATGTTACTCGCAATGAATGGCTTGTTTTACGCTCAAAACCTGCTGCTTTACACAACGAAGGCAAAATAGAATTGAGAGTATTAATTCCCACTGGCAATTTGTCGTACGCCAATGTCTTGCAATTTGGCTTAAAATAAAACGCCCTGACGGATTTAGAGTGCTCTAATACTAAATCAATATACATTTGGTAAATCGGTACTAAGCACGGCCCGTGTTTCTCATTAACGGCATGAAAAATATGCTTTACTACACGTGGCTCATATTTTAAGTCTGTGAGTCCACCGTGGAACCTTTTAGCCACGTCCTCTTCAAAGCGAATAAAGTTAACACCGATTTCAAAGTTGCCAACCACAATATTTATATGCTCACAAACCCGCAGACCAAACAGTTTACCGTTATAATAGTACACCGTATTCACCAATGTCTTAGCTGATCCTTTCCCTAATAAACCCATTCGCCAAAAGGTTTCTTCTTCGTCTTCTGTGACAGGCAATTTCTCATTTTTTCTTGTCTTTAAAGTCAGACCGTTTCTTGTACCATCTTTCATTTCGGCGTCGAACGTGCGGCGAAAGATGAGAAACCTTCAAAACAAAAATAAGGACGCTGAATAAAGTATTTTAACAACATATTCTGCCATATGCACTTTAAGCACAACAGCTGTGTATACTAACATTAAAATAATTACCTGTTGTCGTTAGCATTCAGTATATTAAAATCAGTACTCGGCCTTTTCTCCACAATAAAGCGACGAATTCCACTAATAATTCCGTATAGTGTTCTTGGCGGATAACGCTCTTGTGAACTTTTTTAGACCTCCTGCAGGGCCTTTTAAAACTAGTGTACTGGAGGGGCCAAAGCCCCCCCCCCCCCACCCAGCCCCCATGTTGGCCCCCCCAGTAAGTTATTTTGGCACCCCCCAGTGAAGGTCCCTTTTGTCCAAAGTATAAGACAAAAAGGGGAAAAAACTGACCGTTTTAGGCATTCGAAAACGTGATAACGCCATGTCTCGTTAAAGAAACAGACACTTCCTCAGCTAACGCTGCCACGAAATAATAAAAACCACCGAACCGCACGCCTTTATACTCTTTGAACAACAACATTCCACGCGCAAACAAATATAAACATCACTGATTATAACCTTGAAATACAGTAATGCGTAACATCGCAAGTCCCACAACGGTGGCTCATTGGTTCTTTGAGAAGCCATTTCAAAAACTCGTTCTGCGTGTTTGATCACGGTATCAAAACACGATAATGCTATGTCTCGTTAAAGAAACAGCCACTTCCTGCGCAGAGGTGTGTGTTGAGTATTCTCGTTTATTGGAAACTGCCAAAGTAGACTATTATACGGCCAAAGTACAGGGATTTAATAAAAAACAGCTGTTTAACTTTGTCGATGAAATGATGAATGTGAAAACTACTCCAATTCAACCGAAACATGAATCCACCGAGGAACTAGTTGAACAGTTTAGTGCACATTTTGAATCAAAAATTATTATTTTAAGGCGGGAACTATCTGAATTACGTTCAAATGTAACTATCGATCTGGTTTAGAAATGTTGCAGGTCTCTAACACATTTTGAGCCAGTTTCAAATCTTGCCAATTAGACCCAATTCCAACATGGCTGCTCAAAAGTTGTATTGATGGCCTTATAGCAACTATGACAACCATCATGAACGCGTCTTTGGAACAAGGAATTTTTCCAACGAAATGGAAAGAATCTCTTCTACCGTCTCTTCTCAAGAAAATGTCATTAGATCGAGATGAGTTTAATAATTTTAGGCCAATCTCAAATCTCGTATTTCTCTCCAAAACACTCGAAAAGATTGTTGCCTCTCAACTCGACGCCTACTTAACAAAACATCAACTATATGCCAAGATGCAGTCAGCGTACAGAATCCATCACAGTACAGAGACAGCACAAGATTTGTGAACACTTAGAGTTGTGAATGACATAATGAGGGGAATTGTGTTACTTGTGGGGAATGTGTTCTAGTGTTACTTGATCTTTCATCAGCATTCGACACAATTGATCACAACATTTTGCTTGATAGGCTGTGTAATCGTTATGGTCTTTCAGGGGTAGTTCTGGATTGGCTAAAGTCTTATCTCCGCCATCGCCCTCAGCGCGTGGTCGTAGATAATGTTTCTTCGCGACCGTGTTTCGCTAGCTGTGGAGTCTCTCAAGGATCTGTTTTGGGACCATTTTTGTCCTCTCTGTACATTTCTCCTCTCGAAGATGGGATCCTGTCCCATGGAATAGATGACATGATGTATGCTGATGATTCTCAACTCTACGTTTTCCTGAATCGTAACAACACGTTATCGCAACTGAAAAGTTGGAAGCCTGTATTAACGACGTTATGAATGGATCACTTGCAATATGCTTCTGGGCAATCCATCAAAGAAGGAAATAATTCATTTTTATTCCCGTTACATGAAACCTGATTGTCCTCTTCGTCCCATCAAATTAGGAGGACATGATGTACACCGTAAACAAAGTAAAGTATCTGGGAGTTGCCCTCGATTCCTATCTTACTTTCAAAGTGCATATTAATATATAATATGTCGGTCAGCTTCACAATCAATACATCAAATATATTGGGTATATGTGTATCGACCGCGGTGAGAAAGAAGTCTCTCCAACGTATCCAATCTTCACTTATTGACCTAACTCCTAATTGAGTACCGATATCAACAAAATTGAGATCCGCTACAGTATTACCCAGAAATAAAGCAGTTGACGTTTTTCGAAGGGAGACATAATCAGCTTTCTTGTAGTTGTAAACATATCTACTATGTTTTCTAGGGCGAGATGAATTGTGTTTGGCGAAACACAATCTAAGCGACTCCAAAAGCTGCAGAATAGAACTGCTCGAATTATCATGACCATGAGCAACGATGTATAGATCATTCTATAGCTTTACATGCCTTGGAGTGGGAGCCACTGAAAATGATAAGAAAAAAGGCAAAAGCAAAAATGATGTATAAAATCTTAAATAAAATTGGTCCTGAATCACTCACTGTATAAACTTCGATATATTTCAAGTGGTCTTTGTTTACCACAACCGTGCACAAATAATATGAAAAATAGTTTTATGTATGACGGTACTCATATCTGTAACTCTCTTCCAAATGAGTTTAGAAAGAGTGAATCCCTTTCGAGTTTTCAAAGGAAAATTGCTACTCACACTTTTCAATCGTAAAACAACATTATTATAACTTTGTAAATAGATTACTTGTAAATTATTCCTGTTCTGCACTATTTCACAATTAGATTATGAGCTCAAGATTTCTATGAGGTGATAGTTGATGAGGGCGAAGTCCGAATGAACTATCATCTCATAGAAATCGAGAGCGAATAATCTGATTGTTTTAGTAGAAACCAGCAAGAAAACAGTATTTCAAAACGTTTTTCATAATTTATTGAAATAAATTCGTTAAAAATGGCGCCGAGGAGATGGCTGTTTCGCTACTCGGTATCTATCGACAATTAGATAGCGAGTAGCGTAGCCAATCAAATTACAGCATTTGCAATAGTATACTAGTATGATTCTACTGATAACTATTATATTAGTGACACTATTGATAATATTCTATATTGATATACTCCTTATTTTGTAAATTAATAACTTAAAATATACTCTTTAACACGCCCCTGTAGAAATCAGCTTCGGTTGATAGGGCTAGCGTGTATAAATAAAGTTATCTATCTATCTATCTATCTAATGATCTGACTTAAACCCAAGGGAATAAGGATTACAAGTTTTAAATATCATCTGGATCATTTGTGAAGATCAAGTCAAGTATATTTGCAGCAGACTGGCCTGAAAACCGAGTTGGATTCAAATTTTTCTGCATAAGATTAAAATCCTTAATAATCACAAAAATCATTTTGATTTTGAATTTCAGATGAATCAGTAATCCAGTCAATAGGCGAGAAATTAAAATCTCCCAAAAAAACAAGCTTTTTTTCTATCCGTACTTCTATTTATCTTCTGGAGAAAGGTATTGAATTTAACCACAAACTGTTCATCAGCCGTCGGAGGACGATAAAATGTAACCAGAATAATACTCCGACAGAATAATGCTTCAAAGATTTCTATAACTAACATCTCAATATCTTGTTCAAAATCCCTTCGCCTAATAGATGCAAGTGAGTGTCTAATTATAGTTAGCACACCACCCCCAATTCTACCATCGGTCCTATCCCGACGATATATAGTATGACCATTCCCTAAGATTTCACCGTCTCTAATATTTAATAGATAATTACTGAGACCAACGGCATTCTTGAATATTGCAGCCAGCTGAGACCGAAGACCGAAGCTTGCTGCAATATATTCAAGAATGCCGTTTGGGCGAAGTACTTATCTATTATAATTACTGACGTTAGTCAAACGTATTTTTCCTTCTCTTTACGATCACAGCGATTTTAGCCATCGACCCGATTCAAAAGTAATTGTTTTAGGTTCTAAGATTAGGGTGCTGCTTGTTGGACTGAATCACAATAGGCCGTGGGATGAGGGTCGAAAATGTTCAATTCCGTAACACCCTCGTGTAACTACATAATTTTTACATGAATCGATATATTATAACTTACTTAGTTAGAATCCACTTCCCCCTAACCAAATTGTTGCACAATTATTAAGTGGCATTGAAAATTATTATTTCCATAAATTTTTACGGATCTTTGGTTTGAAAATCCATAAAATGTTTGCAGGGGGCTTTTGATTTCTGCGGTTCACATCATGCTCTGTGGGACGTTTCAGTTTCTTTATCAAAAACATTTCGCCGTCACGTTCGGAAACTAAAATTATATAAACTAAAAACACAAACCACAAAGGGGCATGGGGGTTTATACATACATTATTCAGCTCACTCCCCATTGGGGCTTTTCAGTGACCGATTACATCAAGTATCTGGCATACCTATATTATGTACTTAGCCTACATTATCTATTTTTGCAACAATTGTGATATTACTTTCCTAATTTGTATATCCTAACCCACCCAGTAAACTTTCCCTGTGGGAGGAAACCGGAGAGCTCGGAAACAACCCACGACTTTCGGCAGAGCGTCGACTGACTCTTTTCACGTGAGAGTGATGAGTAAAGTCCTCAGCGAGAATTGAGCTCAAGACTCAGAGGTGAAAGGCGCTTTCTCTGGCAACGGCGCCACCGAAGAGTGATTTGTCGCATATTTATAATTATTTTGCTCTACTACATTCCGGTTAATTGGTGGCTAGGAAAAAAAATTCGTATTACGGTAATTAAAATAAACTTAAAACAAAAACCTGGTTGCAGTCTTAATTTATCCTTTTATTGACGTTGATATTACAGTCTAAAATATACCTTTTTCAAAACTTAAAAAAAAACTTGTTGCACAATTTCCAACTCTCCTCCCGTAGGTGTCCATTGGCCCAAAAGAAAATAAGTGAATTAAACGTAGAGTTCAATGAGATCAGCGTGAGTGTCCAGTTTTTAGTGTGTACTACGCCATCTAGAGTCTCAACTGTGCCACTAAACAAGGCTAAAACTAACGCATTTGGTAGATTCAAAAGAATTGTAGAGAAAATAATAATTACGTACATTTTTGCAAGTTGTAAATCATGGAAAAACGAGAGGGTTTCCTTTGGTCCAGTGTAGTCACGTGATTCAAGTGCGGATGTTGATTCCTCTATTGTGACTGAGAACGCATCTTGACCAGTGCGACTTGATGAACGTAACCGTGAATTTCGTCTTTTCTTATCCGCCACTTGATAGATTGACAGATATATAAAGAAAATCCCTGCCAGAACAAGCACTGTAATGGCTGTGACAAAAAATTGAATGTCCATGCCAAATACGGGAGCGATTGCTGTTCCTATGCTAACGAGCCACAGGCAAATGGACAGTTTAAAACATCTCTCATTAGTTACGTTCATCCTATGATAAAACGGTCGACATATTGATAGGTATCTCTCGATATTCATAACAACAAATGTAAGATATGACATCCCCGATAACATAACTGTCGAGGTTTGGTAAACCATTTTGTAAACGCATTTCGAAGTTTGTATAATCTCAGCTATCGAATTTACCATATAAGACGGCTGAACAATTATTGTCACACACATGTCATTACAAGATAAGAGCATTATCATAAAATAAGACACCCTGTTTCGGAGTTTTGGAGTTTTCCAGAAAACGGCCACAACTAGGGCATTGAGAAATGTCCCGAGGATAGCTAAGATGGCGTTCACGAGGCAACCAAATATGCTGTTTATAATATACGATGTCGTTGGCCTACGCACGATATATGTCTGAAAACAATTCTCTAATGCCTGCCCACTGGAGGAAACATTGTAGTCCGGTCTAGAATTTAGATAGAACATATTGATAGGAATGTTCGTCTACAGCATGCTATACTTCGTCTTCAGAAAAACAATGTTTAGATGCTTGGATGCATGTACTTTCGATTTGTCAGATCGATAATGATATCGAAAATACGAAAAATACGTGCATGTCATCTGACGCGTGAGGGTGTGCCCGTGTCTCTTTCCGGCATAATTCGGATTTTAATACAAGTGCCACAACAAAGCGTTTTTACTAGAGTGTGCAAACGGAAGAACCATCGGGATTATACATACGTCATTATCTTGTTATTATGCATGTAAGGCCTGCCAGACGTGCGCTGCAGCTTTGCTTAACATGAAGGGAGCAATATTACATGTCTGCAATGATATCTATCAGTTTGTTTATATTTGCGTATATAAAGGAAAATATTGAATTGCTTTTCTAGCAGTGATTAAGTGGCATTGAAAATAACATTTCCATCAATTTTTACGGATTTTTGGTTTGAAAATCCATAAAATGTTTGTAGGGGGGTTTTGATTTCTGCGATTCACATCATGCTCTGTGGGACGTTTCAGTTTCTTTATCAAAAACATTTCGCCGTCACGTTCGGAAACTAAAATTATAGAAACTGAAAACACAAACCACAAAGGGGCATGGGGGTTTATACATACATTATTCAGCTCACTCCCCATTGGGGCTTTTCAGTGACCGATTACATCAAGTATCTGGCATACCTATATTATGTACTTAGCCTACATTATCTATTTTTACAACAATTGTGATATTACTTTCCTAATTTGTATATCATAACCCACCCAGTAAACTTTCCCTGTGGGAGGAAACCGGAGAGCTCGGAAACAACCCACGGCTTTCCGCAAAGCGTTGACTGACTCTTTTCACGTGAGAGTGATGAGTAAAGTCCTCAGCGAGAATTGAACTCAAGACTCCGAGGTGAAAGGCGCTTTCTCTGGCAACTGCGCCACCAAAGAGTGATTTATTGCATATTCATAATTTGCTCTGCTAGATTCCGGTTAATTGGTGGTTAGGAAAAAAAATCGTATTACGATAACTAATTAAATAAACTTAAAACAAAAACCTGGTTTCAGTCTTAATTTATCCTTTTATTGACATTCCTATTACAGTCTAAAATATACCTTTTTCAAAACTTAAAAAATTTTTTTGCACAATTTCCAACCTTCCTCCCGTAGGTGTCCATTGGCCCAAAAGAAAATAAGTGAATTAAACGTAGAGTTCAATGAGATCAGCGTGAGTGTCCAGATTTTAGTTTGAACTACACCATCTAGAGTCTCAACTCTGCCACTAAACACGGCTAAAACTAACGCATTTGGTAGATTCAAAAGAATTGTAGAGAAAATAATAATTACGTACATTTTTGCAAGTTGTAAATCATGGAAAAACGAGAGGGTTTCCTTTGGTCCAGTGTAGTCACGTGATTCAAGTGCGGATGTTGCTTCCTCTATTGTGACTGAAAACGCATCTTGACCAGTGCGACTTGATGAACGTAACCGTGAATTTCGTCTTTTCTTAGCCGCCACTTGATAGATTGACAGATATATAAAGAAAATCCCTGCCAGAACAAGCACTGTAATGGCTGTGACAAAAAATTGAATGTCCATGCCAAATACGGGAGCGATTGCTGTTCCTATGCTAATGAACCACAGGCAAATGGACAGTTTAAAACATCTCTCATTAGTTACGTTCATCATATGATAAAACGGTCGACATATTGATAGGTATCTCTCGATATTCATAACAAAAAATGTAAGATATGACATCCCCGAAAACATAACTGCCGAGGTTTGGTAAACCATTTTGTAAACGCATTTCGAACTTTGTGTAATCTCAGCTATTGAATTCACCATATAAGATGGATGAACAATTATTGTCACACACATGTCATTGCAAGATAAGAGCATTATCATAAAATAAGACACCCTGTTTCGCAGTTTTGGAGTTTTCCAGAAAACGGCCACAACCAGAGCATTGAGAAATGTCCCGAGGATAGCTAAGATGGCGTTCACGAGGCAACCAAACATGCTGTTTATAATATACGATGTCGTTGGTCTACGCACGATATATGTCTGAAAACAATTCTCAATCGCCTGCCCACTGGAGGAAACATTGTAGTCCGTTGTAGAATTTAGATAGGACATATTGATAGGCATGTTCGTCTACTACATGCTATACTTCGTCTTCAGAAAAACAATGTTTAGATGCTTGTATGCATGTACTTTCGATTTGTCAAATCGATAATGATATCGAAAATGCGAAATATACGTGCATGTCACCTGACGCGTCTGGGTGTGCCCGTGTCTCTTTCCTTAAAAAACATAATTCGGATTTTAATACAAGTGCCACAACAAAGCGTTTTTACTAGAGTTTCCAAGCGGAAGAACAATCACGTCGAGTACGTATGTCACCTGATTTAATTGGTCATAACTAAATTGGTGCACAATTATTTTGTGAAAAACAGCACAAATGGTTTAATCGGTAAGCCCAGGCCATGGTCAGCAGAAATAATTATATTTGATTAAATTTTGATGAATATTTATTTTTGTCAGTGAACGTATATCACGTATTTTAGCATAAAAGGACGTCTGAACTGAAATATCATTTAATATCACTTGCACTCGTCCCCAGTCGCTTGCTCAATAGAGATCAGTAGGCAATAGAGATCAGTTTCAGTCAGTTGTTTCAGTGGACTCGAGGGATAATTAGCAACTTTGGGAGACTGTGGAAGTGACTTATATACGGATAGAAATATTTTCAAATAAAATTATTTTCGTCAGGAAACAACTCAATTACAAAAAAAATGAATACTTTACCGTACATAGCATCAAAAAATCCAAACAAATTCTTACAGAAATTAATAATAAACACACAAAGAAATATGAGAATAATTTCACTTTGAATTTAAAGTTCAAAGATGAAATTGCAAGAATATGTCATTTTAACACGTGGTTTTAAAGAACGAGCTAGGGAGTTATAAATAACATACTTTGAGCAAATTGCTATTTTGTATTAACGCTAATAAGTGTTGCCGTTGGGTGTCAAAATGGACGGATATCATATATATATTATCTAATTAGCGAACCTCTTTTTCTCAAATTTACCGCTATTTGGGCAATTTTAAACCACCGTTCGTATATGTAGTGCCAGTTCAATTGCTAGTCATGTAATCTGGGTTCGTTTCGGGTCAACTTCATATTGACAATCATATTGTTGTATCTTCACTATGAATATAATAGTAATAATCATTTTTTGATACACCATGCATATATAGTGAACTGTTTCAAGATAGCTTTCTAATGTTTATTGAAATGTGGGAAATTTTACCAAGATCCCGTTTTGTACATACATTCATCAAGTGAAAAGCATATCTGACATGTCGTAGCCTATATATATTTCATGTATATCATCTAAAACATCAATTCAATACAGGGCGTCGAATTTGTTTGCTTAGCTTCAAAGCAAACGTGCAAGCAGTATTAACGATTTCAATGCTGTTGTAATTTTTGACTAAAAGATATTAAATAAATTTATAAAATATTGTAATAGAACCATAGTTCGATGACAACCCGCGGGATGAGGGGTGTGCTAATCATCCTTTTTTGCAGGTGAGCTGAGGTGAATTATGAAGGACACAGCTAAACCTGATGTCCTGATCGCGTCGAAGGTTTATTAAAGGAACATCTGGCTGCCACTGTATGACTAATGTCTGATCACGGAAGCACAGCGACGATGGAGGGGTTAGTATGGGATTTATTTCAACCCACCCTGTCAACATCCCATGTGGCAGGAAACCGGACTACCCGAAGAAAACCCATGAATTTCGACGGAGCATTAACTGATTATTTTCGGTTACCACTTCATGTAAGGACCACAAAACAGTTTCAACCAATATACCGACGGACATACGATATGTCACGTAGTTATTCTAGTTGGTGCTTAACTTAGCACAACCTCTGATCCTGACCTAGACCCTCACCCTAACCCTAAACCTAACCCTAACTCTAACTAACATCATCTAATAAGGCAGTTCGCAGTTTCGGGATAAAATTGCAGGTGAATCTTAACATGTAGCTAAGACTGGAAGAATTGAAATATTCATATCAAGTATTCAACTGTTCAATCATTCATTTGCGATTCACATATAGCCACAATAGGTTGTTGTTCCTCGAGCAACGTTTGCATATTCAAATGTCAATTGAACAGTCAGTGCTTTGATATGCATATTAGTTTAATTCTTCCAGTCTCAGCCACATGTTATAATTCAACGGCAGTTTTATCGCGACGCAGAACGCGTCCTTTGGATGCGCAGTCGAAACTACGAACTGGCTTATTATTTAACTCAAACTATTATGTGTGCTTACACGAAGTGGTAAGGATATTTTCACATAGAGTAAATGTACTATCATTAGCACTCAGCGAGAATCAACGGAAACTACGATCCTCCGAGATGAAACGCGCTTGGTTGGACGACTGCGCCACACAAACGAGGAAACCTGCAAAGTGCAGGAATCTACGATGGCCGTGATTTTTTCTAAGAACGTTAGACTATGCCGAGAAAAATTGGAGTTAATGCATGGAGCAATTATTGTACTATATATCTGCATATTTGTCTGGTGTGTAAAGCAAAGTAAAAAAGTGCACTCAAGGAATGCGTTTTTGATATTTTGTAATTTGAAGTAAGTCAAAGCCGGTTACTGTGCTTGTCATAGAAAAACTTTGCAAAGTTGCCAATATGAACGAGCAAATATAACTTGCCATAGGAGATTTGCCCGTTCGTATTGGCAACTTTGCCAAGTTTTTCTATGACAAGCACACTTGTTCAAAAGCTAGTATGCTAGCTTCTAAAGAAGTGTACTTGTCAGAGCAAAAGTTGGCAAAGTGCCGATTTTTCTTGTCTGTATGGGTTAACAAAGAAAGCTATTTGAGTACTTAAATCATATCGATCTATTGTTGTAGTAGCGGAGGGTTCTTTAGGGTTGGGATTAAGATTAGGGTTGGGGTTAAAAAAAATTCTGTTAAGCCAAAAAATTTCAAATTAAGTAATTGAAACGTCATTGTTGCCATAGCAACGGCAGTTGCGTAACTTTTGTGAACAAATTAAAACCCTTCAGATGTTATTTTACAGCAATAAGTTACTTTTTGTTTTTTAACAAGTAATATTTGTCCAAAAATTCGGATCGAAATCGTGAATTTTCCATTTTATACAAAACTGTATTGAGCCACCTAAGAACGAATCTGGTGACGTATACTTTTTATTGCATATATCAATAGAGCATGATGTTCTGCAACTTGTGCTTCAAATTTGACCAAAATTAATAGCTTTCATCAACTATCTCGTTCGATGACCTCATCTCATATTAATGCTACACTCTACGTTTTCCCTTGTGATTAAGCAGTAAATTTAAGTTTGCTTTTTAGGATTATGAGGAGATAATGAATGTTGATATCTATAAACAAAAATACAAATATAGAGAGTTAAATATGTCTACACCTTGTATTTACTCCAAATAACTGCTCCAAAAAGCTCTAAAAATTATTAATATAATGCCTAAAAATCGTAATATGGGCAAAATACTATTTTTGTTTTCTTCCTTTGCAGCAAAAAGATGGTCAAACTTCCGTTCGATAAGATATAAACACGCAATTATAATATTTAACATAAACTGAATTCCAAGATTTGGACGACTTGATAACATGTGCAAATGTTGTTTTGAATATTTTTTTATTGTACATCTTTATGGAACAAAAGCATTCGTATAATAAATTAGTTACTATACTCCGTCGTTACAGCATAATCATAAAGTCGTTTAATTTAAAAAAACAACGAAAGTACTAATAAGCGCGCAGCTTGGGACACAGTTTAAAGATAAGCATATGTTGAACTCGAGTCATAAACATTGATATATTTTGTCCCTTGCCTTTCTCTGAAATGTGGATTAACTATTTGAGAGTGGGGGAAGTGTTTGAAAGCAGGGTTAAATAGAATAGAGGATTTACAGTATTCCTTCTAAGTGACATTAAATTTGTCAGATTATTGTTATTGTTATTGTAATTATTTCTTTATTTAATTATTGTTTCTATTTTTTCTGCAAAAAGGATGAGCCAAAGTCTTAGTTTAAAGACCCAAAGTCTGATAGAAAAATTACCAATGATGTCAAAATGAAAAATGTTATGGCCTTAAACCAATTCAATTATTGTGAAGATTAGTAAAGACCATTTTCTAATTGGCCGTCCTATACACTAATAAGTCCCTTCCCACTCTTGAGACGAAGGAATGTATTAACCCCCATACCTACCTCTTCACGACAAAGGAAAACGTATAGCATGCGTAATAGATATATCAATTTTCCTTGTTCATGTTACTATCTTTTCATAATGTTAAATAATACGCTAAAAATACTATACAGTGAAATTTTAATCCTGTGTTTACCTTGTTCGAATAAAGTTCTTGCATCAAATGACGGTGTGCTTATTCTGGCTAAATCAATACCCCTCTATTAAGCGGCGTGGTAAGCTCTGCCTGTGGTTCGGATGCATGTTAAGTAATCAATCCAATAACAGAGACCTGGAGAAGCGTGAATAAGCCCAGAGATATTGCATACAACTAAATGTTTCTCGTTTTTACATGCCTCGTGCTTCCAAAGCATAAATCGGCCGACTGAGATCGAACTGTGCGTACGGTTTTAAGAAGGTAAGATACCTCAATGGCTTAATCCGACACGATCTTTGGAAATTTCAGGATTTAAGCGCCGGACTATATTAAGAGCCAAATATAAAATCCTTCATATAATAGAAATTTGTTAATCAACTTAAAGAAAACATTCAATAAACAAAACCACAGGGATGTTTTTTAACTTATTTATTCGCTTTCTAATTAACGTTTACCCAGCCAAGGTCTTCAGCTGTTAACTGGTTATATTAGGCTTAATAGACACAGGAGAAACAGATTGATCCATCCAATGTGGTAATTTATTTCTTCTCTGTAGAAAAGTACATATACAGTAGGTTATAATTGTCATAATTATATGCTGAATAGAAAAATTCCACGATCGTGCGAAGTGGTTCAATTTCAAATTTCTGTAGCAGGTCAAAGGCGATTGTGGTAAAACATACTATAAATTGTGTAAGTACGACATGTGCACAGCAGAAGCTACACACAGAGGACATTTACTTCCACGGTAGAATTTAACAGTAATTTTATTAATAAATTCCCGATTATTAAACTTGGAACGACAACTTTCATCGTGTGTGACTTTTGCCGCTTTCCGTGACTTTTTCAAACATTGCACAATTTCTAAAATTTAATATGCCCTTTTTAACTAAGACTTTAGACTTTTTCCTTCAAATTTTGTGTAGAATTAAAATATGAGGCGTGAGGAAAAAATTTTCATTCGGAATTATTCGCCACAAGCAGAAGTAGCTAATAGGGTAAGGAATTAATGACACAGTCATTAGAAGTAAAGTTGAAATTATGAAATACCGCAAATGTCTTTGTATTTCCTTGCTGCAATCCTGTTTTGCGTAAATGCACGCATATGACATAATTTACTGTTGAAATGCAAAAAGATCTTGATTTTATTGTAACGATAAAAATAGCCTAAAAATTAATACAAAATATATCTGAAATAATTAATTACAGATTTTACCTACACGTATTCTAATTTATATTGTTTGTAATCGTCTATTGCGCCTCTCAAATATTCCCACTCTCTAATAAGATCTACCCAATATGAGAAGAACAAATTTAAGCCCTTTCTAAATTTATCGGTCAACCCCCCCCCCCAATATTAATGCATTTCAGTAACATGTAATGTACCCATACATCATCGACAACTGATCACCACTGGTCTTCAAATTTAACTGGATTGAAAATATCTTAAATGATATAATGCAGTTGTGAGGTAGGTATGTTTGAACATTTGCAAAGTTTAAAATTAAAATTGAAATAATAATTTTCCTGTGCATCTTTTCGAGAAATTAAAATGAATTGCACTACTCGATATTCTCCTGAGATCAGTGGTGATAATTTGGCAAATGGAATTTTTGCGCGCTTTTAGAATAATGCGGCAAAACTTCAGTCATTTTCTGTACATCATCTTATTCATTTCAGGAGACAGATGTGAACTCGTATGTTCCTGTTTCTGTCAAGAAACGTCGCGCTTACTTTCTTGTCGAATACAACAGAACAACTTAACCATTCTACTTACATTAGCACCGTCCCTGTTTGTTGCCCAATAGTACAAGAATGGATTAATAGCTGAATTAAGTAGGACCAGTAAGAGACTAACTACCCAGATTTGGTTCCATATTTCGTTTCTTATTATTATAGATGTAAAATAGGGTATGGTGCGCAGAGTGATGTAAGGTGTAAAACAGCAAACGAAAACAACCAAAATCCAAGTAAGAAACTTGCTGACTCTTTTTTCATGTGTCATCACTCTTATGAAATTAGCATTTGTGCTGTCCATTGTCGACCGCAAAATATTGGTATGCTGTCGTAAACCTTTGGTTATCTTCCTTTGACATATTATCATGACCGCGACAGGAACGAAGAATAGAATTACAGCTTGTAGTTTGTAATATACTTGTCGAGACATCTCCCCAAAATTTGTATTACTACAATGAAATCTGCTGTTTCTCTTCGCAACTGTATAAGCATACCACAACGGAGAAGTGAAAACAAAAGCCGCTGACCATATTAGAACAATATTTCGCTTTAATGTTTTCCTTGCATTAAGTATCTTAAAAGGATCATTCACTACCTTTATACGGTTATAGCTAATGGTCAAAAGCGTCAATATTGAGACAGTCATGCATGCTTCCAACATTTGACCATGAATTTTACACATTGCTTCACCTAATTTCCACTCGTTATTGATGTACTCTGTTGCATTGAACAGCGACAACGTTGTTATTAGAATATCAGCAATTGCGAGATTTAATATGTAACTATCGATTGACGTGCGTTGACGACGTTTGAGATATGATAGCGAGTAAATGACAAACCCATTGCCTATTTCAGAAACTAAAAACGTCGGTATGTAGACTGGTATCATCGCAGGAAACCTGGTACTTGCAGCCGGATCCACCAACTTGTCGTCATGTATACTATTATTTGGTGCTGTCATTGTTTCTTAACTTCACGCGTTTGGATGTACTCCGCAACAGTTCGAAAAGTCATAAACTCTCTACAGATGTAAAAGAGAATATTTAGTACAGTATTATACTATAGTCACTACCTCCTCCTCAGGCCCTTTTTCCCGCGGGCGGGTGATATTTTGCATCAGGGGAAAGAGTGACGAAGGGCCTGCCATATAATGGTCGAAAATCAGGCATAAATGTCGACAATCGGGAATCCAAAAAAATCTGCCTGAAATATTGCCCATCACAGCGTAAAACGATATATTTTCGTGTTTTCCATCTTAGATGGATATATTTTAAAAGTTATTGCTGAAATATGATCCATATTAATCGAAATATGAAACGTTGAATCAAAGTGTTTTTGTCCTCAGTCTCGATGGGCGACAACACCGAAAAATGCACTCAAAATGCGAAGGGTTCAATTGACTTCAGTGCTAGTGATGTCGACATCATTAATGTGTCATTCAGTATGTAGTATGAGTATGTATTTGACTACGAATATGTATAACTTGAAAGGAAAATTATATGCAAAATAATAACAAATATGTATAACAAATCTAAAAGTATATATGCTCATTTATTTTTGCCATCAGTAGCGTGACAGTTAGGGCAAAGTACTTTCCCACCTTCCTTAACCTTTTGTAAGAGCCTACGTTCATAAGAATCATTAACAAACTCTTTCTCCGGACGATTATAGTCAAATAAATGGTGAATAGCTTCTGCCATCTTGAGAACATTAGTTAGCAGGCGCTTCTCTTCGCCTTACCCGCATTTTTTATGCCGCCCGTGCGTCCCTTCCCTAATTTTCCAAGCCCGCTCCAATTAATAAAGCGCCTGTGGAGGAGGTAGCTATAGTCATGTCTCTATATTATAACGAATCAAACTAAATTCAAATTAATAAAATAATTGAAGTAGCTACACATGACCATTTCCACCATAGGAAAATAAGAAAAACGTATAATTATATAGTCACTGCAGAGATGGCAGGATTTGTATGCTTTCAAAAAATTAAGGAAACATTCTTCACTGGCGGCTTTATAGAGTCACCTCAAAAGTTTACATGCTAGGCTAATAAAATGCGGGCCGTATCTTAAATTATAATGAGTAGGGTATACTATTGGCATACTGTATATTTCGATTTACACAGGAGGTATTATGTCAATTTAACATAAATCATTACAATGTGGATATGATAATTATGATGTAATAAACACACAACAGAGTGCATAAAAACACAAAATCCATATTTTTTTCTCTATTAGCTTTCTGAATACTACATCTCATGAAACGATTTGGATCTTATTGTATAAAGCTTGTTTTTTCTCTTTCAAACATGCATGTGGTTATTTGTGTCTTTAGTGCAAGTAACAACGGCACAAAATAATATTTACCCGAACCCATCATTTTTTATAAACCCCTCAAATCATGCAATTTTGCTATGCTATTTCATGGTCGTGTTTTAAATGTCCTATAAGGACATAAATTTTGTTGTTGCTGTAATGATGCTTCAGGTCGGAGATATCCCACGAGGGTCTCGCGGTTGTTGTTTGTTCTTGTAGTTTTCTCAGTGTTGAGACACAAATATATATAGCACGAAAATATAAAGCCTAAAGACTATTACATGGTGTCAGGAGTAAAAAACATACTGAATGCCGAATATATTAACTATAAGCGGAGTAGGTCTTCATAATTTATATGATGCAATTTTATACGGCGGAAATGTGAAGGAAAATTGGATGCATATCCTCTCTAAAGAATTGATTAACCATAAGCAATTAATAACACACATCATGCCAAATTAAAACGCATGCAATATTATCTGGTTGATGTATTTTCAGTAAGACTATAACTGACCTATACTGACCAACTGATACTATACTGACCAACTAAATTTGGCCCTTGACTTACCCAGTATAGAGTTTATGGTTCCTGCAATCTCACCTTCCTGGCCAGCGCGTACGGAACTTAGAGTGTACGTATATAACTAAAGCCGGGCTAAAACAATTCGTTTTTGGTTTTATATATACTCTTGAATTCAGTTTTAAATACTTCCTGAGTTATGAGCGCGGGTGTATAGGAAGTTGTAGATTATACGCCTGAAAGAAAGTCTTTGTTAAATATATATAAAGATGATCAAACCCACCGAAAAACGCCCTGTCTGTAGTCAAGGAACAAGGTAATAGAATTGTAGTGTACTGATAGGAAATGTTATAATATACATTATTATAATTTTAGCGGGCATTGTGGCGTATTTTGCGGGCTAAAATGAACAAAATTTAACGAGCGAGTGGAGCGACAGAAAACCATTGTTTACGTCCTTATCCGGCTGCAGGCAAGTGTCTTTTTTAGACTTCTAACGACAAAATGCATGGTTGAAAGACTAAACGAAGAAAAATGTATCGATCTTCGAAGTTAAATGAGCAAGAATCCATTCCAAAAAGACGAGAAGACGATGCCTGGAGACTGTAGTGCCAGAAACTAGTACTATCAATATAGTTATACACAATTAATGGCCAAGTGAATGTACGTTTGTTTTTATAGTGCACTGAAACTAGCATTATTCAGCCAAACTCAAGCATTTGTGCTCAACTAAATAAGTTCATATATTGTTCAAATAATACTTATAATTCCTTTTTTTTTGTCTTTTGAAAACGGTTTCTGCTAAATATTTAAATATAATTTTTAAAATTTAGTAAATACGACGCCGGCGTGATGCCGGCACTGTTCGTTTATATTCTGCTTGCCGTATATTTTTGATTTTCTTATCCGGCTGTAATCTTATCCGGGCTGCAAGCCTTGCATGTAAAATTATAATAATAGTAATGCGGTTGATGTTCTTGCGCATAAATATGTTTTGGCCCTCCTCAGAACCCATTTTAATTTTTTAACCCTCGCTACGCCCGGACTAAAATGAGTCTGACTAGGGCCAAAAAACATATCTATGCCCGCGAACATCAACTATATATTGTTATATTATAACATAGTCATCCACCGTATATGACTATTCTGTAATCTGATTGGCTGAGCTACTCGCTGTATATCAGCTCATACACAGTGAGCTAGCATGTGGTCATTTGTGTCTTTAGTGCAACTAGCAACCGCACAAAAGAATATATACCGGAACCCATCATGTAATTTTGCTATGCTGTTTCATAGTCGTGTTTGAAACTTCCTGTAAGAATATAAATTTTATTGTTGCTGTAGTGATACTTCAGGTCGGAGACCTCCCACGAGGGTCTCGCGGTTGTTGTTTGTTCTTGTAGTTTTCTCATTGTTCACACACAAATATATATGGCACGAAAATATATATGGCACGAAAATATATATGGCACGAAAATATGAAGTCTAAAGACTATTATATACATGGTGTCAGCAGTAAAAAACATACTAAATGGCGAATATATTAACTAAGCGGAATATGTCTTCATATAATAATATGATGCAATTTTATACGGCGGAAATGTCAAGGAAAATTGGCGACATTTTAAACAACAGGTCGAACTAATGTTCTCTGGCCAGCTTAAATCAAGAAACGAAGCTTAAAATGCATGCAGTCAAGCTACTCATTTGGGTAGGGCAAAAAGGCAGCAATAGATACAACACATATATAGTTCGATATATCAGAAATAGACAGAGGTAAATCGAGGTATGATCGATTTGAAAAGCATGAAAACTTGAAAAGCAAGGCAAATCCCATATTCGCTTCATAACAAAGTACAGCGTCCTAAACAACCAGTATATAGGGTAATTTAAACTCTCGGTCCTTGGTCGTAAACTCGTGCTTGTAAATCCCGATAATGCACTCACAGAGTGCTTTAATCCTTAACACACATCATGCCAAATTAAAACGCACGCAATATTATCTGTTTAAAGTATATAAGGCTAACATATACTGACCAACTAAATTTGGCCCTTGACATACCCAGTATAGAGTTTATGGTTCCTGCAATCTCACCTTCCTGGTCAGCGCGTACGGAACTTAGAGTGTACGTAGCTATATACTGTAACTAAAGGCGGGCTAAAACAGTTCGTTTCTGGTTTTATATTATACTCTTGAATTCAGTTTAAATACTTCCTGAGTTATGAGTGCGGGTGTATAGGAAGTTATAGATGATACGCCCGAAAGAGAGTCTTTGTTAAATATATGTAAAGATAATCAAACCGTCCGAAAACGCCCTGTCTGTAGTCAAGGAACAAGGTAATAGAATTATAGTGTATATAGGAAATGTTATAATATACATGATAATATAGTCATCCGCCGTATATGACCTATTCTGCAATCTGATTGGCTGAGCTACTCGCTCTATATCAGCTCCTATACAGGAGACGCGAAAATGCATTTGTGTTGATGTATATATTTAACAATTATACCATGAGCTCGAGTCGTATATGAGCTGCTAGCCGACGAGGTGCGTAGCACCGAGTCGGCTATCAGCCATATACGACGTCGACGAGAGCGAATTAATATTATAAAAAACACCGGATGAATATAAAAGCTCCGTAGTTTACCAATTCTCGTGTCCTGTTTTTCGAAGCAACTACATTGGTAAAACTGACCGCTGTCTATACACCCGACTAATTCTTTCCGAAATTTTCTTGACCTTCGATATCCCTTCGAGAAAGAATTCGGCTTAAATGCGGAAGCACTGCTTCGCACGTGTTGGCCTCCTAAGCTATAAATAGCCATGATTATATTTTGTTTACTTTAATATTCACACTTGACACTTCACGTCTGCGGTATATTGTGGAAATGTCAGTGTGATTGAAAATATCGTTCTTAAGGAAATTTATGAATAATATTTACTATTATTGTGTTTCATTGCTATAATCAACCAAGGACAAAACCTATTATATAGGTTGGTGGCGACCCAAGTTCTAGTAATATATATTACAAGAATTTATAAATAAATATATTACACACTTTAATATCAGTTCGTTGACGAGGACCTTAGCCTCCTCGTCGGGGAATTCCTGGTGCCATCACTGCATTGAAGACCATTTATTGGAGAGCTTGACGTGGAAAATCACGTTAATTAGCTTTTGTAGATATGGCTCCAAGAAGAATGGGTTTAGTTTAGATTTTTAACTGTTAAAACATGTATGCCATTATTACAGCACGAATATTTTCTACTCTCAATTTATATTCTGTAACTTTATCGCCTTTATAGTTTACATTTCTTTCAAAAACTCGCTTGAAAAATGATGTCTCAAAGAACCTATAATTATCTAAATTAAAAACCTTAACTGCATGTCTAAAACCTTATCAAAATTTTAATTCCAGTTTCTGCATGCACCAGCGTCACAGGGGGGAATGAGGTGACATGCACCCCTCCTTTGGCGTTCGAATAGCTAGCAAACACACCGATGGGACGACAACCATGTCCATGGATGACAACAACACACATGGATGACAACCACACCAATTGACAATAACCACACTCATGGCTGACAATCACACCCATGAATAGCTAGCAATAACACCCATGGATGACAACCAGACCAGTGGACGACAACCAGGGATGACAACCACACCCATGGACAACAACCACACCAATTGACGACAACAACCACACCAACTGACGATAACTACACTCATGGATGACAATCACACCCATGAATAGCTAGCAATAACACCCATGGATGACAACTACACCCATGGACAACAACCACATCCCTGAACGACAACCACACCCATGGACAACAACCACACCAATTGACGATAACCACACTCATGGACGACAATCACACCCCAGAATAGCTAGCTAATAATTGGGGTTGCTATTATATGCATGACCATCATGCAACGAGCGCCATTAGCATTCTGTGCCTTAGATATCCACAAATAAACAACTGCACTTGTCTGTAAAGTATTTTTTATCCAAAATTCATTGCACCGGATATATCTGGATATATGTGACAATGACACATTGACTTTATGATCCCTATTTTAATAGCACTCTTCTCAGCAAATACTTGCACGGAGCAATGCACTCTTCTCAGCAAAGACTTGGCAGCTTTAAAAAATATTTAGTCGTCTTACACAGGTTTTATGAAGCGTGGGGGAGCATATGGAAAATAGGGGATTTGGAAATGCGAGCGCGCGGGGAAAGATCTAAAAACGTTGCCTGAGACTACAAAACATGCTCAAGAACGCATGCTCCCCCCACCCTCCACGAAACTCAGTGTAAGACAACAAAATATTTTTTAAAACACGCAATCCTCTGCGGAGGAGAGTGGGAGCAATGTTTAAAACAATTGTTGAAATAACACCACTATTATTTACACACCACATAAATATTACATACCATCAACTCATTTAGTCCTTGTAGTCACAGTCTGCGATTGGAAAAAAATGCCAAGCTGTGCTTATATCTTTATATAAATCAAATATCAAAAGTATAAGGTGATGTTGACTAACGAAATGACAATTCGATTTGACAATTTTGACCCAAATAGTGTGTTGAGAATAAATATTACATTATTTACAAATTTTAAAAAGGCTTGCCTTGTTTGCTGATTCAAATGACATTGATATAGAGCAGGTCAAGTTGAGTAAATACTTGTGTAAAATGGTTAAAATGCTATCAACCACTTCCAATACTCCCTAAAAAATGCTCCCTCGACCCTTGCCATGTTCAAAACAATACAGAAAATTAAAATTATCGTTGGTTTGATGGATAATTTTCACCGTCAAATTTATAATTTTACTCATGTTTACAATTCTCGCCCTTCAGTAGTCCGCCATCTTTAAATAATCAACATCAATCCAGTTATACATCGAGATCAAATAGTAACAATATAATTGCGTCATTTTAAGCTAGCGGTCACTGATTGGTCAAACGAGATGTAAGCTAATCGCTAATTGGCTGATATAAGCTCGTCGCTGAATGGCTACAAGCAAACTCTTACTCGCACGATGGCAATATATGTGCATTCGCAGATACAAAAATAGTTATTTAAACTTCAATTGGTATGATCAACGTTCTGAAAAAAACAAAACCGGCTGAGAAAAATAATCTTTCGCTCTATTAACCATAAACATTCAGCCATTGCTATTTCAATAAAATGATTTTCGCCACAGCTTTCTCTGCTTATGATTGGCGGTAACCACCGCAACCACTAATTAGCCAATCATATAAGGCCTTCCGATCACTATATAAGTCGCTCCATTGAACATTTTCCCACCCCTATAGTGTTTATATAGCTAGTTACATTTTGCACTAAAATCGAACTGCTTGAAATTTTTAACTCATTCTTCGACACCTAATATAAAAAGATATTTACAATGTTCTCAGACAGACAAGTTTGCTCGGAATACCTAGGATACAATCTTATAAATGGTGAAAGCATAAGAAGCATTTCACCAAGTATGCATTGTATAACAGCAAATACAACTGAATGCTTATCTGTTGCCAGTTTGTTCTTAAATTGTTTATTAAAGAGCTTTTCTGCTTCTTAAAAATACTGTAAATTGAAATACCTCCGAACAGACAAAGTCGCACACGTGCACGTGTCAAACTCTGGTTACTTCTTTCGTAATATTTATTTGTAATATACGACAAATGCAAGTCTACTGTGACGGTGTTTATGTGTAAATTATTCCGAATCATGCCTTCGACCGGCGCATCGCCGCCAAAGCTTGGAAGGCCGAGAGATGAGATAAAGTCAAGTCAAAGCGTAAAGTCAAAGAAGGACGTACACGAGATGTGCATTGCCAGAAAATATTCTGTTGGATTTTCTACGAAGACACATAGTGATTTTGCTTCTGAATTTTTGTGAAGATGAACCTTTGCAATCAATGGAATCTCCAGGCGATGGTAAATACTATATATTTGTTATCAATGTTTTTAATTTCTTTATATTTTAAAATGATTCGTTATCTAAGTCTCGTGTAATCATATGTTTTGTTTATTACACTTCAGATCGACCCTTGCCATATGTTGTCTCTTCAACACCAGTTGGTAAATACAAACGTGACAAAAAATTTGGGTTTGTCACCCATTGTCCAAGAGGCTGACAATGACATGTAATTAGTGTTAAAATGAAAGAACGTAAGAAGTACGTCAGATACTATCCTTTAACTCTGTTTAAATATTTTAAAACTAGTGCTTTGTTGCCAAATATAATGTGTTCTACCTTGAATAAGTCTTGAGTTATGTAGCAAGTGGCATAATTATATTGTATCTATTTTATTGGTAAATTCACATGCTATTACATCTATCCTCAACTACATTTCTCAACCATAACAATATATCATAAATGAACGCCCGCCCCTTGCCCCATTCACTTGCCTATTTCACATCGTTTCACATGCCCCCATCATGATAGTTACTACCAAAATGAAACCAGGTTTAATTAACGGAAATCAAGGTTAATATAAATTACTTTCCCCAAGAGCGCCATGGATGTTGCACCCATATATGATAATCTTGACGTCAGCAAAATTGAGAATGTCCTATTTCTGTCAATCATGAAATTGGATTATACCTTGAAGACCCATCATTTGAGAGTGATACCACAAGTTCCGAATCAGATAATGATGCAAGGTAATTATATTTTGCATTCTATGCCATTGGTTGCTGTATTATAATATTTGTTATGGATTATTTGTCGAACATCCCAGGACCAAAGGACCTGCTTTCTCCGTAAATATGGTTAAAGCTTTTAACATAATTGAAAAATTGGTACAGGTATTATCTACAATTATGGTAAAAGTAATGGTTTAACATAAATTAATAAACATGTACTGTTTTTGATGACCATTCAAAGGTGTTCACATTGATGTTATAATAAACTTTTTAATGCAGCACCTTTTGCGTTTTGATGACAAAATAAATAGTATGCAATGAGCAACTTCATAAAAAATCCACACTTCCTCATTCCCCTTTTGGGATATTATAGTACATTTCATAAAAAAAGGACATTCCTCCCATACTGGATGCTACAAATTTCCTCGTACCTTTTTCCCAAATGTATATTCACTTCAACACATTTTTTATTAATAGTTCCAGTTCTTGAAGTGAATGTAAAAGTGCATCTGTAGATGACCAGTACGTTTATGATGTTCAAGGTAAGAAACAACTATCAGTATTAATTGTAAAATTTTCATAAGAGTTCACTTTCTACGATACTGATTGTCAACATTTCCCATACTCATAGTAACAAGGAGAACGTCTCCATTTGGTACAGTGCCCTTATAAACTATGGGTTTGTTAGATGTTCAAATAGTGTTCATTCTATAGATTTGCAGAAGAGTACTTAGAGCCTCAAAAGCTGAATCTCTCCAAGAAAGAATTGAATGACTGACAGAAGAAATGCAGAAAGCATTTAATGTTCTAACTGGTTGAGGTAACCATGACAATATGTGCCGTGAGCATTTTAGGAGAGATCATGTCGTGGTTGATGTGCCTTTCCTATTGGAAACATTTAAGAGTGGTTGCCATAATTTATCTTGTTCTGAAACAAGTCAAGTACTAAATAATAAAATGGTAGGTGGTGTTTTAACAATATCCTGGAAATGTTCTGAAGGTCATCTTGGATGTTGGACATCTTCCAAAGTACTGTGTCAGAAAAATGGTCAAAATGTGTATACAAATTCGTTGTTGGTGGGAGCTGGCATTTTCATTTCTGGAAACAATTATGACAAATTGCCTTCTTTTGTCGTTTTTTTGGGCTTGGATTAGTCTTAAAGGCAACTTTTAACAGGATTGAAACACATTCTGTCATCCCTGAGGTGGAGAGATATTGGGAGCATATCCTGTCCGATGAATCCGTTCTCTTGTACGTGTGGTACGTGATGGCCGAAATGACTCACCAGGGCATAGTGCAAATTACTGCATGCATGTGTGCTTTGACGCAGCAAATTCTTGATGAAATTGTTGATGTTGAAGTGGTGGACAAACGTCAAACAGGAGGTGTCTCAACAAATATGGTTTGAGAAGAATACTCGCAAGAATGGTTGGTGAAATTGTTGTTTCGGAAAAGGTTATGGATGCTTCATCTGCAGTTATTGCCGTGGCTCGAAAGATGAAAAGTAACAACATCTCAATATTATAGTATTTTCATTTAGAATTGACAGATATGATGGGTAATTAAGGAGAAGACTGTAGCCCATAAAGTTCATAATGAAATTATATGTTACCCCTTCCCCCATGCAGTCAAATGTACATTTCTGCGAGGTGGGGTCGCATAAAATGTAGATAGATCGCACAAAATGTAGAGACATCGTACACAATATAGATACATCGTACACAATGTAGAGACATCGTACACAATATAGATATGTCATACACAATGTAGAGAAATCGTACACAAAATAGATACATCATACACAATATAGATACAGCATACATAATATAAATACATCATACAAAGTATAGGTACATCATGCACAATATAGATATATCTCAATATAGGAACATCATACACAATGTAGATACACAGCACACAATGTAGATACATCGTACACAATGTAAAGACATCGTACACAATGTAGATACGTCGTACACAATGCAGAGACATCGTACATAATATAGATACATCGAACACAATGTAGAGATATCGTACACAACCTAGAGACAACGTACACAATGTAGATACATCATACGCAATGCAATGTAGATACATCATACGCAACATAGATACAACATACACGATATAGATACATCATACAAAATATAGGTACATCATACACAATATAGGTACATCATACACAATATAGGTACCTGTATATCCCAATTAATTGAAGGATTTTGTAGATGGAAAATTATTGAGTGTAAATTATATACATTTATTAGACCTAACCAGGAACAGCTGCGAAAAATGCAACAGTAAGTCCTTGGTAGGAATCGAACCCGCGGCCCTCCGATTCCAGTGCAACGCTCTAACAAACTGAGCTGCATAGTCCAGTTGTCGAGCTCTAACCACAAGTTAATGTATATATATACTAGGGTACTACCATGTTAAGTTGTGGGTAAATATCAAGAATTTGTTGGCATCTCACTCGATTGAATAATAATTGAAGGGTTTTGTAGATGGAAAATTATTGAGTCTAAATTATATACATTTATTAGACCTAACCAGGAACAGCTGCGAAAAATGCAAGGTGCAAGACACCTGGTTACAAAACACCTGCAGCTAGAGAGTTCAATGGCTATTCTTGATGAGGTCTTCGTGGTGCAGAAGCTACAAATCAAGGGGCAAGGCTGCAAAACTGTTTCCAAGGGCATGTCAAGAAGCAGTCAAGGTCACAAAATTGACCAAATATATATTAAAAAAATTTAGGGGATATATTAGGAGTATAAAAATTGTTTATATCAAAGTACATCCCAGGTGTGCAAAAACTTTTACATTGAGAAATCTCAGGTGCAGCATTGGCCAATTCTGCAGTCTGGACAGAACAGATGTACTATAAAAATGTGCTTTGGGGAAGAGTGGGCTGACATCCAATGCTCAAATGCATCTCCTTTCATTTATATTTTACTCCAGGAATGTTTACTGTACAGTGCACTGTTATTTTCAGGGAGTTATTTTAACTCCAAAAACGGGGGTTAGCAAGAACGGTTCGAAATAATCCGTTTTTTGGAGTTAGAATAACTCTCATTTCGGAGTTAATACAAACACCTCCATTTCTGCGGTAAAAATTTAACTCCACTTTTGGGGTTAAATTTAACCCTCATTTTGGGGGTTAAAAATTTTTAACTCCGTTTCTGGAGTTAAACTATAGCGCTATACCCTCGTCTTTTTAACTGTTTCTACACATTTTAATGTTACAAAAACTAAATCATGTAAAAATATAATTGATGATTTAGCTTTTATAACATAGAAAAAGTTTAAAAGACGATGATAATTTATAGGCTATGTCTTTCCACCGCGCTATGATTATAAATCCTTTAATGACTTAATGTCCCTTACTGACTTACTTGGCAAAATGGCCAAGCATTGAGAATACAAAAGCCTCTCAATTGACAACTATTTAACACTTCAACTCGCTTCAGTCAAGTCGGTTTTCAATGGAATATGTTCTACATCATTCGCCATGTATTATAATATGGTTCTACAGGTACAAATTAATGTGTATTCTGAATCTTGATCCCAATTCAGTGACACAAAGTTCTCAGGTTTAATTTGATCGATTGAATTGATTACATCCAACATTAGCTGGTTAATACCCAACACTTTCCTCTTAACAAGTAAAGCTTCTGGTATGAGACAGAATAAAATAACAAAGCATAGGTCATATTAGGGTGTATTAATTGGTGTATTAATTGCAGCTTACATGCATGCAGTGTCCTGTGACTAGCTTTATTGTTTACAAGTTCAAAAATATATACGAGGTTTCATTTTGCAACTATAGTTGTCATAAGTTTCTCAGTTAAAGTCCTGACACCCACCTTGGAAACTGACCTAAGGGTTCAACCTCTGAGGTACTAGCTACTAAGCCATAGTAGATAGTAGAGCTAAGGTTGTTATTATTGGGTTAGTACTCCTAAGGTCTTGCAAATCCCAGTTGAGAGTCAGGATGCTATTGATAAATAATTATGACAAGGACAACTAATTAAACATCAGTAAGACAGCATTTATATTCTACAGCATTAGGTAAGGCTTTTGTAGTTTTGACTGAATGCAAATAAAAACAAATCAACATAACATGTGATGTACATTCATTAAATCATTACTGGCAATGTGCCTTCTATATTACCAACCGTATGGCAATGTCACTTGATTGTCCAGCAGTACCACCACACAATGTTGTTTATCAAAGGACAAAGAGAGACATTTGTCCAGTACAAATCTGTTGATTGTGACCCTCTCTCCATATAAGCATCCTTTGGATTGTTCAAGAGAGTTGCTTAATGAACCCATATACAGCATGATATTTATCTACATCGAAACCAAATAAAAATCCTAGTCTCCAGTTGTATGAATGAACATGAACAGGCTGTGATTCTTTTCCACGCATCAAGTGTTTTAGTTTATTAGTACCAATCTACAATTAAAGGTGTAGATATAATTTAACACCAAGAACCTTGTTGTAGCTCGAATTAAACTGGGATCTTATTAAAGTAATTAAACATGATCAGTCATAGCAATAGCTTGGCAATGTTAGACTCACAAAATCATAGAGAAGGCTGTATAATCTACCTTTGGTTTTGGGTCCTAAAATTATTAATAGCACCAACTAAGTGTATGCAGGACTGAAAATCCATATTCAATCTCAATTTTCATACCTTTTTTCAACTTCAAGGCATCACCAGTTCTCCACTTTCCTGAAAAATGCAGGGAAAAGGAATCAGTGGCATTGACGAATTTCTTTAATATATAATATACCTATAAATATTGTATTTATGCTCAACAAAGGTAGCGTTTTCCGTCCGACACATCAAGAAATACTATTCGAAGGTCCATTTTAATCTTAAAATAAATACAGACCATTTGTAATTTTCTTCGCGTCAAAATCTAATCCGTTTTTTGAACACCAAACCACTAGCTTCGTGGGAAAAATGAACTAAAAATTGCATAAATATTACACAAAAGCTCATAAAAAACAACTTTGCCATCAAATACATCTTCTAAGTCCTTACTATATCATTCTTCTAGCATATTTCTACAAAAATAACCGAGTTTTTTCAAGAAAATTTTATGTTAAAAGCGGCAGTACAAAATCGGAACGAAAAATTGAAAAAGAGAGCGGGAAAAGAATTATTCAGGTAGGGTAATTAGACTCCTATTCATTTCTGAATGGTAATGGGCCTTTAACCTTTTAGGTCCGCAGGCCGCAATGCATCTCGGTAGTTGGGTATTTTTTTCATTCTTGTGAAAATGGCGGCCAAAGTCCTACATTAACAATATTCCAACAATTTTAACTTGTCCTAATGTAAGTGAGTAACTGAGAAGATGTGTGTTGAGAAAACCTGATAGTCCCAATGATCAAGACACTTATTTAGAAGAAACTATTTCTGTTTAACCCTGCACAAATATAACACCTGAGCATGAAGTCGAAAGCACCAGCACTGAAACAGATATCAGCAAACTTAAAGATCAAATTCAATTTCTAGAAGCAAAATATAAATCGTTGGAACATACTGATGAAGCTTATGTAACATCATCACAGCAGTGTCTATTTCGGTTGGAACGATTTCTTGGTAGTGATAGTGACTTTCGATTTTATAATGGTTTCCCAGATTATGCAACATTTAATTTTGTTTTTCATTAGTTGTCTCCAGCTTGCAATATTTTCATATATTATGGGTCAAATACTGGGGAAATAAGCTCAGCAGTCCAGAAAAAGTGCGGTAAGCAACGATCAATGACACCAGAGCAGGAACTATTTATGGTGCTGGCTAAATTGCGATGTGGTTTTCTACAACAAGACCTAGCTCACAGATTTGGCATATCATGCATGCATGCATGCATGTTTCCCAAGTTTGGATAACCTGGATCACATTTCTTCACCAGCCACTCTGTGCACTGCCTATTTGGCCCACAAGGAAATTTATTGATGAAAACATGACTTTGTGTCTTAAGCAAAACTGGAGTTGTTATAGATTGCACCGAAATTATGATTGAAATGCCATCTTCGTGCAGAAGCCAATCAGCCACATTTTCATCCTATAAAAATCATAATACTGTCAAATGTTTCCTTCGTATATCCCCAAATGGCTACCCTGTAGTGTTTATCGTTTATGCGTAAGCAATCACGTTAGCCAGCGGTGTATAGCATGTGTGTGTACGTCCGCAGTAAATGCTTTCAGCCGAGTATCCGTGAGGACGTTCTTTGTACGTTTTTGAAAGCGACCAAATTGTTTGAGATAAATCTATACTTTCATTGTATTCTACGCGTGTTTTGTTATTACAAAATGACTTTATATTGGCGACAAGGATTAAAAAAACTCGCACGTAAAGCAACATGATGGCTCAAAGCGACTCAAAATGTCGAAAATACAGCTTCAAATCATGGGCCTCGAGATATTAAATGCACGCCTTTGCTCCCGATGTCGACCCCGATGATTCAGGGCAACGATGGGGGAAATGGGAGAAGGAATTGACGACAAGATTAAGGTATTTTCGTATTACAAATGCACAGGATCGTGTAGATGCAATTAATATTTATGGAGGTGAAATAATAAGGCAACTGATCGATACATTACAACATGTTCCTACATCAAGAATGGAAGAACCAGATGGATATGATAAGATAATATCATCATAATTATGATGGAGATCATAATTATTTTACACCAGTGGTAAACAAGGACAGCGCTCGCAGTAAGTTCGAAAAGATACGTCAAAATGAAGGTGAGTCAGTACATGTAGCTCAATATTATGTACGATTGAGAAAGCAAGCTTTAAAATGCCAATTTCCTGAAACGGATGATGCAATAAGAAGCAAACTCTTACAAACGATGAGAGATAACAAACTGCGCCGTGAAGCGATGGTAAAGAATTGCACTCTTACAGATTTACTTAAGCATGCTTCGAGCAAAGAGGATGTGTATAGGCAAGCTTCATGGATTGACGAATCTCTAAAGGTTAAAGAGACCAATCGGTTTTATGAAAAGAAACCACCATACCTTGGCCGTTCAAACAGAGGCCGGGGGTTTAAAAGAAACCCAAAATAGGATGACAGCGCAGCTTTTCGCACAAAAGGCCAAGCGTGTTCGTACTGTGGCAAAAATCATAAAGGGACTAGAACATCCTGTCCAGCGTATGGGAAAGTGTGTCGATCTTGTGACAAGACAGGTCAATTCGAACGAGTGTGTCGACGGAAGGCGAAAGAGAAGTCTTCATTCTAAAGCTAACCATACTGTGGGACAAAGCGAAACACCAAGTTCAAGCGACTCGAAATTTGTATTCCAGGTAAGCTCAAAGGATAGTGAACCACCTACCGTGGAAGTCAAAATCAACGGCGTCAAAGGAAAGCTTGACGCTGATTCATGTTCGTCAGCAAACGTCATCGATGAAAGCACATTCGATCAATTGCAAAACAAGTTAGTGGACAAAATAACTTTAAAACCAACAGAAACTAAGTTGTTTGCATATGCGCAGATAAAGCCTGTACCTCTCATCGGTTGTTTTAATGCCAAGATCGAAAGCCTTAGCACAGGAAAAGAAACCGATGCAGTTTTCCTGGTGGTTAAAGAACTACCAAATCCCGAAACTCCTAAGTTTGCAAACATGCAGTAAGCTGGGTATATTGCACATAACAAATATGACCCAAACCGAACCGGTCTTGCCCGAGAAGCAAACTGGAGAAGCAAACTGTGAACAAAACAGCAAGGCTAGGACGAGCAAGCGACTCGGTCGCAAACAAATTAATGAAGGAGTACGATGATGTGTTTACTGGTCTAGGGAAACATACTAAGATCAAAGCCAAGCTGATAGTAGATGAAAGTGTAACACCTGTAATCCACAAGCAGCGCAAGATACCATACAACCTAGAGAAGAAGACCAAGAACGAAGAGCGACGATTGATAGAGCTCGGGGTGATTGAAGAGGTCACAGACAATCAACCCACCACATGGTGTACAAACCCTGTGATCGCACCCAAAACCCCACAACCCCGAAGCAATACGGTATTGCTCGGACATGAGAATGCCAAATACGGCCATTAAACGACCAGTTACTGAGGCAATGACGGTTGAAGATATCAAATTTAAGCTCGAAGGGGCTACCGTGTTTAGCGTCCTAGATATGAATGAAGGTTATCATCAGTTGGGGCTAGACGAGGGCAGTAGACACCAGACAACATTTCACGGCACGTCAACAAAGTTGAGATATACAAGGCTTAATTACGGAACAATTTCTGCACAGGATATATTCGATAAAGCCATATCAGATACCATTGAAGGTTTGGACGGTGTACTACACATCAGGATGATTTCATCGTGTATGGTAAAGATAACAAGTCACATGACGAGGCACTGTAATGTTTACTACAACGATTTAGAGAGTGTGGCCTTACATTCAACCGGAGGAAGTGCAAGTTTTGCAAGCAAGAGTTCGAGTATTTTGGTTTTGTGTTTACCAAAGACGGAATCAAACCATCTCCAAGCAAAGTTCGGGCGTTGAACGAAATGGATCCACCGAAGAATGTCATTTATGTCAGATCCCTACTAGGGATGACCCAGTACTCATCTCGTTTTATCCCCAATTTCTCAGAGTTGACAATGCCACTACGCAGTCTCGTCCACCATGGAGCAAAATGGAAATGTACAGAGACAGAGCAGAGAGCACTTGAACAGCTGAAGACCGCCTTATCAAGTGATGCAGTGCTGACCTATTACGAGGTTGGTTTGGAAACAAAGCTACAAGTGGACGCGGGCCCAAATGGTCTCGGTCTTATCCTACTGCAGAAAAACAGCAGGGATGGCAACCGGTTTCATGCGCTAGTAAAAATTTAACCGAGGTGGAGAAAAGATACTCTCAAACCGACAGAGAAGCATTGGACATCCGATACGCATGCGAAAAGTGCTACATGTATCTCGTTGGTAGTAAGTTCACCGTAGAAACAGATCATCAACCGCTGTTACAAATTTTCAACAACCCACACAGCAGACCCCCAATGAGAATCGAGCGATGGCTACTCTACCTCCAACAGTTCGATTTCGAGTTGAAATTATGTCCTGGAAAGAGTAACCCAGCAGATTACCTGTCGAGACACACGGTATCGTTAATTGACGAAGATGAGAAAACTGCAAACGCCAGGGACTTGGTGATTCGCAGTATTATCCAAGATGCAACGTCAATTGCAATCCGACGAGAGGAAATTGTGGCAGAAATACACAAGGACAGTGAGCTAAAGAAACTGTCTAACCACATTCAATCAAGCAACCTTAGAGCATGTAAATCCGACAAAGATTTAAAGCAGTACTCACAAGTTTTCGGAGTGCTAAATTACCTCGAAGTGCTGATAATGCGAGGCAACCAAATTGTCATCCCAAAGAAACTACGCAACCGAGTAGCTAATCTCTGTCACGAAGGACACCTAGGAATCGTGAAAACGAAAAAACTACTCAGATCAAAGGTATGGTTTGCTGGAATAGACAAACTCGTAGAAAAAATCACTAGCTCCCTAGCCTGCCAGGCTTATGTCAACACATCGAAGCGAGAACCGTTGAAAATGTCCCCCACGCCATGGTTACACACGTCGGCAGACTTCTGTGGACCGTTCCCAACAGGGGAAATAGCTTTGGTAGTTCTTGACGCCTATTCCAAGTATCCAGAAGTGGAACTATTATCAAGTACGTCAGCCGCAGCCACCCTTCCAGCTCTCGGGAGATTCTTCTCAATTCACGGAATACCAGACGTGATGAAAACGGATAATGGTCCACCTTTTAACAGCTAGGATTTCAAAGATTTCGCAGAAGAGAAAGGTTCCATTCACCTGAAAATAACTCCATTATGGCCAGAAGCAAACGGACATGTGGAAAGCTTCATGAAGAACCTGGGCAAAGTAGCAAAGACCGCAAAATCGGAGGGAAAAGACTGGAAGAAAGAATTGTATGTATTCTTGGGAGACTAACGAGCAACACCCCATCCCAACACTGGGAAAAGCCCCCATCTACTTCTAATGAACAGAGACGTGAATATGAAACTCCCATCAGCTACCCAAAGCATACCCGGCAACGAAGTTGTTCAAAAAGACCAGAACGCCAAGGTGAAAAAGAAGACATACGCCGACAAAGCAAGAAACGCACAGCCGCATAACTTCAAAGTTGGAGAAGCAGTTTTGGCAAAACAGAAAAAGATGAAAACAAAGCAAGTTCAGCATTCGAACCGACTCGATACACCATTGAGAGCATTAACGGATCCATGATAAAAGCAACAGAGGAAAGATGAATTACTCGGAACAGTTCGTTTTTCAAACTAATTGGAAACCCCCCGGAGATTCCAACACAGGAACAGTTAGACCTCTTGTCTGACGACGAAGAACCAGCGTAACAAGGTAAGCATTAAAACCTTACCGGACGGAAACCGAGACGAACCAAATCAATTACCACCTATCGTACCAGGAAACCCACCAGTACAAGCGAACCTGGAACCGACACCTGTTCAGCTACGAACTGGACGACAGATCAGAAGACCTATATGGATGAAGGACTATGAACGATAAGCGATCTTGCGTTCAGCGGAGTATCCGCGAGGACGTTCTTTGTACGTTTTTGAAAGCGACCATATTGTGAGATAAATCTATATTTTCATTGTATTCTACGCGTGTTTTATTATTACAAAAGGACTTTATATACCCTAGTTGTGTTTCGAGTCCGTATGTGGGTAGGACAAGTGACAAAAAATAACAAAGAATTGTGGAATCCTAAATCTTCTGGAAGCAGGATATCAAATAATGGCTGACCGTGGTTTTGACATTGAGGAAGACATACCACCTAATGTGAACATTCCCCTCTTTTTGAATGGAAAAGAACAACTCAGCCTTGAAGAAGAAGTTGCAACTAGAAGAATTGCTTCTGTCTGGACTGTTTGTTCTTACCTGACTCTATTCCTGCCTCCTATGATTGTGGAAAAACAACCACAGAATGAATAAACTTGGAAATGAGTTCTTAATGTGCAAATACATGCATTTACTATAAAGTGGAACAAATTTCAATAAGTGTGGGTTGGAAACAAGAAAAATACCAATTATGTATTGTTTGAATTTGTGTTAAAACAGTTTGCTTTAACCACACTTTACTATATATCAAAAATAGGTTTGTTTTGATTGTTAAAGTGTTATTAAGTAGTTGTAATTGAATTTGATCTTTAAGTTTGCTGATATCTGTTTCAGTGCTGGTGCTTTCGACTTCATGCTCAGGTGTTATATTTGTGCAGGGTTGAACAGAAATAGTTTCTTCTAAATAAGTGTCTTGCTCATTTTGCAAAGGACTATCAAGTTTTCTCAACACTCATCTTCTCAGTTGCTCACTTACATTAGGACAAGTTAAAATTGTTGGAATATTGTTAATGTAGGAACTTTTCCCACCTGGAAATTGAACTGAACACGCCCTGTAATATTGCTTCATGTCCAACAACCCATTTGTTTTCAAATTTTTATCCATTTTCTTCCTTCGGTATAGAGTAAAATGAAAACTCAGGATTACGCAGGCTGCTATCCATACACTGCAGAACACAACAATATTTCCCTCCACCAGAGCAAGTTTTCTTTGTAGTTTTTTCTTCTACAGACTGCATAAATTGGTCTACATTCTTTGTCGACGTGCAAGGTTTGTCCTCCATTTTTAATCAATATTTAATATAGTTTAAGAAGCACTACTACCTACTATTTTAATTATTAAAAATATTTACAGTATTTTATATACAATATTTATCTATTTTAATTATTATTAAATACTCTAAAATCAATTTGATAAATCTAAATATTATTAGCTATATACTGTAGCTATATAAGAGATATAGGCCGTGAGCTAGTGCACCAAAACGTTTAGTTTCATTGGACACCTCGCTAAGCTAAAAGAACTTTACATATTCTTATAGATTAAAACACGCTGAATCCAAATCTAAAAAGTTCTTGTGGAGATACCCTGCAGTTTTTTTGTATTTCTCGATTGAAATCTTAAAAAATTCACTGTTTTGAACTACGTTTATTAGCAATTCCGTGAAAAACTCATCGTTCAAAAAGCGTTTCGTAAGAATCGGACCAATAGTCTGCATACCGCCTACAACTCGGGCATATCTCGGGTCATTTTAAGATATACAAAATAGTAATGTACAAAACATTTGTAAACAAAATGTTACGTATTTAATTCATATCAGGTTTCCGATAAAAATAAGCTTTTTTCTGATCGTTTCTGACAGCGATGAAGCGTAATATAGAAACAGTAGAGCTTCGTGAAGATATCGAGGGCTTTGTAAGGCATATTGACAATGGATAATGTAGTTTTCGACGGGGAAACGAAGGCCAACACGAGGATACTTTCCTGACATTAGCGTTTGCCTTACTTCGAGTACGAAGATCCGTTTAACTTTCAGGTATCTATGGCTATTGCCCAATTTTCTGATGCGCTAAAACAATTGACGGAGAGAAGTTATTTCCTTGTAGTTTGTGCGACAAAGTCTGCGAAGGACGGCCTATAACAAGGTCAACAAGGTCTGACAAAACACAACGAATTGACTAAAGCTTGGCTTATATATCTTCTAGTTTAATAAATATCATTGCTTCAATAAACGATGCAATTGTGTTTTGGCAAAGCACAAGAATACTATAAATAATCTGAAGACTCGATATCTGCCATCTGCCACGGCGTTTGATAAGGTTTTATATCATGACCAGTGAAACATCAGTTGAAAGCATGTCAACAGGGCAGAATAGCCCAACAGAATATGGACGTGAGAATACAGACGTGAATCGTGTCACATATATATATACATATAGCTCCTCTTTTGAATACAAAGGGGATTTGTGCAAGGTGTTGGTACCTTGAATCTTATCTCAAGAAATGAACAGTACCAGACAATATTGCAATTTTGTTTCAATTGCAATTGTTTTATTTACAATTAATAATCAGTATTTACATTATTACACCCTATCATTGTTTTGTTTATGTAAAATACCACGTTTATTTTCGCTACAAGGATTTTGATCTGTAAACCCTGATCTATATCTGTGCAAATAATATACATTATATTGTTTTGCAGTTTTGCACTGATCTATATGTGGCTGATTGACGGCCTTGCCAAAATGAAGGTTTGCTTTTCTATTGCTGCTTAACAAGTTAACAAGAGGCATAATAGATGGGGTAGTCTACCCATTATAAAATTATATTATAAATCTGCCTCACAATTAGGCACTTTCGTTTGCTATGCCACCTCAAAATTCTGAATACAGCAATCATATGCCCCAGTCACACAACAATGTAGCAACTGATGGTACAAGACACCTGCAGCTAGAGAGTTCAAGGGCTGTTCCTGATGAGGTCTTGGTGGTGCAGAAGCTATACAAATCTAGGGGCAAGGCTGCAAAACTGTTTCCAAGTGCATGTCAAGAAGCAGTCAGGGTCACAAAATTGACCAAATAGATATTAAAAAAATGAAATTTAGGGGATAGATTAGGAGTATAAAAATGGTTTATATCAAAGCACATCCCAGGTGTGCTACAACTTTTACATTGAGAAATCTCAGGTGCAGTATTGACGAATTCTGCAGTCTGGACAGAACAGATGTACTAAATGTGCTTTGAGGAATAAATAGTGGGCTGACATCCAATGCTCAAATGCATCTCCTTTCATTTATATTTTACTCCAGGAGTGTTTACTGTACAGTACAATCTTAATTAAACTACATACAAATATGAATCTACATAGTAGCAAGACTTTTGGGATCTTAAAATACACAAAACACATATGCTCTATAATTTAGAACTAATAAATCCTGTGTATGTATATTGCAGTGAACAATGAGGAATATAAATAATATATATATAGACATAGTGTTTAGACAAAGCGCAAGTGTATAATATTATAAAGATAAAAACTTGCGCCAAATGTACACAATGGCTTTAAATGAAGGTAGAACAGCAAGATATTGTCATTATTCTTGACCTCAAGAGCAGCAGAACCATTCTTTAGTTAAAAGCTTTTCGTTTGCGCTGGTATCTTGAAAGCTAACTTCCTTCGCGTTGTCTACTTGTTGAGCAGCCATAAAAGCATTCTTTTGTCCTGTCATAACTTAAAACTATCGCTTAAATGTAGGAATACAATGGAACACATCTGAAATTCGAAGTTTAGGTCGTGAAACAGGCAGAATAACCGAAGAAGATATGCAATATGATCTTTCTCGCATATTGACAAATCCATAAGAAAATAAAAAACACATGCCTCAAACAGCTGTCGCCTGTAAGTCGAATAGAAACCGGCAGATAATCGGCGCATGTTCGTACAGGAAGTATGATTTTTGAAAGATGTGTTTTCGCGAAACTGCTAATAAACATAATCACGCGACAGTGAATTTTTAAGATTTCAATCGAAAAATACAAAAAAACTGCAGGGTATATCGACAAGAACTTTTTAGATTTGGATTCAGCGTGTTTTAATCTATAAGAATATGTAAAGTTATTTTAGCTTAGCGAGGTGTCCAATGAAATTCGTTTTCTAGCCATCTTTTGGTGCACTAGCTCACGGCCTAATATAGCCCTATCTATTATTCAATGTAAATTTAAATAATTATTCTACTATATACAATTTAACAGTATAAAAATATGAAATTTAATGCTAGCACAATGTAAACCTCGAAGAAAAGGTTAGTTTTATCGACTACATTTTTATTATTTACAACTTAAATTAGCTAACAAAGTTTAGGAGATACTAGTTTTAGGAAAACAAAACCAAAACAGCTACAAAGGATACGCAAAACCAAAAAAAGCAAGAGAAGATATCCAGCAAATATAACTTTTGCGTGTGTAACTTTTAAAAGAAACCAGAATTCAAGCTACAAGCGAGATATTTTCGCGCCGAAACCGGCCAAATTTAAAGGCCAAGAGCCCATATTGATTTCGACAACAACAGATCAAATAGTATCAAATTCAACATCTCAAAACTATACGATCTGACGTTTTAGAGTACAATTACTAATGCGAAATCGGGGTAGAAAAAACTCGTTAAAATACTCACAAAGTAAAATAATTTGCTGAACGACCTTGAATAGGCACACTCACCTCATAACAGGACGAGCGACATTGCGAAGAGAATATTTTGCTCGAAATGTGCTCACCCCTTGTGCTCAATGTGCTCACTCGAAATGTGCTCACTCGATCGATATGAAGTATATTTTCTCGGCAATCAACGCGGCGATTTCGCTCATTTTTTTCACAAATATCGTTAAGAACTCCCTCGTCAAATTGATGTTGTTTTAGACGTTAATTGCAAGACGTGAAAAAGTAAAAGTCGGCGAATTCTGCTTCTCTGCAGAATCATTGCCTCTTGGCCACCATTTTCACAAGAATGAAAAAAATACCCAACTACCGAGATGCATTGCGGCCTGTGGACCTAAAAGTTTAAAGGTCCATTTGATAGTTCGCTTAATATAACTATAGGAGAATTATCCCCTCGGCATTTTCTTGCCAAAATGTAAACAATAATGAACACATTTGTATATTTCATGTCGGGTATTTAAAAAGTTCTAACACTCTGAAGTTCAACATACAAAGCAAGCTAGTTGTTGAAAGTAATTGAACTGAAGTTATGCTGTGATCATATAAAATTTAATGGGCCCCACGGCACTCAATGTCACTTAATGTAAGCTTAGTAAAACTTCCGTTTATAGGTACATAAAACTTGTTTTAGGGGCTGTTTATATGGAAACAAGGGTGACTCACTAACCGGGCCTGCCCGGTAAGCGGGATGAATTTGTGTTGTGTTTTGTGTTGTGTTTATATGAGAAAATATGGGAAAATTTTTCTCCTGGCAAGCAAGAGCCGACTTGTTCATATAAACACAAAGTAATTTTTACTACAAAATAAATTACATAGCAGATCTTGCTAAGCGAGCCAGCCTGGCATGCATATAAACAGCCCTTTACTGTTTTGAGGGAACAAATCCAAGTTAACTATCCCAATATACTGCATATGCCGTGCCGCACTGTGCTATGTTGTGCTTTTCTGTATTGTGTGGTGGCCTAGCATATTTTACTGATCTGTGATGCTACATTATACAATAGTATCTGGTACTCTGAGTTAATGTGCTGTGCCGCACTGTGTTATGTTGTGCTTTTGTGTACTGTGTAGTGTCCTACCATATTCTACTGACCTGTGATGCTTTAATCCATTGTGTGTATCTTTATGTATTTTACAAATATCACATTGATATGGTTTCTCCTGCGTGTGCTCTTTTATGTTTTCTTAACTATTAAGCCGTCTGGGTGTAACAGCAAGTCCATCAGATAATGATGTGCAAGCGTTTAACACCAATATATCCAAAGGCATGGTGTATATGATGTAATTTATAGATTTACAAATCAATAAAGTACTTTGCTGAAGCAATAAAGTATTTTACATTAACAAAATGTCAACAGACATGATATAGAGCGCTATGCCTTTTTGACATGATATAGAGCGCTATGAACATGATTTTTAAATTAAAAATTGTTTGTTTCGTTGACCAGTCCCGAGCAATTTTTTCCGCTATAATCGTGAACAGTTTTGCTGCCCAGAAGATGAAAAAATGTGCGTGAAAGCCTTTAGCCGTCACTCCTATTCGCCGTCATTTTGAAAATTTTCCAAAGCCCATGGGCAAGACCGCTGAACCTAATGACATGCGAACGTGGCGATTTTGCAGCACTTTATGCCCGGCATGTTAACTAGGATTAAACACCCTCCCCCCATTGGATAGCCAAGCCCCTCAATGGCGGGGGGCGGGCTATATTAAATGGAATGGGCAATATGCTTCTCATTTTATACCTATAGTCGTTTAATCCTTCTGAACCTTAAAATTTGAAGTTCTGCTGCCATGATGGCCAGCTATAAAATATAATCAAGATTAGTGTTCATGCAAGTGTATTAAAGGGTATTCGGGTACTCATGATTTCAAATTATTTATATCACTATGAATCAAATTTCTACCCAAAAGAGTCCACATAGTGACAATAAGAGATCTTTTAACTCTGCTTGAAGATATTTTGTCAAATAAAATATTTTAAAATTCATTGAAAAATTACGATAAAGGCAGGCAGAAGACAATAAAAAGTTTTAAACTATAACAATCCTATCAATTCTACATAGAAGCTCAAAATCATTTAAATAAAACGGTGCAAATCGAAGTGGTCAAACGTAGCCTAGCTATGTTGGAAAGCCGACAAAACTCAAAAAGCGAACTAAAAACAGTTGTAAAAACACTATATAAACTATAAAATATCAAGAAAAATTCTCTAACATTTCTTTGAACTTCCAAGATCAACTTCTGTAGTCGCTTTGTGTTTTAAATAAAGTATTTTGGTGACTAGGAATGAAAGCCATTTTGGGTTGCTGAATTCTGCCCTTGTTCAAAGAAAATGTCGTATTTCCAAAGCGAGACGCTTAGCAAACCTTTACTGCACACTTTTTATTCCCTTGCACACAAAAATTCTTGACTTTTTCGTGATTTTTTACTGCAAAAAATATTTTATGTTTGTGTTTAGACTTAGGTACGTGATTGGTCAACGTTGCCGGCTAGAACGCCCAGCCTGCATACGCGGACGGAAATAGGGCTGACGCTTATTAGGGTATTAAATTGGATTGGTTAATGTATTACTCTATGTGGATAGTTCACTACAAGTTTCTTGTTCTAAATTTCTGTGCTCAATTTTCTGTACATTTTCTTGCTAGTTTCAATAGGAAATACTCTATTTTGTGGTATTAAGTGTCTTTAGCATACTTTTTACTGCTATTTGCTTGAAAAATCCTAGATCTGTTTTAATCGAACCCTTACATTCTTTCTTCCAGTCAGTAGTCGTATTCAACCCCACGTCTTATGAAGTAACTGAAATTTGGCTATTTACCTATAGCGCACTGGTTCTTTAAAGGGCTTATGCAGCGAAAATTCGGTTCGAGTGAAACTCTCTTATTAAGGAGAACGTTTGAAGTTATGAAGATTGACGTTTGGAGCTTTTCCATATCCCACTTCGTTCTTGAGATATTAAGATGTGTTTGATATGTAAATAACATCACTGTGACATCACACTGCATAATGAATTGTTGGAAAATCACGAATACCTCGGAGATTATTTTACCAATCGCCTTTAAAGTGTCATTTGTTCTGCCTATCGCAGGACACCACACAAGTCATACAGAGTTTCAAGTGATTTAATTCAATTATTTCAAAGATATTCGTGATTTTCGAACAATTCATTATGCAGTGTGATGTCACAGTGATGTTATTTACATATCAAACACATCTTAATATCTCAAGAACGAAGTGGGATATGGAAAAGCTCCAAACATCAATCTTCATAACTTCAAAAGTTCTCTTTAATAAGAGAGTTTCACTCGAACCGAATTTTCGCTGCATAAGCCCTTTAAGTCACCTCTAGATTCTTAGCCCGTCAAAAATCTGCCGTCACTCGAATGAACCTGCATTTTACACTTCATTTGCAAAGTATAACTGTATTTAAGATCATAAAATTAGAATTTAACGACTGGCTCATTTTAAATTGGCAATACATGGGTACACGCATACGCACGCTGAAGTTCATGTAGGAAATGTACCAACAAATTTGCTTCAACTTAGAAAACAGCGTAAATTTAATGCGTATAATGTTCTGTGTAGAAAGGTTTGTTTTGTATGTACTGGCGTTTTTTTGCAATACTGGACGTTTTTTTTCTTCAATTTTACTTACTAGGTTCATTAATAGGTATGTGTTGCATTAGAGACGTTTCGCATCTCTATTTGGTGTAGTCGACCGACTGAGAAGTATACGTACATAATCATCTTACACGCAAAGCATCAATCAACAAGCACATTGCGATACCTTAGATCTGACGAAATATAACCATGTCCATTCAGGCCTATAAAGTAAGCATGAGGTGGTGAAAACCGACTCTATATGGGCTAAATAAACGCCAAAACGGCTAATGAAGCCATAATATTGGGTTGCTACTAATTATTCCATATGTTAGTCTCTACGCCAATGCATTCGGGTTATTTATAGAGCCCTATATAAAGTCTGACCAAGCCACAGTCACAACGTCAACGATGTAGCATAATACTCTAAAACGGACATACGACCAGATTTATGGTGGTAGAGAAAACATTTAACGTATTATTTCCATTTAAACAAGAAATTGGACACACGGGAATTGTCATATACCTAACATATGCCAGAGCAAAGCGTAATACGAAAACGTTTCAAAGTAAAGCGTAAACGCAACAATCTCTATAATTTTTTTAAAGATGGTCTTCAGTCCGTTCTGCGCATGCGCGGAGTTTGTTTATTTTCGGGGACTGCTGCTGTTTCTCTCCCTCCCGTTCATCAGTCTCACTCCCGTTCCATGCTCGCGTTATATATATTACAAGGCAAAACATGCCTTGAATTCAGACGCAGATGTTGCCGAAAGCCCGAAATGCTGCTTGATCAGATAAGAATTTTGCTTATACATAACAAGTTTTGAGTTTTTACATTTAAAAGCTATTACATTAATTGTTATTTACACGGGTATTGCATCTTTTCAGCGACGTGGAAACCCAGGCTGATGAAGCTAAGTTTTCTAGTTCAAGGTATGTATATATCAAATTACTAACAAAATATGGCTAAGTATTCCCTACCACATTAGCCCATAGGATTCGTAACATTTTCATGATCAAACTGTACATTTTCTATGATGCAGTTCACCCTCAAACAAGATTTAGCCGCCGATGAAGAGTGTTGTATTTAATATGTCAACACAATATTAAAAATTAAAGCTGTGATCAAAGCAATTCCCCAGCTTACACACTGATAGCTATTTCATATATTTTTCATGCACTCACACACCACTACACCAGTAATGAAATGTTTCTAAAATGGTGTAGATAATGATGCCTGCTGTGTGATTACTGTATGCCAATGCATCTTCATCATTTTAACTTACAAGTGTCTTCATTTTAGATCTTTATATCCTCTTGAGGAGAGGTCATTGACTGCTAGTAGTGGAAGTGAAAGTGATCAAGATGCAGACAGGACAATGACGGCAAACACACTTTCCCCTACCAACAAAAGGTAAAATTGTTTGCTTGCTGTTACCATCCCCCTGGCAAATCATATTCCAGGGGCCGGGAATTGGTTTGATGATTTTGTCCTTGGGGTTTAGGCCGGGAATATGCGAGATCTGGGGTCTGGTGAATAGCCACATAGGATCGCAGACTCGGGGGGTGAGATTAACTAGTCTCTAGTCCGGTGCACACGTTATTTGCAGTTACAGGCAAAACCCCATCAAATGTTGGATATATAGCATATCCAAAAGATTGTTGACAATAGAAGTAGGGCTGCTGAGAAAGCAAAACAAAGAAGCACCTTGATTTTCTGTTGAAAGTATCTGTTTTTTTATGTTAAAGTCCTTGCATTAGTTTTTCACCTTTGCCCGGGGGTTGAGAATTGTTAATTTTCAAATACCTGGGGGCTGTAAATTTGCAGTGAGCTTTAAAAAATGTACAAATCCTTGGAGTGTTGCCCGGGGGGGATGTAACAGCAAGAATCGATCCATGCATTAATGGTGAATGAATAAAAAGTTTTATTAGAGACTTGGGTCTATCCATTCAATATACAAAGTTTATTAACAAATTATGATTTCTGTGTATTAATAGTACGAACCTCTATAAACCACACTCACAGTAGTTTGGTATTTATATTGCCAACATGTGCATGCCAACCTTGGTGAAATAGCTGCAAAATTGTGTACTGTAGAAACTTGGTATGCATATTTTTGCAGTTGCCAGAAAAGACTAAAACTCCATTTGAAAATGTATTTAGTTGTGAATGGATATACAAAAACATATCTGTTCGAGGAATCCACCTGACAAATCAGTTTCAGTTATGAGTTTATCATCAGTGAATCTAATTTATTTGGTGTTCTCCTTTCATATATCTTGTATCGGGAATTTGAGTACATTTCTTGAATGGCAGAATGCCAGTTAACCCATTTTCTCAGTTTGCTTGATCATGCGGTACAGTAAGTACAGAATGATATTAATTAAGTACTTTGTAATGGATCAATATTTTCACAAACGTGCAGTCGAGCACACGCTGGGGGGAGGAGGGGGTTATACCAATGTACGCTTTTTAAAATGTCAATAATGGCTTTGAATGCACAGCAATATTTCCAGATCATTTATAGCTATTTTGGCAGGAAAATTATTCTTCAAAAAATAAAACTGGACATTGTTGTTTGCTAGTGTTTAGCAGAGTCTCTGGTCAACTTTGTTCTGGCATAAAATCTAGATTGTATACAATATTAAAATTATGCTAATATTTGACCGTGATCATCATTCTTGAGGTTCAGCTTTAAGAGTACGCTCTGAGAGGGAGGTAGGGGGTCGAAAAGGGGAGTCGGGAGTACGCTCTGCACGCATATGAAAATGTTGATAATTGTGCATGACCCTTAGAATAAAATTATAATTTTACAACCATGGAGGCCAATAACCTGTGTACATTCCATTAGGAGAAGGGTAACGATTACATATAGCAACTATGCAGCAACGTGGGACAACTCTTCGGTTTTGCTTCGCTAAATGTCCATGCTGCCATAATACATATTGCCTATGGGCTGCATGGTGAAAATTTTCATTGTTTCTGTTGTTAATTAGGACCAGAACATCTTCTCTGTACCTCATGGCAATATCCAAAATATTTCCATCAAGGACAATTTGTTGTAAAAGTGGTGTTCTTGAAATGCATGGTCTTCTTGTTCTGGCACAGCATTTATTCTCCTCCTGAGTGGGTATTGCTATACAGTGACCACAGTTGCACCACTGAGGAGTATTATCAGGATCAGAGTTTGGTTCCGGAGCTCCATTCCCAGGTCTCCATTTACTATATCAGCAAAGGTGGCTGGCTGTCTACGTAGTAATTCCAAGGCCAACCTGCGTAAGGCAAGAACATTCATATCCTCCACTAGGTTCTGAAAAGTCAATATGGGTATCATTGGTAAATCAATCACAAATAGGTGAAATATGAACTCTGGCATTAGAAAGGGTAAAAGAATGAAGTAGGGAAAAATTACCTTGATAGGTTAAGAGCTTCGAGCTTAAGAAGTTAAGTTAAGTTAAGTTAAGTTAAGTTAAGTTAAGTTAATAAGTTAAGTTAACAGCTTAATAGGTGAAGAGCTTCGAGGTTATGAGGTTATAGGGGCTTCGGTAGTGAAGTGGCTAGCGCACTTGCCTTTCACCTCTGAGGCCGCGGGTTCAAGTCTCAGTGAGAACTTTCTCAATGTGACTCGAACCTAGTCCTCAAGTGAAAAGAGTAAAGTCAATGCTCTGCCGAAAGTCGTGGGTTTTCTCAGGGTACTCCGGGTTCCTCCCACAGGGAAAGTTGACAGGGTGGGTTAGGTAAAAGGGCCCACAGTAATTGGCATATGCTGTTGTGGCGACCCTGCCCTAGTTGGCGAAGCTAAATAAAAAAATAAACATTAGCAGATAGTTAACTAATTAATTCACAAGACACTTCTTGCTGAGTAAAATTGTCTGGTATTAATTAGAGCAAACGAAAACAGTTCGCCTCCTTGCAGCTTAATGGGTTATTAACCAAATAAGGTAATATGTACCCAAGTTTGTTATCCTACTCTGTCTAACGCCAGACAATTTTAATCATCAAGGGGAGATTCTTGCACCTTAATGGGTGAATATACCACAATGATGGTTGAAATACACTGTATATTTTAGGGGTTGATCAATATGAACAGATAAATTATATATTGTATAGGAAGATTGTTAATAATGGTATTTGTTTGCATGCCAAAGAGGACAAAAATTGATAAATTCAAGTTTAGAAAATATATGCATGCAAACACTTGAAACTTGCTGTGTGTAGGCTATTTCATCTATGCTTACATACAGTATATATAGGCTACATATATGAACCGGAGTCAAATTAAAATTTTGAAAGCAAATTATAATGAGGTTTATAACAACTAGTTTGCTTACCACTAGTTCTTCGTGATTAGCTTGGTTTGCAGCAGCATTAGGTTCTTCCTACAATTGTCTTCTCCAACTCCTGCCCTTGATTTCATCCGTCCTCTCGATCTCTGTCTTGCACAGAAAAATCAGAATCCAAAAACAACAAGAGAGGATATGAGCAAAGGGTACCCGGACATTTTGCCGAAAGACACTTTGCCGAAGGACATTTGGCCAAATTTTCCAATGGTATGCAAGTTAATTTATTAGGCAGTTGTGATATCCAAGCTAGAAGTATACTGTTGAAGAACTGCTGACACTTCTACCCGCTGATGAGCTGATCAAGCAGAAGTTCTTTAAAAACTCATTAACACTACATGTAATATCATGTAATATCAAGTACTATCAACTATCATGAAGTGAAATTATAAAATCATTAATACGTCTCATACCAAATTCAAGTATGTGCTATATAGAAATTATAATATCGTAGCAAATATAGTCCTTCGTGTAAGGTCCGTTCTATTGAAGAAAATTTAATGCAAGATCGGAAGTAGTAGACATGAATTTGACATGAAAGGTTTGTCTTGCACTCTTTGTAAAGCACGAAGAAAGTCCTTCCTGTTTTATATTCATGCGCCAAATTTTCATTAATATAGAGGAAAAAATGTAAATTTTTTAACCGTGTTGTCGCTATCGCTCTCTTGGGCCCTTCTGTTGTTCATACAAATAGAACCACAGTCTTCGCACGAAGTCAAGCTTCAGCACGAAGCGTTTCTTTTAAACAACGGCCGCGGCATTTGCATACAGTTAAATTATCCACATTAGGCAATGCCGCGGCTTGTTCTGTCTGCTTCAATTGCAATCTATTCCAAATATACAATCACGCACAGCACAGCGCAGGAGTCCCTATCTGATCTAAATCAAAGTTATGTTTTTCATATTCATTTCACCTATAAGGGCCGTGGACGCTAAGTTTGACCATATCCGGCAAATGGACGATCAGGAATCGTATCTTACTTAGTATGATCAACAGATGCGTGTTAGTCTCGGATTTGTTTTTGATCGTCTCAACTGAAAAGACATCATGCAAGGCGCTCCTTCGATGTGCCGAATCTGAAAGTTCATTTGGAATACTAACACTTCAATTGATAATTAGATGTTTCAACTACAATATATTTCGATTGACAAACATTTTAAACTCACACTGGCTAGATTTTCGTATCGTTATGTTTAAAAACACTTTAATTCTATATTTTTTCTGCAAAAATCCGGTTTAAAATGCTGCAATGAATAAAAGCAAATTTGATGAATTCACTTTAAATTGGCGTTTATATGCAAATGTGTTGCAAATTTTGGTATAAATTTGCACGTCTTCAAATTTGTGGGTAAATTTGATGCGAATTTTATAGGTTGCCAAGATAAATACGCACCGGTTGCAAATTCAACATACCAAATTTGCACCAACTTTGTACTCGTGGCACTGAAGATTATTTTCCTTTTCCTATGGAAATGCTTTAACGTGCTCTGGCCGTGAGACTCAAGAAGCACGGAGAGTCAAGCTTATAGTAAAACATTTATTGACAATCTGAAATTATCTCACGATTCCGGTTATAATCCACCGCCTCAAATAGTATGTAACCGTCCGATATAGACTTGGATCATGATTATAATTTAAGGAGAGAGCGAGTTCATATACCGTTAAAAAAGACTGAACGTTTTCAAAATTATGTAACAGTAAAATAGTTTTGATCGTTGCAAATATTTTAGAAATAGGATTACTATTAGTCTACATAATACCGCGTAATTCAGTTTTCTCTACAAAACGGTTTTATTAAATTAATTATTATTATTATTATTATTATTATATTTTAAATCTAATTATTTGGAAAGGTGTAAAAGTTTATACGATGAATGTTTCTGCCCAGCATTGAACTGGAGGCCTTGCACGTGTAAAGTGCACATGATGACCACTACACTACATAAACTTGTACCCCAAACCGCCTTAATGTTATGAAAAGGTTATGCAGCTCAGGTGAAAAGCTTGCATCCGAACTCACGTGATTCAGCACATAATTTTTCTCTAGGTCCGTATCTAAGATCCATCCTAAATCGAAAATCAAAGACTACTCAGCGCTATTAAGTCATGGCTCCAAAAATCAAAATTACCCCCTGCAAGCGCCTTCATTTCTCTGCTTGATTGTGGGCTTTGCGTGGATGTACGTGTCTTTTGCGTGGTCCTTACAAGAGTTCTACTTTAGTTATGCTGGCTTCCCATAAAATACATTTAAAAGCGGACTTAAATTTTGTAAGAGTCCACAATATGATTCTGGAAAGGATCACCGTGTTGTGTACAATATTTTTTACAATTTAGTGTGAAAATCTACGGATAATATTAGGAGAGTTGTTATGTGTAGGGACGATTGCTATGTGTAGGGACGATTATCTACTACAATATAATGAAATGTACCTTTTTTTTACTGCTGTCTTAAACCATTTAATATAGGCACATAAACTAATCGTGATCGTAACCATAATTAAACTGATCTTGTTCCCACTCTGCGCTGAAATATTGTATATATATATATATATATATAGTCAAATCTGCAGACATGCATGTTTCGCCGTTCAACGGCTCGTCAGTGCAGCTTGTAACGCAGTCTAGATGCGAGTGACTTCGTATTTATACACCATACTCTTGCCCTCACCAAGCGCATGTGCAGGTACAATACTCAGACACATGCGCATCCAGACATGCGTGAAGTGTCTTGGGGCCAGAGTGCTCAAACGACCACAAGGGAAGTGAGCTTTTGACTATATATATATATATAGTCAATTATATATATTTGACTATATATATATATATATATATAGTCAAATCTGCAGACATGCATGTTTCGCCGTTCAACGGCTCGTCAGTGCAGCTTGTAACGCAGTCCAGATGCGAGTGACTTCGTATTTATACACCATACTCTTGCCCTCACCAAGCGCATGTGGTACAATACTCAGACACATATATATATATATATATATATATATATATATATATATATATATATATATATATATATATATATATATATATACGTGTAGGTTTAGGTCTACGAAACGCAAAGAGTGCTCGACAACATATAGTTAGAGCAAATTATAGTTTTTCGCTTACCTCAAAACTTGTCTGCAACAGGCTGTTTCATAAGCAGCCTGTTGCAGACAAGTTTTGAGGTAAGCGAAAAACTATATATATATATATATATATATACTGTAATTAAAATATGTAAAATAGCTGATACGATTTTGACTGCTTAAATACGAGAGCCTAAAGATATAGCTAACTGACAATTTGCTTCTTCACATAGAAGAACATTAGTCACCACATTTTTCAACAGAAAATCGATTCTCAATCGAATCTTATATCAGTGAAATCATGCGGTAAACTGCATATTTATAACAATAATACATTCCACATTGTACCTGTTCTTTGGCGTAAAACTGGAGTGATTTTTAATAATATTTATTTTACCATTTTTGCATCAAAAAAACTCAATTTTCAAACCCAAAAAAACTTTGAAATCCCTGAAGTTTTTGCTGTGTTCGCTGTTTCCATGGAGACAAGAATAATTAAAATTAAAAAATGGCGGTCAATAATTTACATTTAACAATTGAGAATAAAGCCTATTTACCAGTGAAATTACAACTTGAAACAAAATTTTTATGACAAAAAAATGTCTAGATTAAGATATAATTTCGTCGGCTTATAAGCTAAAAAGGGTGTACTGTAGATGAAAATGGTAAAAAAGCTATGAGAAACACGTACGTGACCAATAAAATGTACTTCAATGTGATTCAAACATGACTTGAGAGACGTAAGTAGTAATGGTGCCACTATACGTCACTTTTGCTCACTCATTTTCTAAAAATATTGCGCAACAATTTACCGAACACGTGACAACCACACCACGAACACGTGACGAACACACACCGAACACGTGACGACCACACACCGACCACACCACGAACATATCCAGGCAACCATTGCGTATTATAATTCTGACTTCGTGTGACTTCGTGTGACTTCGTGTGAACATACCACGAACTCCATTTGTATGGGAGACAATGGGACACTAATACACAACCCGGGAGACATTACAACAACAACGGGAGACCAAGGTACAACCTTGGGAGAGTAATACACAACCTCGGGAGACCCAGGACAACAATGTTGCTACGCGGGTTAAAAATAGGTTTTAAAAATAGGTTTTAAAAAATGTTTTTAATCCATATATAAGGATTAGAAAACATGTTTTACACTTTAATAAAGATGCCTTTAAAAGTTAGAAAAAGTTTTTTATATGAAGATGGGTTTTCGTGCAAAGATTGTAATAAAAATTTTTCTGGTAAAACAGGACTTCGTATGCATTGTAAAATTGTACATAACTTTGTTTTTTCTAATAACCTTAAATCTAGTAATAAATGTTATAAATGTTATAAGGAAGCTGGTATAAAAATTAAAAAAACAGGTAATAAGTGTAGTTATAATTGTAATTGTAATTAAAGTTGTGTGTTTTTCTAATCCATATATAAGGATTAGAAAACTAATAAAGATGGATCCAACACAAATTAACAAATGTTTATATTTAATAGAGGATATGGTTTACAAAAACAAAGTTTTTAATTGTACAAGTTTTGTTGCAAAGATTAAAAAAACGACAGACATTACTTTTAGGTTCCGCCACGAGCCCCTAGAAAAACTATTAACTATGTTACACATTATTTGTACAAACAACAAAGACCCTGTTGGATTAATGCAAGGACTAAAAAGTTTGTGGATCATCCTATTACAAGAGGCTGTGATTAAAGAGGAAGGGGTATGGAGTTGTGTTATAACTCGTACAAATTTAGATGAACCTAAATTTCAACGTATGGATAAAAAACAGGCCAAGTTGGTTAATAATCGTGAATGGGATAAATATAAATTTGGTGCGCCATATAGAGAGTTTGGTCTTGGTAAGAGAGTGTTTATAAGTTATTATTTTAGTAAACTATCACCTAATTTAACACTCGAAAAGTGGAAACAAGTGTTAAAAGATTTTAACGATAAAAAAATAAAAACTTTAAAGCAATCGTATAAAACAAAACCTTAAAAATAAAATAATAAACAATGTCTAAATTTGTAGAAGTTACTACTTATATTAATAATGCACACAAATTACCATGTGAAGTAACCAACTGTACATGGTTGGGTTCCACTACCGGATTAAAATTACACGCAAGAGTAAGCCATGGTATTAATATTACTAAAAAACAGGCCAAACCAAACCCATTCGAATTTATGTGTGTAAAATGTGGATTAGTACATAAAAATGAAGCAGAATTTAAAAAATCACAATGTTGCAAACACCAAAATTAAAAACAACAAAATAATTTGTAACCCACAAAGGTTACAAATTCACTTACACACATAAAATAAATACATAACATACATTATGGCACTTAAATTTGGATACTCGAATGATGAACCAAACTACATCCACAACCAAAAACCTATTAGGGCAGAACCATTGTACTTACTAACGACTAGTGATTTCCGAGGGTCTTATGATGGGTTGGTTAAAGATAGATGGCGCCATCCTATGGACAGAAAAAAACTATGGACCAATGTACATATACTGTCACAAATGGTTTACAGAAAACTCGGGAATATCTCTTAGAGCTCACCTCTTGGATGACGACGCTGATATTACTACTCCAATGAGAATATTATATTCTTTATACTGCATAATGTCGGATGGTACAAAAATAACGAGGGACCTCAAAGAAATAAATTTAGCCACGAAACAGATTCCGGGTACAAACTTTTTCATATTAAACGAAGAATTTAGCATTCCAGAAGTTGTCCCAGAGTACAAAACTATGGAGCTTATGTGTGTAAAATTTAAACAACTTTCTGATGAAACAACTGGTAATGAGTCCACTCTTCATGTAACCACTTACACTGTAGAACCAAACAATCTTTTTCCTCAAAAATAAATAAATACATAACATTATGGCATTAGCATTTGGTTACACAAAAGATAATAGATACACAACGATGGGCGGTCAACAAGGCCGACCAGGATCACAAGGACCGCAAGGACCAACTGGGATACAAGGCGAGCAAGGAAATCCAGGTCAAAGAGGTCTACAAGGTTTTAAAGGGGACACCGTTTCAAAAGGTGACACAGGTAACACAGGCATCCAAGGACTGCAAGGCATCACAGGTTCCAAGGGGTTAACTGGAAACACTGGCACACAAGGACAACAAGGACTTCTTGGTACCACAGGCCCACAAGGATCAAAGGGGGTCAAAGGTGATGATGGTTCAAAAGGTCCTAATGGAAACACAGGCATCCAAGGACTACAAGGTGTCACAGGTTCCAAGGGGTTAACTGGAAACACAGGCCCCCAAGGACAACAAGGACTAAATGGTAACACTGGCCCCCAAGGTCCTCAAGGCCCTCAAGGCCAATCTGGTTCGTCAACAGGAACCTCGCAAGGAGCAAGAGGTCCAAAAGGTGACACCGGTAACACAGGCACCCAAGGAATGCAAGGTGTCACAGGTCCCAAGGGGTTAACGGGAAACACAGGCCCCCAAGGACAACAAGGACTAATTGGTAACACAGGCCCCCAAGGAGCAAAAGGACACAAAGGTGACGATGGCCCTCATGGCCCTCGCGGTAACACAGGTATCCAAGGATTACAAGGTGTCACTGGTTCCAAGGGACTTACAGGTAACACAGGCCCCCAAGGACAACAAGGACTAATTGGTAACACTGGTCCACAAGGACCACAGGGAGATTCGTCAGGATCTGGGTCAGGAACACAAGGTTCTAAAGGTTCTAAAGGCGACACGGGAAACACAGGGCCAAAAGGACCTCAAGGATCTAAAGGAGTCGATGGTCAAAAAGGACCGCAAGGTAACACAGGACCACAAGGACCCCAAGGGTTAATTGGACACACAGGCCCCCAAGGACTTAAAGGTCAAAGAGGTCTACAAGGACTTAAAGGAGACGACACTGGACAACAAGGGCAACGAGGCATACAAGGACAACAAGGTCCTAAAGGCGACATGGGTAACACAGGACCACAAGGACCCCAAGGGTTAAAAGGTAACACAGGCCCACAAGGTTCTAAAGGTATCCGAGGTTCCACAGGGTTACAAGGTGTCGAAGGTTTCCAGGGTCCTCAAGGACTGACAGGTCTTACAGGACAACAAGGATCTCGAGGTCCAAAAGGTCCTAATGGAAACACTGGCCCCCAAGGTATCCCCGGTTTTGAAGGACCACAAGGTGATACTGGTCTTACAGTAACAGGACCACAAGGATCCAAAGGCGACAAAGGTGACAAAGGTCATACGGGTAACACGGGAGCCACTGGCCCTGCCGGTCCAAAAGGTAGCACAGGACCACAAGGAGCCGCTAATAATTTTTTGGTTACTTTTCACTCTAATCCAGGCAAGCACTCGCTCAGATCTGCAAAAAATAATCTATTCTGTACTAGAAATAATAACCTAATTATGAAAACTATAATAACCACCCAAGGAGATTACATAGTTAAATACAAACTAACCTTGATACCAACTTTTTTTGAATCAGGCAGTCCTGTTATTACTACTACCGCCAGTTGGTACTCTAGAGATGATGCCGACTGTGCAGACCTTGATACTTGCATCTATGTAGAAAATGTCATTAAACCCCAGTTTAAAGTTGTAACAGATGGTAACATATACGGTAGTAGTAGTTCAAAACTAATACATCAAATTTACATGGAAGGCCTTATTACCCTTGCAAAAGGAGCAACAGTGGAACTAAAATCTTACACAACTTACTTTGGTGATGATTACTCTTATCTGTTGTATGATGTTTTAGACCCTGTCATGGTTTTTACCAAGGTCGGTTAAAAAATTAAAAAAGAAATGAGTGATAGACTTGTAAAAATATTTACCACGCAATACACTATGTTTTTTGAAGAGCTTTACGCCTTGTTTCCACACCGAGTGGACCTTAAAATGCTAAGTATGTTTTTAGTAAACACATATGGTTACGCAAATCTTCTTGAACAAATGTGTGAACGCGTAACACCCCAGTTAGAAGTAACCATTAAAACAAGAGATGTTAACGGATTAATGTTATTGTTTCCAATACCGGACCAACACAAACCGGAAGTTGTAAAACTACTTAGCTCTATGAGTATAGAAACCAAGGACACTGTGTGGAGGTGGATAGAGTTGTTCATTAAAATTACAAAAAAGTATAAGTTCTTACGTTAGGACTAAATATTGTTGAGTTGTAAGTTATATTTTTTAACCACAAAACAAGGTTAAAAAATTGTAAAATAAAATGAAAACACCATTTAACATGCTTATAGTTGGCGCAACGGAATGTGGTAAAACATATTACCTGTTGGACCTACTAGTCAACGAGTATAACCAACACTTCCAATACATATTTCTCATCTGTCCAACTTTTGAATACAACAAAACATACCAAGATTGGAAGTACAAAGACTCCCCAGGCTTTTACGCAATACAATGTGACCAAGACCAAGTGGAAAGTTTCCTAAAATACATCTCAGATACCTACAAAGGTACTAACTCCCTAATAATATTAGACGACTGTGCAAGTTCTAAGTCTGTTAAAACCAGAACATCCGAGCTTGTTAACTTAGCTTTCTCGGCCAGACATTACAACCTAAGTACAATAGTAATTACCCAAAAATTAACGGCCATTACACCTTCTTACCGAGAAAACATAGCCAAGCTAGTAATTTTCGACACACCTAGTGCCCTTGCCTGGAAAACAATAACGGATGAGTTCCTAGACATTCCAAAACAAGAACAAGTCGCTCTAAGAAAAGCTCTCAAAGAAAACAAGTATGCAATGCTGGAGATTAACCTTAGGTTTCCTCGATCACATAAAATAATATTTTAGAAAATTTTAAAAATTTAAAAAAAATTAATTATAAAAATATTTTAAAACATACGCAAAATTATGTTTCATGGGTAAAATAAACTATGGATAACCCAGATGACATTGAAACATTACGCGAGGAATTAATAGACCTCTATGAGAAAGGTTACATTAACCAAGTCATATCTAAAAAACAAAAGAAGGGCGACACCTTCTGTGCTAAAAAGGATAAAGGACGAATACATTAAACACAGGGACGATGCCAACAAAAACAAGATGGCCATTAATTTCGTGATGCTTGCGGTTTCCATTGGGGATACTTTCTGTGATAGTTACATTAAAATTAATGAAAAACAAAAATTTATTGAAAAAATACTTAATGACGAAAACATAATGTTTGTCATTAAGGATCTAATGCCAAGTTATACGCCAGATGACTATTATAGTAAATATTTATTGGCTAGCATTTCTGTAGGAACATTATGTTATAATCACATAAGCTTGGTGGAAGCGAAGCCAAGCGAAGCAGAGCAGAGTGAAGCAGAGCAGAGTGAAGCAGAGCAAAGCGAAACAACAAGTACAGAAAATGTAGTGACAGAACAAAGGTGATCCTAAAAATCTATTTTATTAACTACCCCAAAAAATTTGTAACCTATAAGGCTACAAATTTTGTGTTAATTTAATATTTTGTTTTTGTGTTAATTTAATCTTCTGCAATATTGTCAGATACATACTCACCTACTTTTCTTAGTCTTTTTACTTTAAAGTTTAGATATTTTACACCGTTGTCATGTTTTTCAAACACAGAATGACATTCAAAAATAATATTAACATACAACCTACCAGCATCTAAAAGTTCTGTTTTTTGTTTTGCAGTTAGACCACCTACTGACAAGTATATTGTGGTACCATCGGAACCTCTCATAACTTTTTTAGTTTTGTGTTCATTTTCCAAATTTGCAAGTTGTTGTAACATTACTTCGTCTTCAATGACAATTGGTACATTATAACCACCATTTTTAAACTTAGACTTTTCGATACCCCATGTTAAACAACTAGGGATTTCAAATACTTTTGGACTTTCAAGTTTTACCGTACTTCCACTCATTCTTTATTTAGTATAATTTTTCTAAATCTTATAAACCAAAATCGATTTAATCCTTATTTTTTATTTTACTGTCGGGTCCGCTTTGCTTGAATTTCGTTGTACGCAAAGTAACCCAATGCTATCGCTAAAATCCACATGTTGTCACCCAACCACATTAAACCTTTGGCACCCATACTTAGAACGGTTGATAGAATGCTACCGATGGCACCAAATACAGGACCTAGCTTACCAAGTATTTTAGCAACTCCTTTTGAGAATTTTGACACTCCACGAGCACCCGCAGCAAGAGCACTTCTTCCACCCATGACAATTGTTGTTATTAAACCAGCGATACTTATACTTACGGCCGACGCAATACCCATGTTCTTTTTGGCCCACTCTTTAAATTTTTCAAAGGTTTTTAATGGGTTGTTTTCAACCTCGTCTTCTACAATTTGTGAAGCCACTTCGCTTTCAGGTCTCATGTTATTTTCTAACCTGATGATATCCTGTTCTAATTCTGCGATGACTGATGCTGCTTTGAACAAAGCTTTTTTCTCAGGGTTTTGTTCGGCCTCAGACTGATCACGCCAAAAATTTACCTCTACGCCCAAATATCTAATTTTTTCTTCGGATGTGTTATTTTGGGTGTGAATGCTGCGAGTTATAAGTGATCTTATTGTATCTTTTGGCCACACAAGTTTTTCTTTACTGCGCGACGCTTCTACCTTATCATCCTGTTTTGATGTTGATGCACCTGGTGCTAAATTTTCTTCGTAAGCTTCCTGTTGTTGTTGAAGGTCATCGATCTTATCATCGATGGTACTATTTAACATCTCCTCAGAATTTTTACGCACATTTTCATTTAACTTATCGTTATTAATACCGGTTTGTTCTTCCACCACAGAAGGGAACTTAATTTTATGTTCTTCCTGGGCATTTTTTAAATATTTGTCAAAGTCTCTTAAAGCTATTTTCATATCATTACTTTTGTTAGTTGAACGCTTCATATTTAGGCCATCCATAACATAATTTTTTTGACCATTATACAAAAACCCATTAATTTTACCTGTTTTTAAACCTTTTACACTGCGTCTTTCTATTTGTAAATTATGAAATAGCACCACTGAGGCACCACCATCCCTAGGGTCTAAAAATATTTTTAAATGTTTTTCTAATGCATCTTTAATTTTGGTTTGGTGTTCGGTTAATCTTTCTCCGGGCTCTTTAAAATATTCAGGTGCACTCATTTCGAACTCAGGGTTTTCTGATTCTGAGAAAATACCTTGACTTTTATCAAAAGGGTTTTGTTGTTGTTGTTCTTCCACATCATCACCCTTGTCAGGGGTATCGTCTACTTTTTGTCCCGGTCGTTTATAATCTTTTAATGGATCATCATTATTACCGGGTTTATTAGCATTCGGATCAAGTGTATCACCTTTTTTTTCGTCAGTTGAACCGTTAAGGGGGTTGTTATCAGGGGTTGTAGTAGTACCCCCATCATCATCAATGTTAGTTTCTTGAATATCATTATCATCCACATCCGCATCATCATCCTCATCCACATTAAGACTTGTCATTTTGGGTGGTGGAATTTTTTCCAATGGAATATCTTTTGTTGCCATATTTTATTTATTTAACCTCGCTAAGTTCTCTTTCGTAAAATCTACCATGGATGTTCTCACCCGTTGCGATGTCTTGTATGTTGTACATAACAGGATCGCCTTGATGAACTTTTGTAATTTTAAATGTTTCTTCCGTAAAATTAACAGTGTAACCTTTGACGAACCTGGTACCTGTGTGATATTTTTCAACCCTGACGGTGTCACCCACTTTGTACCTTGGTTTTTTAGGTTTGTTACCGGTACCGTACAAAGTAATCCAAACTTCATCCTTGTTTTGTTCGTTGACATCGTTAGGTTTCATCTTAATAGTTCTGTGTCCACTGTGGTTGTAATTAAATGTAACATCCTTTAAAATATGTAACCACTTTTTTGTTTGGTGCTCTGTGAAATATTTCCACATCGTTGTTTTTAGAGTCCTGTTTAGTCTTTCCACGAGGGCTGCCTTTCTGTTAAAAAAGGCCTTGCCACCTTTTTTAATAAGCGTTGTAAAATGTTTTATCCCAAGTTTGTCAAGTAACGCGTTGACATTTTTGTTTTTAAACTCGTTACCATCGTCGTATTGTACAACATCGGGGTACTTACCGAACCTAACTTTAAATTCACCTAGTATTTTTTCCATAGCGTGGGAGACATCGACACCACCTTTTGTTTTGCTAGGTTCTGTAAAAGCATATCTGGACAAAATCTCTATCGAGGTTAAAATCCAGCGGTAACCACTATTACTACCCTTACGACCTTCGGTCATATCAACTAAGTCTAATTGTAGTTGTTCTCCAAGATCGCTAACAATAGTTTTACGATAGACATGGACCCCACTTTTTTGTTTCGTAGTTGTGTAAGTACTTTGTGTTAGTATCCAATCTTTAACTTGCTTACGCGTGACATCTAAGTCGGCCTCCTTTGCTTTTTGGTACAATCTCTCTACAGACTGATACCCTGTCCCAGGAGAATGATATAATTCCCTAAGACCTTGCTCTGTTTTAAAGTTCATATTTTTATTTAAACCATCTCGAGATCTAACAATGCACTCATGTTTACATGGAAGTCAATATTAGTTGTAAGTTTAAAAGATAACGAGTTAAAACTTTGTACGATAGGTGTTTTCGAGTTAATGTTATCGTAGAACTCCGAGGTATCTAATAACAGTTTCGTCGACGAGACAGGTAACGATGCTATTATTTGACTTGGCTTACCGCGGGTATCAAAGTTTTGATATGTGTCCACGATACTACATTCGATGTTTACATATTTTAATCCATGGTTAACATCAACATGACTCGAACCCGTGTGCCAAGTATCTTTGAGCAACGCGGTGTCTTGTAGAAAACCTAACATAGGACCTATGGTGTTTTCTAGGTTCAACGCTTTTTTAGCTTTTATCGAACATGTAGAGTTGTTATGATTTGCAACAAGCTCGATATCCTCGTCTTTTAATTTCTTTTGGATGTCGGCAAATGTCCAGTATCCAGTGTCAAACACAATTTTATCGGCACCGTGTTGTATTTGACATCTTAAAATATTATGGAACTCCCAAAATATGGTTGCCGATCTGAGATACAAGTGGGTTTTGTTTGCTTGAAAAATATTCAAATTCACATTTGTTTTGTTCTGTGGTACGAATACGGTTAACTTTGACATTTTATTTAATACAACAAATAAAATGACACAACAAGAATTTAGAGAAAAATACCCATACGCAGATGTCGATAAGTTCATGTTCCAACACGTAAAGGACTATGCAGGAAAGACTCTGTTTGTCCGAACAATGTTTGTACATGGAGGCAGAGCGTACGACATAAAGGCCAAAAGTTTTGCTTTTGGGTGGGCATTGGACTGGCAACCTAGAATTTGGAACACAAAAGGGGTTGTACAGGGTTTCATAAAAGGACATTTCGCTGGTAACCCTAGTAAACTAGACATTTTTGTACGCAACAACACGATGAGTTTTGATCCGACCTTTCCAGACCTCGTAGTTACTAAAAACATGGACGACTTTAACGACTACACAGAAAACCCATATTTGGCTGCTTGTTTGGCCGCTTACATCGCAACTTATGTTTGTGGAATTAGTACCAAACATTTTCAGTCTGAAAATACATTTGTGGGAAACTTGGCGCGGTATCACTTGTATTACCACATGCGAAGGTTCCTTAGAGAACCTAGTAAGATGGATAGGTTTTTGAACCAAAGAATTAAAAATATAATAAGTATTAACATTCCTGTTGTGTACAAGTGGACAACAGAATTTCACCACGGTATGGAACAGATAGGTACTTGGTTAGCAAAACAACCACATGGAAGTGTTAGAAATTACAGACCAGAAATTAGCAAGTATGGACAGACAGGGATTAGATACGAAAAGCGTGGTGACAGGACTGTAAAAAGTCTGGACGACTACAAAATGTTCATTGCCACAGAGTCAACAGGATTAACACAAACAGGACAACTATTATTCCAACAAAGCATAGAATCTTATGTGTATTGTGTGCTTGGTGCGCAGGCAAGTACAAGATGGGCTATCGTAGGGAATGGTGCTAAGTCCTTACAAACACAAGAGGTTTTTAAGAAACTAGTAGAGGACACTATCATACAGAACGATCAAACAGTGACCATTTCTAACATGAGGAATGCCATAAAAGGTACTAATGTAATTTTAAACTTTGCAATTAGTCCCGGTCTTATCCTTATTCCAAATGACATGATAATATTAAAACAAAAAATACCGGGTTACAACAACATTTTAACGGTTGTTGGACCCACCATGACATTTGGTCATAACGAGAATGTTAACAAAGACTCTGTCGCTCCCATCGTTGTCCCACCTGTTACTACAAACACACCAGATGTCTCTCCCACTTCGTTCTCCGATGTCTTAAATAACCCTAATGTTTCTGCACTTCGTTCCGTAGATCGGTATGATTATTCTTCAGACTACTCAATGACTGCACTATTAGTATTATCGGCGGTAACAGGTTATATTATGAAGTTTTTCCTTTTGCCCTAAAATAAACTATGAGTGAATATATAACAGATCCTATTACAGAAACAGATCCCGAAAGGAAAGTTGCCTGTGAAAAACTAAGTGATTTGTCTAAAAAAGCAAAGAAAAGAAAGCTACCAAAACCAGACCCATGTCTAGACTTAGAACAAAACCAAGATATGTCCTATTTGTTACTTTTAAAAATAACAGGTATTATTTTAGGATTAGGGTGTTTTTGGAATTACTGTAAATCTAAAATTAGTTCGGAACCAGATCCAAAGGTACCGGAAACAAAGGTTCCGGAGAAAAAAGAACCACATGTGATGAAAGCACCCAACCTAGTAAATTTAGACTAAATAACTAAATGGGTTGTAAACCAGGTAAACTACAAATACAACATAATGGTGATCTGTTTAACGAGGATATTGAAATCCGTAAAAAATTTCTTACAGGACTGCAAGTAGCAAGATCCAAAGATGAGATCGAGGGTAACATACAGATTGCGTTTGTTAAGTCTAGACTTAAGAAATATGAAAAAGTTACCACTGTTCCTCCAGTGCCTAATTTACAAATAGAGGACATTACTATTAGCGACAATTAAAATTAGACAGATTTCTAATCCTAATTTCAGGATTAGAAAACTTTTTTATTTTGAGAGTTAGAACTAGTTTAAAACTCTATGCTTTGTAGTTGTTTTCCAACGATGTTTACCACCCCATCGGAAACAATGAATACATAACATGTCAAATCCTTTGTGGTAACCCTCTTTTTAATTTCCAAGAGCACACCGTCCTGTGTGTTAAGAATCTTTCGACCTATCCCAGCTGCCGTTGGGTCACAAACCGTTCTCATGTCTATTACCAATGCAAACTTGTTACCTGTGTAAAAGTCCTCTATGCTTAGTGTGTCTGTGCTGTAATTCAAGAAGAAGTTATCTGCAGATTTAAATAGGTTGTGTTCCTCGAGACCTTGCGAGTACAAAGAGTTTGGAGTGCCTTCGATGGCCACATTTACTGACAATATGTTAGGATACACGAAGTGTTCGGAGTCCACAGTGTCATCTCTAAACAGAAGTACTATGCCTCTCATCGACTTTCGTGGTACATTAATGTTCAAATTTACCAGTGTCGAACCCTTGCTCCATGTCTCTTTTTTCATCAGCATCACCTGTTTGTATATTAGTGACCTACCAATATTGTAGGAATTTAATGACTTCTGGTACATTTCTGGTGATGTTATGGTTTCGTATTCGAGATGTAAATCCTCTATTGTGTAACCAGCAACTGCCTGTCCAGATTGTGCTTTCATAATTTCTGTGGCTGGTGGTAGTGTAATTTTGTACCTGAAATTTGATTTCATACCATAAGGTGCATACAACCCCTGATCACTCAGAATATTACCGATAGGGATGTGGACTTTGGTTTTAAAAAGTTCACCAAAGTACTTGTCGGCCACCACATTTTTATCACCGGAGTCATCACCGCTCATAATCTTGCGAGTGTTCTCGTTGGCGACTCCTTGGGATATCATGCACTCCCTTTTCTGTTTGGTTTCCCAAAGTGCTTTGTAAACCTCATACTGAGACTCCCCTGTGTTGTCGTACACAACCTGACCATCGACTGTTATTTCTAAACTTTTTTGTAAAAGACTACCAAGGTTGTTTAAAAACCAGGACTTGGTATTTTTACTTTTAAATGACCCTACGATGTATAACGACTCAGTAATCAAACAAACATTCTCATGTAGCTTTGGAATGTTAACGTAAAGTTCTTGGCCCTCTGTTATTTCTGTTGGTGTTAGCGTAAACACATTTTGTTTTTTAGGACCTCGTATTTGTGAGTAAGTAATCTTCTCATAAGTTGGTAAAAGTTTATTAACTTTGTTCATTATTTATTATTATGTAATAATAAATAATGGCTGGTGTATTTAAAAATTTACCAAAAGAGTTATACGACTCACTTTTAATTGTGGCAGGCGCTGTCGCAGTCTCGTTCGCAAGTAAAAAATTAATGAAGGATTCATTGAGTATCCCGAGCACGATGGAAGGACTTTTGAAGCTGACGGCTGCGTTTGGTATCAGTACTTCAATAATTAAGGTGTTGGAAGCAAAGAAGATGCTACCTGAAAACCCATTCAAAGAATGAAGCCAAAGAGTAAAATAAAATTATGGCAACAACAATTGCGTTATCAGGACTGTTTAAGAGGAGATTTTTTAGAAAATCGAGCAATTGGCGCTCAAAAATACCGTCATGCTTTGCGCGAAAACGAAGCAATTGTTGTTTTTGCGAAAATGGCAGAGTGAATATTCAGTTCGATGACTTACTGGCTAAATATTCGAGTGGGACGTTGCTGGATTTCAAGATAAATACTAGAAATGGATTCGTCATAACAATTTTAGTTAGCTAAAGGCTACAACAAGCTTCATACAGCAATTTTTGAATGAAACGGCTATTTTCAATTTGTGGAAGGGCCGACCAAGGGTGATGTTTGGCGACAGAAGTTACCAAGGTATGACAACTTTACGTACTTTATTTTCACGTTGGATAGTGTTAATATGGGCAGAAATTTATCTATTAAGAACGGTATTTGACCACACTTTGCAGCTACGCTAAACTGGTTTGACCTTTGCTACTGAATGTTTTATCATTGGTCATTTATTTTCTGAATATAATTTGTTTTGCTTCTTGCCATGGACTTTTACTTTCCTTTCTGTATTTTATCCTGTTACTGATTCAAACGTGCTTTAATCTCAAGGATATTTATATAACTACATAGCTAGGTAATTGCATTTTTAATTACCTAATTTGATGCCTTTGCAAAGTATTATTAAATTAATTATTGTCACTTTTGATTGATGCATTTAAATAAGATTTGCCCCATTCTTACAAAAATTTCTAAAGCATAAAAATTGTGTAAAAATCTGATTTTCTACTAATCCATATTTCTGCGCAGCAAAAGGCGCTAATGTCCCTTTACCTAACTTACTGAAGGGTAAAATAACTGTTTTTAAAGGAAATCGAAGGTGAAGGTCGTTGGAATATTTTTTATGTTTTAACTCCAACCCTTCCATTTTGTTGGCATTTTACCAAAAATGATATACCTTTATATTTTGTAAAAAAACCCTCCTAAATTCATTGTCAGTTTTTAAAATTCATTAAAATTACCATCGATAGATTCTAGTAGTCATAACAAGATAAGTAAACAAACTACAAACAAACATGAAAAGAAATGGTTGGACTTTTATCATAACCTCTTCATTGAAAGTTGTAAAATAGACCCAAGCATTTGGGGCTTCATTGCTTAAATTTGAAAAATATCCCTTATGTTAAGCGTGCGCAGCCAAATTTCATGATGTACTCTAAGTTTAAACACAAAGCTTCAAAATTATTGTATTTAAAAAAAAATCAAAGCCGAAGGTCGTCGCAGAATTTAGCCATTTTGTAAGGTTTGTCAATTTTTATTACCTGCTATTTTATTAAGGTGGCTCCATGCAGTTTTAGAAACTGCAAGAAAAATGTTTGTTTCAGCTTGGAAAGTCAATTAATATCAGCACAATGTATTAATTAAATTTTGAACAGTAAATGTTGTGCCGATATTGAATAAGTTGTCTCATAACTGTCATTCATACTTATTTCGAACCAAAACAACTTTCCTTGCCACTTGAGAAAAAAATTTGTACACGGCTTGAAGAGCGCTGAATAATTCATTGCTTTTCTCGCCCTAAATCTGTCGTTAAGATTTGGTCCATAATAACCAATCCATAATACAACCAGGTCGGACAAACAATAAACCTCAGTTTCACTTGGGTCGGACAGAATGTCCAGTGCTTTCCGCTCTACATCGGACAATTTCACGAATGGGTCGGACAATGTCCGTGACCGACCCATATTTTAAGGCCTGCATGCATGCCATGAGTCTATTCCTGAAAGTCTCAGTAATCATTATAGATGAACTTGCTTTTCTTCTTTAGGTCAATTAAATCAGCTTACCCCCACAGTCCAGATCCACCCCCCCCCCCCACAGTCCAGATTATATTTTGCAGTGCAAATTCACAAATGTGATTCCAACAGAATTGATCTAAACTTTATTCCGGGTTGAACCTGCAAGTTGTCTTGTATATTTATCATACTATTATTCTCTTTAGGTGTTTGAAATTTCATCCTACAAAGCAGAAGTGATGTGTGAAGAGCTTTATCTATCAACAGTGGTACCACAACTTCTAAAGCTGCTACAAATTGCTCTCTGTTTATATAAAAAATCAGATATTGGTAGCCTTTAAGAGATTATCTTAGTTTATTGAAAAAGACAATTTCTGTAATAATACTATTTGTTATAATAAATATCAGTTCTCAATTACAGTTGTTGAGAGTTAGGTTCAATATGGAACCTCACTTGACCATAAAGATTAACTATTACTAAATGAGGAACTATTGATGCATGTTTAGCCAGTACTTGATTTTGTTAATTGAAATAAACATACAAATATTTGTAAGCATTGTTTACTTTGTTGGCATTCTATGAAAAGTAGCATCAAAACTCAGCAAGAAGGGAGGCATGGGAGTACATATGCCCCACCCATAATTTTCTTCAAAGTGGCCTTTTCTGTAGTAAAGAACAAGTGCAATCTTAAGAGCTTTAACTGAGTTTCCTGGTACACTGAGATCGGATTGTTTAAATTTTGCACTAATTAATATAAATATATGTTTCCCCAACCTTAATATGTGCATGAGGTACAAACTCCTCCTTATAACACTGTAACAGCTACTTTATATCATTTCCAGGTGAAATTGTCAAAGCCTACTTTGCTTAGTCAACATAACAGGAAATTTAATAGGAAAATCTAGACTTCATGGTGCTATGTGCAGTGTGCTGCAGATTGCCTTGGGTGCCAGATGTTTTCACGTTTTTTGATTGCAGATCGAACTTCGTCAAAAGTCAAAACTAAGTAAAATTTTACAAAGTATTAAACGTTAAACACTAAGGAGTTAAACGAAATTTCCCACATTTCTATTCACTACTTTCATGATATGCAACGTAAACCAAATTTCCATACATTGGCAGCACTTTTAGAGCCATATCATTGCCCACATTTCAATGTTTGCCCACAACGAACAGCACTAGAAAAACGCAATTACGCATGAATGCGTGATCGCCATTCTTTTGGAACTAACCGATTAAAAACAACACAGAATATATCCAGTGTCCCTATATTGTAATACTCTTTCTTGTTGACATCCTCAAATTGTATTTACATCAATATTTGCAGTCTTTTACAACTATAAATTCGAAGGCAAACACAGAAACACTCATCCCATCTTGTGATTTCCACATTGTTTCCATAGCAACCGGGCAATTACGTAATGTAAAAACAAAAGCCTGGTTACTAAGTTTTGAGCGTTTTTGACAAAAAATACGCGAGTTTCTAAAAAATCTCCTCTTAATGCGGTAGCGTTTGCGGGAACCGGTTACCTGTTTAGACTTTTGGATCACAAAGGATACCAGACAGAGATTAAAAGACACAACATCGCGATGGAACAATTAACAGCGGCAAAGAACAAATGGTACGAGAACCAAGCTGCTAACAAGGAAAGGATTACAGCAATGCGACGACAACTTTTGGACGCTAATAGCGATATGAACTCTGTTAACAAAGCCCTAGAAGAACTACAAAAGATTACACACAATGGCAAGGTGTTTACGAAAGAACCTGTTTTGGAGGACTATTATCAACCATCAAAAGAAATGGACGAGTACAAACATGTTACGGTTGGATTAGTAGGATTAGGTGTAGGTTGGATGTTAAGTGTTGTGTTGTAAGCAAAGGAAAGCGAAGCGGTAACGCAAAAAAATTTCATTTTACACGCGTAAAATGAAATGTCCGGGTCCGAATGGGTAAGATTTTAAAAGAACAAAAATGTAAAAAATCCAAATAAGGGAAGTTGTTACCCTTTATTTATGTTATTTAATAAATGTTCACAAATATATTTAAAACCAGGTCTCAAACAGATATTAAAAAATATTACATTAATATGAAAAAATTAATAGCCGAAAGAAACAAATGGTATGACGAAAAATTAAAACAATTAAAACATAATTAATTTAGATGTTGTTTTTCATTTTCCTCGTGGAAAATGAAATTCGAAACTATTATAATAAATGGAAAGTAATAACGATACTTTATCTAAGGGTAATTCTGAAGAGAAAACCCAATTTGAACTAATTAAGGTGGTAGATCGTATTAACGCCAAATTTACTACACACACTGTACAGTACAAAGTTGAACTTGATGGAGGTTATGTTGATCCTCAGGATATTTTCCTTGCTGCTTTAAACAAAGTTATCAAAGAGAAAAATTTAAAACCTGGTGATAAGATTAGGTTAACAATCTCACATATAGATTGGTATGCAGCATTAAGTACAAAACTAGTTAAGATACCTCAAGATGGTATCATTACTCCTGAGTTTTTAAAGAGACTCATAGAATTTGTGGATTACAAGGAAGTTCCTTTGGAAGAGGTTATCATGGATGTCCAAGGTGTAAAAATACCTAGAGGGTCTGGAAGATTAAGAGTTACTAAGAACAATACCAAGATGAAAAAATCCATAATTACAATAGTCAATGATGATGGATTGTGTGCAGCCCGAGCTATCGTAACTGCGCTCGCTAATATTAATCCGGGAGAATGGACAAAGTCCCAGATCCAGAATGGTTTTAATAAGTCTAGAAAACTACAAAAGGAACAAGCTGAAAAACTTCATGAGGAGGCAGATGTTGATATTAACGAGTTTGGTAGTACTCTTGAAGATATTAAAAAGTTTGCCCTACATCTTGGTGTTAAAATTAATGTAGTTAATAGTGAAAATTTTAACAAGATCATTTTAAGCGAGGGACCACTTGATGGCGGTGTAATTTACTTACACAAAGACAAAAACCATTTTAATGTAATTACGAACATGGCTGGGTTTTTAAGTAAACATAATTACTGTAATATATGTAATAAGGCTTACGGAAATAGAGACAAACATAAGTGTCCAGGAAACTGTTTGGGTTGTTTTAAGTCTAAAAGTTATTGCAAAGAGAACAATAAGGATGTTATAAAGTGTAATAATTGTAACAGATCATTCTTTGGACAAGCTTGTTTTGACGAGCACAAAAGAAATAGGGCTACAAAACAGGGTAAGGTAGACATAGTGTGTAATACTGTTCAAAAATGTAATACTTGTAAGCGGACATTAACAGGACCAATACTTCTAAAGGATCACATATGTGGATTTTCTGTTTGTAGTAACTGTAAAGATTACAACGACCCAACAACCCATCAATGTTTCATGGTAAACAAGGAGACTAAGGGTGGTAATTGTACAGAAAAAGAAAAGTACAAAAAAGAGTGTAAAGATTTATATAACGAACGTAAGGATTGGTGTAAATGTTGTAAGACGCGCACAGAAAAATATTTAAACTACGACTTCGAGACAATCCAAGAAAACGGAGTACACATAGTTAATTATGCACGCGTTTGGGACTTTAACGGTTTCGAGAAATATTTTTATAACATCAAAGACTTTTGTGAATTTATACTTTTACCAAAGTATGATAATTATACTTTCATAGCTCAGAATGCAAAAGCATTTGATAACCAGTTTATACTAAAATATTTGATTGAGAACCACACTTCAGAAACCCCAGATTGTATTTACAACGGTACAAAGATTATGTACATGGGTTTTTATGGTGGAAGAAGGTTCATCGACAGCATAAACTTTATACCGTTACCTTTGTCAAAATATCCCGAAACATTTGGATTAACAGAACTCAAAAAAGGTTACTTTCCTCATTACTTTAATAAGTCTGAAAACCAGGATTACATTGGAGTAATGCCACCTATCGAGGACTATAATCCAGACGCAATGAGCCCCCAAGCCAAAGAAGCTTTCGAAGAATGGTACAAGGAGCGAGTTAAAGAAAATTATGTCTTTGACTTTAAGAAGGAAATGGAACTGTATTGTAGGTCGGATGTTGACATTCTTAGAAGGTCAATGATGAAATTTAGGGAAGACTTTATAGAATTATGTAACATAGATCCTTTACAGTACATTACCATTGCATCTGTGTGTATGGCTGTGTACAGATGTAACCATATGCCCAAAGACACGATAGCAGTCGTTAAGGATGTTAAAAAGTCTGAGAATTATAGTTCAACTAGTATTAACTGGTTGGAATATATTAAAGAGACTCAAGGTATCAATATTCAACATGCTTTAAAAGGTGGGGAGTATAAGGTTGGTACTAAGCACAAGGTTGATGGTTACTGTAAAGAAACCAACACAGTGTACGAATTTCAAGGATGTTACTGGCATGGTTGCCATAGGTGTTATCAGGGTCAAACAATTAATGTTAATAACCAACTAAGTATGGATGAATTACACCAACGAACTTTAAAGAAAAACAAGAAGATCACAGATGTCGGTCATAAGCTTGTGGAAATATACGAATGTGAACTTACTGAAGACCCTAAGTTTAAAAAATGGACCCAAACACATAATTCCAAGCTTATATCACCATTAAATCCTAGAGATGCCTTTTTTGGTGGCCGTACAAATGTGACCAAGCTCAAATACGACTTCAAAGACAACGAATATGGTAGGTATGTGGACTTTTGTAGTTTGTATCCTTGGGTACAATTCTGTTCTCGCTATCCTATTGGTCACCCAACGAAAATCTTTAATCCTAAGTTGCATGATCCAAACTGGTTTGGATATATTAAATGTAAAGTGGAGGCCCCGCGAGAATTATACCATCCTGTGTTACCGATTAAAACAGAGTGTGTAACCCAAAAAACTGATAAAAAGGGTAAGTTAAAAACCGAAAAAGCTGTAAAGTTGTTGTTTCCGTTGTGTAAAAAGTGCTCGGTAACACAACAACAAACCAAGTGCAAACACACATCTGAGGAAAGATCATTTGTTGGAACCTGGTGCACAAATGAATTTAACAAGGCCTTGGAGAAAGGGTATAAAGTAAGTGAAATTTATGAAGTCTGGCATTTTGAAGAAACTTCAGAATCCTTATTCAAGGATTACGTTAAGAAGTTCCTGAAAATTAAACTAGAATCCAGCGAACCACCAGTAGTTGGTCCAAACTGTACATACAAGTCTCTAGATCACTACAAAGCAGTAGTAAAAGAAACCCTTGGAATAGAGCTAGGTGACATAAAATACAATCCAGGGCAAAGAATGATAGCAAAGTTATGTTTAAATAGTTTATGGGGAAAGTTTGGTCAAAATACCAACAAAACACAAACCAACTATGTGACAGACCAAAAAATATTTTACGAACTGGTATTAAATGACAAAGTTGATGACATCCACATTCATTTCATTAATGATGATATGGCCCAGATAAATTATAATCTTAAAGATCAGTTCGTCGACAATCATAATAACACTAACATCTTCATAGCTAGTTTCACTACAAGTCATGCACGAGTAATGTTGTACAATGTATTAGACAAGCTTGGTGATCAAGTACTTGGTTTTGATACCGATAGTGTTTGGTACATAGACCGTCCAGGTGGTAAAACAGTAGAAACTGGTGACTCGTTAGGGGATTTAACCGACGAGTTAAATGGTGCTTATATTACCAAATGGGCGGCCACCGGTCCTAAGTCTTACGCATATGAGACAAATAAGGGTAAGAAAGTGTGTAAAGTTAAAGGTTTTACATTAAACAGCAAAAACGGTAAATTAATCCATCTAAATGCAATGTCTGACCTGGTTACTGGTAATATTGATAGTGGGACAACAGTCAACAAAAACGCTATCACTAGGGACTTTAAAACCAAGAAGGTAGTTAATAAGTACCAAGAAAAGAAATTCTCACTAGTTTACAACAAGCGGGTTGTTTTAGAGAATTAAGATACATTACCTTATGGGTACTAAAAGGGTAGTTTTGTTTTCTAATCCTAAAACAAGGATTAGAAAAACTTTTACAGTATTAATGTTTTATTTTTGGATTGTAGTTTTTTCAGTCACTTATTCCTGTTGTATTTTTAAGTCTACGGAGTAGAAGACCTATTCGTAAACTTCTCATATCTATTTCGTACTTTAGGGGTGAGACGCCTGGTATTGGAGAAAACCCAAATCCTGTTTGTCTGGTTCCTGTGTTGTATTTTGGGTGAAGAATGGCACAAAAGTCGGCAAGATTGTTGGCAATGTATCTGATTTTGTTAATTTGTGTGGTGTCATTCTTTATGTCGTCGTAAGTTGGTTCCAACTCTAGTATGTATTTTTTACACTCATCCCTAACAACATCCATACTTTTCTTTTTTTAAATCTTTTTTTGTAGTTTAACTCTTTTTGAAAAATCTTGGTCATTCATTTTTATTATTTTGTGTTTTAGTTTTAATGTTACTTGGGAAACGATTTTGAAAATGGTCGTTTTCGTGTTAAATCCCTTAGTTTTAAACATGCTTAACTCTTTTCTAATCCTAAAACAAGGATTAGAAAAATTATGTCTTAATTACAACACTTATACTCACAACCACTAAAATTACACCCTCCTTTGTTACGGTGGACACAATAATCACATTCGCATTCGCTATCCTCACACGCATCACAATACTCACAATTTATATGGCACTCATCACACCATTCACAATCACATTCACCCTTACAAGATTTATCACCTTTACAATAACACATACCACCACAATCCTTATCACACTTAAAACACTTACATTCACCATACACATGTCAGATCCATCACATTCACATTCACACTTATTATCTTTATACATTGCCTCACATACATTACAATCACAACAGCACTCATTCTTATCACTTTTTTCATGACCTAGGTCACAAGTTGAACACCACCCACACATACACTCATTTTTACTCACTACCTTTATAATGCTCATTTTTTATTATTACTGTGTTTTAATGTTACCTGTACATCAATTTTTTTCATTTTTAAAAACATTTTTTAAAACCTATTTTTAAAACCTATTTTTAACCCGCGTAGCAACATTGTTGTCCTGGGTCTCCCGAGGTTGTGTATTACTCTTCCGAGGTTGTACCTTGGTCTCCCGTTGTTGTTGTAATGTCTCCCGGGTTGTGTATTAGTGTCCCATTGTCTCCCATACAAATGGAGTTCGTGGTATGTTCACACGAAGTCACACGAAGTCACACGAAGTCAGAATTATATTACGCAATGGTTGCCTGGATATGTTCGTGGTGTGGTCGGTGTGTGGTCGTCACGTGTTCGGTGTGTGTTCGTCACGTGTTCGGTGTGTGTTCGATAAATTATTGCGCAATATTTTTGAAAAATAAGTGACCAAAAGTGACGTATAGTGGCACCATTACTACTGACGTACTTTTTTAAATTGTCTACTTACTTTCTACATGAAGGTGACTTAATTTCTAGCTGTTTATTTTAGATATAACTGGAATGGGTGTCCTCAAACCGTTAAACTACAAAAAATAGAGAAGCAAAATAGAAAAAATACTAATTTTGAAAACAACTTCCGTTCGCTCCTTAATGTCTTATTTGAGACACCCATTCCAGTTGGACTCAATAATTTCAATAAAACGCTTACTAATTCAGACAATCTCAATCCGTGACATTGCTTCCAGACCCATCTCCCAATGGCTTAAAGATGAGCTGAGCAATATTACAATTTGCAGTATCACGTGACAGTTGCTATGTGTCAAATTGTTATCGTTAGGCTGATCTAATAACTTGCAAAGTTTGGTGAAGAATGCTCAAATGAGCTTCATGTAATTCAGATTTTTGTATATTTTCTTCAAAATGAACTGGAGCCATGCTTAAGTGCACTGAGTATACGGTCGATTAAAGGAAAAAAGACGACATGTACTTATCGCAGCAATAGCATAAGTGTTTGGTTTAGCCCTCTTTCGAACAGTCTGGATGGCCGGAAGGTCTAAGGCGGCAGTAGTAATATACAGGCCGTTCGAGCCTTATTTTCGGGATGCCGCAGGGGTGCCGCAACTCATTAGCATACGGGGTGCCGCAACTCATTAGCATATGGGGTGCCGCACTAATTAACATTCGAGGTGCCGTAACTCATTAGCATATAGGGTGCCGCACTAATTAACATAATGTAGAGAGAGCCGCATCATTAACATAATGTAGGAGAGAGCACGCGAACATTAGCATATGAGAGTGTGCAACATCATTAACATTAATTAATGATATGCAAGGCGAATTTGGGCAAAACAGTCATGATGTTGAGTTCAGCATAGTTTGTTCCCAAGCGTCGTTTGCCAAGCGAATGTAACAAAGTTTCAAGCGTTTTAGATGTAGCAGAAGATGAAAAAAAGTGATGTTAAGCGCGATTTACGAGCATATACAAACATTGTTTGTAAACACAATTCTATGCGTAGGTTTGTAAGTCATTTGTAAATCGTTAGCGACGATTTGAATAAATTGAGAATATATCCTTATAGGACGGGAAAATGTTGTACAATGTACATACAGCACACACAGAATTCCTTTTGAAAACACATAAGTAAGGTCAATTATTAATTCCGTGCGCTCTTATGATATGGGAGGCTCTCAAATTTATGAGCGCAATCAACTTTACGGACATTTTGTGCGCATTTTCTGATATTCCCGACACTTTATCGCCGTTTTATTATTCTACCGATAAAAATTGTCAGATTCCGACTTTTTTTGTCATTTTCAATGTTCCCCAAATAATATTGTACTAACTAGATCTAGCCGTTCGATTTCCCGACAGAGTCCAACTTGTGCCAACAGAGATTACATTGGGGGGGGGTGGGGCTGGGGGGTGCCTGGCACCCCAAACGAAGATTGTCTTGTTGAATATCGTAGCCGTATAAGTGATTGTAATTATGCCAGATAAACATTAGCAAGTAACGATCTCAACCGTACTAGTTGTTAGTTTGGTAGTTTCTTTTGTTTTCGGGGCAGAAAAGTAATAGAACACTAGGGAAGCAACCCCACTGTGCAATATGATCACGAAATTTGAGACGTTTAGACATTACGCCAACACAATACTCCACTATCATTTGTTTATAGCGAGAAACAGTTTAATTTTTCCTGTATAAGGCAATCTATTAATGAGTTGATTGCGGTTTCAATCGTATATTTTAGAAGAAAATGACATTACTCCACCAAACCGCTTCTTAGTATGGCAAGAATGAGATTAAATAGTTTTACCTTAAAGTTTATGGAGCGATGATTATATTATCTCATCTTATGTTTGCAGTATCGTAAATATAACAGGTATGTAGAACGAAATGATATGGGTAAAGTAACATGCATAGCGAAAAGCGTGTATTCAAGAATATTTTATGGGGAAAATTTGACAAAATCTGTGTAGTAATGTGGTAAATACGACTGATTGTGTCTATTATCATTGCGTCTAGATGTTATGTTATGCAATATCAAGAAATATGATACCATATGTAAATGCCCGGATACTATGCATATTGCCCGGAAAACATCCCTATTTGGAAAACGTGTAAAAATATTACATCAAGTATACTTTTCTGTCTAGGATCGAACTGGAGATTTTGCTTTTGTGAAGCGCATAACACAAGCAGACTTTTCTGCATTCTGTAAATTCGCAGAACCGTGTTTTCTTGACACATAAATCAGTCGTAGGTTTTGAAACAACCGCATTTGGCCATTTGGGAACAGTTTGTTCCACAAAGTAACAAATTTGGTGTATTCGATTGACAATTTATCTGCTGACTCGCAGCTGACTGTGTAGCGCGAGCTCTCCAAACGTTCGCTTCACTTTCGGATGAAGAGAGAAGTTTTATCTCGTCGTTTTTGTATCCTGGAATTCTCCCAGGAAGCTCAATAGCTGTTTCTTCCCTAAAGCTGGAAATAAAGGCTTTCACATATTTCACAGCTGACTGCGGAAGTGCATTGCTGCGCAATTTCTTCGTGGTACTAGGAATAATCCCGTGATTCTCATAGTGATTTTTAAGTGAACGAATCCTTGAGTCGCTTATACCATAAAGAAATAGAAACATTTTCTTGCATATCGCTACAGATTTTTAGTAGAATTAGCCACGAGAAATTATTTTACGTTTTTTCCCCACTCCCTCATAGTTCCCGTGTCCGTGATTTCATGATTGAATATTTGCCAAAATTACAAAGTCTAATTCGCTACTGCTCAACTCCATGCAGTTGTTAAGATTAAATATAATTGTTTCTTTTGAAATACTTTTAGAATAGGGGATTCCATTTCGACCACTTGAACAGCCGCAGGGCATCATTTAGAAAGCGGCTAACTCTTTCATCAAGCTCACTTATTGCTTCATTTTCAAAAATACTTTCCGTGTTTTCTGAGATAGGCAAATATAGATTGTTTGAAAGACCAAGTGTAAATGGAGAGACCACGAAGACATCGCCAAAAGAAAAGACAGAAGCCCAAAAAGCATGGATTCGAGAAACATTTTGACACGGTACCTCTGAAACATGGGGATGCTCTTAAAATTAGGTTTGGGGGAAATGGTACGACGGTGAAATAATGGAGAGCTGGAATCCTGGAGGAAACTTCAACGACAAATCTGGATCTCAAGGTATGTAGCAAAATACGACAAATCATAACATTTGGCAATATCGTTTCTGCTCAAAATGTCGTATTTTCATTTCCTTGATTTCCCGGTATAAATTTTCAGTTACTCTAGTTTTAGTTTAAAAGTCATACACCAAATAGTTTTGCTGCATTAATTTACAAAGTTTGATTGTTAATGATAATAATCATATAATTAGTTTCACAGATTTTGTACTCCAATGATCGAAAATAATTACTAAATTATCCTTATATATCTTAATATATAGAACTCGCCAGTGATAAAACGGTTGCTAAAGGTATGAACAATTCGTTCAAGAACAGGCAAAAAGAGGGATATTCGGCTGAAAGAAAGAAAGATTTAACAAAAGGAAGAAAAGACGAGAATGCTTAATCTGACTAGACAATCATGCGCAATGTGGCCCTGTCCTACCTACAATTGACTATAAAAAGGAGCTGAGGCGGAAAAATATCGAGTGTTGTGGACAAAAAGAAAAAAAATCAAGGAATTAGAACAGCAAACTGTACTGTGGAGTGGAAGAGTATAAATGACGTACGTATTACATTAAATAAATATATACTTAATATCGCGGCCTAAACGTTAGGATATAATAGGATATAAATTGATCATATAGTTTCAATCCAGTTTTATTCCAGCAGAAATGCAGCCGCTTCGAGAAAATGGATCGTCGTATTCAAACGATTCAGAATTTTTGTAATAAATTTCCCATCGCTGTAAGTTTAATACTCATGTTTGAAAGTTTCCTAAATCAGTCAGGCCCGTTTCAGACGCCGATCCACTCATGCGCCGAACTTTAATTATATTGGGTGCGATGCTAGAGCGACACAAGAGCGGCAGTGATTCAAACGGCGTACAAAATATAATGTTACTGACGAGACGAGAGAGGAGCGTATTCGCGCGGGAATTCTAAATATAATTTTAAAAATAATAAACATTACGAAGTGGCTAATCTAATCGTAATAAATTACAGCAAATTTTGATTTAGGTTTGGCACATGAGTGGAGCGGCGTAAGAATCAATGTCGCTCCAAAGTCGCATAATGCAACAGGCTCTGTCGAACTTCTGCCGAACTTATGTCGTTCCAAATTCTGCCGTACCTAATAGATTCAAACGTCGCTCTTCTGTTGGACCTATTCGTCATTTCAGTTCGGCGCATCAGTCAGCAGCGGTGTCCCAAACGGGCCTGAATCCAGTTATTAAATCTGCTTAGTTTGCAAGGTTTTCACAGATAACACTCATATGAACAATCCAATCTCGTATATAATGAAAATTTGGGGTTTATCAATCAACATTAAATAATTATACGTCCATGTGTTCTATTTTAACACATAAAGCTCTTCAAATCAACACTTTTTCGAATAGCTTATTATCGCGACAAATATCATCGAGATGGACAAATATTCCTTAAAAAAGTCACACTCCAAACTTCAGAAACAAGCGTTTTTCACTAAATACCACATTTTGTGGCTATGGTCATAGGATACAACTTACATATTGGAATATTGCACTATTTTTGTGCGAGAACCTTAATTGAATAGATGTAAAAAATAGATGTTTTCTTTTCAAAGTCAAAACTCAAAACCACTCCGGATCCTGCGCGAGATATAGGAGTTTGACTAATAGTCGAGGGTCGAGGGCAATAGGTCGAAGGCAAGGGTAGAATGTCGATGGTCGAAACAAGACTATGTCGAGGGTTGAAAACAATATGTCGAGGGTCGAAAATATATGTCGAGGGTCAAAAAGGTGTCGAAAATAAAAAAAAATTATGTCGAGGGTCAAGAAATTTCTATATCTTTCCGAAAGGCGGACATTTAATTTGAGAGCAACAGAATTATACACTTTTCTCTACATATACGTATAACACTGATGCGGTGTTTTCGCGCAGTTTCAATTTGGCAAGGAATCCATGGCCAATGGGAAAAATATAGTATATATGTAACTTTAAATATTTTGTGTCACCGTGGCAAACATTCACACACGGATTATCTTTCGCGCATGTTACGGCAGTAAACGTTTTTCGCACGGTCTGCACTGTCGAAGTTAAATACAAGTAACTATATTAATTTTAACCAATTTATCTATCTGGACACGAGATGCTTTTATGAGTATGTCTTGTTTCATAATGCCATGTCAATGTGACGCTTTTTGACGCATGCAGCGATTAAAATTTCATGAGTCATAATAATACAGGGTACTATGGTTTATCTATAAGACAGTATGTACATCGGCATATGTAAACCTTCTACATCTCTTTTTCTTCAGACCAAACTTGCGTAGCACATGTACTCAACCGGCACGGAAAATTCAATGGAGCTAGAGTAAAAATTCAAGGAAATAAATGGAGTAATAAAATATATAAGGGTAATTGATAAAACTAGAATAGTGAGGCCAATAGTGCGAATAGTGCGAATAGTCGACGAATAGTCCGCGAATAGTCGACGAATAGTACGAATAGTCCGCGAATAGTCGACGAATAGTACGAATAGTCGACGAATAGTGCGAATAGTCGACGAATAGTGCGAATAGTCGGCGAATAGTACGAATAGTCGACGAATAACACGAGACTTTGCAAGCTAAGGCTTTGCACCAGTGCTGTAGAACTAAATTTATCGGAGGGGGTGGGGGGGGGGCTCTATTGACGAACATGAAATCGTGAAAACATTCGTTGACGTCAACGACGTCATACGTAACCGGTATGCCTAAGAGTCATGAATTTTACTGATGGAATTTTATAGGAATTGTAGTTGTAAGTTGTGACGTTGTAATTAAGATTTAAGAGTTAAGGGCGTAGGTGATTTCGTGTGCTTAGAGAATGTGATTTACATCACTAAACAAGAGAAGGTATCGATTTATTATTTGAGCCCGTTTTCCGCCAGGCGAATTTGTTCGCGCGGAAGCGAAAACCAAATTTCGGCAATGTGATTGGTCAGCGAAAAAATTCGCCGCGAAAAAGTTGGATCAGTTCCTACTCATTTACTTGTCGCTTCGCTTCGCGCGAACAAATTCGGCTAGTGGAAAACCGGCTTTAGGGAGGTAATTTGTTTAATAGTTCCCTTAATAATATTGATTTTCGAAAGTAGAACGGGGGCTCAGCCCCCCATAGCTTGAAGAAGGGGGGGTCCGCCACCCAGCGCCCCCTCTTCTACAGTACTGCTTTGCATGTCTTAAGAATTGAATTACTTGCAAGTGTAATCCAGAGGATTTTTTTAATAACTGGCCAAAAATTACAAAAATTTACCATAAATTCCCAATAAATCAATTACACTTAATATTGTGACATCAAAGGCTGTAGAGAACATGAATTTGGCTAGGCAGAGCAGGACAGTTGCTAATATTCCGCTTCGTACTATCACATAGTCAATAGGCAATAAAATCCCCATATTATTACAAATAAACTACTATCCGAGCAGGTTGTGAGAATTTTATTTCCGAGGACGCGCACGAAACTATTTTCCGGAAACAAATATAGCGTATAGTTTACCAGCGACGCGGGTACGCAACTCAACGTAACGCAACTCGTATTTAAATTTTTAACCCCATTAATGAATATATATGAATATATGTGTATATAGTACAGTAACTTTTGAAAAGACAGTCATGCATAGATCATTTACATGTACTGCACATGTAGTCCGGACGATTGGATAAATGCTTGGGTGGCACTTGATAAGCTCTCCCACAGCTCTGTAGCCACCGACACTTTTCCATTGAATACTGGGTTCTTCTTTACTATATGCGAGGGATTTAAGTGATAGTAAGCAGCTTGGAAATCATTGGTGTATTGCAAGTTTCCTTGTGCATCTTTCCCCTTCACTCGCTTATCGAAATGCCTGACGACGATGTTCTTTGGTTCGCTTCGATAGCACTCGGCAAAATCTTGCCCGCAACCATAAATAAAGTTAAACGTAGCTTCTTGAATAAAATACAAAACAACGGTAACTCCGAATAAAGCTTCTAGAATACCTTAGCAAATATCAGAATAAATACAACAAAAAATAAAACAGAAATATAAAATACCTCACAAACCTTTGTTGCCATGCTCTCTTTTGAAGTTTGAAGTTAACGTTGCGTCGATTTTTCGCAGATTTTTATTCGCCGACTATGCGCACTATTCGTCGACTATTCGTACTATTCGTCGACTATTCGCTTTATTCGTCGACTTTTCGTACTATTCGTTCTATTCGTACTATTCGTCGACTATTCGCGGACTATTCGTCGACTATTCGCACTATTCGCCTCACCATTCTAGTTTTATCAATTACCAACATATAAGTTGTAACGAATGCAAATCCCGACATCCGGCGAGACACTTCAGTGTTAGGCTACGTGTTGACTTTGTTGTATTGATTATCACACATACTTATGGGCAAAATGTCTTGATAAAGGTTTGAACTGGTTTATATTACCCAACTCTCTATAGAATGCAGATAGATAAATTAGCTAAAATATATAGTTACTTGTATTTAACTTCGCGCAGTATTAGAATTCGCGCAGACCGTGCGAAAAACGTTTACTGCAGTAACATGCGCGAAAGATAATCCGTGTGTGAATGTTTGCCACGGTGACACAAAATATTGACAGTTAAAAATCTGTGAATATTCCGTAGGGAACGGAGAGAGCGCATCCAAGCTCGCCATAATGTGGAGGTTACATGTAACTGCAGAACCCATGGTGTGCACTAAACCCAAAGTCCACAGTAGAAACTATTTATTTTTTATCATACTATCCAGTTAGAATCTCAACGAGAAATCGTCAACAAAGTCCAAAGCAAAGAATGCGTAATGACTGCATATACCCGTGAGGAAAACCTTACGTAGAAGAAACTTGAATAACTTAATACCAATTAATTGCAACTCATCGATCGTGAATGCTAAGTTCCTTACCCTCTTTGTTCCTTTCTAATACAAGATCACTCGTTAATAAAATTGAGGATCTGGAAGTTGTCATTAACCAAAACGACGTGGATATAGTTTGTATTACAGAAACTTGGCTGACCAATAATATTTCCAACTCAGTAGTCGACATTAGTGATTACATGCTAGTACGGAAAGATCGAAGCGCTGATAAACGTGGTGGTGGTGTTTGCACGTACATCAAATCATCAATTGATTTCACAACAATTGACGAACTTAATGATTCCCCATTTGAATGTCTTTGGGTATACCTCCGTCCGAACAGATTCCCACGAGGCTTTTCTTGCCTAATTATCGGTATTATATACCACCCACCACAAGACGATGATGCTACTTTTACGGATCACCTAATTTCATCATTGGATGCTGCTTTGAACAAATATCCTAATGCTGGAATTATGTTGGTTGGCGATTTTAATCGTCTAAATTATCGATATATTAGTAACCATTTTAACCTGCGACAAACCGTTAAAAATCCAACACGCGGTGCTGCAATCCTCGACCTAATTTTCACCAACCTGTTTCACCATTATAACACTCCTCAAATTCTACCCGGAATCGGCAAGTGACCATAACTCCTTACTTATCCGTCCTTTAAGGAGAACTCACAAAACGAAAGTAGAATCAATTTTAGAAGGAATGTAAAGCCAAGCATGAAGTCCTGTTTTGGAAGATGGTTAGCATCTACTGATTGGTCATTCCTTGAAACACTATCAAACTGTACGGAAAAACTCGCTGCATTCCAATCTCTGTTAAATTTTGCTATTGAAACTTTTTTCCCACTCCGAAAAATCAAACAACACCCAACAGACAGGCCTTGGATTACTCCTGAACTGAAGTCTAATCCAGCAACGACAACAAGCAATGTCCAAAGACCCTCCTGTTTACAAAAAATTGAGAAATAAAGTTAACAGGCTAAATAACAGTCTTAGGAGTTCCTTTTTTGCAAATAAGGTAAAAACTGTGACAATGCAGCTTCCTGGTGGAAATCCATTAAACAACTTGGAGGACTTCCTAAGAAATGACCAGTATCCAGTGTTTTTGTATCGGGCAAAGAATTCCATTCAACCGAATTAGCAACAAAATTAACGAAAGCTTCCTGTGTATCACAAACCCTTTACCACCTCTAAACAGCCAATTGGAAAACGTTGAAACTGATCCTGCAGTAGTTAACGAAATTATTTCAAAATACCATATTTCTCCTGAAGATGTTTTTACGAAGCTCTCCAACCTCAAACGCACTAAAGCCTCGGGTCCTGACAACTTACCAAGTTGGGTCTTAAATTACTTTGCCATGGAACTCTCATCACCCGTTGCTGAAATTTTTAACGCGTCAATCCAAGAGAGAGTCGTACCGTTTCATGGAAAGAAGCTGATGTAATACCTATCCGTAAAACAGATAAGGTTAAGGAAATTGAAAATGATCTACGCCCAATATCTCTAACACCAATTATCTCAAAAACCTTGGAACATTTTGTCGCAGAGTGGATTATGTCACAGATCAGACACCTCGTTGACAGGAAGCAATTCGGATCACTCGCCGGCTTATCTACAACTCACGCTCTTCTATCCTTTTTTCATCATCTGTATGGAACTACCGACCAATCTGACCAATGCGTGCGTGTACTGCTTCTGGATTTTAGTAAAGCCTTCGACAGGATTGATCACCATATTCTCATCAAGAAGATGGAGGAAATGGCCATCGATCCCGTTCTTATCGCATGGGTAAAACGGTTTCTTACTAGCAGGAAACAGCGGGTGAAGATAGGTAAATACACCTCAAGTTTCGAACCAGTGAACGGTGGGGTTCCACAAGGCTCTGTTTTAGGCCCGATTCTATTTATGATTATGATAAATGATTTGTTGGTTGATTGGGACGATAGATGGAAATATGTTGACGATTCGTCTGTTTCAGAAACCCTTTCTAGAAACCAAGATTCGAACTTTCAAACTATTTTAGAAGGGATTACGCAGTGGTGTGCAAGAAATAACATGTCCTTGAACCCCCGTAAATGCAAAGAAATCCTCGTTTGTTTTTGGGAAAATAATCCAAATTTCCCTCCAATGATCGTTGACGGACAGCCCATTGAAGTGGTGAAATCCGCTAAACTCCTTGGCTTAATTCTCAAAGACGACCTAAAGTGGAATGACCACGTGGCTTACATTGTGAAAAAATCCGCAAAACGCCTTTACATGCTTAGACTCCTCAAGCGAGCTCGTTGTGACACTAAAACATTGATATCAGTGTATTTCTCATGTGTAAGACCCATGTTGGAGTATTGCGCCCAAGTTTGGCATTTTAACATACCTGAATACCTATCCAAAGAAATAGAAAGGATCCAGTCAAGAGCGTTGAAAATAATTAACCCATCTTCATCATACAAAGAATCTTTGTCAGATCTCAATATTACAACATTGTACTCTAGGTGCGAACTGTTATGTTCAACATTTTTTAGAAAAAAGGTTCTTCCGCAAACTAGTCCCCTTTCCGAACTAGTTGAACCAGCCGATCATCCAAGCTACAATCTACGCACATCGAATAAACTCGTTCCAATTAACTGTCGGACAAATCGTTTCAAAAATTCGTACATTCCCTCGTCTGTAACGATTTATAATAAACATTGAGTAACTATAAATTTTATACATTTTTACATTTTTATTAGTAAATAATGTTAATATCATACTAGAAGTTCTAAACTCTTCCCATATTATAGTAAATACGTTTTTGTAAATATACAATATTTTTCTAATTAACCAACCCTGTAAATGATAGATGTATTTCAACCTGTATGGTTGCAAAGTCTATATTTTTCTAATAAATTCAAAAATTCAAATCCCCATTGACCTGAACTTAAAACCTTCACAGGACTGATACTTCAGTTATTGATTTTATATGGATATAAAACCAGTATGGTTCTTATTCCTATAATTATACTTATTATTTACAATAATCACAGTGTTGTATAAATCACAGTGTTGTATTAATCTCATCGTTTGGACAAGAAAACAAATCTATACATACAGTGTGCCATTAGCAATATAAATACGTTCAATATTACTAATTGGTCGAGGAATTTTGCATGCAGTTTGGGCGTCAAGGCAGCACTTTCCCTGCGATAGTAACTCCTAGTATATGTGTATTTATTGCGTGAGAAACTACACAGAAAGTATGTTAAAAGAACAGATTATAGACCATTTGTATGAATGTATATGGGAACAAGTTGACGAATAGCTCTATATACATGCCTTTTTGAAGCAGCTTGCAACTATTCTTGCGCTTTGTTCGTTTCACATTGACCGATATTTTCAGCCTTAATTGCACTATTCAAACGCATTTGGTAGTATTGAGGTTATTTGTGCCTGTAACATTGCTGGTTTGTAGCTCTCTTCCTTGTTGCATGGAAGTGTTCATTGCTAAAGGGAAAATAATTCTTATTTATTATGAGGGCAGAATATCTGCAATAACTGATTGTTCTAATTCAGGAGTTATAGTGTTATTTTCGATAATGATTTCGGTTGTTCAATTATCTATATGTCTCAGACAGATAAGCATTATTGGGTCAGGTTACAATAGCTTCCCCCATTTCTTAAAATTATCTGCTGGTTTGACTATTAAATTATTATCAGTCCTAAGTTTATGGATGGACTGTAGTTCATGTAAGGAAATGTACGTTTCATGTTGAATTAAGGCTGTTTGTATTGAGAAACTACAGTGGGTAGTTAGTATTGTGGACTTTGGGTTTAATAGGGCACAACATGCATGGGTTCTGCTGTTAAATGTTAGCCTTCACAATATGTAATATATAAGAAGTACACAAGTGGTGTTCAAAGCCACATATCAGAGTGTTCAGACTATTGTCAATGGAATTCTTGGTACCAACATCATTGTTCCTGTTATTAGAAATCATTCTTTACTTCAAAGCTGTCAATTGCATCTTGCAATTGCAAATATATTTGGAAGAGTAGAGACAATGTCTTTTAATATCTTTTTGGTACAATAATAGTTTGCATGTTGTCTGTGTTCATAAGATATTGATACTGCACTTGCCATGTGCTAAACAAACATGTCACAACAGTCTTTGTTCCCAATCTGTAGATATTTCATTTCATATTTATTTAGCATTTAGCTTCCATCAGTGTTCATCTGTACTGTCCAGTGAATTGTCAAAATACATGATTATACAGCAAACCAACATAATAGTATATCTCTCCAAAACAACTGTGAGCAGGGATCCACATGACATATGTTGGAAATATTTAATTCTTTATATCGCAGATTCCATCCCATTACAGATGATGCAATATATCCATATTATTTTGTATGTTTGTAACAACCTTTTTTTTCAAGTAAATATCCATAATTTATGAACCAAATTTGGTTTTCATTTTCTGCCTCAACAGGCGGTCAATGTTACTTTGTGCCACAACTGGCTCTGCCACAATGGGCAGATCAATAATATTTGTGCCTCAACACGCTCCACCACAATGGGCAGATCAGTTCCATTCTGTGCCTCAACAGGCTCTATCACAATGAGCTATTCCATTTAAAATCTGTAACCCCCCTCCCCCTATCGAGGACAGGGGTTTTTCTATAACCCTGAAGAATTCCTGACTTTCAACAGCCCCCCTGAGGAATTTTGTATTTACAACACCTACCCCTGAAGAATTCCTGTCTTAAAGCTATTACCCCCTGAATAATTTGACTGCAACCTCCTGAAGAATTCCAAGCCTAAATAGTCACACCCCTGAAGAATTCCAAGGCAAAATGGCCCCTTACCCCTGATGAATTCCAGGGTCCTCGATAGGGGGGGTACGGTATTAAATGGAATAGCCCAATGGGTAGATCAATGTTTCTTTCTGCCAAAATGGGCAGATCAATATTTTGTGCCTCAATGGGCTCTACCACAACAGGTAGATTGATATTTTGTGCTACGATCACAGGTAATCAGGTATGGGCTCTATGACTACAGCTAGATCACTATTTATCACCGTCATAGATGGTTGTTTTTGCCTGCACAGGCGATATATTAACTGTGTCGATCACAGACCGACATACGACATATCTTGTAAGAAAGCATGTTTGAGCCCGTTGAGGCACAAAATATTATTGATCTGCCCATTGTGGCAGGGGCAGCTGTGGACAAAGTAACATTCATCCGCCTGTTGAGGCAGAAAATGAAAACCAAATTTGGTTGATAAATTATGGTATATTTACTTGTTATGGTTGTGACAAACTTACAAAAAATATGGATATATTACATCATCTGTAAGGGCCTAATTAGATGGAATTATCATCGTACATGAATTAATTAACCTCCACGGGTAGATTAAAATTATTTGTAATAGTACATGAATTATTAACACTAACTATCGTTGGTAAGTTATCTATAGACAAATATTCTACACCAGGATCTAGGATGACTAATAAGCCATTACTCAGAGCCTTTAAATACATTTTGTCTCCTTGTATTATTAAAGACATTATTAAATGTTGTTTTAGACCACGCGGACAATGGAATATTTCGTGCTGAAAGAAGCGCCGATAAACTCATAAAAGCACATTGCTTTCCTCTAGAATGAACACTAAAAAGTTCATCGCCTTGACGAATATCGGCAGAAAGAAATAAAGCCATACTTACCTGTGTTTCTTCGGGAAATGTTTGTATATTTTGATCTAGTCAGAAATACAATATTTTCTCGCCCTCTCCCCCCATTTTAAAAATTCTCCTTGAGCACGACTTTCTGCCCGGAATTGCGGACAGACATCCGGACACATTCTATCGAGATCTTGCCAATATATATATCGCGCGAAAGACTGGGTCAAGTGAACTCTGGCGAAACAAAAGGGCGTCAAGAATAGGGAGCTGCCTACGGCAGCAATAAATAAATCGCGTAAATTTATATGACATTTAGAAGGACCAGTGGAAGATTAGCAAAACCTAAACTGGCCTATTTCATTGTAAATTAACCTTCTCTAAATAAAGTTTAATAATAATAATAATAATAATAATGACATATAACCTGCGCATCAGGTTGGTGGGAAGGTTGCTCATTCTAGCTGAGTGCGCTGAATACATATTGTCGAGCATATTATAGCTTTATTGTTATGCACAAAACATAGTTAAATTTAATCAATTTCATCCTTACACTCTAAATTCCGAAGTGTTCAGCAAACACCAAATAAGTGTAAATTTACACAATTTCGGTGTAAATCCGAAAAATAAACCTCTGAAGTGTAAAATTACTCTCAAAGGTGTATTATTACACTGATGTTGTGTTACCTCAACACTTGTTAAGTGCAAATCATTAAAGTGGTCTTGAAACACTAATTTGGTGTAAATTTACACCAGAAGTCGGTAAATAAACACAATTTATGTGTATTAAAACACGACTTTAGTGTAAACAGGAAAATGACAATTTTGTATTCAGATGGGAAATTTAGTCGGCACTTGAAGCATTTTATGAAATATAAGCTACAATGCTACATATTTTAAGAATATCGACAATTGGGCAAAGTATCATGGAATATATTTTGCCTATATTGGCACTCTTCATAACATTATATACATATCTATTTATTTAAGAATTAAAAAACGAGTCGCGTGCCGTTATGGTGTAATAATGCACGAAGGGGGAATGTTGGGAGAATACGAGAGAAGCTTGTAAAACACGAGGCGTAGCCGAGTGTTTTACGCTTCTCAGTATTCTCCCAACATTCCTCGAAGTGATTATTACCATAACAACACAAGACAGTTTTTAATTCTTTTATATTATAAGTGGTAGATAAGCACAGTAAACAATTTTGTTCAAATATCAATATTGATATTCTCCTAACATGTAATCACTGACGTCACTCGCAAGCTTTTCAATGTTTTCATTGCTTGGCAACAACTACGCTTGAATTCTGGCCGGCGAAGGAGCGAAAAACTTGCAACTCAACAAAAATTAGGGATTAAAAAGGCACAAAAACTGTTGAAAATTTTTCAAATATGGTGCACAATGATAGACAGGTTGGTTTTTCGTTGTTCTGCTTCACTTTTGTCCTGGATTCGGTATAAAAGCGAAGGGTTTTTGTCAAGCTGCTTTGACGACATTGGCTGTCAAGTTGATTTTTCATGTTGAACCAAATATATCGGGCAGTTTTTGTTTGAAGGTACTGTTTGAATATTTTTTGTGTTTTTTTGCTAATTCAGTGGTTGGTGGTTAAAATTTTCTCAGACAAACTGTCAAGAAATGCATAAACATGTCGTATTTGTGTAGGTTTTTGTCGTTGCATCTTGAGTTTCTTGACAGCTTAAAAACTGTACACATAGTGTTTTAATTTTTTGCACCTAGAACTGTGGATAAATTTGGTTTGGTTTGTGTCTAAATACAGTTTTTGTACCTTTAAATGTCAAAATAGCACAGATTTTCGCGTTTCTTGTCGCCGTTGAATGCGAACTTTCAAGCAAAAAAGTATATTTCAAACTCAGAAACAGCAACGAATCTTTATTCGTCGTTTATGGATCCCGTTGTTATTTGTTGGCTGGCTTTTTCCATCTCGTTTAGGTCTAAAACTATTATAATTTTGTTCATATTGTATTGACAATTCCGAGGAAAATTTAACAAGCGGAGACGAAGGGAGAAAAATCAAAACGGTGGCCGTGCTTTATTGCGTCATAAAGCACGCGAATTAGCCAATCAAATTGCTCGTTAGATCCTACTTATAATATAAATTTACATAGTATATCTTTCTAATTTTCACAATCAGCTAAGTCATATCGCATTCTTAGGCCTACATACTTTCTCACAATTCCATTTGTTTTCACAGCATAAATATCTAACGGATGGTAATCTAGAAGATCATCATAACTTGTTGTGATAATATTGTTTACCATTGCAACTTCATAAGAGTGCAAGTGCTTATAAAATCTTAAAGTATGCATTTCTCTACAAGTAAAAAATACATCTCCATTTGCCATGATGAAAATATCTTCTATCATCAGGAAGCTTGGAAGAATGGCATGCTGGTAAACCACTGCTGCCCGCTTGTGGTACTGTGGTACTTGGCTTTCACTCTTTGTTCTTTGAGTGGTTCCCATCCTAATATATTCAGTACAGTTGTTGACCTACCTCATTTGGCACATGTGCTATAATACGAGCAGCTCTGTTGTGAAGTTTTTGCAGACATGTTGATTGAGTTTCACCAAATACATTCCAAACTTCACAACAGTAGCTGAAATAGGGTTGAATTATAGCATTGTACACAGAAATGAGTGTTTTTTTTATCAACATAATCTTTAATGCGTTTGAGAGCATAAGTGCCAGATGAAATCTATTTACAAATAGTGTCTGTATTACTTTTCCAACACAGATTTTCATCAAGAGTCACACCTAGCGTTTTGCATTGAAAAACTTGCTTTATTGGTTTGTTTTGAATATGAATTCTTAGCTGTTGAGCAGAAGCTTTTTTTAGCATTGGTTTAGTACCAATAATTTGATATTCAGTTTTCGCTACGTTCAAGCTCAGCTTGTTTGCCATGAGCCATTTCCGAAGGTTTTCTAAATCCAAATTTACTGCATCTTCAATATCACTTAAACACCCACCAGCTGCTGTGATATTTCTGTCATCAGCAAACAGCCTGGGTTTTGTTTTATTCAGGCATGCAGGTAAATCATTAATATACAGTAAAAAGAACATTGGTCCTAATATAGACCCTTGGGGCACACCACATTTTACACCATTTTCACTTGAAATAGAGCCATTGACTTCACATCTTTGGGTACGGCCAGTTAAATAAGATTTAAGCAGTAGAAATGCATTTCCTGTGATTCCAACTTGCATTAGTTTTTGCAATAAGATTTCATGGTTAACAGTATCAAAGGCTTTTTTTAAGTCTATAAATACAACCAAATTGAACAATTTCCTGTCCATGTTTATGTACCAATCATTCGTACAATCAAGTAAAGCTGAAGCAGTTGAATGAAATTTTCTGAAATCAAATTGATGCTCAGAAAGTATGTTGTTTACAGACAAATATCATAAAGTTGAGTATATAAGATACGTTCCATAACTTTACTAATGGCAGGCAAGACAGAAATTGGTCGATAATTTCCTGGCAAGTTGCGTTTGCCATTCTTAAAAAGGGGAATTACTCTTGCAATCTTCCACTAATGTGGAAAAGTACATAGGGTAATTGCTTGATTAAAAATGTAAGTCAATGAATCAGAAATCAATGGTGCTGCAATTTTAATTATCTTGCTTGATATTTTATCTAGGCCAGTAGCTTTGCTACCAGATAGTTCACGTAGTAAAGGACAAACATGGTTTACAGTAACTGATTTGAATGCAGTAAATTCAGAATTAGTTTTGTCAAGGTAGTCTTTGAAATGGTATTCTGTTGTACCAATTTCTTCAGCTAAATTTGGTCCAATATTTGAAAAGAAGGTATTGAAACCCTCAGCAATATCATTGGGGCTGGTCAATTTCATATCATTTACGTTTAATTCATTTACTCTAGTTGGTTGGTTATATGTTTGCCAAGCAAAGTATTAATTGTCTTCCAAGCAGCTTTGGGATTTTGCATTTCTGCAGAGATTTTTTTGGAGTAATTTTTTTTGGAGAGATTTTTTTCAAGTTATACCCACTTGTTGAGGTGTAACATCAATCACCTGGAACTCTTCTACTGCCCTACTGGGAAAACCGGTTCGCCTGTTGCAATGGGATATAACTTCAACTGATGTTGGTCGTGATGAACAACCATAACCTTCCTTCGCTTAGATAAAATTATATAGTTACCCCTAACCGTTTTAGAACTTTAAAAGGTCCCACACACTATATTGACTTGCTTCCAGCCTATTGGTCTTTTCAAAATGACTGTTTGACCCGATTCGATTGACCGGCGAGTGTTTGTCGGTTGATTGAGCCTTGCCTGTTTATCGGATGCTTTCGAAAGGTGTTCTTCTGTCATGCGCCGGATATCATGAAACACTAGCTGACGTAACTATTCACTTTGTGTGGAAGGATTGTTTAAAGGCATTCCTAATTCTAATTCAATGACAATGGCTAGCCATTGATCTCTGTAAATTAGCTGAATGTGTAAATTTTCTTTTCCTTCAAGCGCCTGGGTACGAGGCTGGGGGGTGTCGCAAACTTGCACTCCCCCGGTCACCCAAGTCATCCGCACAAAACGCGTGCAATTTTCTTGTCAATCTTGTATGCATCTTTATAGAATACTTGCGCATTTTGAGTTACGTACTAATTGTGTTTTAACCAGATCAATATTAAACGCATCAAGGAAACGGTACGATAAATGCAATACGAACGAGAAACGTACAAATCATGCTGATATTCGTCACGCACTATGTAAAATATTCGACATACTTCAGTCTATATGAGAGTATTATATTTCCAACAACAAACATTGCTCCTTCAAGACTTGACGATCGTAAAGCGCATCGCTCTAAAACATACTCTGCAATGCTTTGAGCGAACCATACGTGGGTATTTATTTGTATTTGTGGGAAACTAAAGAGAAACTAGAAATCAGTGTTGAATGATAATTCAGACATAAACGCGCAAATTTATAAAGAACTCTATTTATTAGAGTTCAAGGGTCAGCTGTCACATATTCTTGATAATTATTACACTGTATTAAAACGGGTCAAGGTTTTACAAGGAAACCGAAGAGCTTAGTTCTCCCTACGTCTTGCAATATTTTAAGATGATCCTATAGCACCTCGTTATTATACTTCGATTTGATCCAAACGCTTGAACTCTCCTCCGCAGAGGCTGTGAGCTATTAAAAATAATTAGTCGTTTTTAATAGTGAGGTCTCGAGCAGTTTCATTAGTCTGCGCTCCCCCACCCTTTTCAAAACGTCGTGTAAGACTAATGAAAATGCTCGAGACCTCACTATTAAAAACGACTAATTATTTTTAATAGCTCACAGCCTCTGCGGAGGAGAGTGACAGACCGCCATATCAGTATTCAGCGAGACGCATTCCTGGCGACAAATAATATGAGGGATATTATATTTCCAACAACAAACATTGAGCCTTCAACACTTGATTCGGCGCATCGCTCTAAAACATCTATACTCTACAATAGTTTGAGCGAACGTACCAGTAGTAGTGTAGGTACCGTTCGACCCTTATTTTTGAGGGTGTGCGAGGGTGTGCGAGATTTTTGAGGGTGTGCAACATCATTAACATAATTATGTATTGACGTCATAATTATATACAAGGTGAGTTTGGGCGAAACAGTCATTATGTTGAGTTTTGAGAGTGTGCAACATCATTAACATAATTATGTATTGACGTCATGATGATAGCAGCAAGTTTGGGCAAAACAGTCATTGCTGAGCTGAGCATCATTTCATCACAAAGAGTTAATCTTGACGCTTTTTATCACAATAGCTATAGCGTCCTATATAAAGTTTCCCAAACTGTGTTCCAAACACAGTCGTTTCGACAACGAGTAAATACATTCTCGTATCTAATATCACCTATACGAAACGGCTTATATAACTAATATAGCGACGCTTAACCCAGTAAAGTATTATTACCTTATGCGAAATAGTAACAAGCAAAGATATAGCTTTCTAAAACGAGAAGATCTTAAAGGTCGGCAGCTAAGCAGAGCAATACAAATATATGTTTACAAAGCGAGCGTATAAACATAATTCTTACAGGGATTTAAACCTTACAAAGTTTCAAGCGTTTTAGATGTAGCATGGGAAAGCAGTGATTTTAAGCGAGATTTACAAGCATATACAAACATTGTATATAAACATTTAGCGTTTGTTAGGTAATTACGGGCAATTAAGATTTTCTAGCTTAAAGATTTGAATAAATTTAGAATATATTATTTATAGGACGAAATATTGTACATGTACATACAACACACACATAATTAATTTAAAAACACATTTATTGATAATAATTTCTTTTACAGCGTTAGTAGGAGTCTGCTCTAAGAGCATATCGTTTAGGTGTTGTATGTTTAAGAGATATTTTTGTCTGTTCTTGATACCTGCATTCAAATTGAGTCTCATAATCCACCATTATTAAATATATTTAACAAAGTAAGGTCTGCTCTGGGTCTGCTTCTAAGAACGTATTATTCTTAAACTCCAAATCCTAAGAGTGAATCATTGAATCCTAAAATTGAATATCGAGCGATGTTAGCTCCGAGCCGAGCGAGCTTAGCTCCAAATCGAGCGAGCTTAGCTCCAAATCGAGCGAGCTTAGCTCCAAATCGAGCAGCTTAGCTCCATATCGAGCGAGCTTAGCTCCAAATCGAGCGAGCTTAGCTCCGAGCCGAGCGAGCTTAGCTCCAAATCGAGCGAGCTTAGCTCCATATCGAGCGAGCTTAGCTCCGAGCCGAGCGAGCTTAGCTCCAAATCGAGGGAGCTTAGCTCCATATCGAGCAACTTAGCTCCGAGCCGAGCGAGCTTAGCTCCAAATCGAGCGAGCTTAGCTCATATCGAGCGAGCTTAGCTCCGAGCCGAGCGAGCTTAGTTCAATCGAGCGAGCTTGGCTCATATCGAGCAGCTTAGCTCCAAATCGAGCGAGCTTAGCTCCAAATCGAGCGAGCTTAGCTCCATATCGAGCAGCTTAGATGGACTATAGTCTATGACTATAGTCATAGTCATGGACTATAGCTCGCTCGATATGGAGCTAAGCTCGCTCGATTTGGAGCTAAGCTCGCTCGGCTCGGAGCTAAGTTGCTCGATATGGAGCTAAGCTCCCTCGATTTGGAGCTAAGCTCGCTCGGCTCGGAGCTATGCTCGCTCGTTATGGAGCTAAGCTCGCTCGATTTGGAAACTAACTCGCTCGGCTCGGAGCTGCTTCGCTGATTTGAGCTAAGCTCGCTCGATATGGAGCTAAGCTGCTCGATTTGGAGCTAAGCTCGCTCGATTTGGAGCTAAGCTCGCTCGATTTGGAGCTAAGCTCGCTCGGCTCGGAGCTAACATCGCTCGATATTCAATTTTAGGATTCAATGATTCACTCTTAGGATTTGCAGTTTAAGAATAATACGTTCTTAGAAGCAGACCCAGAGCAGACCTTATTTACTTTGTTAAAAATATATTTAATAATGGGTAGATTTCAGATTGGAGACCTTAAGATTTAGCAATTGCAAGATTATCCCCCAAAGACAGACAAAAAATATCTCTTTAAAATACAAAAGACACCTAAACGATATGCTCTTAGGAGCAGACCTTACTAACGCTGTAAAAGAAATTATTATCAATAAATGTGTTTTTTAAATTAATTATGTGTGTGTTGTATGTACATTATACAATATTTCCCCGTCCTATAAATAATATATTCTAAATTTATTCAAATCTTTAAGCTAGAAAATCTTAATTGCCCGTAATTACCTAACAAACGCTAAATGTTTATATACAATGTTTGTATATGCTTGTAAATCTCGCTTAAAAATCACTGCTTTTCCCACTCTGCTACATCTAAAACGCTTGAAACTTTGTAAGGTTTAAATCCCTGTAAGAATTATGTTTATACAATCGCTTGGTAAACATATATTTGTATTGCTCTATAAGACCTTAGCTATGCCGATTACACCTTAAGATCTTCTCGTTTTAGAAAGCTATATCTTTGCTTGTTACTATTTCGCATAAGGTAATAATACTTTACTAGGTTAAGCGTCGCTATATTAGTTATATAAGTCGTTTCGTATAAGGTGATATTAGATACGAGAATGTATTTACTCGTTGTCGAAACGGACTGTGTTTGGAACACACAGTTTGGGAACTTTATAGGGACGCTATAGCTATTGTGATAAAAAGCGTCAAGATTAACTCTTTTTGTGATGAAAATGTTGAGCTCAGCTTAATGACTGTTTTGCCCAAACTTGCCTTGCATATCATCATGACGTCAATACATAATTATGTTAATGATGTTGCACACTCTCAAAACTCAACATAATGACTGTTTCGCCCAAACTCACCTTGTATATCATTATGACGTCAATACATAATTATGTTAATGATGTTGCACACCCTCAAAAATCTCGCACACCCTCGCACACCCTCAAAAATAAGGGTCGAACGGTACCTACACTACTACTCGTACCATGCGTGGGTATTTATTTGTATTTGTGGGAAACTAAAGAGAGACTAGATATTAGTGTTGAATATAATTGAGACATAAACGCGCAATTACGCGGAGTTCAAGAGTCAGCTATCACATATTCTTGATAATTATTACACTGTAAACAGGTCATGTTTTTATAAGAAAACCGAAGACGTTAGTTCTCTCTACATCTTGCAATATTTTAAGATGATCCTATAGCTCCTCATTAGTATACCTCGATCCACCCAAACGCTTGAACAGACTCGACTTTAATTTAAATAAAATATTCGACGACAAGGCAACCTGGTAGAAGACAAGGTCACTAGAGAATACAACGTGCCAGCAAAACATGCGCAGTTGAGCAGCTGCTTCTCAGGCGTTTGCCTGATGACTGCCCCCCGTTCCCCCCCGGTTTGCTAACAGATAAATTTTCAAACTGAGATATCGTTGACTATACATAACTCGGCAAAAGGGACTGGCACGAGCAAGATTAGTGTGCTGCCTCGCTGGCGCTCGGCAGCAACAACATCAAAGTTCATCAAAGTAAAAGAAAGAAATATGCTATTTAAACGATTTTAATTCTATTTAGGTAAGATTTTTCGTGTTAATGCGATCGATATTATCTATACTGATACAACCCCTGTTTTTCCAGCATTTGTTTAATTACTGATTATCGTGCCAAAATAAATGTTTTGTATTTTGTCCGGTCCTGAATTGTCTCGAGCTAAAGTATTTTATACTGTATCCAATCTTTGTTGAATTGTTGTTCAGTCAATGTTTGGAATCATACTCTCACATTGTGTATCAGTCTGATTGTCTCTGACTAGAGTAGACTCCCGTCTGTTTTTTATTGTTCTGTATTTCATTTGCACTGAGACACTGAGCTATATCAAGGCTAGCCTGTATTATTCAATGTCTATCGCTGTACGTAGCCTGTAATTATAAACACAAACGCATTTGACTAAAATGACTATATTAAGAAACTATTGTATATGTATTTTTATATTTTAATGTTAACTGTTAGAAACATGTTCGGCTTTTGAATGGAACTAACAATATAAATTGTACTTTGCAATTTGTCAATTCAATTCAATATAGGTGATGTGACCTTGATAGAAATATCATTTTTTTTCACTCAAAATTTAAGGTTTCGACTTGGTAACACCTCAAACCTTATTCCCTACATCTACCTGAGTATGAATATGGTTGTTACCAGCTTGTAACATAAAAATGGCATCGAAATATTATAGGAGCATGTTTTGAACTCTTGGTCGGCCTCTAGCGGATACTGCAAAATTATTTCTCCAAATTATCGCTGTATTTCAAACCTGCCGAGATCAAAGGAAGCCTCTGCGGAGGAGTGAGTGGCCGGTCAACTACTCAACTTTCATCGAAAACATCCGAATAAATCTTTTAACTTGACGCTGTCATCGCCCGTTAATGAAGGGTCAATTATAGAGTCAACTTTATCACTAATCTTAGAAGGAAATTAATTTCCGACCGCACCGCAAACAGTCGGTTGAGACAGGCACGACTCAACCAAAGGACAAAATTCAGCTAAATTTTCACCAGCTACCAATTCAATCGGGCTATTAAACGTATTGAGAACACGCAAGGGCACGTACCACCCGTTTGTTGTCCGGTTTGACGACAACACGTGCTACACTGTATACTAAATCCCTGTCTAACAGCTTTAGCAATGTATACTGCTGTTGGCACGTCTGGCCAATTTCCCCTCTAAAATAATTTCAGTTCTGGGTGGAATCATTACACTCTCGACCAAATCAACAACCGTGTTGGTTTTGAAGCGGGATTGACACAACAAACGACCGGGATGTGAATCTCGACTTAACTACCCCTGCTCGATCTGCCGTCCTAGGCGAATCTTGGTTCGTAATAGGGATGACCCCATGACTACCTACTAACATATAATTACCAAATTTTACATGTCTGCATAACGATAAACTATTTTACTTATAAAATCCAACCCTAGTACACAATCATAAGGTATACTATCACTAACCGAAAATCCTCCCGCATAACGTGTACGCGCAATAGCTTTTCATACCGCGGAACTGTATCCTGGAATAGCCTTCCAGCTGAAATTGTCGAAGTATACGATCAACTTTCCTTGTCTTCTTTTAAGACTTTAATAAATCATCACTACAAGGACTTGGAGGGAAACACATCGACAACTTAACCAAATTCTTTTTTGTGATAAAATTGTTGTAAATACATGTACAGTATATAGTTAGAAGCCAATAGTTACTTTAATATAGTAAGTGTTTGTATTCTTAATCAATGTATGATTGTATGTATTGATAAGCGGCCCCTTGAAAATCAATTTTTAAGGGCTAACGTTTCCAAATAATTTTAAATAAATAAATAAACGCGCACTTATATATTTATTATTTACACTGTGTCCCGTGATTGAGACACATTTCTGCTTTTTGGATTTATCCATAATGCGGTCGTCAAAATCAATTGTTCGTTACTTCTACAGGTTTACTTATAAACGATTTCTTGGAGCCCGTGTCAATAAGTGCACGAACACAAAATTTGTCCACAAAACAATCAACAAATAGGTGGATAACAGTAGAATCATCAATAAGGATGGGCGCGATTTCCACCGAACTTTCCGTCCATCCCTCAGAGGAAGTACTGTCTAGAAATAACTTAAAGGACATTGGCAACGAAAATTTTTATTGGCTTATTTAATCTTAGTGGACCACCTAACTAGGAAAATGTTACCCGTTTCTTCTGAAACATTTTTGTTTGCGAGTAAAATGCAAGTAAAGTTTGTTAAAATTCGCTCATTGGCCGCCATCTTGAAAAAATTATCTTTGTGGTCAATTACCTTTTTGACGGCATTGGCAGGGTTGCGTTCAAAACAACATAGAGATTTATATTGCGCGAAGGTTATGTGTTAACTAAAATATGTTATTTTGAGCGTTATAATGAACAGAAATTCTCATAACCAGGTAAAAGAAAACTAGGTAAGTGCTATACTATCAGATAAGACCATATTAAGCCAGTGGGAAGGAAAGGAGTGGTGGATTTTGCAACGATTCTGCACTACAGCGTGATTTGTCTGACGCGTTTGAGGATGATTGGGTATTATTGAAGCTATACTATTTTGTGCAAATTGAAATTTAACGAGAAATATCAATGGTCATATACTCTGCAAAAAGTTTAAAGAACCATGTGTTGTAGTTAGAATACACTCTTTAAACGAACACATAAGAAAAGATGGATGAAATGTTATATTAACTCGAGATACTGAGTGACTGCAGAGACAGGTTCAAGCCTTAAAATGTTACTGAAAAGCAAAATCTAGTACAGAATTGTTGGATAAGAGTACTATTATATTGAATAGATTTATATTTAAGTTCAAGAGTTTATTGAAGAATATTTTTTGAAACAATTCATATATGAAATTGTGAGAATATGCCTATAGGCAGACTGTGCTTGTGTTGTTTTGACGCCAAATATGAGTGCTTTCGCCTGTCGTACATGTCAATTGGTCGTATAAACATTATTGCTGCGGAGCGAGCGAGCCTGAAGCGAGCGAGCGTAGCAGCAGTTTTTAAGTAAATTTTATTTAGCGCATGGAATTGTGGTCGTGCGCGCTTGCGATGCGCAGTCTCAATTTGGCAATCTCAATTTATATATCTATGAAACGCTGAAAGTACACAATCGATTGCAGCTAGATTCAGTGTCTGTAAGTCTGTTTGTATATAAACTATATATTCTGCTAATCGACTTTGCTTTAGCTCTTAGTGCTGTAAAGCATGGAAGTCTTACATAGAGATGTCTTTAAAAGGTTTTTCTATCCATTCGCGTTTGCTTTCTCTTGCTGATTTCCATATTTTGCATCAAGTGATGTTTCATGTATGCCGCTTGACGTCGGATTGTGACTCCGTGTGAACTTGACACAAAGTCACAGATATGCAATTGATCGTCTAAATCTAAATTGCCTGACTGAATCATTCTGATTTGTGCAAGGTTTGACCTAAATGGGCTACTGTAGGCATATAAATATGTACGTTTTTATTCCTATTTTACAATGGACTTAATATTTTTGTCTAGTCGCGTTCATATATTACTGTCAGAACAGACAGGGTCTATGTAGGTGACTCGCATATCCAGCAAAGTAAGAACATAATGATGGAACAACGCTTTCGTTTATAGCTTTCCAAATGCAAAATTATTTTGCGCACATGTATATATTTTAACGCTTTTATACACGACAAAAATATGCAAATTTCCTTGCGTGGCAGTGTCAAATTACTCATCGCAGTAAACATGGGTTTCATGTGGGAATTCCATGAGGGAATTCATGTGAGAATTCCATGACATGGAAAATATTGATATTTTGAAATAGATGTTACCAAATTTGATGTCTTTCATGTTTCGTGATATATTTAGCTTGTCTCATCCTTCAAACTATGCTAGGGTATGCATTTACTGACAGCGCGCAAGCCACTGGGTCAATGCCAATAATTAGCTACCGTCTACTGAATATAATTTGTGTTGCATGTTTGTTTGCATGTTTGTTTCAAGAAGCTAAAGAATAATAACAGTCACGCAGCATTCCCTACCTTGCAGGTACCCTAGTTTATAGAAACAAGCCAGATATAACTGTTCTCTGGCAGCAAGTAAAATAGAAAATATCTTCTAAAAACGTAGCGAGTTTCTTTACAGTATAGAATATCATTAATCACGGCGTGCCGTTTATCATACATGTACATATCAGTTAAGACTATATATTATGTCTTACAAATTAATCATGCATGTTATTTGTAGTTTGTTGTGTAATAGCGCTTCTTTATACTAGACTGTCCAACTGTATTGAAAGTATAAAAGGAGTGCTGCAGCTCAAACTATTTAGATTATTGGGGTTTTATGCATGCTTGTGTATTTTGAATCTATATTGCGCCAGCCAGATATGATATATTTGACCATGCATGTCATGTGAACGCACTGTAGATAAATTTAAGCACATGGAAGCCAATTTGATTGTTTTGGAGTTTGAGAAATTTTTACGCATTTATCTAGCGAGCCATTCAAGAGATAAATACAATTATTGATGTAATATTTGTATAAGAATTTTCTTTGTGGTTTTCCATTAATTTATGCGTTTATTTCACACGGAGTTGGAAGAGATAATATTAATGGCAGTGATAGAAACATGTTATACGCTTATTAAAACGTTTCTGCCATGTATTTTGCTGTAAAGTTTACCATGCGTGGTAATTGACAATTCGTTGCCAATGTCATTTAATGAAAAGCGCTAGTGTAAACTGTAGTCTATATAGTATATAAACTTTTCAATGCAAAGTCTAATGTTAGGTATCGCCGGTAGTATTTTGTTCGATATTTGTTATATAAAAATGTGTTTAAATAATAATATTTCACAGTGGAGCCTTTTCGCTAATAAGCACAGATTATTTCTGCTACACAACAAGTATGTATTCATTTGGAGTATATGATATGTGTGTTGAAACATGCGGCAGAATATAATACTCGAATGGAATCAAATCTATTCGTGTATAGTTCAAATACTGTCGTAAAGATATTCGCAGACAAATGGTACTAAGCCTGAAGATATAGGCAATAAAATTTTTCGTTGTCAATGTCCTTTAACACTGCGGTTCGGTTGCGGTTTGTGCGGTTAGCATGTGCAGTTTGTGCGATTAGCCGATGCGGTGTGTTCAGTTAGCGGGTGCTGTGCGTGCGGTTAGCGGGTGCGCTGTGTGCGGTTTGTGCGGTAATCACACCACAAACAGAAAAAAACACTGCATGTGACCCGCGGTTAACCGCGTATTTGTGTGAAGTTACTTCTAGGCGGCAGTACTGTAAAGGACGGTTTGAGAAATAATCGCGAGCGAAGTGTCCTGGCTTGCCACAGTTGACATACGTACGTCGACGGCGAGATGCAGAATTTCCCTGGCGTTGGCAATCTTTAGCAAAATGACCAGGCGAATCACAGGTATAACGGCGACCGATCGTGGGCGAACGGAAAGGAACGCGCGTAGAGTTTTCGGTCTTCGTCGGGCGATTTCCAGGGCTTCTTGTTTCTCAGCAATACCAGCGACCATAGACAGGAGTTGTGTTAGTTGCGGATCAGTTGATTGGTGTTGAGTATCACCTTCAAATTATCTTTCAAATTCATCACAGGTCAAGATAAAAGTGCACCTATTAATGGCAATGACCCATTACTTCACCTCTGTAGACAAGTATTTCATTTACTCATTATTTTGTCGCTACCATAATAGGGTTATACTACACTGGTATGTTGTAACATTCACATTGACTATCCTAGAAAACATGCTAATCGTGAAAGATTGTACTATTTGAATGTACTAAGTTTCACAGAATTAGTTAAGCCATCAGTTCTGTCGCGAACTGATATCTCTACAGTCAGTTAAGACCGATTTACAGCGCACAAATGACAAGATAAATTCCATGACTTATTCACTTGTGATTCAGTAATACATATCACAATAACGAAGCCCTCTTGAGAGCTTTAAAAAACGTTTGCCTGCCAAAAAAAACCAACAAGCCAAGGGATATTATATAGTTGTATGCTTTGCTTTCACATGATTTAGGAGTTATGAGAACTTTCCAACAAACTGAATAGCTAAACAGGATAATTTTTGTAGTCTTCAGGGATTGTTCTCAACGTTTACTGCTAGGCAGATCTATCATTATTATGTGAATGCACATGCTATATCAACTTATATATCAAGCTGTATTTTGCACGAACCATGTATGACATATTTGGAATCATATTAAATTGATACCTGGGAAGGTTTGCATGTAACGTATTTGTAATTTATATAAGTATTCGGTAGTCCAAAGTAACGGTCCAAATAGTACTGTGTAGCTCATAATTTGTGAAGAAAATACAAATATACAATATGTGACTGTGCAATGGCGTACTGTTGATTGTGAGATTTTCATAATCATTTTCATATCATGAGTTTGTTTACAACAGTCGATCAACCGGTTTTCATATTGGTCTTTGATTGTTCAAATCAAAAGAAAACACATGGAGCGAATTACTCTAGGGGAATTACTGTCATAATTATATATGAATAACGAAGGCCGATTCAATGGCATGTTTATATCTTTTGTAGACTTGGGCAGTTAACGCTGTTTGAACAATTTATTTAAATAGTCGATCAGGAAAGTCATGAAAGCACATTCCTTGCGTCTAGCCGGTTGAACGCTAAATAGCTCATCGCCTTGATGTATATCAGCAGAGAGATATCCATAGTTTTTCTGAAAATTTGCAATCTTTTGTATCCGTAGTTACGTACATTAAAACTTTGTAATATTTTGAGCACATGAGTGGACAACAATGTGGAAGGAAAACATACAGTTACAATATCTTGTTCACTCCCCCTAATTTAAAAAATAACTTGAATCTCGACTTTCCCCCCGGAAAATGGACATCGAACCAAACGACGCGAAGTCGACTTCTCGATTCTTCTCGAGAATACATGTATCCGCGCAAAAGACTCGGTCGAGTGAACTCTGAAAAAACCTTAGCACGCCAAGAATAGTGTACTGCCTCGTTGAGCCTCGGCAGCAATAACATATATACACAGAGTAGAGATCGCACAGAGGTGGAACGGGCCGTCGTAAACACTTGGAAGACTTACGTTTTCGTGTACCCACCTGATTTCAGGCGGCCGGGCAAAAAATGATTAACTGCGCATGCTCGGCAAGTTCCCCCCATTCTAAGTTCCCAACATTCCCCAAGTTCCCAACATTTTCGGCTCTTTAAAGTTTCACAATCTCAAGGTCTTTCGCATTTTTACGCACTTCTAAAAAGTAAACTGCAATTTAACTGCGCGTGCTCGGCAAGCGTTTGAAGCATAAGTGGGTACACCCGTCACACCTCTGTATGATCTCTACTCTGTGATATATATTAGGATGGAAGGCATAAAATAGTTTTAACACCCACTGCTGGCCGATACATTGTGTTTTCAGAAGATCATCCGGAATGAAAAACAACCTCAAATCGAGTTCGCAGCAATAATTTACTATTGTACAAATTACATTCGTGTTTGTCCGTGTTCGCTTCATGCGCTTGTGCTGTGTCGCCATTGAGCATTGGGAACACATTTGGCTAACGCTTGTAAAGTTTACGAAAGCATTAATAGATTACTCATTTGCATAAGTCTATAATTATTAATTTTATCATCACTTCCGCGGAATGAAATCGAACATCTGTTGTTTAATCACTTTTCCTGTCAGTTATTCCACTCATATTTTATCTAGGTATCCAATTCTCCTTGAAGAATTGAGATGTATATACCGAATTCCTAAAAAGATTATAGGTTGTTGTGCATTTTCAGAAAACAGAAACATGTATATGATGTAACAATGGATTGAACTGAATAGTATAAGGTTAAGCACTCCTTCTATACTCAGTGATTCCACTTTGAAGGAAATTTCCTTTTGAAAGGATATTTTGAGGAAATGAAGGAAAATTGAAGGAAATGAAATTTTGAGGGAAATTTTGAGGAAATTCCAAAAACAAGAAGAAAATTTGTAGGAAAATATAGAATATTCAAAATATTGACAAAAAAGCACAACTCTCATCATGAAAGTGTATATATATAATATAACACAGCCATGCAGTCTGTTCCATTATAACTTTCACACACGTTGTGACGATTATACCAGATCCCACTATATCTAGATCAGTGGGTCACACGTGCACAAACACACGTGCACAGTACGTTAATATGAGCTTGTTGGAATGCTTTACGAAGTGATGTATATGTTGAAGCCGTGATCTTCAGGTTAGTATTTAGCAGGCTCCATTGAACTAACTATGCAACTAACCCGTGTCATGCACCGTTTGCAACTAAGGGACTGCATGGCCATTAATTACATTGGAGGGTGGAGGGGGAGGGGGGAGGGGGGGGCTTGATAAGGAAGGAGGCTTGATAGGGAAGGAGGGCTTGATAGGGAGGTTTTAATGTTTTTAATGTTTTAATAGGTGTGAGATATTTTCATGCATGAAAGGGGGGCTGGATATTTTTGTGCAAGTAGTATTTGCCTAAAGTTTAAGAAGATTTTTTTCGTATAAGATAATAGATCAATGATTATATGAGCTTAAATAAAGTATGTTTCTTTACTTATTGGGGAGGGAGGGGGCTTATGAAAAATTCATTTTATCTACAGTTACAAGCGTTGTATATTCTGATGTGGTATATTCAATGTTTAAAACGAACATTTGAAGGTTTCACTTCGCTCAGCAAATCAACGTGAGGCTAGTTGAATGTGACATTTTGCTTATGAAAGGCTTAATTTCACGAAACTTATTGAAGGAAATTTGAAGGAAATTTCAATGCTTTTGAAGGAAATTTCGATCAAAATCAGTACAAAAAAAGGAAATATTCATTTTGGAAAGTGGAAGCACTGTCTATACTATCAGTTATGCTTTGGTTCAAAGACCTACGCAATATGCTGTAGAAGTGAGAACAATATGTAAGTGAAACAATCGATGAACGTCGGTTGAATTAATGGCAGTCGATATTCTAGAAGAATTCAGTAGGATTTGGGGCCAACGATAAAATATAACGGTAACCATTTGTGTGCGCAGCATGACACATAATAAATAAAGTTGTTTGTTAAGTATAAAAAGAAAAAAACTCGTTAATTAAAAGTTCCGCGTACACTGACGTATAGCGACATTAGCTTGGCTTAAGATTTGAAATCTTTTCTAAGGTTAATATTTAATTTACAGTAAGGTTTTGCTGTTATTTGAGTTTTAGAGATTATTTTGCATTGCTTGCAAGTTTTGACATTGTTATTGTGGTATTGTTCGTAATATCGTCCGTAATATGTTGAGTCAGCAAAAAGTTATATAAAGCGGTAAAAGGTTAAGGGGGTCCACTACAATATTTTAAAAGAAAATCCTATTTTGAAATTAGCCATATTATGCATCATTAATGGTCCCTTTTTCGTTTTCTTGTGTTAATTTTTCTATTTGTTGGCGTAAAATGGATAAATAGGGGAAAATAGCAGGTTGTTTGAAATTTTGTGCCGTAGCAACCACCATAGAAATACATGTTATTGGAAAATCGCGAGCATTGGAGCATTTACGAAAGTTTTTTTCCTCCAAATGAGTACCACCTACCCCTCCCTTGCTATATAGTGATTTTAAACCAAGTACAGGTCGGTTATATTTAGGCGGGAGAGGCGTTATAATGGCGTGAAAGCAAATTGTTTTCGTGCTATATATTTTCTGTAATTACGGTTCCACTTCAAGGCTATGACTGATTGAGGACATCATGTAAAGTCCGACGAAAGTCGATCTGCCATAACCTTTCAAGGAACCGAAGGGTTAAACATTGCATGGTGTCTTTTTAAAGACGGCAACGGCGGAGGTCACAGCTGGGAACCAAACTTCGGTTTTGAAATAGTACGTGTTAAGCATTTTTGAAAAAATCTAGCATGGCATTTTCATGATATATATGCCTACCTCTCCCGTTTAGGATGCGTTTGGCTATGTGATTTCGAGCCCGAATTAGTCAACGTATATTTTGTTAGTATATGAAAATATAGGGGAGTTCCATGTCGAATTTTTCATTTGTGCGTATAATATAAATAAATAAAAGGTTTCCCAATATAGGGCGCATACACTTGCAAATATATTGTTTATTTAAACTGGCATATACAAATATAACTTTTACATCATTTCCAAATATCTATATGGGCACATTTATATACCGAATATATAAACTATAATCAACTATGTATCACTAAAAATTGTAACACTAATCCACAAATTGTATAACAGTGAGTGATTTTGTGTCAGCCACCCATATTCTATAATATTAGAGTAAAAATGAGGAAAAAATACTTTTCAATGCATAAGACCACCTTAATGTGACGATCATGTTGATAAACCAAACATTGAACTTTAAATGCATTTTTCTCGAATTAGCAAAACTAGCGATTTCCATTATTGCGCGCAGGATATCTGAAGAGGCATTGAAGCTATCTTGATAAAATTTTCAGCATAGACTCATCATATCAAGCTCTAGGAGTTGAACTAACATAATTGAGGTATGTTGAATAGTTTTGAAGTGGTGACAGTTTCCATGCGAGTCGTCAAATGCCCTTCCAGTTTTTGGCCAATAAAACTGGTGATAATGTTTCAATGTTGATTGTTTTAGTTCAACTCCTAGACAATGTTATTTGTTAGTAAATAAAAGTTATTCCAGAATTTTATCATTAATCCTTATTTAGTTATTGTGTTTATAAATTTGCATGAACTGTCACCACAGAGGGTGCTTTATCTCTGTAATCATGCATGGCAACAATGTTTTGCAGCAACATATATTTTTTGTCAGAGTGTTGAGACTAACAACATATTAGCAGTAGAGATTCAATCGTGATAAAAGATAGAAAAAATTTTTTTTGTTGTGGACGACCTTAAATTGTTGGGTTCCAAGTTTTTGCGGAGTCTAATGTTTATTTTCAGTGTAATATGCGTAATGTCAATGTTTTAATCTTAATCCTTGTACTTCTAAAGAAGTAACAAAAATGGGCGTAAATTATTTATTGTTATTCTCTAAATAAGACAATCAAAGGTATTTATTGTAAAGTAAAATTAATATATAAAATCATACAAACAAATCTGATTCTGGTTCATACTGTGTGTGTGTAGATAGATTGTATAAGTTCACTTCTCCGCATAAGTCCCTTATTGACAATTAGTGTTATGGACTTCTTAAACGTTTACCAAAAGCCATACACAAGAGCTTAATAAACCGAAAAAAATTTGAAGAATTACGGTAATGCAATTAAAAATTGATAAATTACAAGACGCCGAAGACCTTTAGAATAATTAAACGTCTTATCGCATATGTTAAGTGCGATTAATATATTAACTACGCCGGCAAGAACGTAAAGTGCTGTCCCCATTGTTCATAAACTTTCGTGTATGCAAGCCTTGATACAAATATGCATCTAATGGAAACGTCAAGGGCAACGTCACCCATAATACATGTGTAAGCGCAAAACAAAGTTTCCTGTAAATTGTTTTAATTTAACAGGTATACTGCGTTTACAGCAATTATTATTTAGTTTTCATGAATTACTGATGAATAGATGCAGTAAGTTAAATAGTATATAGCAAAATTAATGTAAAATTAAAACACAATAAAAATATATCCGCTTATAACCAAATACATTTTGACCACACAGATGCATGCATGAATATAACTTGTGATATCAGTATATAGTAATAGTATGGAAAAGAATCACGGCAAATAGATTTTACAGATATACAGTGTAATACAGCTGAAGCAAGTGGGCCATGCATATTCAAGTGTGTATAACAGTATGATTGTGTATAATATATTCGTCTATAGACGTAGACAGACTATCTTGAGTGTGGTGGTCCAGTGTGGCTAGCAGCTAAGCTGGCAGAGCAGACAATTAAGATAACGGTTGATCGTAGAAAGTCAAAGCTACCTGAAAAATACAAAGAGAACTTCAACGTTTTGAGAAAAGTCCCTTTGTCTGGAGATTAGTACAATGGGTCGGGGACAAAACACAATAAATGCTTAAAAAGAAGCAAAAGACAAGAAATGCGTTAAACTTATAGTAGGAATATGATAACCATATATCTTAATAGTTATATTTCGAATATTAGAATAGAATAAGCGAATATTTTAGCTTTCATGCACAATGTTATGTAATCGGAAACGATTCAGCTTAGCATTGGCTAATAAACTGTCAATGGAATTTGCTTGCTCATACTGTATTGCATTAGCAATTATGACATAGTTCTTGTTAGAGTAATTAGGTCATAATTAGACCTCTACCCGTTAGTATAAAACTAAAAGCCCGAGCGCAAAACTCACGCATTATTCGTTTCAGAAGTTTATCGACAAAGGCGGCTCTTCCTGTCCGGCACATCGAGAAATATTACTTGAAGGTCCATTTTAATCTTAAAATATATACAGACCATTTGTATCTTGACAAAATATTTCAAATATTGGCGTCTTCGCTGTCAAAATTTATCAGCTATTTTGAGCGAGAAACCACTACAGTAGCTTCGTCGGGAGAATTGACTAAAAATGGCATAAATATTACATGAAAGCTCATAACAAACAACTTTACCTTCAAATGCATCTTCTAAGTCGTTACAATACCACTCTTCTAGCATTTTTCTACAAAAATAACCTAGTTTCTTCCAGAGAATGTTATGTTAAAAGTTGCAGTAGAAAATCGGAACGAAAAATTGAGGAAAATAGCGGGAAAAGAATTATTAGGGTAATTACACTGTTGATTTCTGAATGCTAATTCGATAGTTTGCTCAATAACTACAGGATAATTATTCCCTCGGCACTTTGACCAAAATTTGCCATGTGTCCTTGAAACTTAGAACCTTATCAAAATAACGTGGGTTTTGTTATGACAAGGTATTTCCGGAATTCAATTTGTCCTTGAACCTAAGATCCTTATCAGGTAACGTAGGTTTTGTTATGACAAGGTATTTCCGGAATTCAAAACAAACTTTGAGGTGTTAACATCGGTGTCTATCATATCATATGATTGAAATAAACTATTCCTTACCTAAACATAAATAGTGCAGTCCCTTTCTATATACTTGTTGTGCAACTAGGCACGTTATTTTCTTGTGTACAAGACAAAAGAACGCAAACGAGCGAGTTGAAATTGTCAAAGTCACCGAAAATATGACGCCATTTTGCTTTCTTCCCACAAAAAATAACTAAAAAAATGGAGTTAAATTTGAGTAACTTCAGCAAAAGACAGTTAATCGCGCATACTAATTAGTTCGCCAATAAGCGCAACTCTTCCAACGAGTTATTTTAACTCCAAGTAATGGAGTAAAATATCCCTAAAATTTTAACTCCACCAAAAAGGAGCAGTTAAAATAATTCCGTGAAAATAACAGTGTGGTTATGCTTTTATATGTCTAAATATATGATTATGTGATTTTTATGTTTTATGTGTCTATTTCCATACATTTGACATGCTAAACGAATTTAGACTAATGGGTAGACGGTGGCGGAAGCGGTTAGCGCGCTGCCTCTTACCACTGAGTTGAGCCTGTTTCACAACAGGTCGAGGCCACTGTTGGTACTCGCATGAGATCGGCAGTTTACTCAAATAACTCATGTAAGTTGAGATTCACTCCTGTGCTTCGAGGGTTTCCCCCGGGTACTCCGGTTTCCTCCCTCTAATACTAACCCTTAGGAACTAACAATGGGGCCACAGTAATTGGCTGACGCTGTTGTGGACTCCCTGCCATTGAGGCGAAGTTGAAAAAAAAAAGAAGAAAAAAAGGCTACACAGCATTATTACAGCATTATTACAGCATTATTACACGCAAGGTTTCGAAACAATTATATAAGCAGCATACGCTGGACAAACATAGCATGTGAAGCAGGCTAATTGTGTTAAAGTTAGGGTGGGAAAAGAAAATGAGCCTGCAACAATCTCTAAGAAATTTGGCGGTCCTAAATGTTATAAATGCGTCCTTTTTGAAAGTGTAAATTTGGGTTTCAAACTAAAACGGAACAGCCGCCAATCGTCGAAATGTTTTTGACAGTTTTTTTCTCATTGGGTAACTGCATTGACAAGTTGAAGAACATAGATATAAACTATAAACTACTAGAAAAAACGTACATGCAGCAACCCCCCCCCCCCCCCCCCCGCCACAGCTAAACAACGACAGTTTCCAACATTATACTAAGATTTTTTGTTGCAAAATCTGCGATGCAAAATGCAGGAAAAAGGCCATTGCACCAGCAGTCTTTCTTCTGGAAAGGGATTCGGTAAATCAGTGGCCGTGTTGGTCCGTATCTTCGATTCAGGTATTGGATTATCTACAGTTTAGAACAAAAAGACATCAACACTTAAATTATTGTTTTAATAATATAACAAACCTGCCACTAGAAATTTTACTTTCTTTCGTTCATTTGTCGCTTGGACTCTTCTTCTCTTTTTTGCTAATGTTAAAGTTCTTCCAATAAAGTCCCAAAAGCGACCTTTAATTCATACTTTCTCATGTTTTTCTACAATCTTACTCACTCGACTCCTGACCATTGAACTATAATAAACTGAAACGATAACTCAGGGGGGGGGGAAATTGAAGCCAGCTTAATTCAGTTTTTCTGAGGTTTGAGTTGAACTACTTAACGCCGAACATTGGGCTGTATATGAAATTGAAGCTATTAAAAAGTTCTATTTGATATTAAAATTTCAAGACTTTAGGTAAAAAGGAAATACTTAAAACTTTGAGGGAAAATTTGCCGTATCTAGTTTACAAAATTGCGGTTGTTTTTGTATTTTTTAAGTATTTCCATTTTGCCTAAAGTCTTGAAGTTTTTATATCAAATAGAACTTTTTAATAGCTTCAATTTCATATACAGCCCAATGTTCGACGTTAAGTATTTCAACTCAAACCTCAGAAAAACTAGCTTGGCTTCAATGAATCATAGGACTTGATCATAGGAGTTAGCTTTCCAGTTTACTTAGAGTTCACTGCTCCTGACAACCTGTGACATGTCATACTTTTGACGATGACCACCCACCAGTGTGACCAGATTTTTTCAGGACCAATTACTAAAAATGCCTGCGAAAAATTACTAAATCCAGAAAAAAATTACTAAAAGTTGCACACTTCCCAAAACAGCTCATAAATCAGTTTTGCATTAACTACCATAATGCTTAGCGAGTATAATGAGTACTAGAAATACACTCATGCAGAATCCCCTCGCCTATTCGAACTCAGGAATTATACTTTCCAAAATTTATTGTAACATGAAGTATTCGGTCAATCATTGTAACCATAGCAACACACAATTCTTTTACTTTTGGTACAAAATGTAAAAGAGTAATATAAATATTTGTAATTTTAACTAAAAAATTATGTATTGTCCCACTATATAAAGTAGATATGTTATTACGTACTCTTTTAGCTCTGGTTGTTGTAAAATTTAACCTTAAAAACGTTTTTTGACAGTATATTTTTTAAAATTTATCTTTAAAATGAAGTTTTTGACATGTTTAGAGCGCGCGCTTTTTTTTGAGAGCGCACGCTAGGTTTTTTTTAGAGCGCGCGCTTTTTTAGAGCGCGCGCTTTTTTAGAGCGCGCGCTTTTTTAGAACGCGCTAAGTGAGAAGTTGGGGGGGGAGGTGAAAAAGCGATGGGAGAGGCGAAATGAACGCCTGCCCAAATCCTATTCATAAACGAGACAAGGCTAAAACAAATACGACTGGAAATTATAGCAACACCTCTTCAAATAACCAATGAAAAAACGCTGTGGAAATTAGTGATGATTGACCGGTAACTATCCGGAAATTGATGTTAATTGATGTTCCTGAACCTCGCTGTAGGTGTTCGCTTGCAAACATAAGTTGTGGTGCATTCTGAGATACTTTGGCCAATTTTGTATCAGTAAGTGAACATGCAGTCATTCCAAGAGACTGTACTTTAGTAGTCTGGTCTTTCATAATGCTCTCCAAAGGACATACCGCAATACTACAAGATTGAGTACCGCCATCTATAAAAACCTCTAGCTTCGATTTGGCCATTGTAAACACTTGAAAGATTAAGCTTTTCCCAATGCCCGTTGGCAGACGTCTAGACGCAGCTCACAAACGATTTTTGCTGTTCTGGCTTAAGAATAATTTCATAACCTAAACGCTCAGATAATTCAGACACAGTCTGCTCCGCTGTCTGACGAAATACAATCCCACCATGCGTTAAGGTGGAGTTTATCTAAAAGTCGAGGGTCGAGAGTCGAGAGTAAAAAGTCGAGAGTCGAGACTACTCGAGAGTAAAAAGTCGAGAGTCGAAAAATTCACTAGATAAGGCCATATTATAAGATGTAATACTTAGATGCATACCTAGCATAGTTTGCAGGATGAGACACCCTAAATATATCACGAAACATGAAAGACGTCAATTGAAAGTTTTGTAACATCTATTTCAAAATATCAATATTATAATACTATACTTTATATAATAATAACTTTTAACGTATAACAGAGCGTAACTACGCGATAGGTTGTCCGTTTTGGAACATCCTGTACTGTACTGTACTGTAGAACGTACTATGCTTGTTTTTTCGCTATTTCTGGATAATTGATTTATTATACTTCTGGAATATCGCAACTTTAAGAGCTGTGAAGTCGACTCGAAAGAGCGTGTGTTGGAGGTGAAATATAACTTGAACCAACTCAAAATAAGGTGTTGGGTATTGTTTTATGCAGCTTGCCTTTGCCGCTGTTTCAGAGTTTGCTATTGACGAGTGACGGAAGAAATGTCGGGGGATCGTGCTTTTCTTCTTTTTCAACAGCTTTTAGCTCACGCTTTGTGAGAACAGCTACACTCGTTCTTTGTGAGAACAGCTACACTCGTTCTTTTTTTCACATGGGTTGAGTGATTGGCAAACTGACAATTTTCGGAGCGCATGCATCTAATTCTATTGCATGAAATAGTATCACTATTGCGTATAACCAAACGCAGCCAAGAATAATTTTTTTCAGAAAACAAGAAGTTTTTTTCCATCAAAAACGAAGTGCTTCGAGTCGCACTAGGTGACGAAATTTATATACTCCGTTTAAATGGCCATGTGCGTGAAAGCCAGGCTGTCAGACTTTCTACATCGATCGGCTTCAAACTCATTGCCTGGCAAATGCCTGCCAAGAGTACACTTATATATTAAAGCATGCTTATACTTATTTAAAACACTTGTCTTGATTTCATAGCTATTTGGTAATTGCTGCGGTAGCGAGCGAGAGCGAGCGGACGCAGCAGATCTAATTTGTGTATATAGGGGATTTGTGAATGAATACTATTGTCATGCATATTATTGTCATGATATGGTCTCAGTTCTGAATGCACTAAGACAAATATTCGAATGGCAGTGAGTTGAAATGAGTTGTGCTTTACATGTAGGTGACTCACATATCCAGAAAAGTAAAAAAGAATGATGGAACAAATATATAGCTTTGCAAATGCAAAATTATTTCGCGCACATGTATATATTTTATTATTTTTAACGCTTTTATACACTACAAAAATATGCAAATTTGCCTGCGTAGCAGTGTCATATTACTCATCGCAGTAAACATGGGTTTCATGTGGGAATTCCATGTGGAAGAACAATACAATACATGGAAAATATTGATATTTTGAAATAGATGTTACAAAACTTTCAATTGACGTCTTTCATGTTTCGTGATATATTTAGCGTGTCTCATCCTGCAAACTATGCTAGGGTATACATCTAAGTATTACATCTTATAATATGGCCTTATCTAGTGAATTTTTCGACTCTCGACTTTTTACTCTCGACTCTCGACTTTTTAATCTCGACTCTCGACTTCGACTCTCGACCCTCGACGTTTAGACAAACTCGGTAAGGTGCAGTTGTTTTTAACACTTTTCAAGCGTATTACCGATTTGTTGACAGATCTCACGGAGTGTTGACGCGAAAGCGCATATTAGCCAATGGGAATTTAACCGAAGGTTTTGGACACAAAAGTCTCGTTTATGAATAGGATTTGGGCAGGCGTTCATTTCGCTTCTCCCTTCGCTTTTTCTCAACCCCCCCCCCTAACTTCTCACCTAGCGCTCGCTCTAAACAAAACCCTAGCGCGCACTCTAAAAAAAAAGCGCACGCTCTAAACAAAACTCCCTCCCCCACAATAGAACGCCTGCTACGCAGTCTATTGTAGTATTTGCAGAACTAGAGAGACTAAATACACTTACCGTCATTACTTGTTTCCTGGCCACCCGCAAATGAGCGCCACGCACAAATACACTTTGATATATAAGACATAATTATATAACTTTGATATGTAATAATCTCTTCATTCCTGAAGATGACTAAAACCTAGTCGGCGAAACGTAGAATAAACCATTTAGTTTCAAAATATTTACTGTTTTCGTAGTTACTATTATATTGTATTTTTATAGATTATATAATTATTCAATTCAAATTATTTAGTCAATTAAGTGAAATATTCTTGTCTGAACAGAGCTATATTCAATGATGTCTGAACACAATGCCAAGGGCAAGAATCACGAGACGTCGCAAAATAAAGAAAGTTCATTCGAATTGCCGACGAACAAAAATTCCTGGCAACGAATCATCGAACAACTCTTGGTGTTTCTCGTCCATCTACACTCAGGTAAATTATTAAGTATAAATTTAATTGTCGGTTATCACCCTTTCATACTTTTTGAAAATTTATAACATTAATCCAAACCTCATTGTCAAATCATTTTTAAAGTGTTAAATTAATTAACTGACAAGGGCTTTGCACTATTTAATCGGAAATGAGCAGAGTACCATTACTATGCATTAGCAAAACGCTGACCCACGCATTATATCATTATATGTCATAATACATTATTCTACAATATTCGAAATTATTTGACCAAATTCCACCGCTTCACACGATCATTCGTTATGTCTTCGCCAATACACAGTGTATCTATAAAATATATTTAGTTTCTTTCATTTCCTTCTAATTTCTATTCTATAGTGCTAAGCCCGACAAACAGTATATACCGGGTGGGGCAAATAAAAGTACGACAGTTTGATTAAGTATAACTTAAAAACTGAAAGAGCTATTAGTAATAGCTCTTTCAGTTTTTAAGTTATACTTACACATAAACAAGTTGTTTTGCATTCAGCGATGTCTAATTTAAATTTTGATATGTGCCATGTGCATTTTCATGCAATATTGACCGAGATACCTGCGTTTAAACTTGAGTAAACATTTTTGGAAGTGTCGAGAATTAGCTAAAATGTCCTATTAAATAATTTGATAACCATGCATTAGCATTTTACGCATGCAAATATTCGTTTCAATGAAGTGAAGTTGAAGTTAGAAGGCCAAATGTTAGAATAAAAGAGCATATCTATTCAAGAAAAATTTGTAACTTCAACTTCACTTCATTTAAATAATACTTATGATAAAATGGTAACGGTTATCAAATTAGTTTAATAGGCCGTTTTTAGCTAATTCTCGACAGTTCCAAAAGTGTTTACTCAAGTTTAAACGCAGTCATCTCAGTCAATATTGCATGACAGTTTCAAAAATGTTTACTCAAGTTTAAACGCAGCTATCTCGACTAATATTACATGAAAATGCACATGGCACATGTCAAAATGTACATCAGACATCGCTGAATGCAAAGCAACTTGTTTAAGTGTAATAGCTTGTTTAGTTGTTAAGTTATACTAAATCAAACAGTCGTACTTTTTTTTGCCCCACCCGGTATATATATAAACAAGTATCGAGTTTAGAATCATATGAGTAGAGTGCTCAATACTGAGGTAGAGCGGATATAACACAAAGAAAAAACTTGAGTCACTTCATTTAAACTTTATTCACTACAAATTTGTTTCGTATAGCAAGCAAAGCTAAGCTTGCTACACTCATCAGGTGAAAACGCGTTTGATGTTGTTATGCCTTAGGAAACTTGAGATATTATATATACATGTTTGACGTCATAGAAACTAGATGTTGGTTTATATTTACAGTGTTATATTACATAGATTAGCTATTGGTTGCTTAACAGGAAGTTTTTCTGTGTCTACAGGATGACAATAGTTCGTTCCTAGAGTTCAAGGAACTGAGTTGCGGATAATAAATAATAATAAAATTTTCATGTAAGCACAGGTTGCATCGCTTAGTTTTGTTCGAGTAACTCTTGCATTTTTTGATAACTTTCCACTTAACTGAATCTTGTACATTGGATTTCTTTAAATGCCAAACGTATTTGCTGAGTGCGGTAAAGACCCAAAGCTTGTATATTGTATGAATAAGACAGATATTTTTCTAGAGTTGTTCACAGCACCAAATTCTAACACAGAATGAGAAAATTTGCGAAGGACGCTTTATTTCACGGGCTTTTTTGCAAGCTAATCACTTTTTTACCATGACGTCACAGCTCCAAACAATAGCGGAGCCCAACATGACTAGGCTTGCGCGGACGAAGTATGACAGACCTAGAATCGGGCCTAATCGGGCCCAAACGGACCAAATAAAACACCTGACATTTTATAAAAGTAGTCAAATACAGTTAAGCATTGGTCTGGTAAAGAGCTTTCTTAATATGGGTCGCACACGGAAGAACTGTGCTGTGTTTGGTTGTGGAAGCACTAATCTTCCTAGACTTTCCAATCATCTCGATCTCGTATGGACTCGGAAGAACGCGCTAAATGATTAAAATGTAGTAAACGTGGAATATGTGTTCCTCGACAGAGCGAAGACTCCAACCTCGTTCCCAGGCTCTTTACCTACGCTCACCCCCGCTGCGGAAAAGACCCTAGTTCAGACTGGTCACGTGACACCCCAGAATCTGGGGTGTTTTTAATTAGCGCTTTGAAAACACTGAGGGAGGGTAGTTGAGTAAACATGTCAATTTTCCATTCATGTATGAGTGAATAATGGCGTAATAAATACAAAAACATGGGCTCACCTGTCCAGATTAGCAATGGCTCAACTTAAGGAAACACCGAAAAAGATATACGGAAAATTAATTTCAAACTCCGAGTCTATGTGTCGACTTTGTTGCGGCATATGAGCCAAAATATACAAAAAACCTGTACAATAAAGCAAATGTCAAACTACTGGCTTTTGCTGAAGCGGTCTATGGTGAGAGAACTCCCTTCCTCGTCTTGTGTGCCGACCTGGTGAAAGACGACTGGATAATTCTGGAAAATTCCAAAGCATGATATGTGGGAACCAAAAAACTATGATGCAAACAAAGAGATGTATTGATATTTCGCCTTCAACGCGAATCACGGAGGAGAAAAGGGCAAGAACTAGTCTGGAAGGCGAAGTGCGATCAACCCGAAGCCTGTCATTTTCATCCAACAAAGAAACTATACAATCCGAGGTATGTTATATTTTTTATATGATTCATCATTTATGTAATGAGATATTGTATACTATAATTTATGTGTAGATTTCCAATTTCATTTGCGGTATACACTGAACTCTAAAGAGTAAAGTTTAAAAGCCAATAAAAGGTTCTAAATATCTCGTACATTACAGGTTGTCAACGATCCTGTTTCCAAAACCGCGTCGTATGATTCCGTCCCGTTTACGGATGTCCTAAATACCGTCAATGACGAACTGAGAAATGTGGCAGTTAGAGACACGAAGTCCGTTCTTCGTAAAAGAAATTTTGAAGGAATGAGTTCGTTCTCTTTGGAGACTATATCGTGGACGAGTATCCTGTATAGTATTCAGAATTCTATCTGAATTGTTGGAGTTCAACTACAACACGGAAAAGAAGATCGCTCCGTTATGTTTGATTTACAGCGTCATAATGTTCAAACGATGCCATGAGTTGAGTTTTTTGCAGCGCATTAATACAATTTTACTGGCCGACAGTGGCGCTAATACGGAGGTAAATTATAATTATACAGTTTACTTAATTGTCATTTGAAAAAAAAGGAAAAGCTTTATAAATGCATATCAGTTTTTGCTGAGTTGTTCCGTGCGCAATTTTATATTGTCCACAGCGATGCTAATACGGGGTAAATTATATAAAATAGTTTATTTTGAATATTTGGCTTGTTACAAATTATGTCAATTTCGAGAACAATAGAATAGACGTGAAAAAGCTTTTTACGCGTTTGCCAATGTTTACTTAGCTGTATCGGCATTTTATTTTGTACATATAATGTTCGAATCATGTTGCCATTGACATTAATTGTAACATAAATGTTGGTCAATTTATTTTTCGCTATTGGTTTTCAGTGCATTAAACTGACAAGGTAGATTTTTTATTTGATTGAACTAGTTAAGCTGGTTACAGACGAGCAAGTTTTATGACAAGTTTTCATATGACAAGTTTTACTTGCTCGTTTGTATGGGTATTAAATTTTGCCAATTTTCTCTCAATGACAAGTGGCGAAGTGCACTTTTGCCCATGCATACAGACGAGTAAATAAAACTTGTCGTATGAAAACTTGTCATAGAAAACTTGCTCGTCTGTAACCAGGTTTAGGTCAGTCAGTGTCACTTCATTTGTAGAAGAGAAATTTCAAACCGCAATCTATTCGGCGCTTCGCTCGTTTCAAAAGACAAAACAAATTTTAAATTATTTAATATCAAACTTGTAAGTTTGAGTTACAAATTGTTTTTACTCTAGTTTTGATTGTTATACTGTTCATGTAAGGTTGCCCAATAGTTTATACTGTAGTTGCTTTGTATATTAATTTCTTGTGCCAAAAAAACTGTTATGGACTATTGTTACTGTTACTGTTACTACAGCTTCTGTGCTATTTTATAAACTCAATTTAGAACTCAATTTAGAGCCCTTTTGCAACTTTAAAAGCGATTATTTTTTGTTGATTTATAGCCTTTATTTGCAATTTTACCGCTCCTTTGAACACGCTTATTTCTACCGGAAATGACTTTTGCGCTTTACGCGTCTTAGCCTACCCTCCCACGGGACAAAGCTGTGGAAGGTGTCACGTGACCAGCCTGAACCAGGGTCTTTTCCGCAGCGGGGGTGAGCGTAGGTAAAGAGCCTGGGAACGAGGTTGCGAAGACTCCACCGTAAAATAGTTAAACATGGAGAAAAGTCTGGAAAGTTTACTATAGAGAGACGGCTATTACAAAACCAAAAACCTTTAACTCCAATAAGACGCGAGACATGTACACTGGGAAAATAAATAGAGTCCGTAATAAGTGGCTAACGTATTAATTTGTGCGTGGAAATTTCTGCCAACAGAGAATATAATGTTTACAAAGCGAAGCGATCCAAGTTGGAGGACAGTGTAAAACAGGGACAATTTATTTAAAAACATTTATCTGCATAGATATATTGTAGTTACATGTCATCACACTTGTAAATTACTTTAAGCAATAAAGTGTACAAAATAAACCTAATCTATCACTTGCTTAATTTAATATATGCACACATCCAAGCGCCACGTCACGTGATTATACTCTGCCTCGCTTCCATGTTTTGCTCTAAAAATGTATACATTTTCGCATTCGCCTAATCCCTTTTTTCCGTCCATAGATATACTGTATGATATCCTAAAATGATATTCTAAGACACTGTATGATATCTTAGGATATCATACAGTATCTTAGGATATCATTTTAGGATATCATTTTAGGATATCATTTTAGGATATCATTTTAGGATATCATTTTAAGATATCATACAGTATCTTAGGATATCGTTTTAGGATATCATACAGTATCTTAGGATATCATTTTAGGATATCATACAGCATCTTAGACTATCATTTTATGATATCGTAGAATATCTTAGCGGATATCATTTTAGGTTATCATACAGTATCTTAGGATATCATAGAGTATATTTTTATCCATTATTCCCCCGTTTTATCCACCAATTTTATTATTTGTACAATATTACCCCGTCCTATGCATTAAGGTGGTCTTCCACTCAAGAAGCACGAAAAAAAAGATGATATTGGGTGTGACTTTGGATGACCTTGGGTATTTTAAACGCGCCATATGAGAGCTCGTGTTGACCTTGAATGACCTTCGCAGATTTGACCTGACGTTGACCTGACCTGACCTGACCTTGACCTTGACCTGACCTTGACCTGACCTTGACCTGACCTGACCTGACATGACCTTGGCTCTGACTTTGACTTGACCTTTGACCTGACTTTGACTCTGACTTTGACCTGACTTTGACCTGACCTTGACCTGACTTTGACCTGACTTTGACTTGACTTTGACCTTGACTTGACTTGACCTTGACCTGACTTGACCTGACTTTGACCTTGACCTTGACTTGACTTTGACTTGACTTGACCTGACCTGACCTGACTTTGACTTGACCTTTTGACCTGACCTTGACCTGACTTTGACTTGACTTGACCTGACTTGACCTGACTTGACCTGACTTGACCTGACCTTGACCTGACCTTGACCTGACCTTGACCTGACCTTGACCTGACCTTGACCTGACCTTGACCTGACCTTGACCTGACCTTGACCTGACCTTGACCTGACCTTGACCTGACCTTGACCTGACCTTGACCTGACCTTGACCTGACCTTGACCTGACCTTGACCTGACCTTGACCTGACCTTGACCTGACCTTGACCTGACCTTCACCTGACCTTCACCTGACCTTCACCTGACCTTCACCTGACCTTCACCTGACCTTCACCTGACCTTCACCTGACCTTCACCTGACCTTCACCTGACCTTCACCTGACCTTCACCTGACCTTCACCTGACCTTCACCTGACCTTCACCTGACCTTCACCTGACCTTCACCTGACCTTCACCTGACCTTCACCTGACCTTCACCTGACCTTCACCTGACCTTCACCTGACCTTCACCTGACCTTCACCTGACCTTCACCTGACCTTCACCTGACCTTCACCTGACCTTCACCTGACCTTCACCTGACCTTCACCTGACCTTCACCTGACCTTCACCTGACCTTCACCTGACCTTCACCTGACCTTCACCTGACCTTCACCTGACCTTCACCTGACCTTCACCTGACCTTCACCTGACCTTTCACCTGACCTTCACCTGACCTTCACCTGACCTTCACCTGACCTTCACCTGACCTTCACCTGACCTTCACCTGACCTTCACCTGACCTTCACCTGACCTTCACCTGACCTTCACCTGACCTTCACCTGACCTTCACCTGACCTTCACCTGACCTTCACCTGACCTTCACCTGACCTTCACCTGACCTTCACCTGACCTTCACCTGACCTTCACCTGACCTTCACCTGACCTTCACCTGACCTTCACCTGACCTCTTCACCTGACCTTCACCTGACCTTCACCTGACCTTCACCTGACCTTCACCTGACCTTCACCTGACCTTCACCTGACCTTCACCTGACCTTCACCTGACCTTCACCTGACCTTCACCTGACCTTCACCTGACCTTCACCTGACCTTCACCTGACCTTCACCTGACCTTCACCTGACCTTCACCTGACCTTCACCTGACCTTCACCTGACCTTCACCTGACCTTCACCTGACCTTCACCTGACCTTCACCTGACCTTCACCTGACCTTCACCTGACCTTCACCTGACCTTCACCTGACCTTCACCTGACCTTCACCTGACCTTCACCTGATCTTCACCTGACCTTCACCTGACCTTCACCTGACCTTCACAAGTTATTCAAATTTCTTAGCGAGATAACCTTTATCAGCATTAACGATTTACTAATGACTAACAACTTAAGCATATAATTGTTTTTATATACGATGTTTGTATGAGAACTATGCTTGTAAAACTTAATAAAAAGCACTGCTTTTCACACTTTGCTATATAAACTTTGCACGAACTGTCTATGTTTGTAAACGTTTTCGGTTTGGCGTCGCTATATTGGTACAAAAAGAGCTAATAGATTTGTCTCTTGTCAAAATAAATTTACGCATGCATCCAACCGGCACTAATTGTTATGCCTCACATTTTCCCTCCAAAATCAGTGCGATTTCGCATTCGCGTAACCCCGATAATGCTGTGTATTTCTGTGTTCTTTCTGCAACGTTCTAAACAGATATTGTTTGGTATAGTTTAGAATGGTATTATTAATTCCTCTACTGAATCAATGAGAACAACCTTGATATTTCTTGAATGATGATACTGCGCATATGCATCGATCAGATAATGCTCACCCCCACAAGCCTTACATGAACTTTAGGTAGATACATTGCAGGACTAAACAAAATTCCTCTGGGAAACTTTGAGACATAACATTTCTTGATATTTAAGTCACATACATGTGATTATTCTTACTCACTTGTTGCCAGGATATGCTATTCAGGATATGCTATTCATGATTATAAGTATGAAATCTCCGGAATTTTCCAGCTTAATTTGACGAGATAAGCACCTTTCAATTTTGAAAACCTTTTGACAAGGACTACATCCAGCAAAAAAGGATGGTCCGGGCCTTAACCAACTGCAAACGGGGAGTTTTCTTCACGGATTGGAAAGGTTGTTTGAGGTTTAGTTAAAGATTTTAGAAAAGTCCCTAGACGTTGTATCTTAAAAAAGAACTCACATGCATCTGATTATTCTTACCCGCTGGTTGCTAAGATCAGTTGATAAACATAATTATTAGTATGAAATACGATCTCTATGACGTCATGGGTGGTGCTTGGTGCACCACCTGCACCACCTGTCGTAGAACTCCCCTTCCCTATACTTCTCTTTTGTGACATCATCACAGCAGTGTCTATTTTGGTTGGGAAGATTTCTTGGTAGTGATTTTGTACTGGTTTCCCAGATTATGCAACACTTTTCCCATTACTTGTCTCCAGCATGCAATAGTTTAGTCTATTATAGGTCAAATACCGGCGAAATAAGCTAAAAAGATCTGAAAAGTGTGGTAAGCACTGATCAATGACACCAGAGCAGGAACTATTTATGGTGTTGGCTAAATTGCGATGTGGTTTTGTACAACAAGACTTAGATAACAGATTTGGCATATCATGTTCCCGAATTTGGATGACCTGGATCACATTTCTTCACCAGCGACTCTCTGCACTGCCTATTTGGTCCACAAGGAAATTTATCGATGGAAACATGCCTTTGTGTTTTAAGCAAAACTTCCCACAAACAATAGAGTTATTATAGATTGCACCGAAATTATGATTGAAATGCCATCTTCGTGCAGAAGCCAATCAGCCACATTTCATCCTACAAAAATCATTATACTGCCAACGTTTAACGTGGTACATTCCCAAATGGCTACCCTAGTTTTGTTTTGAGTCTGTATGTGGAATCCTAAATTTCCTAGCAGCAGGAGATCAAGTTATTGCTGACCGTGGTTTTGACATTGAGGAAGACATAGCACATAATGCTACACTCAACATCCCCCTTTTTTAATGGAAAGAACAACTCAACCTTGAACAAGACGTTGCGACAAGAAGAATTGCTTCTGTCAGGGTGCACGTGGAAAGGGCTGTTGCAAGAATAAAAAACTTTAGGTAACAATTGCAAAATATATCGACAAAATCTGGACTGTTTGTTCCTACTTGATTCTATTCTTGCCTCCTATAATTGTGAACGCCAGAGTGAATAAACTTGGAACTTAATTTTTAATGTGCACATACATGCATTTACTGCAAACTGGAACACATTTCAATAAGTTTGGTTTGGAAGCAAGAAAAATATCAATTGGGTATAGGTTCAACTTGTTTTATAATAGTTTGTTTAAACCACACTTTACTATATATGAACGAAGTTTGTTTTAACTGTTAAAATGTTGTTAAATAGTTGTGAAACCCTGAAATTCTAATGTTAGACAAGCAATAGATAATCAAAGTAAAATTTAGTTAACACCGGAACCATTGTTTTCTCCCACAGATAACTGTCTAATTTATCCTTTCAACAAATATATATACACTACAAAATCTGCAGCGTAGCCATGGATCCCTGGATTTTTTATGATTTCTGTTGCATGTTCATGAATAATATGCATGATTTCTGTTTACAACAATTATATCTTCTGCATGAACTTGACAAAAGTTTGGATCACAACAAACTTCTTAAATTGTTTTATCTCTCTTTCAATTATGGCATTTAACCTCTCCAAGGCAAAGATTTGATGCCTGTTCATCTGGGACATGAATTAAAAAATTGGGGCTTGCACCCAACCAAGGAAAATTTGGGTTAACAATAACACCACAGACTGCAGAGTTTCCTTGTTTCTGTTTACTCTCCACATATTTTGTAATTGTTACTACTTCATTATCTTTGCTCCATTTGCATGGTTTTGGATAACCTTTATGCGAACTAGCTTGTAGCGTTTTGAATAAGGATTTTGGGTAAATGCTCTTCCTTCTCTCCTCATACCACCTATCACATGCTGACTGACCCCTAGTCTTCCTTTCTATTTCCCTCATCTTCTCATCTGTTACACTCAAATCTCCAACAAACTCCACATTTACCTCGTCAACATACAACCAGTTTACACCTGGATGTATAATATTATCCAAAACTTGCTCTCTCACTTTGCGGTCATTGACATTAATTCCAGTGTCCCTTAGTTCATGCATTTCTTCTTCGATGGAAAAAGGTGCATTTCATGAAATGGGTATGGTTGACAGTCATTTGATTCCATCACAAGTCTTAGATAGTCAGCTTTTCCTTGTTTTTCCAAATTTTGAGCAAACGTTTTAATCTCATTTTGAGTAATATTTCTGGCAAATTTTGTTGTGGGGTTTAGGTTATCTGCTTTACTCTTTCCATCACATCTTTTCCATGGTTTTTCAAAATTCATGTCTTCAAAATTCGTGTAAAATAGACTTGTCAATCTCATTATTTTTAGGTACATGCCACTGCTGTAAGACTTGTGTGCATGTCAAATCATCTGGCATCTCAATTAGCTCTACATGAATTTAATCTATTATTTGAAAAGTAACTGCAGCGACATGCTTACAACAGCCTCCCTTGCCAGCCTTACACGAACAACTACCATGTGTAACCTCGCCACTTTCTTGATTTAAATGGACATCAGGACATATATACAATATAGGTCTGTTTCTTCACAGATGCATTTACACAAGCTTTTATTGAGAAGTGAACTTCTCTATTTTTCCCCACATTAGGTTTAACTTGAACATTGTTTATATATCTGTCCCAGTTTCTTGTGTTTACTGGCATCATTATCACAACTCTTTCTGGACGGTACCGTCGAATATCATCTTCCAGAGGATGATGACTTTGAGCGCTCGTATCTTTGGCGCCCGGCCCCTCACCCAAAACGGACAAAATACCACCAATCGATTCAGCAAACAAAACTGTTCTTGGCTATTACCAAACAAGTCGCAAAACACATTGTTTTACAGATCTCCGTGAGTTTTAACATTAGTAATCTGATATATTTATTATATCGGTAAGCTAATTATATATTCAGTACCTTTGGTCGATTATAACTTCTGCTTTAAATTATTTTCGCTAATATACCATTTGATAGAGCTTTAAAAACAGTACCTACTGACCAACTTTCAAAGAAAAACAATAAAAATTGTCAAAGTTACGGCGAAATTTGAATCTTAGCCTGCAGGCCGAACTGGACTTTCAGACAAAAACAACCGGAAGAGGCCCAAAGACTGTTGCTATGGTTATTTCAGTGGCCGGAATGAATTTCCCAGGGTATATGCGTGCTGGAAAATACCCTATAAATAAAAAAAAATTCAAAATAAATACTTCTACTCGTCGTATCGAAGCTAAACTTTCTACAAGAAATACACAGAGAAAAAGCTAAATTTTCGACCAGAGACGTCTATTGTCAAATCCAAGAATAAAGAAGCTATTAAAAATTGTTTTAGTTGAACTGGAGGTATGCTTGGGATTAAACTTTTAGTACAGTTGAACCTGTATTAAGCGGTCCGATTTCGCAAGTGACCGCTTAATACAGGTTGACCGCTTAATACAGGTCTTAAATATAACATTTAATATAACAAAATTTGAACTAAACAGTAATACATTTCAATACACATACCAATACGTCCAAACGAACTGAAAATAGTGTTGACACTTTCAGTGTGACGGAAGTTCGAGTAATGAGATAAACAAAACTTAAAGACTTTGACATGTTGCCGAATAAAGATTTAATTATATATTGTATTAAGTTTACTGGAGTTACTTCCCACTGACCGTTTAATACAGTTAATAAAAATTAAGTCTGGGACCGTGGAAAAGGTGACCGCGTTCGCTTAATAGAGGTGACCTTTCAATAAAGGTCACTTAAATAGTATTTATATTATGAAAGTGATTGTAGATTCTTGGTCCACCTTTTTATTGCTATTTGTTTTGTACATTGGTCGGCATTCTTTGGCGTGCAAGGTTTGTCATCCATTTTTAATCAATATTTAATATATTTTAAAAAGAACTACTACCTGCTATTTAAATTATTAAAAATATTTACAGTTTTTATATAAAATAATCTAATTGAATTATTATTAAACACTCTAAAATCTTTGTTATTTATTTAAATTTTATTAACCTATATATTATTCAATGTAAATTTAAATAATTCTAAGAGTATTAAAATATTAATTTTAATGCTAGCACAATGTAAACTTCAAAGAAAAAGTTAGCTAACTTTAAATTAAATAACAAAGTTTAGGAGATACTAGTTTTAGGACGATAAAAACCAAAACAGCTACAAAGGATAAGGTACATGATTATTCTAAAGGAAATATCACAAATGCGCGAAAAATGATAAAATTTATATAAATTTAGCGACATTTTAGAAAACGTTCTGACTGCCCTGCACGAGTGCATGTACTCTGATTCTGCAACTTAAAGTTTACCCCATGCATGTCACTAATTATATGCAGGCAAATGAGCCAAAATCACCGCTAATGAGTCCAAATCTGCATTCTGCATATTCTATTTCATGCACAAATATACACATTTTCACCTGTCGCATTTTATCACTGCACATAATCTCATTTATCACTGCACAAATTGGTTATCACTGCACCTTAGAATAATCCCTGGGTACGAGGCTGTACTGCATGCCAATTGACGCAAAAACTGCAAGTAGGTATGCAAAATAAACACTTACTCGTTTAAGACGCTTTAAAACTCGAAAATCCTGTCCTTTCTTGGCCTTTCGACTGATTTATTTTCCTATTGGCTTTATATGTGAAAGTCCTCTAAATTGTTTGGGACATTTAAGGTGCGTTTACACGCTGCGAGTTGTCGTACCGATTTCAGATGCACGTTAATGATATTTGAAAAATAAGTGGCAAACGTCATCTGACAAGATCACCAACTGAAAATATTCGTCATTAACATTCAGAGAAACCTAAAATCGGGCCGACAAATCGCAGCGTGTAAAAGTATCTTTAATATTTGTCCGAATTAATATGTCCCGAATCCAGAGTACAATTTTGAAAAAAGTTTTCATATAAATGCCAAAAATAGAATGCCAAGATGGCATTTATTTTTCTGACGTATACATATAAAAACAAAATCGTTGTCTTAGCCAATCATGATGTTCCTAGTTACCAGTTTTCTCTCGACTTGACTTGTGCATGCGCATCATGCGGCCTGTGTACCTAAAAGTTTAAAATTCTATTCTCAAACGTTTTTTGAAAATCTGATGACGATGTTTGATGTTTGATGACGAAGTTTTAAAGTTTGATGACGAAGTTTCGTAGAATCAAGTTTTGGATAAATTTTAGTTATAAAAAGCTTTAAAATCATATTTTATGACACCCCGCAATTCATTGTTTTCAAAGACATGTCCAATCTCATATTCAACTGAAATTACTAGTTATCAGAATTCAAATGAAATTACTAGTTATCAGACTTATTTGTACCTCTTTTGTTCATTATGGTCGTGTCATGAAATAGGACAGTCAAAGCTTCACTCGCGATGTTAAATCTCATATCGCACTCGTACACATTTATTAACCATTACTTATATCATGCAACATTAATTTTCCTCTCGTTTAGACACTTATTATATTACAGGTTATTTCCGTTCCATTCAAATTTATACTTAAAATACCATGAAAACATTCACAAAAACTTTTAATTATTTGTTTTGTTTAAAATCATTTAAATTAAATTAACTAGATTATAGAAATATTATTTAAAACCTATGGTGTTTTTCTTCTTATACAGATTATTTGAAAACATCTTCCTTTCCTGACGGAGAAGGCAAGCAAACATGGAAAGAATTAAAATATATCGTAAGAGAGGCAGGAGGCAAAGTATTTCCTGTAGATTACAACTGCGATGAATCACACGATAGTCAAGACGACACTAACATGTTGGAAAATTTTATCGAGGTTGTCAATTCAAAATGTAAAGACGCATTAGGAAAAGAAAAAAATTCCGACACAGAACATTCAATCGATAAGACGGACAACTTTTATAAAAAGCTATTTTGCTTGATCAATGGGGTGAGTACATATTGTCCAGGACGTAAAAAAGAGCTGGAAAATGAAATTCCCGGAAAACTGACATCGTCCAGATCAAATTGTTTTGGACAAAGCGCATGCAGTGTGGAGCAAAGAGTCAGTGAGTTAGAAGCAAAGCTTGAAGAAAAAGAACAAGCCGTCTCAAAATATAAAAACGAAGGCGCAGAATTTCAGGCAAAAATTATCACGCTACAAGAAAACTTGAGGGAAACTGAAGAAATTTTGAATGACATAGCCAATGATTATTGTAATCTCAAAGCTGAAATTGAGAAAAGGAAAAGAGAGGCTGTGTTCAGAGAATTGTTTCAACTCAACCAGGGCAGCACTTCCTCCACTAAAAGTCCACAATCATCATCATATATTTCCACCAATTCAGAACATCAAGTGATTTCAGAGGAATCGAGTTCCAGCGCAGAACAAAGTTTAGCAAATGAACCAACAAACGCCATCGAACGGGAACTGCACAACATTTACAAAATGTTGTTGCTGTATATTTCTGGAATGTTATTACATGATGACAAGCTGAAGCTAAAAAACTGGGCAGCAACCAATTATTCCGTCGAAGTTTCACATGGCGCATTTCAGATCTTGGTTGAGTTGGATAAAAAGGGAATCATCAGTTCTTCAAACTTAATTGTACTGAGAGATTTCTTTGAAGAGATTATCCGCTTTGACCTTGTACTCATTATTGAAGATTTCTTGGCAGGAAATTATACCCTTTTACGAAGCAATCGATCTGCCAGAAACGAAAACCACAGCACACGTGGTAATGCAGCTGCCAGAGCAAACGAACGGCCATTTGATGCAATTATTCTCCATCCTCGACACCAGGAAGCGAGTGAAAGTTCAAGTCTAAGAACGTCCGTCGAAGATACGCTTGAGGTAAAACGAGAATTGAGGCATAACATACCACATGGGCAATCACTGCAGGTCACGGCAGGTGCAACAGGAAACCAAGTAGTTGTTGACGGCTCCCAACATGGCACAGGTAAGGCTATTTGCAAAAATATCGCTTTTGGATGTTTTTCTCAACACAAACTTCGGCATAACATTACCAACATGAAACGTGTACCCATTATGGCTTCGTCTATGTAATGAGACGTGTCATTATCGTAAAAATATAGTTAATAAAGTTTCGAACATACAAACAAGATAGTAATGTATTATATAATTATGTATTATATCTAGATTTTGTTGGCATCTCACTCGATTGAATAATAATTGAAGGGATTTGTAGACGGAAAATTATGGAGTGCAAATTATATACATTTATTAGACCTAACCAGGAACAGCTGCGAAAAATGCAACTATAGGTCCCTGGCAGGAATTGAATCTGCGGCCCTGCGATTTCGGTGCAGCACTCTAACCAACTGAGCTACAGAGTCCAGTTGTCGAGCCCTAACCACAAGTTGATGTATATATACTAGGGTACTGCCATGTTAAGTTGTGGCTAGTTGGTTAGGCCGCTGCACCGGAATCGCAGGGCCACAGATTCAATTTCTGCCAGGGACCAATAGTTGCATTTTTCGCCGCTGTTCCAGGTTAGGTCTAATAAATGTATACAATTTACACTCCATAATTTTCCATCTAAAAATATTTCAATTGTTATTCAATCGAGTGAGATGCCAACAAAATCTAGATATTTACCCACAACTTAACATGGCATTACCCTAGTATATATACATGAACTTGTGGTTAGAGCTCGACAACTGGACTCTGTAGCTCAGTTGGTTAGAGCGCTGCACCGTAATCGCAGGGCCGCAGTTTCAATTCCTGCCAGGGACCTATAGTTGCATTTTTCGCAGCTGTTCCTGGTTAGGTCTAATAATGTATATAATTTACACTCAATAACTTTCCATCTACAAGTCCCTTCAATTATATGTATTATAGCCAACATTACAAAGAAACAAAGCGGCTAAAGTAGACATGTAATACACTTACACTGTGACCTTTTAAATATATCCAAATAAGGCCTATACCGTATCCTGGTATATACTGTACAAATATAAATCAATCCTCAACGAATGCCAATCCATGTCAAGTTATCTTCGGAGATAAATTATATCAAGTTCTCATCAAGATACACATCAGCTACAGCTTAGATACTAAGTTAACATGCGTTTTTGGCGGGAATTATAGCTCATTCCAATCCCTGAGGTTCGCAATTAACATTTAAGGGAAAGGTCAAAACAATTAAAAGGAATAAGCCCGCATTGATTATCTTATTATTATATCTTGATATGGCAATAGGCCTTACCCAAACTGAGACATTTGACAATGATCCTTACAATTTCATGATTGGAATGATCAATCTTGTCAACGTCTAGTCTAGCATACCGGTAGTAGGTTGCGAAGAAAAGAAATGCACGCAGTAGAGCCTACCAAAATGTGAAGGTAAAATGCTATTGATTTATTGTCCGCGGAGAGCAAACAATTATCATTAGTTACAACGAAAATGATTGACATCATTAATGACGTACACTAACTCATTTAAATGATGAGATAAACAACATCATGTAGATATAACTGACGCACAGTGAAAAATGTAAAACGTTCCAGAGTAGGTTTGTATACGTCATTGATGTGTGGCAGAGATGATTTTTCTAACATTGTCCTGTATATTGGACTCACACCGAATTTAGTAATGCTAATTTGGCACAAGCTTATAATGTAAATAACAGTACAGAAACTCCGCCAGAACATGCACTATAATATCTAATAGCTAATGACTTCAAAATGTTCAGCTCTTTTCAGTTTATAGTGATGCAACTCCTACAGGGAGAAGGATGAATATTTGCAAAATCTGAAATGAATATTTGACGAAATATAACATTAAGAAGACCTAAAAATTCATGCTATTACGACTCTTAATAGTAGTAGTTTATTTTATTTTTTTTTATTTTATTCAACTTCGCCTCAATGGCAGGGAGTCCACAACAGCGTCAGCCAATTACTGTGGCCCCATTGTTAGTTCCTAAGGGTTAGTATTAGAGGGAGGAAACCGGAGTACCCGGGGAAAACCCTCGAAGCACAGGAGAGAATCTCAACTTACATGAGTTATTTGAGTTTAGTGAAGTATATAAAGATAATTAAACATGCAATTGCATAATATAAAAGGACCAAGATTCCACCAGATTTTTTCCCATCATTAGTTCAGACCTTTGTGTTAACCAATAAAAATTTATGATCCTTGCTAGAGCATAACGTTATACAGTATATCATATAGAATATTTTATATAAGTCCTTCCCAAATAGCTCCCTCGCCATATATCGCTACTCCAACTTAATGTTAGGTACAGTGCATAAGAAATTGACGAATGATAAATTAAAACAACACAGGTAGCAATGGAAACAAGTTGTCCAAGCCTCAACGTGCATTGGAGCCACAACAGCATCGTAGAGAAAACCACCACGGTCACGACAGCAGTGCGAATAATCCGAACACAGGACCATGGTTATGTGATCATTATAAGAGAAGATGTCTTGTAAAATTTGATTGCTGCAACATGCATTGGCCATGTCACCGTTGTCACAACAATAAAAGTACCTGTGGTCGAAGGAAATTAAAATCTCGTGATATCAAATTGTTAAAATGTATTTTTTGTCAAAGAGAGCAACCGGTAAGTTTATTGATGGAATTTTAATTATCTCGCGATCAAATATGGCAAATACAAAGTATCTTAGTTAGTATTTTGTAGGCACTGAAGCATTTGATTAAAAAAGCAATGATTAAAAACCATTCGAAGAGCAAAAACCGCCTTAATTAGGAACCTGTGTTGAAATATCATGAATTTATAATATGATTTTTCCATTTTCGGAAAAAGATGTTTTTTGGAAAATTAGCGCGGTGGAGCTTTAAAATATTTCAGTCGTTTTTTACGGAGTCACCAAATTAACATTCCACAGGAAAACCCAAATCCGTACGTAAACTTATGATTCCGTATGCACATCTATGGATACTTTGGAATCACTTTGAAACTTTGGTTCCAAGCTCTGAACTATATATTTAACTGAATTCATATTAAAAATGTTATTTTACTTCCGGAATTTTTCATCAGAATATTGAAAGCGGAATTAATTGTGATCATAGAGTGCTTAAGATTATTACCATTAACTTCTGAATGCTTTCATTACAATTATCAAAAAATAAATTGCCCTTTTCGCACTTAGAATTTAAGGTTTTAGAGTGTAAGGCTTGCAAAGGACGACCTTTTTGAATTTAAATCATTTTCTTACGTTTTGATTTGAGCTGACTTGCAGAAACACACGAATCAAAGCAGTAGCTAGCCTAGTTTACTAACAGGGGTGTATATAGTTACCATTAGGTCCTTCCCCTGGAGGTTTGGGTGGAAAATAGTCAGGTGCTTGGGGAAAGAAACTGATTATAAAAGAGGAAATGAGTGAAAAGAGGGAGGATGGAAAAAGAAAAGAAAAGGAAAGGAGTTCAATTAATGGAATTTTGCTTCCAACTAAACATTGTTTTTTTCTTCTTTGGCAATAATATTAATGATACCCTAAAAAGGCAGGAAATAGCCACTCTGAACTTCCAGGATTTATTAATTTTCTGGTAACAAGCACCCGGAACACCTTAGCTATACAGGATCCAACAGCATGACTAACCAATTGGCTTATTTGCAACTTTTTGAGTATTTACTACTCATGATCAGTCTTCACTTATCATTTTTTACTTCTGGTAGGGTATGTGGGTATATGTAACAACCCTCATTCATCGTCGTCACCAGCAAAACAGATGCGGGTAAATGCCTGATAAGTTAGGATGAAATAATAGTTAGATTTTGGTGCTGCCATAGGTGTATGGGCCAAAAAAATTGATGGCGGCGGACACTAGTTTGTCATCCAAATTGCCCGACATTATTAAATGTCTAACAAATACATCTTAGAAGGAACACCAGGCTCTTTATAGTTGCATTTCATAGGGTAAAGTATCATGCAGTGCCTTCTTTAAAGGAATTTTCACTGAGGGGACGAATGGTGTTAACAGGTTTTTCAGGCCGTTGATGTTATTTAACTACAATAATTGTTTTAGTAATATTACATATCGTAAACCTCCGATTATAAGCCCTGGGCTTATATAAGTTTGCAAGCGGCTTTTGATGGGCTTATACACGGGGGCGCTTGTATACGGGGGGGGGGGCTAATAACGCGTGTTCAGATGGGTCTTCGGAGGAATAGAACTTCCGTGTACATACTTCCTTTACGGGCCAAAGCTACACAAAAGATTCGTCCATGACGTCTTGAAACACCATCAGGACGAACATTCAAGCGTTTTGTAAAATTAATACTTTATAACATTTAAATACACACTGCTATAAAAAGTTTTTGTTCAGTTACCGCAATGTGGAATTTTTTGGGTGCAATATTTTTATATACAGGTATAGAGGGCTTATATTCGGGAGGGGCTTATATTAGGTGGGCTTATATTCGAGGGGGGGGAGTGTGGCTTATATTTGGAATGGTGTGAACGTTAGTAATGTGATGGGGTTATAGACGGGGTGGGCTTATATTCGGGGGGGTCTTATAATCGGAGGGGGGGGCTTTGTGTAAACCCGGGAAGTTTTTGAAAATTTTGGTCGCAGAAAAGCCATTTCCTGCATTCAGGACAGTTAAGGCTGTTTAATTAGTAGGTGATTAACTAAGGTCAATCTTGGAATCTTTAAAATTGTATAAATTTCTAAAGAAATCCCCAGGACTATGCAAAATCTTGATTCAAAAAAAATCCTAATCAGAGCCGTCAATTCTTATTCAATTCGGATATCGTCATTATCGTCGAACTGGTAAAAAAAACAGAAAATAAACGCCAAAACGTTGCGAAAAATATTACGCTCCCCAGTTATAAAGTTAAAACCCCCTGTAAATTATTTAGATTACAATTTATGCTATTTATTATATGACAAGACCTCATGACATACAACCAAATTGCCCAACTCTTGAGTAGAAATTGCCCGACTTTACAATTTCTGTCAAAATTGGGGCAGCCCCCCCCCCCTCTCTGCCCCCAACCTACCAAGATTCCATACAGTCTGTTATCGTTAGCACAGCTAGGTATGCTTTATTTGTTTACATTTTTTCTATCTAAGCAATAGACTTAATCAACGAAAATGTGGCAATTTAATATATTTTTCTCCTTTCATGGCAAAATAAATTGTTAAGGTACCACAATCAAACTTTTCAAGAAAATATAACCTAGTTAAACTGTTTGTTTAACGATCAAGAAGCTCCGATATACGCATGTGCGGAGTGGACTGTACAGCAATTTTAACTATTACTTACGCTTCTTCGAATAATTGTATTTAGTTCATTCATTATAGCTTATTATTATGTTACGAAGGTATTGTTAACTGTCGATGTATGAACATTAAACCTGCGATCAAATATATAAATTCAAGTGTGTATATAGCAACTAGTGTAAATGCTTTTCCACAACTACTAATTTTGGAAGAGTTACTTACTTCCCCTGCCAGAACCTAGTAAAGAAATAATAAGTGAAACTGATCATGCTTGATAAACACTCTAAAATAAGTAAATAAGGAAAATCATGAATCCTGGAAGTTTAGAGAGGCCATTTCGTGCATGTTTAGGGTGATATTATTGCAAATAGAAAAACAAACAATGTTTATTTAGAAGAAAAAATTTATCTCCCTTCCTTTCCCATTTCCATCCTTCCTCTTTTCAATCATTTCCTCTTTTGGAGTCAGTTTCTTTCCCCAAACACCTGATATTTCTCCACCCCACCCTCCCACAATCATCCAAAGGATGGAGCAAATGGTAACTATGTACACACCTGTTAGTAAACTAGGCTAGCCACTGCTTTGATTCGTTTGTTGCTGTAAGTCAGCTCAAATTAAAACGTAAGAAAATGATTTAAAGGATATTTACAGAAATATGCTTATGTTTTCTACATACACGCTCGAAAGTTCTCTCAATATTTATATTTTTACCAAAGGTGAACTTAATTCATAATCGCTTCCCAAATACCTTGCTGGCCGATAGAGACATTTCACTGCATGAAAGAAACCATGCAAATATGTATATAAATGAACTCACTTCGTTTATTTCTTTAATTTTCTCCGATATATTTCTTTTTTAATATAATGCAAGCATTTAGAAGTTAAAGGTAATAATCATAAACACCCTATAATCACACTTCCGCTTTCAATATATACTCTGATGAAAAATGCCCGAAGTTAAAGAACATTTTTATGTGAATCCAGTTAAATATATAGTTCGGTCCTTTGTAGCCAAGTCTCAAAGTGATTCCAAAACATTTTTCTGCGGGCGGCTAAATAGAGGAATAACTGCGCCATCTTCGAATTTACCACGTAGAAGTCAAGTTTTTAAATGAAGACTACCACGGGTGTACTCCATAGGACTGGTTTCAAGGGCCTTTCAAGTTCCCTTGTAAGTTAGAATTTAGAATTTTTTATATTTTTTTTAGAATTTTATAAAGTTTGCCACAAATATTCACACATTATTATTACAAAATTAAACAATAGATTAAAACTGTAGTGGCGAGGTGACCTCTAGAAACCGTAAGGCTTATCAATAAAGTCACCCCATGTATATACAAGTGTAACTTACAATCTAAAGACTTGATGTGTAGCTTCAGACATTAATTAATCAATTAAGAAGAATTTCATTCAAGTATAGTATTCAAGGACTTCAAGGAGTAGCATGATTCCTATCTGCATTTAAGTACCCTAATCGGACATTACAACGTAATTGCTTATCATGTTTCGCAGTTCAACGAGAGTTCACAGTTCTGTTGTGGCTGTGGTATTAAATTTGCTGAATACTTCTGCGCAAGATGCAAGCACCTGACAGGAACGGATGATAACCCATATCATTGTGAAAAATGTGGTATTTGCAGGTAAGAGATGACATGACAAAAACATAATAGGTTTACAGCAAAATCATGTTAAAATGATTGAACCAGGCAAATATGCATGGTCATATTAATGAACTTATTAATTATACTATTATAAACCTTTATTATTTAAAGTTTGTTCACGTCAACCAGGTAAAATATCAGACATGTTTTCGCTTGATTACTGGTTTCGATACCCTGGTGGTGGCACGCGATATGAATCTCACTTCCCTTGGTACAAAATGTGAACCAAGCACATGATTGCATGGTCAGTTATAATTAGCAGTTATAGAATCGATGTGATTGGTTAAACAAAAAAATCGGCTTGTTATACAAAAATAACAAAATGTTAAATGTATGTATTTTATAGTTTATTCAACGAACATTTTTGTCGCCTTTCAGCCACGAAAAGATACGATATTGGTCTTAAATTATAGCTGAGGTTTTTCTCTTGAAATTTCGTATGTTTTGCAGAAGAAACATCGATATATTTGGGTTAAAATTCGTCAGAAATGGGTGAGAAGTCGGTATGTTACATCACCGATTATAAAGTTATAATTCGCCATATATTCTTCAAATATTAATGCATTTATGCCAATTATACGTATATTCCTCTGGGGCCATTTCAAAATTTCTCTGACAATCTGACAAGAAACAGTATGACCAGAAGTTAACTGTTCAAAATACGTCACAAAATAGAAAACCGGTTTTACATGTTCTGTAACTATAACTGAACATGGAAGTGAGATTCATATCGCGTGCCACCAGAGGTTATCTTCCGCCCCGCGTGAAACAAAATACGAGCGAGCATAACAGGGCAGAATAACAAAACCTTGTCAAATTGCGCTCACGTCGCAACCTTTCGACACTCTAGTGTCCTCATGAGTGGTCATTTCAAAGTTGTACCGCGGCGCCTTATATAATCGAGGGGTGACGTTGTCTGCCAATAAGGTGCAGATAGCTTCCGTCATCACTATTCAAAGCACGATGATTTACTTTCACGCATGGTGAAGATAGACAGGAGTGTCGAAACGTTTCGTCGCCAGTGCAATTCGACTGGGCATTGCATTCATTTAACTCAAACCAGAGTAGCGAAAGAAAATAAACCTTCATTTTGTTTAAACAACTGTTCTGTCATTTAAACTTTAGAATTCGTGGAGATAGATCATTCCACTGTGATGTATGCGGTGTTTGTCTGGACGTTCAGCTCAGAAATAATCATAAATGTCGCCCTGATTCAGCTCACGATGAATGCTGTATTTGCCTTGAGGTAACTTTTCTATATTAGCTGATTGCCTTTGAATTAGTGTTAAACTGTGCATTCCCGCATTGAATAGATCCAATGAGCGCACCTTTATTCCATGTGGCAAACACATATAAAAGTATAAAACTGTGAGCAACTGATGGTGGTACTTGGACAAACCTACACTATTTTCCCCCATGAAATTATTTATTTCATATAACATACTTTAAAACAAAACAAAACATTTGGCATGGCGGTCGATGCATAATAAACATTAGGGAGGAGTAACACTAGGAAATTATTTTTCTGCGATACATTTTTATGTACCGCAATCCCAGTCATTGTTTGGGTTTCACAATTTCGTAACATTTTCGGTGTTTCAGTTCTAATACAGTTCAAGTACTATCCGGTAAATATTCGGAAAATTTACCGGATTTCTTGTTTCTCGCGTAGCACTGGAATTATCATTTTATGCTTATAGTATTTAACATCCTAACACTGGCCTTATCATTTCATTTGGATATTTTCATGCGCATTTTTAATGATTACATTAATCCACGTTTGTTTCTCGTAGGACGCATTTACCGGATGTCAAATCTTGCCATGTTCACACAAAGTCCACAAGGAGTGCGCTACACAAATGATCCGAAGTGGAATGTAAGTATCTCATATTTTTCATTTTCAAATTGATATAGTCGCATATTCGTAATTGCCAAGAGTGAAAGTTTCAGAGATGGATCCATAACACCCAGTGGCGCCGTGGCCGGGGGGGGGGGGGCCGGGGGGGGCATGTCCCCCATATCGGTGAGACCCGTTGGAATCTTCGTGGTCAAGCATACCTGCATATACGAGCGGGAATTTTACTTCTCTTCGTTGCTTGACAATGCGAAACATGTTTGAATAAAAAATATATAGATGAAATATCGGACATCGGACTCAGTTTACGTTTTCCCGATATAAGTTTATAGAATAGTCAATATTTAAGAATTATATACTTTATACGATTCCACACATATATCATCCGCCGGGCTTTGCGCCTTTACAGCTAACCCCCCCCCCCCATTTTTCTAAGAATCAAACTTATGAACATTTTCGTATGACTTCATATATTATTTTTGTGGGAAAAACTTGTGTTTGTAGGAAAAATGCTGCCCTTGGCCCCCTAAAACATGGGACCCACGACGCCCCTGATAACACCTATGACTTACTGTAAAAATGTTTAATTGCCCACAAGATAGAATTTGTACGTACTACCTTAAAAGAGGCGGTGAAGTCCGGTGCGTTCAGTGTATGTCTGATGCGAGATGTAAACAAAGTTTTTGATCCACTCCTTATGACAGATTTTTACTAGAAACTTGCATGGTTGAAGAGGCAATGAGTAAAAGGTTATATCACCACGATTTAGAGTGCATCATCGACTGTGCTGAACAGTCTTGACCGCCTCTTTAAACGAATTATATCTATTTGTTTTGTCACACAATAGTACGATCCATCTACTTTCAACCTTTTTTCGTTATTTCTTTTAGCACTCGCTGTCCCATCTGCAGGGAGAGTTTTGCACACAAGTTAGAGAGACGGGCCTTTGCGAAAAAATAGGGAGAATTAAGGCAAGAAATAGCTATCTCTTCGACGATATATCCATAGTATAAGGGGCTAACTCCAAATTCAAAAGGTGCGCTTTAAAATTTAGCTTACTGAAGAATTCTGAATGTAAGGCCATGTTACGCCAGGTTATTTTATTGCAACTTGAACCGCAATTTATAACCGAGCTTTGTTATGTAGAGAAGTATGAATCGAAAATGTGCGAACATAGCGAACATACCTTTCATGCCTGCAGTATTTTTCATTCTCGTTAATTTCTTTGGTCGCTCCGGCTAAAGGAAGAAAAGCTACCTCTGCAAAAATATAATTTACAGGCATGATTTGTATTGGCTGAAATTTAAAGTTTGAATTAGAAGAAATTTGTAAATTATTGTAAATACTGAAGTCATTTTTTTAAACCCGACAAAAGTCACGTTATTATCATTATAATCAATATACCATGATCGTGATGTAATCTAAGTGATATATTTACACCAAATAACTCAATAGAATTACACCTTAAATTGTAATTTTAATTAGTTTTAGTATAACTATAGAAATTAATATTTTGTAATTTTACATTAAATTCGTAATTATATTTAGCAGCACAGCTCTCTGGATGAGCATACTTATATGAAGAGATTACCATGGATAAAAAGATTACCATGGATTACCATTTATTGATCGATTGATTGATTTGACAGTCTTCTAACTGATTGATTGTTTGACTGATTGATTGACTGAATATTCTTCAGTCAACTATCATTAGGTTCAAGTATAACTTTGGGAAAATGATTGAAATCTCCAGCGATAACGATAGCACAGCCACGGAAAAGGACTTCAACCTTTGTTAGGGATTCGGATAATATTCAAAAATTTGATGGTCATTCGAAGAAGGAGGGTGGGAAACACAGCCGGCAATAACGCAGGGCACATCTCTCGGTAGTATAACTGGCCCGGTATGAGCCCAAAGTACCCCAAATTTTGTATCTTTCGAACTCATCCAGACTTCTACATTTTATTTGAACTCTGGTATAGAGACAGACACTTCAATGTAGTCCGGAAATAGGATCTCGCCTGATAAGATTGCAGTTTGCCAGAGATATCTGATTCTCCTCAACAGTGTTTCTAAGCCACGTCTCGGAAATAAAACGAAAATCAAAGTTGAGTTGAGATATAAGGACCCTGACCTCATCGATTTTAGGTGCAAGAGACATGACGTTTGCCATTTGGCAACACATGTTTCTGTAGTGTATAGTGGTTATCACGTACGTCCAACACGAGCAAGATCCCCAGTTCAATCGTGGGCAGAATATATGCGCGCCATTGACTTTTGAGACTGTGAGGAATTAGATGCTTATAACTGGGATAAATTCAATGCTAGAACTATCTCCGCAATATTTTTTATCCAATAAGCTTGGATTTTGGTCAGAAATACTACATCTTAAATTGCAACCCGTTAAAATATTTCAATACTGCAGTGTTACACATAAGTAATCCGCCATCGTCAGTAATATCCATTCTTACCTCAAACGAAAAGACAAAAAAAATGTAATTAGAAAACTCACCCCAAAATTTCAGTCAGGAGTGGGATTCGAACCCATGCCCATATTCATGGACCAGAACGTCCAGCCGTTCAACATGAATGGAACAAGTTTTCGCTCTTAAGTCTGGCGCCTTAGACCGCTCAGCCATTCTGACTGTTTGCGAGATCCCTAAACCAAACGCTTAAGCCATTTCTGCCATCAATACATGTCTCTTTTCATTTAAACTGAGACAAGTTGGCAAAAAGCGTTGTTTAACGGCAATTATGTATTGCATCATACTCATTGATGTTGCATAACATGACATGTTGACGTAATGATAATAGACGACAAGATCAGTCGTATTTACCACATTACTCCACAGATTTTGCCAAATTTTGACCAAATATATTCTTGAATATACAGGCTTTTCGTGATGCATGTTACTTTACCCATATAATTTCGCTATACATATGCATAACTGTTATATTTACGCTACTGCAAACATAAGATGAGATTTAATCAGTACTCCATCAAATTTATGACGTGCGCACTCGCAAGGTCCCCAGTTCGATCCTGGGCAGAAACATATGCGTGCTATTTCCCTTTGAGACTGTGAAGAGTATAGAGGCTTATAATTTGGTTGGCATAAATGTTAGTACTATCTCCGCAATATTTCCAATCCAATAAGCTCGGATTTGATGAGAAATACCTCACCTTAACCTGCAACCGCTAAAATATATCTATGCTGTAGTGATCTAATGAAAATGTATTTTACACATTGTTAATCCACAATCGTCTGTAATATCCATTCTTACATCAAACAAAAAGACAAAACAAATGTAATTACCAAACTTACCCCAAAAATTTGGTCAGGAGTGGGATTCGAACACACACCCATATTCATGGCTAGAACGCCCAGCAATCCCACATAATGGAACAAGTTTTCCCAGTTGAGTCTGGCGCCTTAGACCGCTCGGCGATTCTGACTGTTCGCGAGAAGCCTAAGCCGAGCTAAACGTAACACTTATGCTATTTCTGAGATCAATACATGTCTCTTTTCATTTAAGCTAAGTCAAGTTGGTCACATTGACAATTGAACGTATTGAACAAATAAAAAATGAAATCAATAGTACTTTTTGAATCTCGATTTAGGATGGATCTTAGATAGGGACCTAGAGAAAAATTACGTACTGATTGACGTGACTTCGGATGTGGAATACTGAGATAATTATTCGTAGTCGCTCTCGGTGTAAAGATGGAGACACACCCCTGGTCTAGTGATATGACATTATATGCAATTTTACCAGCGTCGTACTGGTTGGAGACAATACTTGAATAATAATCATAATAAGATCATTTACAGTCAAACCTTTCCTTATGGACACCTCTTTATTACGGACAGTTGCCAACATCCCTACCACTCTGTAATACGGTCACTTTACCGAGTCCCTGCACTGTCCATACTAGATTGGAATGTCGAAACGTTGGGTCGAGAATGTAATTTGTTCAGGGGTTACATTTATTTACTTAAACTAGGCCGTCAGCTAGTGCACCAAAACGTTTAGTTTCATTGGACACCTCGTTAAGCTAGGAGAAATTTACATATTCTTATTGATTAAAACACGCTGAATCCAAATCTAAAAAGTTCTTGTCGAGAATCCCTGCAGTTTTTTTGTATTTCTCGATTGAAATCTTAAAACATTCACTGTTTTGAACTACGTTTATTAGCAATTCCGTGCAAAACTCATCGTTCAAAAGCATTTCGTAAGAATCGAACCAATAGCCTCCTTACTGCCTACAACTCGGGCATATCCCGGGTCATTTTAAGTTACGTATTTAATTCATATCAGGTTTCAGATAAAAATAACTGACCTTTTTTTCTGATATGATCGTTTGAATGTGTTTTTTTTGACAGCGATGAAGCGTAATATAGAAAGAGTATAGAGCTTCGTGAAGATATCGAGGGCTTTGTAAGGCATATTGACAATGGATAATGTAGTTTTCGACGGGGAAACGAAGGCCAACACGAGGATACTTTCCTGACATTAGCGTTTGCCCTACTTCGAATACGAAAATCCGTTTAACTTTCAGGTATCTATGGCTATTGCCCAATTTTCTGATGCATTAAAAAAATTGACGGAGAGAAGTTATTTCCTTGCAGTTGGTGCGACAAAGTCTGCGAAGGACGGCCTATAACAAGGTCAACAAGGTCTGACACACGAAATCAGAACTTGGGAACACATAACGAATTGACTAAAGCTTGGCTTATATATCTTCTAGTTTAATAAAAATCATTGCTTCAATAAACGATGCAAGCACAAGAATACAATAAATAATCTGAAGACTCGATATCTGCCATCTGCCACGGCGTTTGATAAGGTTTTATATCACCAGTGAAACATCAGTTGAAAGCATGTCAACAGGGCAGAATAGCCCAACAGAATATGGACGTGAGAATACAGACGTGAATCGTGTCACATATATACGCATTATATCTCCTCTTTTGAATACAGAGGGATTTGTGCAAGGTGTTGGTACCTTGAACGTTCTTATCTCAAGAAATGAACAGTACCAGACAATATTGCAATTTTGTTTCAATTGGAATTGTTTTATTTACAATTAATAATCAGTATTTACAAAACACATTACATTTTTACACCCTATCATCGTTGTGTTTGTGTAAAATACCACATTTATTTTCTCGACAAGGCTTTCGATCTGTGAACCCTCATCTATATATGTGCAAATAATATACATTATATTGTTTTGCAACTGATGTATATGTGGCTAACTGATTGAAGGCCTTGCCAAAATTAAGGTTTGCTTTTCTATTGCTGCTTAACAAGAGGCATAATAGATGGGGTAGTCTACCCATTATAAAATTATATAATAAATCTGCCTCACAATTAGGCACTTTCTGAATACAGCAATCATATGCCCCAGCCACACAACACTGTAGCAACTGATGGTACAGGACACCTGGGTACAAGACACCTGCAGCTAGAGAGTTCAAGGGCTATTCTTGATGAGGTGTTGGTGGTGCAGAAGCTACAAATCTAGGGGCAAGGCTGCAAAACTGTTTCCAAGGGCATGTCAAGATGCAGTCAGGGTCACAAAATTGACCAAATAGATATTAAAAACAATGAAATTTAGGGGATAGATAGAGTATAAAAATTGTTTATATCAAAGCACATCCCAGGTGTGCTAAAACTTTTACATTGAGAAATCTCAGGTGCAGCATTGACCAACTCGGCAGTCTGGACAGAACAGATGTACTAATGTGCTTTGAGGAATAGTGGGCTGACATGAAATGCTCAAATGCATCTCGTTTCATTTATCTTTTACTCCAGGAGTGTTTACTGTACAGTACAATCTTAATTAAACTACATACAAATATGAATCTACATAGCAGCAAGACTTTTGGGATCTTCAAAATACATAAAACAAACATGCTCTATAATTAACTAATAAATACTGTGTATGTATTTTGCAGTGGACAATGAGGAATATAAGTAACATATATAGACATAGTGTTTAGACAAAGCACAAGCGTATAATATTATAAAGATAAAAACTTGCGCCAAATGTACACAATGGCTTTAAATGAAGGTAGAACAGCAAGATATTGTCACTATTCTTGACCTCAAGAGCAGGTATCTTGAAAGCTAACTTCCTTCGCGTTGCCTACTTGTTGAGCAGCCATAAAAGCATTCTTTTGTCCTGTCATAACTTAAAACTATCGCTTAAATGTAGGAATACAATGGAACACATCTGAAATTCGAAGTTTAGGTGAAACAGGCAGAATAACCGAAGATGTGCAATATGATCTTTCTCGCACATTAACAAATGCATAAGAAAATAAAAAACACATGCCTCAAACAGCTGTCGCCTGTAAGTCGAATAGAAACCGGCAGATAATCAGCGCATGTTCTTACAAGTATGATTTTTGAAAGATGTGTTTTCACGAAACTGCTAATAAACATAATCACGCAACAGTTAATTTTTAAGATTTCAATCGAAAAAATTAATACAAAAAAACTGCAGGGTATTGCTCGTTTGCAATCGACGCCATCTTGGTTGATTTTCGTGGCAACTAAAAATCTATATTCTTCATTCTTTGTCGTATTGTGCCAGAAATCGTATACTATTCATAATACAGTAAGATGTTTTCAAAACAAACCAAAAATATTAAAGTAACTCAACTATTTCGATGTAAACGGCTGGACAAAACTTTAAAATCGACCAAGATGGCGCCTAATGACACGTAGGAATGAAAGGTTTTGCCCGCCTGTTTTTCTGGTGTTCAGTTTTGCTTCGACAAGGATATCTTCGTGTTTACTTACTTTGCCTTTTTCAGTTCACTGGGCTGAAAGCAAATCAAACTTCGCATATACTAACACATGTCGTATTGGTGAATCCAGAGGAGAAACATCTCGCCGCTGTAGTGAAATACCTGAAGCTGCACAATCTAGGCCGCCTCAAGTTGACAACGTACGCGGAAAAAAGAGTATGTACCGCGATCTTCTGGCTATGCGGTCGCTATAAACCATTGCTTTTATTCTTAAGCTTTCGTTATGTTTTCATTATACTCAGGTACCAATGGCAATGTCCACAATATAATAATTATTCCTTTTCTAACATTTCGCAGATACAAATTCGTACAGCGATCATACAGCTTATTACAGCAGCTGAAAGACATAAAAAGCTTGGAGGAAATTGGTGCTCCTACAATAGAACAGTTTGAAGAGCTTTTGAATTAAATGTCAAATATGTAAATTTTAATAAAAAATATTCAACGTTGGCATGTACAATGTTTACATGTAATCTGCATGCCCAGTATAAAATGTTATACTAGAAAATCATAAGCTCTGGATCAGGACAATTTATCCAAGCAATGTCGTTTTGTGGGATGTAATTTTCTACTTGTGCAAACAATTCTTCGCAAGGCATGAAATCAGGCGAATAAGATGGTAGGAAAATAAGGAGAGCTCCAGTTGCATTAATTGCATCAATAACTTCCTGGGTATGATGAATCGCTGCAGGACTAATTCCATGATCACAAATTCCTCATGAGGATGCATTGCTATGGACACGTAAGGCCTACCAATAATTTTTGTGTCTACGTTTCCGAACACACGAAATTTTTGTCTGTACCGGGAGATTGTCCTTGCCGATAACTGCAACAGATAACTGACGTCTTCGTTATCAAGACCACCGTAAATCTTGGCTATATGGTCGTGGAATTTTACAATCTTACTCTGCCTGAAGAATAATTTATTAACAGTTTAAAACAGCGGAAACATACTCTGATAAAATCCTCCATTATGCTTTTCGCGCGTAGAGGTCGAGGTTTTAGGGTTTTAAGTTTTGACCTCCAGAGGACAACCTAGCTTAATTGAATTAGCTGTATCTCGGGTCCCAATCATTTATTTAGTAAAATAATATATCCGAACCCTTTTTAAGCGGACACCTTACTTGAGGTCCCAATGAGCAAGTTAACCCTCTTAAGCGGGCAGACAACAGCTGTTCTAAAACAATTTTCAAAACAATCAACAGTAAATATCAGAAACTAACAAATTTGCCAGATTAAATTTTTCTTTCTTTACTTTTCTTTCAACCAGTTACAAAAAATCTATCTCCTTTGATCATGCTGTGTTTGCTGTGGACCCCATTTAAGCGTACATCCCTTTTAAACAGACATCCCTTTTAAGCGGACATCCCTTCTAAGCGGACACCTCGGCGAGGTCCCGAAGGTGTCCGCTTAATAGAGGTTTGACTGTACATATTTTTTGTATATACGTTTTGTATATAATTTTTTACTCCATGAGAATGCCGGAGAAACAAGGAGAATGTCTGCGAACTTTGGTAGAGTCAAACTTGAAGCTCTCGTTTCACATGTGATAAATATATAATTAAGCAAACGCATATTTCAAGAATTAAACCCTGGTCACAAACGCAACATGAGCTGACCCAATGTGCCACCAACATCTCAATCTCTGACTTCAATTTTATTGAATGTTTGACTACATTATGTTGCTATATAGATTGCATGTATACACACTTGTGATAGGTATACTAGTGAAAGAAATGGTGATGGTGGCAGAATGATTAGTGCATCTGCTTTTCACCTCCTGCAATATTGATTCCTGGAGTATGCATTTGTCTGATTAAAATTCTGCCTTAGTCTCATGTGAAAGGAGTGTCTCAGATTGACTCTGTCAAAGACCAAACCTCATGGGTGGAAAAGATAGCTGCCATCGGAACTTTTTCCCAGAAACTATTTTAGTTCAACAGAAAGAAACTAGCAATTTTTCAGAAAGAAAAGAATAAATCAAAAGATAAAATAGAAACTGAAACCTCCAAATGAACTATATACAGTTAAACAGTCTAATTTGAATAATTTTGCGCCACTGTTTTCCGTTAATTTTCGTGCAAATATACAAGTGAACTAATTTCAATATACTGTAGAACTTTCCTGTCCAATCATGTCCAACCAAAACCTGGGTTGTAGTATCATATTGTACTCTGAGTATAGGTAATAGTCAATAGTAAACTGTCCATTTGATCGTAACAACTTGAAAGAGATAAAGAAAATTTCGACTGGAGCGAATGCCTTTGTCGCCGAACTTACAGCTGCGAACTTTTTTTTCTTCTCTTTCATGTAGTAGAACGACATCAAGGAGACAGTAAGCTTCGGGTCTTTAGGAACAATCTACCTGAAAAATGCACTAAAAAAACGTATGTATCATATGTATCGTACAATTATAATTAAAATATGGCCAATATAAAAGTTCTCTTGTTAACCAAGTTTCTGTAATCTAGTGGTCATCACGTGCCCTTCACACGCGCAATGTCTCCAGTTCGATCCTCAAAAGAAATATATAGCTATTTAATGCAAACTTTTGACAGTTTTTGTAAATAGGTTTGTTTAACGGTAATATGCATAGGAACAATATTTTCCCAATTTAGAGCGTTTACATATTGCAAACATATTAACAAGTTGACGTAATAATAATAGTCAAGATTAGTTATATTTACCACATTACTCCAAGGATTTTCCTAAAAAATCGCCGGAAAATATTTTGAATGCACGCTTCTTGTTATGCATGTTACATTACCCATATAATTTCGCTATCTCTTATATTTACGCTACTGCAAACATACTGTAAGATGAGATTTAATCAGTACTCCATCAAATTTAATGTAAAACAATTTAACTTCATTTTTGCTTTACTAAGAAACGCTTTGGTAGAGTAATGTCATTTTCGATTGATAGGTCAACTTGATTTTTTCAGAATAATATTACTGTGCACATAAACCACAAAAATTCATATTTTAGCATTTTTGTCAAACATAATTCATTTGGAAACACAGGTTTCTGTAGTGTAGTGGTTATCACGTTCGCCTAACACGCGTAAGGTCCCCAGTTCGATCCTGGGCAGAAACTTATGCGCGCAATTTCCTTTTGACACAATGAAGATTAATATAGAGGCTTATAACTGGATAGCGTCAATGCTAGTATTATCTCCATTCTTACATCAACTGAACAGACAAAAAATATTATTAGAATACTCCACCAAAATTTCTGTCAGGTGTGGGATTCGAACCCACGTCCATATTCATGGGCCACAACGCCCAGGAATCCCACAAGAATGGAACAAGTTTCGCACTTGAGTCTGGCGCCTTAGACCGCTCGGCCATCCTGACTGTTCGCAAGAGGCATCAACCAAACACGTATGCTTTTCTGCGATCAATACAAGTCTTTTTCATTTAAACTGAGGCAAGTTGGTCCCATTTACGATTGAAATTATTGGAAAAATGAAATGAAATCGATAGTACTGCTTGAATTTCGATTTAGCGTTGATCTTAGATACGGATCTAAAGGACAATTATGTACTGAATGACGTGAGTTCGGATGCAAGCTTTTCACCTGAGTTACATAAACTTTTCATAACGCTAAGGCTGTTTGGGATACGAGTTCCTGTAGTTTAGTGCTTATCACGTGCGCTTTACACGCGCAAGGTCCCCAGTTCAATCCTGGGCAGAGACGTGCATCGTATAAATTTTTACAACTGTTCAAATAATTAGAATTAAAATATGTTGGCCAATATAAAAGTTCTCTTGTTAACCAAGTTTCTGTAATCTAGTGGTCATCACGTGCCCTTCACACGCGCAAAGTCTCCAGCTCGATCCTCAAAAGAAATATAGCTATTTAATGTACAATTTTGACAGTTTTTGCAAATAGGTTTGTTTAACGTTAATATGCATAATACAATATTTTCCAATTGACAGCGTTTATAAATTTTACCATATTTCTTGATGTTGCAAGCATGACAAGTTGACGTAATAATAATTGTCAAGATTAGTTATATTTACCACATTACTCCAAAGATTTTGCTAAAAATCGCCAGAAAATATTCTTGAATGCACGCTTTTTGTTATGCATGTTACATTACCCATATAATTTCGCTATCTGTTATATTTACGCTACTGCAAACATACTGTAAGATGAGATTTAATCAGTACTCCATCAAATTTAATGTAAAACAATTTAATTTCATTTTTGCTTTACTAAGAAACGGTTTGGTAGAATAATGTCCTTTTCGATTGATAGGTCAACTTGATTTTCTTCAGAATAATATTACTGTGCACATAAACCACAAAAATTCATATGTTAGCATTTTTGTCAAACATAATGCATTTGGTGACAAAGGTTTCATGTGCATGGTGGTTATCCCGTTCGCCTAACAAACGCAAGGTCCCCAGTTCGATCCTGGGCAGAAACTTATGCGCGCAATTTCCTTTTGACATTATGAAGTTTAATAGGGGCTTATAACTGGATAGCGTCAATGCAAGTATTATCTCCATTCTTACATCAACTGAACAGACAAAAAATATTTTTAGAATACTCCCCCAAAACTTATGTCAGGAGTGGGATTCGAACCCACGCCCATATTCATGGACCAGAACGCCCAGGAATCCCACAAGAATGGAACAAGTTTTCGCACTTGAGTCTGGCGCCTTAGACCGCTCGGCCATCCTGACTGTTCGCAAGAGGCCTCAACGAAACACGTATGCTATTTCTGCGATCAATACAAGTCTTTTTCCTTTAAACTGAGGCAAGTTGGTCCCATTCAAGATTGAAACTATTGAAAAAATGAAATGAAATCGATAGTAATCTTTGAATTTCGATTTAGTGTTGATCTTAGATACGGACCTAAAGGACAATTATGTACTGAATGACGTGAGTTCGGATGCAAGCTTTTCACCTGAGCTACATAAACTTTTCATAACACTAAGGCTGTTTCGGGTACGAGTTCCTGTAGTGTAGTGTAGTGGTTATCACGTGCGCTTTACACGCGCAAGGTCCCCAGTTCAATCCTTGGCAGAAACATGCATCGTATAAATTTTTACACCTCTTCAAGTAATTAGAATTCAAATATGTTGGCCAATATAAAAGAAACTTGTTAACCAAGTTTCTGTAATCTAGGGGTCATCACGTGCCCTTCACACGAGCAAAGTCTCCAGTTCGATCCTCAAAAGAAATATAGCTATTTAATGTAAAATTTTGATAGTTTTTGCAAATAGGTTTGTTTACGGTAATATGCATATGACAATATTTTCCAATTGACAGCGTTTACAAATTTTACCATATTTCTTGATGTTGCAATCATAACAAGTTGAATTAATAATAATAGTCAAGATTAGTTATATTTACCACATTACTCCAAAGATTTTGCTAAAAAATCGCCAGAAAATATTCTTGAATGCACGCTTTTTGTTATCCATGTTACATTACCCATATAATTTCGCTATCTGTTATATTTACGCTACTGCAAACATACTGTTAGATGAGATTTAATCAGTACTCCATCAAATTTAATGTAAAACAATTTAAATTCATTTTTGCTTTACTAAGAAACGGTTTGGTAAAGTAATGTCATTTTCGATTGATAGGTCAACTTGATTTTCTTCAGAATAATATTACTGTGCACATAAACCACAAAAATTCATATCTTAGCATTTTTCTCAAACATATTGCATTTGGTAACACAGGTTTCTGTAGTGTAGTGGTTATCACGTTCGCCTAACACGCGCAAGGTCCCCAGTTCGATCCTGGGCAGAAACCTATGCGCGCAAATTCCTTTTGACATTATGAAGATTAATAGAGGCTTATAACTGGATAGCGTCAATGCTAGTATTATCTCCATTCTTACATCAACTGAACAGACAAAAAATATTATTAGAATACTCCGCCAAAATTTCTGTCAGGAGTGGGATTCGAACCCACGCCCATATTCATGGACCAGAACGCCCAAGAATCCCACAAGAATGGAACAAGTTTTCCCACTTGAGTCTGGCGCCTTAGACCGCTCGGCCATCCTGACTGTTCGCAAGAGGCCTCAACCAAACAGGTATGCTATTTCTGCGATCAATACAAGTCTTTTTCCTTTAAACTGAGGCAAGTTGGTCCCATTCACGATTGAAACTATTGGAAAAATGAAATGAAATCGATAGTACTCTTTGAATTTCGATTTAGCGTTGATCTTAGATACGGACCTAAAGGACAATTATGTACTGAATGACGTGAGTTCGGATGCAAGCTTTTCACCTGAGCTACATAAACTTTTCATAACACTAAGGCTGTTTGTGGTACGAGTTCCTGTAGTGTAGTGGTTATCACGTGCGCTTTACACGCGCAAGGTCCCCAATTCAATCCTGGGCAGAAACATGCATCGTATAAATTTTTACACCTCTTCAAATAATTAGAATTAAAATATGTTGGCCAATATAAAAGTTCTCTTGTTAACCAAGTTTCTGTAATCTAGGGGTCATCTCTTGCCCTTCACACGCGCAAAGTCTCCAGTTCGATCCTCAAAAGAAATATAGCTATTTAATGTAAAATTTTGACAGTTTTTGCAAATAGGTTTGTTGAACGGTAATATGCATATGACAATATTTTCCCAATTGACAGCGTTTATAAATTTTACCATATTTCTTGATGTTGCAAGCATGACAAGTTGACATAATAATAATAGTCAAGATTAGTTATATTTACCACATTACTCCAAAGATTTATCTAAAAAATCGCCAGAAAATATTCTTGAATGCACGGTTCTTGTTATGCATGTTACATTACCCATATAATTTCGCTATCTGTTATATTTACGCTATTGCAAACATACTGTAAGAAGAGATTTAATCAGTACTCCCTCAAATTTAATGTAAAACAATTTAATTTCATTTTTGCTTTACTAAGAAACGGTTTGGTAGAGTAATGTCATTTTCGATTGATAGGTCAACTTGATTTTCTTCAGAATAATATTACTGTGCACATAAACCACAAAAATTCGTATCTTAGCATTTTTGTCAAACATTATGCATTTGGTAACACAGGTTTCTTTAGTGTGCATGGTGGTTATCACGTTCGCCTAACACGCGCAAGGTACCCAGTTCGATCCTGGGCAGAAAATTATGCGCGCAATTTCCTTTTGACATTATGAAGATTAATAGAGGCTTATAACTGGATAGCGTCAATGCTAGTATTATCTCCATTCTTACATCAACTGAACAGACAAAAAATATTATTAGAATATTCCCCCAAAATTTATGTCAGGAGTGGGATTCGAACCCACGCCCATATTCATGGACCAGAACGCCCAGGAATCCCACAAGAATGGAACAAGTTTTCGCACTTGAGTCTGGCGCCTTAGACCGCTCGGCCATCCTGACTGTTCGCAAGAGGCCTCAACCAAACACGTATGCTATTTCTGCGATCAATACAAGTCTTTTTCCTTTAAACTGAGGCAAGTTGGTCCCATTCACGATTGAAACTATTGGAAAAATGAAATGAAATCGATAGTACTCTTTGAATTTCGATTTAGCGTTGATCTTAGATACGGACTTAAAGGACAATTATGTACTGAATGACGTGAGTTCGGATGCAAGCTTTTCACCTGAGCTACATAAACTTTTCATAACACTAAGGCTGTTTGTGGTACGAGTTCCTGTAGTGTAGTGGTTATCACGTGCGCTTTACACGCGCAAGGTTCCCAATTCAATCCTGGGCAGAAACAAGCATCGTATAAAATTTTACACCTCTTCAAATAATTAGAATTAAAATATGTTGGCCAATATAAAAGTTCTCTTGTTAACCAAGTTTCTGTAATCTAGGGGTCATCTCTTGCCCTTCACACGCGCAAAGTCTCCAGTTCGATCCTCAAAAGAAATATAGCTATTTAATGTAAAATTTTGACAGTTTTTGCAAATAGGTTTGTTTAACGGTAATATGCATATGACAATATTTTCCCATATGACAATATTATATTTCTTGATGTTGCAATCATAACAAGTTGAATTAATAATAATAGTCAAGATTAGTTATATTTACCACATTACTCCAAAGATTTTGCTAAAAAATCGCCAGAAAATATTCTTGAATGCACGCTTTTTGTTATGCATGTTACATTACCCATATAATTTCACTATCTGTTATATTTACGCTACTGCAAACATATTGTTAGATGAGATTTAATCAGTACTCCATCAAATTTAATGTAAAATAATTTAATTTCATTTTTGCTTTACTAAGAAACGGTTTGGTAGAGTAATGTCGTTTTCGATTGATAGGTCAACTTGATTTTCTTCAGAATAATATTACTGTGGACATAAACCACAAAAATTCATATCTTAGCATTTTTGTCAAACACAATGCATTTGGTAACACAGGTTTCTGTAGTGTAGTGGTTATCACGTTCGCCTAACACGCGCAACGTCCCCAGTTCGATCCTGGGCAGAAACTTATGCGCGCAATTTCCTTTTGACATTATGAAGATTAACAGAGGCTTATAACTGTATAGCGTCAATGCTAGTATTATCTCCATTCTTACATCAACTGAACAGACAAAAAATATTATTAGAATACTCCTCCAAAATTTCTGTCAGGAGTGGGATTCGAACCCACGCCCATATTCATGGACCAGAACGCCCAGGAATCCCGCAAGAATGGAACACGTTTTCGCACTTGAGTCTGGCGCCTTAGACCGCTCGGCCATCCTGACTGTTCGCAAGAGGCCTCAACCAAACAAGTATGCTATTTCTGCGATCAATACAAGTCTTTTTCCTTTTAAACTGAGGCAAGTTGGTCCCATTCACGATTGAAACTATTGGAAAAATGAAATGAAAACGATAGTATTCTTTGAATTTCGATTTAGCGTTGATCTTAGATACGGACCTAAAGGACAATTATGTACGGAATGACGTGAGTTCGGATGCAAGCTTTTTACCTGAGCTACATAAACTTTTCATAACACTAAGGCTGTTTGGGGTACGAGTTCCTGTAGTGTAGTGGTTATAACGTGCGCTTTACACGCGCAAGGTCCCCAGTTCAATCCTGGGCAGAAACATGCATCGTATAAATAATTAGAATTAAAATATGTTGGCCAATATAAAAGTTCTCTTGTTAACCAAGTTTCTGTATTCTAGTGGTCATCACGTGCCCTTCACAAGCGCAAAGTCTCCAGTTCGATCCTCAAAAGGAATATAGCTATTTAATGTAAAATTTTGACAGTTTTTGCAAATAGGTTTGTTTAACGGTACCGGTAATATGCATATGAACAATATTTTCCCAATTGACAGCGTTTATAAATTTTACCATATTTCTTGATGTTGCAAACATAACAAGTTGACGTAATAATAATAGTCAAGATTAGTTATATTTACCACATTACTCCAAAGATTTTGCTAAAAAATCGCAAGAAAATATTCTTGATTGCACGCATTTTGTTATGCATGTTACATTACCCATATAATTTCGCTATCTGTTATATTTACGCTACTGCAAACATACTATAAGATGCGATTTAATCAGTACTCCATCAAATTTAATGTAAAACAATTTAATTTCATTTTTGCTTTACTAAGAAACGGTTTGGTAGAGTAATGTCATTTTCGATTGATAGGTCAACTTGATTTTCTTCAGAATAATATTACTGTGCACATAAACCACAAAAATTCATATCTTAGCATTTTTGTCAAACATAATGCATTTGGTAACACAGGTTTCTGTAGTGTAGTGGTTATCACGTTCGCCTAACACGCGCAAGGTCCCCAGTTCGATCCTGGGCAGAAACTTATGCGCGCAATTTCCTTTTGACATTATGAAGATTAATAGAGGCCTATAACTGGATAGCGTCAATGCTAGTATTATCTCCATTCTTACATGAACTGAACAGACAAAAAATATTATTAGAATACTCCCCAAAATTTCTGTCAGCAGTGGGATTCGAACCCACGCCCATATTCATGGACCAGAACGCCCAGGAATCCCACGAGAATGGAACAAGTTTTCGCCCTTGAGTCTGGCGCCTTAGACCGCTCGGCCATCCTGACTGTTCGCAAGAGGCCTCAACCAAACACGTATGCTATTTCTGCGATCAATACAAGTCTTTTTCCTTTAAACTGAGGCAAGTTGCTCCCATTCACGATTGAAAGTATTGGAAAAATGAAAATAAATCGATAGTACTCTTTGAATTTCGATTTAGCGTTGATCTTAGATACGGATCTAAAGGACAATTATGTACTGAATGACGTGAGCTCGGATGCAAGCTTTTCACCTAGAGGTCGGTAATCTTCGAGTTAAGCCCCTCGAGTTAAGCTAGCCCCTCGAGTTAAGCCCCGACCACGCCTAACCACGCCCTTTTTCGCCGGGGGCTTAACTCGAAGTGCGAAACACGATTTGGGTTATTCGAGTTAAGCCCCGGGGCTTAACTCGAAGTTTGACAAAGAAGTTGTTGTTCGAGTTAAGCCCCCACTTTTGAAGTATGTTAACGAGTGAAGTATATAAAGTCCGAAAATAGCCTGAAAATAACAAGAACATTAGTCACGAAGTGCTAAAACACAGAAACTTTTACGAAAATAACTAATCGTTAATATAACAAGGTTGTCCAACAATATTTTAGGTTTTTTTATATTATATTCAAATAACAGTAAACAGGTAATTATTTATACTTTTAATGGTTCTTTCACCCACAACAGTCAACACAACGGAAACAATATATTAATTATAAAGTAGATATAATCCTATAACGTTCATATTTGACAAATTGTTTCAATGTTGACCATATCGATAAATTAACACTTCTCGCAGAAAAGGTGGGGGCATTCTTCCGCCATCTTGAACAAAACTAATATGTGACCTTCCATGGGAAAACATACCTTAACGCTTTTGAAAAACGTGCTAAAAATTCGTTCGTTATCCGTTCGTTAGGCGTTCAGGTTCCTAACGGCCCGTTGAAACGCCTGGAAAAAAAGTATAAAAAATGTTTCGAAACCGTTCAAACATTTGGATTTAGCGTTCGTTCGAACGATTAGATTTCGTTCGAGCGATATTGGATTTCGTTCAAACAATCACTAAGCTCACCAACCTTTTGCAATGTTAGAATCTTATAGGATAAGCATAGAAAGTGTTGCAGAGAAATACTCCTAGAAAGCGATTCACGCCTGCTCCTTAATACAATTTGTGTAAAAGGAAATTGTGTGTTTATAGGCTACTCGAATCTTCTTCCGTTCGCTTGTCGATTCTGTCTTAGCGTGAACTACACGAAATGCTATTATTATTTTTGCCGAAATGCAATTATTTCAAGCATACTGTAAAAAAGTTTCTTTTAAAAATCTACTAATCGTTTTTGAACAGCCGGTTCGGAGCAGGGCGCTTATATACTGGGCGGCGCAACGCGCTAATGTCGCGCTGATCGACGTGTGATGCGGAAGAGGACTGGCACGAGCGTGCTTTTTGCAAATTTGAAGAAAATAGACAATTTTGTGTGCCTATATATTGTCGTTATTTTTTCTGAAACCTTTTATTGTGAGACGGCTATTTTTTAATAGAAGATCAAATGGTACTTCTTTATCATATACATGTGGTTTTACATCCAGAATATGGTAAAATATGCCGCATATTACGGAAAGAGACATGATGTTTTGATTACTTCAATGGAGTATATTTTTCACTACGAGCGCCTGGTGTGTTATCGACAAGACTACGGCATAAAATTTCTGGTAAGTTGAAGATATCTATGATATGTTTATGCCTTAAAAATTTCAAAAAATCGGAGTGGATAATTTGGGGTTTTCTTATGATTGAAGTTAGCCCTTTTAAGACAGAATTCCCGCTAGGTTATTGTTTAAAATTTTGTATCTCAAGTAAACAAGTGACCCAAATATAGCGTCTTGTCCTTCCCTGTTGTTGCCTCGTTATTTACCCTAAATCCTACGGATGTTGGAAAGAAATGAATGCAATTTGTGGCACACTATTCCTACTTAGGCCTGCTTAGCAAAGTACGACATATTGAAGATATACCGAGCGCTTGTTATGTTAAAAACTTTCTACACCTTGAAATTTTGTTGTGAAACTGCCAATGTATATACTTCTTATAATTTGTCAAAACAACGTGATTCGGAGTGGATAATTTTATCGATTTTAACCTTTGAAGATAGCCTACCTATCAAAGAATGCATTATTTTCATTCGAACATTGATTGCCATTGATCTGGGCATGATTGCTATGGAAATACAAATGATGGCGTCTACAAAATTTGCGTACTACTAGTAAGCGATTGTGCGATCATCTGTTGTTTTTGTATGTTTTTTGTTTTTAATGTACGTTGTCAATGGTAAAATACCCTTATTAGACTTGTCCTCTTCGGGTTGTAAACGTGTTAAAGTAATGAAACATGCTCAGCTAGTGAAACTTTTCCTGCAGCATATTTACTTCAACAAAACAAAATGCTTCAACCTGCTTCTCATAATTTTTTTTCTAGGTTTCGATAAATGGATTTAAAAAGTTGGTTAGTTAATACACCGATAGCCCCCCCCCCTGTCTGCACGTAAACCAATCCATGGAAGTCAGCATTATGTCATGCCTTACTATATTGTGGAGTGGTTAATATTCCAGTTGTTAATTTAAAAACTCACAAATTAAAAACATGAGATGCCATACCCATGACATACCATGCCCATTGTACAATGTATATAGTGAGCATTTTGTTCAATGATTGTCGACTATGCATTTGTTGACATTTGTGAATGACAAGCATTCTGATTCAGTTTTAAATAATGCCACATTCATGTTTGTTGAGATTATTTCTTGACAAGCAGGGGTGGAAAAAGTATGGGATCCTGGGAATCTAGTTCCCAGAAATATTTTTGGATCTGAACTTTTGCAGAAAACTTTTCACAGAAATTTGTAAAGTTAATAATTAACTGATGAGCAATAACAAAACTAGAGTATATGCCCTAGTCCAGACTTTCCACCTCTGTTGACAAGCATCTTTTCAATTGTTTTACAGCTATTTTTTTGAGCTAAACAGTGTATTTGCTGGGCTACTATGACCCTACACTGGCCTATTACTATACAGTATGTAAAGATAATTTTGTGTATGTCAAATTTAATGTAAGTCCCACAGGACTGTGCACAGTCATTTGTATATTATCCATTCCCCAGGAGTAGATCATTCAAAATACATACAGCTACTGTAACAGTAATGAAAAGTGCTAGAAATTAGATTAAGGTCAAGTTGTCCCCATACAGTGGTGGACACATTAAAAATATTTCGTTGCAACATATCCAACCCTACTTTTGTTGGCTGAAAGATAATGCCAGTTTTCTTAATTTAATATGATATCAAGCTTTCATACCAGGAAAAAAACGTGGCAACTGAATTAATTTGCTTTCTTTCAGAGACTTAATAGGAAACCACTACCTCCTTGCTCATCCATGTCGGCTACTGTCCATGACAATGGATAATTCTCCCTCCCTTTTGTTCTCCATCTTAGAAAATGGGGGAGCGCATGCTTGGATTTGAAATACTGATACATAATTTTTAGGAACATTACATGGAATCTATATGGGTTTTCCAGATGTAATTATGTAGTTTTGTTCAATAAAAAGTCCAACCTTAGAAATTATGTTTCTTGTTGTGTACTGTAGTTGTATTGAAGTCTATTATATCAAGTGTGTGTGCGTGTGCTACACTTATTCCAGAATAGGAATATAAAATTATTTAACAAGTTGGCATAGGCTTGTATTTTTGGGAAAGTTTTAAGGTTAGTGCAAAATTAATGTCCACAATAGTTCCATGTTGACTTCTCTAGTACCTTTTTGCAAACACTTCTTGACCATAAATCACCAACAAATATGAGAATTTTGTTAGGCATTCAAAGATGAGCTTTTACAAATGTACAGTATGTAAAATTCTGGCAAACTGGTTCAATTTTTTGTTGAAGGCACAAATTGGAAATTACTTGCAAATGAAGAGAATATCTTTGAAGACCAAATGTGCTGAAAAACCTGTTGCCATAATTGATCTTATTAAAACTTCGATATATCTCACTTTTACTGGCATCATGCCATCATGAAACTGAAAAATCAGTTTCTCCCACGACTGTTTATAAAGATATAGTGGTCAGACACTACAGGGGATTCCCTTTCGAAACCAATTACCTCCTTCCGCGGATCTTTCTCAATTTCTGCCACCACAAATAAACTTCAACCGAATGTTAAACATGCTGCAAAAACGCCTGTAAAAGCTCATCTTTAACGCCTCGCCTGGCCGCCTCCATGTTTGTTTGTACCTAGCAACGGTTGTCAAGGAATAGACTAATGTTATTCTTAAAGTCAACTGCTGGCCGGTAAAAAAACGTTTTTCGTCACCAGGCCCCGCATCACACGTCGATCAGTTTTCCTATCTCCGTTGCACCGCCCAGTATATAAGCGCCCTGGACGAAATCTACAAGAAAGCGACACCGATTCATTCGAAACATCTGATCAAATAATGTGAAACGCATGTACGTATTAAAATGTAAGTGTTGCCGAATTTTAGTTGTTAAAAATATTTATATGTAATATCTAATAATTTCAGGGTGCAGAACATGATAGTATTGACGAGATGGATAGCTCAGAACCAAGTGCAAAGCGAGCGAGAGGTCGTTTGCACGCGGTCAAAGAAAAACTGGCAAAACATCTTCTTGCAACAGTGGAAATGCGCCAGGTTGGTGAATCACCACTGAGGACAGGATCAAGGGGGTTATCTTGTCAGAAAATGTTTAAAAAATAAGATGGCCTACATGATCAAAAAGGCCCATGAATTGCCTGATATTATATTGATAAATGCCCTGTCACATATGGGAATTGGCACCCCCCTGCTCTTGCCCAAGGCTAGGAGAAGTGTGCACTCCCCCCCCCCAGTAAATCCATGTAATCCTGCTTGTCAGTGCGAGGATACTGCCAGTTAATGAATGATAATAACCCACATTTTCTCTTATAAATTTTGAATGGAGTAAATAGTCCATCAACCCATCTCCCACTTTCTCTCGCTTTGGTTACTTTTTAAAATGTTGAAACATTGTGGATAATCCCTAATTTATTGATTATCTGACCATACATCAAGAACCCCAGAATCTGTACAGCACCATAATGCACTAGTCAATTGAAAACCCACCACCACCCACAGGCATATGTGGGGTTTTAACATGATTTTGCAGGGGGAAATAGAGTTTTAATAAGCGTTGCTACTCTGCTATCCGGGGTTTTAACACGACACAAAGGCTAGGCTCAAAGGCTGGGAATTAACTCTTGCATAGCCTGATATTTAATGTATGACTTTCTTCTGCGTCAGCTTCCGGTAACTTACAGCACATTTTGATATTAATAATGGTTGATCAGAACACCAGATGGAAATTTAGACTTTGGAAAGCTGGGTAATTTAACAAATGGACAACATTTTAGGCTGGGATTGTTAAAATATCCCTGCATATTCTCGGGGGGTCAGGGTTTCAATTGACTAGTGCATAATAGTACATAGAAGACAGAAATGTATCAATATATGGTTTGATCACTTTGATGGAGCCAACTGGTTGTCAAGACATTATGTAAAATCATAAATCAGTTTGTAAATCTTGATTGATGTCTTACCAACAGCTCTTCCTTTTAAGGTTTGGACTCTAGCTATAGAGCAATATTGGTTGCAATCTTTGTAATCCTTCATGGATCAGCTGCTGCAAGTTTCAACTTCTGGCCGTTCTGGGTTTCCGCGTCACTACAAAATTATAAGCAGATACTGTAGATCTCTATCAAAACACTGCTTTTATCCATTATTACATTATTCGTTAACTACAATCTATATTTCTTACCTGGTTGTTAGGAGTTGCTTCGTGTTTGAAATATAATTGTCACGAAGCAAGGCTACTATTTCTTTGTCCGTCTTGACTTTTATCTCGTCTTTTAACTGTCGCCATCGCATAAATTGCTCCTGATAAAGACATATCTTTGTCGCATCCCTTCCAGCTAAATATTTTTTCGTTTGGCCTTTTTATCTTCGTTGGATACAACACTAATTCCCTCAATTTCGCCGCTAACAACATTTCGGAACGGCTTTCGCGTTCCTCCATGTTGTTTTTTTAATACATAATCACATGCGAAATGCGCATGCGTTATTCAATTAAAATTCCAATGGTGAGGGCCCTCACATAATGCGCAGAAAAGATGCGCAGAACGGACTTGACTTCCCCTTTAAAAAATCCTTTTTTCAACAACATTTGGAAGAGTTTATTCAAATTCCTGAACGGAAGTCTTAGGCGTGGAAAATGAAGTATTTGAACAATTGAATTAAGGATTACCGCTGTACGAAAGGTCTGTTATACCAAAATCGTCTCCACCGTGGTCTTTCGCCGAAGAAACAAAATCACCCTGCGGCGATGTTCACAAAACTGACTAAGGTTCGCTGCTGTTCATTGACCACATTAATGCGCGCATCTGTGGTACAAATGTGCGCAAATGACACTACTATTAATCACCTTCCGTGCTCAATTACAAAGCTTTCCATACTGGATGCCCTCCAAAACTCATGTTATCCCCTTAGATAGATAGATAGATCAACTTTATTTAAACACATTGGCCTTTTCAGCAAAAGCTGATTTCCAAAAGGGATGTGTACTTACAAATTATTATTTATATACTAGCTCTAATATTACATACATAACAAATACAATTATATACCTATTTAGACAAAAAATTAACTACTACTTTAAGTCGAGATTAAGGTCGAGGAAGATAGCTTTTTACAGAACGAATTATACGATACCGAATTGCGTATCTCTTCAGGTATCTGATTCCATAGTTTAGCCCCACAATATTGGAAGCTTTTTTTTAAGGATTCCGTTTTTGGTCTTGGAATATAAAACCTTGTTGAAGAACCTCTCAGATTATGGTCATGAATGGTATTCAGATTTTGGAAAGCTTCGCATAGTCGTTGGGGGGCTAAACCATTAACTGTCTTGTACATGAGCCTGGCTTTCATTTGTGCCCTACGCTCTTCAAGTGTTACCCAGCCTAGAGATTTTCGTGCCAAAATAGACTGACCATGTTCATTTTTTAAGTTCATGATCAACCTAGCCGCTCTGTTTTGGAATTTCTGTAGACGTTCGCTTAGGCCTTTATTAAGTGTATCCCATACTTCACAGCAATAATCAAAATAAGGTTGGATTAAGGCATTATAAACTTTTATCAAAATGTCTTGTTCGACATACTCCCTCATTTTTCTAATAGCCCCAATACCTGATGATATTTTACTGCTAATATGGTTAATGTGTTTTTCCCAACTCAAGTTTTCGTCTAATTCAACTCCAAGAGCTTTGGTATTTTTAACTTTTTTAATCAATTGATTATTTATTTTAACTCCTTGATGGGTATCAATATTACTTATTTTATGTCGTGTTCCAATTACAACATACTCGGTTTTCATTATATTTAGACTTAGTTTATTTGCACAAAGCCATTTCTGAACATTCCTCATGTCTACGCTCGCCCTCTCTTCCGCCTCACTAATTGTTCTGCCTATACTGTTAATTTCAAGGAGTTATTTTAACTCCAAAAGTGGAGTAAAACAAAAAGGTACAGAATGACTCCTTTTCTGGAGTAAATTTTACTCCAGTTTTTTAACTCCAATTTTGGAGTAAATTGTACTCCATAAGTGGAGTGAAATTTACTCCAGTAGGAGTAAAAACTACTCTAAGAATGGAGTAAAAATTACTCCAGAAATGGAGTTAAAAAACTGGAGTAAAGTTTACTCCACAAAAGGAGTCACTCTGTACCTTTTCCCTTTACTCCAATTTGGGAGTCAAAATAACTCCTATAGATTAGAGTAAGGAAGGGCTCTTAATTAAGGTTAGAAATCAATAAAAACATTTTAAGGTCAAAATAATATATTTTCTCAGCAAAATATGATATACACAACAGGCATGCAATTTGCTCTAGTTATTTACATTGTTAGGCTCGACATCATTCTTCGAATGATATCATGGTTATAACATGCTTGTAGTGTTCACAGCATTATCATAATGTTATGTGGGTCAATTGGTAGAATTTTAGTACTAAACAAGTTGTATACCACTGGTTGGCCACTTATCTCCTTGCTTTGCTTGGTATTCCATATATTATGTTCTCCAACAAATGAATAACATTTCCAATATTGACAATGAAGTAGGATGCCATGATATTGACTTGATTATAGTGGTAGTATTAAACTTCAATCAACTTCAGCATCAGGATATTACTGTATGAATTCATTAAAACAATCCCTAAGAAAAAATATAAGGTTAATAAAACAGCAGCAGAAGATTATTGGTTAGCCACAAATAATTTGAAAAATCTCAAGTACTTATATTGATTTGTGAGCTAATGAATCAGCAAACATTTATTAAACAAACTATACTGGCACATGGGCTTTGACAATAGGGATGCACCGAATAGTTGAAACAGATCTGACCTGATTATCCTGCCGGATACTGCATATAGTTCATATGACATCTAGTGGCCGAGCCAGCTGTAGCGTGCATAGCAGACCATCTTGGAGCAGAAAGAGGAACGAGGGTCTCCTGTAATACCCGGCTTTCATGTTTACTCTTTCAACTTCAATGAGGGCTTGCTTTACAGGCTAAGGCAGCTGCGAAGATTAAGCCTCACATAAGTTTCCGACATCAATGATTTCAATGATGCAACTATAGGTCCCTGGCAGGAATTGAATCTGCGGCCCTGCGATTCCGGTGCAGCGCTCTAACCAACTGAGCTACAGAGTCCAGTTGTCAAGCTCTAACCACAAGTTCATGTATATATACTAGGGTACTGCCATGTTAAGGTGTGGGTAAATATCTAGATTTTGTTGGCATCTCACTCGATAGAATAATAATTGAAGGGTTTTGTAGATGGAAAATTATTGAGTGTAAATTATATAAATTTATTACACCTAACCAGGAACAGCTGCGAAAAATGCAACTATAGGTCCATGGCAGGAATTGAATCTGCGGCCCTGCGATTCCGATGCAGCGCTCTAACCAACTGAGCTACAGAGTCCAGTTGTCGAGCTCTAACCACAAGTTCATGTATATATACTAGGGTACTGCCATGTTAAGTTGTGGGTAAATATCTAGATTTTGTTGGCATCTCACCCGATAGAATAATAATTGAAGGGTTTTGTAGATGGAAAATTATTGAGTGTAAATTATATACAATGGACAGCTGGACTCTGTACATAGCTCAGTTGGTTAGAGAGCTGCACCAGAATCGCAGGTGCGCAGGTTCAATTCCTGCCAGGGACCTATAGTTGCATTTTTTTGCAGCTGTTCCTGTATAATAAATGAATATAATTTACACTCAATAATTTTCCATCTACAAAACCCTTCAATTATTATTCTATCGAGTGAGATGCCAACAAATCTAGATATTTACCCACAACTTAACATGGCAGTACCCTAGTATATATACATGAACTTGTGGTTAGAGCTCGACAACTGGCCTCTGTAGCTCAGTTGGTTAGAGTGCTGCACCGGAATCGCAGGGCCGCAGATTCAATTCCTGCCAGGGATCTATAGTTGCATTTTTCGCAGCTGTTCCTGGTTAGGTCTAATAAATGTATATACTTTACACTCAATAATTTTCCATCTACAAAACCCTTCAATTCATATATTATATTTGGTATGAATGTCAATATGGTATGCATATCAACCTGGTGAATATTTTAAGCAATATCACCTAAGCCGTGTCATTTTCAAATACAGCATGCTTCGTGACCATGCAGTGTTTTCCTTAACCCAGGTAACATAACTGTGTCAGTAGCATCACCCTAAATCATGTAAACCCTTGCTTTCTATGACTCTCTTGGTCACTAACCCTGCTAAAGGAAATCCTATCTCCATGTATAAAGCAAGGTCATGTTATTACAAAAATATTCTCAAATATATAATGAATTAACTTCAATTTTATGCAAAAATCATCTACTATTAAAAATTATTACATATACAGATTAGTCCCAGTAGATCACTGGTTATAAAACAATTTGAATACCTAACTATTCGCCATACGAATACTAAATCTTATATACAAATTAAAATGGCAACAAAACATGGGAATATTCGTCTTACCTTCAGGCCCTTTAACCGCGTTTGTCTTTACACAGCAGCGGCAGCACTCCTCAATCAGACCGTCAATTGCCTAAATCAAAATTTGGGAAACAATAAACTAAGTTATATACTTCTGCTGGAAGAAATTACTCGAAAATTTACTGTATACAACTCAAGACGATTTCATTTTGACCTCAGTGCGTCGAAGTGATTTGTATACAGTCTTCAATAGAAAATATAACCACCTATCGAGTAAATAATCGTACACAAAATAGCAAATAACAATAAACATACCTTCGCAACAAAGTCCGTGTAATTTGTCCGGTTTTCGTGAATATATATAAAAGAAATTTGGGTAAAACTCTCCTCTCCTTGAACTTTTGTAGCAAAATATTAAAAATATCGAATTTGGCGCATGATGTGAATATAGAATCAAATTACTATAACACGTGATACATCCCTAACGCGTTGATTGGTGCAGACACGAGTGTTTCCACTTGTTTAGTTAACAGAGGGAAGCATTCTTCTCAGCAGAAAAAATATCAATCCAATCCAAAAATGTAAATAAATCCTTTGACTTTGAGTGAATATAACGAGAAAAGTACGTTGGCGATTCTCGACAGACCCGGCTTCGATTACCGCTCGCGGTTTAACAGTAAAGAATGTATAATGCCAATGCATAATACAGCATTCCGCCATTCCCACTTGGCGACGTTACCGGAGCTAAATTTTATTTTATTTAATTGATTTAATAATAATAATAATAATACTTCGTCAGCTAATTAAATAGCAGGAACTTCTTGCTTCTTAATTTTGTATCACTAGCAAATATCTTAACTAGTCCCTACGCCCAGTGAAAGAATCTCATAATGTTGGAGTTAAATAACTTTGGCCGCGGTAAAATTCAGGAGTTAAAACGACTCCTAGAGTAATATTAAGGAGTAAAAATTACTCCATTATTTCTACTCCTTTGCTGGAGTAAGTTTTACTCCTTCAGTGGAGTTAAAATGACTCCCAGTGGAGTAAATTCTGGAATGCGTACCGAAATGGAGTAGTTTTAACTCCATTTTTGGAGTAGATTTTACTCCAAAATTTTTACTCTCCCACATGGAGTAATTTTAACTCCTATGGCGGAGTTAAAATAACTCCTTGAAATTAACAGTGAAATTAAACAATATCATTCATAAATTTTACATCTGGATTGTACGTTCGACCATATGATTGCATTTCTCTTACAACTGCAATCGCAAGTTTCCAAAATCTGATTGGTTACATTTCAGTTCTGGTTACATAGTTAATCATCTGATTGGTTACATTTCAGTTCCGGTTACATAGTCAATTGTGTTATTTGCTTGAGCATTTTTCTCCATCTCGTCAAGAGCTTCCTTATCAAGGTCAGAGCTCTGGCTTAAAACATTTATACTAACTTAACGGCAGTATATATACTGCCGTTAAGTTAGTATAAATGTTTTAAGCCAGAGCTCTGACCTTGATAAGGAAGCTCTTGACGAGATGGAGAAAAATGCTCAAGCAAATAACACAATTGACTATGTAACCGGAACTGAAATGTAACCAATCAGATGATTAACTATGTAACCAGAACTGAAATGTAACCAATCAGATTTTGGAAACTTGCGATTGCAGTTGTAAGAGAAATGCAATCATATGGTCGAACGTACAATCCAGATGTAAAATTTATGAATGATATTGTTCATTTTGCATGGTAAAATCTGCATTTGTAGCAATGATGTCTGATCACAATACCAAGGGCATGAATCACGAGATGTCGCGAAATGAAGAATGTTCATTCGAATTGCCGACGAACAAAAATTCCTGGCAACGAATCATCGAACAACTATTGGTGTTTCTCGTCCATCTACACTCAGGTAAATTATTAATTAAATTTAATTGTCGGTTATCACCCTTTCATACTTTCTTCAAAATTTATAACATTAATCAAACCTCATTGTCAAATCATTTTTAAAGTGTTCAATTAATTAACTGACAAGTGCTTTGCACCATTTAATAGAAATGAGCAGAGTAGCGAGGGAAAATATGTTTTTTACTTAATTAACTGCGTGTGTCAATACTGGCAATAGAACTTTGGATGCATTCCCATTATAATTGCAGTTAAATGTTTCAATTCATATATACTTACAACAATTTAACATCTAGCATTATCAATAGATTAGAAAATCGGCGCAATTAAAAACGTCAGCATTACTATGCATTAGCAAAACACTGACCCCCGCATTATAAAGTCAGCACAAGATGTCATAATGCATTATTCTACAATATTCGAAATCATTTATCAAATTCCACCGATTCACTCGATCATTCGTTCTGTCTTCGCAATACACAGTGTATTTATAAAGTGTATTTATAACGACATGCATTTTACTTTTAGAGTTACCCACGAATATATCATTCTAGTGCTTATAGTTTCTTTCACTTCGTTCTATTCTATAGTGCTAAGCCAGACAAACTGGACCATATATATGCATTGTCATTGATATAGGCCTACTGTTATATTATTTCTTAATTTCCGCGATTATATTTCACTTTGACTTATATTTCACTAGCGACTTGGAGATTAGCCTAGCCTCCTCCGCAGGCATCGGCTTAAAATTAGCGGGCAGAAATTATTTGCTTGAAAAAAAAAATTAGTGTCGATGCCTGCCAAAACCCGAAGACTTTGGACCGGTCATGTTACCCTTATGGACCGGTCATGTTACCCCCACTCCCACGGCATAAGCTACAGAATATTTGCGGACATATTTAAAGATAAAGCTTGTGGATCGAAGTCATGAAAATAGAAGTCGAATGGCTTTAATCGAGTTTCAACAGACAAACAAACTTCTGACTTGGCTTCTACATTACGTCGTTTGGTGCTGCTAAAGCTGCTTGTTTAATAAACGGAGAATGTGTATTAAATGGATTCTCTAATTTATATTGTCTTAGTTCGACCGAGTAAACATGTTCAAACCAATTAGAAACTGTATAAAGTATGAAGAGTTGTGAGCGCCGAGCTCGAATGGAAAATATACGAGTATAGCTAACACACAAATAGCGTTGAACTGGAACAGTATAAATTGTTTTGGGAAACAATGTACTCTAGAAGGTTAGAAGGTACAAGTTTCAAGTGCAAGATATAATTGATGCTGGTGGAATATAATACTCATTTTACTTGATGAGACAAAAGATAATTTGCAACTGGTTTGGTTTGTTTACAATTTTGTTTTTGATATTTCAGCCAAGAACACACTTAAAATTTACTATGCTATGCTTTTATGCTGTACTTGAGTACTTATGCATGACTGTGTACTGCTTGAGTGCTCAGTGCTCCATGCTGGCAGATATGTAGCCAATCTCCAAACGGATCTAGGCTTATGCCGGCACAGCTGTGGGGCTGAGGACGAGAATGGGTGCGGCTCAGAGGGCAGATTCCTCTTCAACTTGGCTCAAATTCTAGTTGTTAGCAAGTGAATCTAATTATTTTGCAAATTGGCTTGTAACTCCAGAATTCTTAATAATTCACCTAAGTTTTGAAGTGCACATTTTCAATTTGGAGTTAGCCTTATAGACTATGGAGTATGGAGCTTGACGACTCCATCGTTCCCTAACTTCTGCCACCATGTGGTGTTGTGATACAAAATTTGCCTAATATCAGGAAGTGTTCAATGATTATAAATAGAGCCATTGTATAATATATTAGAATGTTACAATCAAAATTATTCTATGGCATGTATAATCAAATGCATGTTTGGACTTGATGTGCCTACTTTCAGAAAATAGCAAATAGTCTTCTATTTTATATAGATAAAACCTGAGCAGTCGATCTTTATCTGATATAGAAACTCGAGCCGAATGCGAGCGTCTCTAGACTATATCAGATAAAAATCGAATGCGAATGTTTTATCGAACTTAAAAACGACCCATCTTGTGAGTTCATTGGCGAAGTAATTTTAAAAAGAAACATTATATAAGCTGAGAAAATCAAAGCTGAAGTTTATGTAAATCAGGACAAACTTTATCCAATTTTACAAACATTGATTAAACATTAATTTCTTTTGAATTTTCTTCATGAATTATTGAGTTTTTAAAGTCTATTATTTAACTCTGAACATGTGGTGCAATTAAGTGTTTATGATCAAACTACCTGAAAAATGCAACAAGAAATTCAACATTGCAAGGGAATGCTGTTTGCATGGAAGTTAGTGACTATTAACTTCTAGATGAATTTCACTAACTTCCAGATAAATGGCTCAAAATTGGTAGTTTAATCCTAAAGACCCAATTAAAGCTTACTATTAATTTAGTACTGCCTGTTGTAAGGTAGGTCATACAACTTTTATACCCAGCTCGCTGTTTATAATAGCTAGATCAATGTTTTCAATTTCAATGGATGCATGTGTTAAAATATGGTGCAGGGTATATGCTGAACAGAAAATTGAAACTGTTCAGGCAGCAACAAGTTTGCCATAGACATAATGACTGCTAAAATATTCCATAAACTATAAAGGATACATGATTATTTCATTATGGCCATGTTGCCTAGGATCTTGCTTCACTACTTGCCAGATTTAGCTATTTGGCAACAAATACCAGACAAGGTTTTTCTCTGCTGGTATTACGGCTCTTGCCTTATTTGTTGTCAAAAATATATTTTTATTCGAATCGATTTCTTGTCATTAAAATTGACATGCTACACTCTAAAGAATAGATGTGCTTAACAGCACGCCGACGTGTGTTACCTTTCGCACATTAATAATTGTGTGTTACAGTGGCACACCAGGCGTGTTATGCCTGGTGACCATAACATTTTAACACACCTTGATATGCTTGTTAACATACTAGGTATGTTAAGCAGCACGATAATGCGTTCAGAAACACGCCCTTTAATAACACATCTTTTCCTGCTGTACACAGCTTTCAAATCTATTGTGTGTTTCTTGAGCACACCTTTGGAATACAACACGCCTGCGAAAGAGAACACACCTTGTGAGATAGCACGCGTTTATCAAATAGCACATCTTTTTCAGATAACACACCTACTTTAAATCGCTTCTAACACAACTAGGGAAGGTAACACATCTTACAAAGTAGCACGCCTTAATAGTAGAACACACCTTTCCCATGCATTTTTTATTTTTGAACTTAACACACATCTGTTTTCAATCCATTGCCAAAGGTTTTTGAGGAGCCACCTTAAATATTTCATCTTAGGTCGATTAAGCGCTATTTTTTTCTGGGAAGACAACCGTCTTTTAGTGTTTTACCTTCGGGGGTTGCTGCATGAGCCAGTCAAAGGAAAAATTTGGTTTTGTTTCAAACACATCTTGGGGAAAAACACACCATGTAAAGTAACACACCCCTTGGGATTATGTCCTTTAGTATAATTATAATATATTCACTCTGTCGAAAATATGGAGTACAAGCAGGCTACTTTGGTGTGTAATGACACGAATATCGCAGTATGTTTAAGCACAGGCGGCCCAACCTTGGGTAGAGTTGTATTTATAGTATACTATATAAAGATTGTATTATGGTAAAAATATGTGATGAAAATATATATTTTAAATAAAATTTACTTGCCTAACTTGTTGTTTGTGTTCTCCTTTTATCCCTACTTTGTTGAGCTATGAATTCATCGAAAGTTTTTGCTTGATGCCTGCGGTCGACGCCGAATACTTAATAGGAGTTAAAGGCTAATTATTCGAAGCCCCGGATCCGTCGAGACAAACATGCCAATACGAATATTCTCCCTCTTAAATTGCTTTATTCTCCAAGAAAATTCGCCAGCATGTAGAACAAACACCGATCTTTTCAAATATAACGATACTTTAACATCTCGGGCAATTTTTAAACCAATTTTTGATCAATAGAAATCAAAATCCCCACTCTGTTGAACTGACAACGACCGAAAATGGACACATCGGCTGCTTGGCCACCTGGCCTCCTCTACCGTTGAGATTTGCAGCGGGGTGCGACGACAACATCTTGATATGTAGTCTTTTTGAATATCAGATTTTGAAAAATGTAAACAATTGCAAGTGCGGTCGTGATTGGCTGGCTGTAACCGGAAATATCTGTTTGGTATTTGCATGCTGTGCGCTGATTGGCATAGCACCCCCCTGCAAATCTCAACGGTAGAGGAGGCCAGGTGGCCAAGCTGCCGATGTGTCCAACAAAGTAGGGATAAAAGGAGAACACAAACAACAAGTTAGGCAAGTAAATTTTATTTAAAATATATATTTTCATCACATATTTTCACCATAATACAATCTTTATATAGTATACTATAAATACAACTCTACCCAAGGTTGGGCCGCCTGTGGTTTAAGAAGCTTGTACTCTCACTATTTCGGCAAGTGATTTTCAAATACATCACATATAATATGCCGTGTGCCAAGTACAGTGTACTCAAATTTCGCAAACTTCCTGACGACAAGTTTTCGACCAATGAGAAGTTGCGGTTCAGTATATTATTTTTGAATCCTTGACGTATTCATTTGTCATCCCGCTCGCTTTGTCTGGAATATTCTGCTACTGTTTGGGAAGTTTTGTGCCCGAGTATTATAAAACCCAAGTTAAATATAAAGAGACGACGCGATGGACATCCATGATTAAAACCGCGTTTATTTAGTGGAATGTAACGACATGATTAAATATCACTGTATCGAAGGAACAAAGTGCTTTGTTCAAAATATGGAATGACCACGGGGTAAAATTTATAGCTGTGTTTCCGACGTCTGGCCATCGTAATATCCTTCTCCTCACACAGAAGTAGACCAACTGGTTAAAAATAGTCTGCCTGAAGCTACGACAGTAAAGATCAAATTAAACTACAGGTGAGTTGAGGAATTATATTGTCTTTGCCGATACTGTACGTCCTCTCAGTGTGATCTTCGAGAGAACCCTTAGAGCGCCTAATAGTCATTCTCTTACAAATGTTTTGATATATTTATACTCGTATTTAGAGTATTCCACGAATAAGTATAGCTTCCGAGGTAGATTTTCCAGCACAATCTTAAAAACATGTCGCGTATACAAGCGGAAATGGCAATTTGAACTTTGAAGCCCAGCACAAACTGTTAGAGGATTTAAATAACTTTATATTAATACAATGATTACTGCAAAAGTAATGCAACAAGATTTCATTTGTCAATTGTTAGGACAAGTTTAGTTTCATCGTCTGGCATTTATATACAGGATTATATACTGAGCAATATAGCCAAGTAGGAAAAATTTAGGGCGCACTAGCTTTGCCGCAATGTAACCTGATCACAGTTGAGCATCACAGTCTTGTCATGCTTTGATTAGACTGCCTGGCAGGCGTTATTAAAGGCAGCTAATAAGGCATTGTCAAAGTCCATGTCACAGTCCATGTCACATGAATGCATGTACAGCATATGTATCACACTTATTAACTGCAGGTTCTATGCAATATAAATTCAAAATTCAAACTTCTATTTCCTTGGGTTTGGTTCATAATGCGAAAAACTTCTTGTGACTCAATATCTGCATAATTAGTGTGAAGGTGAGATGGCCCATCTCTAGCCGTCCTGGACAAATGATCCATTTGACACAGGTAGCACTATTCTGCAGTGACAGAGTAAATATTCAAGTAGGTCGCATTGGGGTGCATTGCTGCTAAGTGAGATAATAAAGCATTAGGTCATTTAGGTGTAACAGTCCAGTCATGGCTGTCTTTGATATATATATTGAATGCATGTACAGTATATGTATGACACTTTGTAGCTGCATGTTCTGTGCAATATAAATTTACACTTCTAATATTTCATTGGGTTAGGTTTATAATGCAAAAAACTACTTGTGACTCAATTGCTGCATAATTAGTGTGAAGGTGAGATGGCCCATCTCTAGCCATCCTGGACAAATGACCCATTTGACACAGGTAGCACTATTCTGCAGTAACAGTCCAGTTATAGCCGCCTTTGATAGATATTGAATACATCATGTACAGTATATATATGACACTTTGTAGCTGCAGGTTTTATGCAATATAAATTTACACTTGTAATATTTCATTGGGTTTGGTTTATAATACATAAATTTAAGTACTTGTGTCTCAATTGAGCACTGCATAATTAGTGTGAAGGTGAGATGGCCCATCTCTAGCCGTCCTGGACAAATGACCCATTTGACACAGGTAGCACTATTCTGCAGTACAGAGTAAAATACGGTATGCAAGTAGGGGGAATTAGGGTGCATTGCTGCTGTTACGTAATCTATCACGTGACTGATATCACGTGTTATAGTCTGTATATATAGATGTAAAGTATTTAGAGATTTATTATTAAACTATATACGTGAGAACATAACATGGAGGCAGCGGTGGGATGAAATATATATAACGAAATTCAAACTTCAAGATAGGATGGAAGACATCCCAGACGAGGCAACGAACCCATTGGCAAATGCGGGAGCTGAACAAGCCTCAAACTCCCAAATTATACATGGAATACAACCGCCAATAGGATTAGATTTGAAGTCAAGAAATAAAGCGGAGAATTGGAAAGCATACAAACAACGCTGGGAGAACTATACAATTGTAGCACAGCTAAACAATCAGACTGAAGAATATCGAGTGGCTTTATTTCTATACTGCATAGGACAAGAGGCCGTCAAAATCTACAACAGTTTTGATTTGGCACCGGAGAACAAGCGAAAGTTGACAAAGATCATTGACGAATTCGGCAAGTATGCAATCGGCGAAATGAATGAAACCTATGAAAGATACATCTTCAACAGCCGCGTTCAGCACGATGGGGAAACTATTGACGAATACGTGGCCAAATTAAGAACACTGGCACAAACGTGTGGTTTCTGTGATTGTTTGCAAGATTCGCTTATTCGCGATAGAATTGTTCTGGGAGTCACCGATGCTAACACGCGAAAACGACTGCTACAGCATTCAAAGCTAAGCCTACAGCAGAGTATCGAAATATGCCGAAGTTTTGAAGCATCTAATTCGCAAATTAGACAGATAAACGATCAAGGCAGACGAGACGACCTAAACAAAGTTAAATCAACCAGAACGAAGACAAAGGAGGGTGGAGCACGAAACAAAGCAAAGTATAATGAATTCAAACAAGAACCAACACAATACAAAGCGTGTGGATATTGCGGATTAAAGCATAAATTTGGTCGAGAATCCTGCCCAGCTTGGGGCGAGAGGTGTAACTCGTGTGGGAAGAGGAATCATTTCGCAAGGCAGTGCAGGCAAAGCAAAAGAGACAATACGAACCAAGTTAAAGAACCCGACTCGAGCTCTGATTCTGAATACATCGATAGCGTGACTGTAAAACCAGACAAGATAAGCTCGATTGGTCAACAACAGTCTAGAGAAGTATACGCTAAAATGCTTGTAAGAGGAAAATCTATTAGATTCCATGTAGATTGCGGGGCGACAGTAAACGTATTACCAATCAAGTATTTAACGGGCGAAAAAATCAAACCGACCGATCGCACTCTACAGATGTGGAACAAGACTGAATTGAAGCCAAAGGAACTTGCCGCCTTACAATAAGAAATCCGAAAATGACAAGAAGTATTCTGTAGAATTCATGGCGGTACAAGAAAATTTAACACCACTACTTGGAGCTAAAGCAATACAACACATGGGAATTGTCGAAATACATAATGAGAATTTTGAGCAAATAGATCAAGTAGCAACTGAAAACGAACACGCAACAAAACAACAGTCAACGAAAACCAAAACAGCAACACAAATAGTTGAAGAATTTTCGGATGTATTTGACGGAGAATTGGGTACGTTAGAAGGAGAGCAACATCTCGAAGTAGATCCGACAATACCCGCGACGACAGCGCCATCAAGACGGGTGCCACTAGCTCTGAAAGCGAAGTTAAGAGAAGAATTAACACGACTAACGGAACTTGAGGTTATACAGATAGTCGACGAGCCCACAGACTGGGTCAGCAATATGGTTGTTGCAACAAAGTCATCTGGTGATCTACGCATCTGTATCGATCCCAAACAGCTCAATAAAGCCCTTAAACGTGAGAGATACCCCATACCGGTCATCGAAGACGTAATGCCAGACATAGCAAAAGCCAAGGTATTCACGAAGGTCGACGCTCGAAATGGTTATTGGCACGTCGTGTTGGACGAAGATTCTAGCAAGCTGACAACATTTAATACACCGTTTGGGAGATATCGATGGAAACGACCGCCATTTGGGATTAGCGTCGCATCAGAGATCTTCCAGAAAAGAATTCTCCAAGCGTTGGAACGACTAGAAGGAGTAATCATTATCCATGACGACATGGTGGTATATGGGGTTGGCAACACCAGTGAAGAAGCAACAACTGATCACAACAGAAACTTGACAAATTTTCTGATGAAATGCAGAGAGAAGGAGTCAAGCTCAACAAAGGAAAGTTGGAGCTGTGTTGCACAGAGATACCATTCATGGGTCATCTCGTCACATCAGAAGGGTTAAAACCAGACCCAGAAAAGATCGAAGCCATTGTCAACATGCCCAAGCCTAAAGATGTGAAGGATGTACGAAGGATATGTGGATTTGTCAATTATTTGGCAAAGTTCATGCCACGTTTATCAGCCGTGACAGAGCCCCTACGACAGCTTACACAGAAAGAGGCAGAATGGATGTGGATGCATGAACACGACACCGCCTTTGAGAAGATCAAGAGTATGGTGACCACAACACCGGTGCTTAAATATTACAATCCAGAAGAAGAATTGACCATCCAGTGCGATGCTAGCGAAAAAGGCTTGGGAGCAGCCCTTTTACAGAAAGGACAACCCGTCGCGTTCGCAAGTCGCGCTCTTACAGATGCCGAAACCAGATATGCGCAAATTGAAAAGGAAATGTTATCAGTAGTGTTTGCGCTCCACAAGTTCGACCAGTATGCTTATGGGAGAAGAGTAACTATAGAGAATGACCACAAGCCATTGGAAACCATTGTGCAGAAACCGCTCCACAATGCACCCAAACGTATTCAGGGTATGCTATTGAGCATACAGAAATATGACGTAACCATTTTATATAAACCTGGATCCCAGATGTACCTGGCAGATACATTAAGCAGAGCCTTCCTAAGTAACAGCGACAACACACAAGGAGAATTTGAAAGAATCAACGCACTCAAAGCCATTCCCCTTCCAAAAGAAAGACAAGAGCAGATCAAAATCGATATAGAAAAAGACGAGATCTTACAAAATCTGAAAAGAGTTATACAGATGGGGTGGCCTGAAGAAAAGAAAGACCTACCATCTACAATACATTCGTATTTCAGCTACAGAGATGAAATTAGCGTATATGATGGTCTCGTCTTCAGGGGGGAACAATTGGTCATCCCTAAAGGAACACGACGGCAAATGAAGCTTGATGTACACCAATCCCACATTGGTGTGAATGGTTGTCTTAGAAGAGCACGTGAATGTATGTTTTGGCCAGGGATGAGTGCAGAGATGAAGGAATTTATTGGCCAGTGCGAGACGTGTCGAAGATATGAGACTGCACAACAGAAGGAGACATTGATGAGTCACGAGATAACAGAGCGACCTTGGGAGAAGCTAGGAGCTGACATTTTTACTCTTTATGACAAGAACTATCTCGTATTGGTAGACTATTACTCCAATTTTTGGGAAATCAACCGCCTTGAAGACATCAAAGCAAGCACATGCATCCGGAAGATAAAGGGCCATTTTGCTCGAAATGGAGTTCCCGATGTTCTGATCAGTGACAATGGCAGTCAGTTCATTTCCGAGAAGTTTGGCAACTTTGCAAAACTCTGGGGATTCGAGCATCGTGTAAGCAGCCCTGGTCATCAGCAGGCAAATGGAAAGGCCGAGTCAGCCGTGAAAACTGCGAAGAAACTTATACGAAAGGCAGTCGACACAGGAAATGATCCATACCTGGCTATCCTGGCACAGAGAAACACCCCCACCGAAGGAATGGAATCCAGCCCAGCCCAGAGACTACTTGGGAGGCGATGCAAAACCCTTCTACCGATCACAACCGAATTGCTCAAGCCAGAAAGAGTTCCACATGGAAAGGTCATGAATCAAAGGAAGAAATTAAACGACAAACAGGCAGATTACTACAACAAAGGGGCGAAGGATCTACAGCCGTTAGAAGAAGAAGATATTGTACGAATGCGACCATTTAGACTGGGACAGAAATCATGGGATCGAGCAACAGTTAAAAGAAGATATGACGAACGGTCATACGAAGTGGAAACCGATAGGGGAAGTTTCCGACGAAATAGAGTAGATATTAAGAAGACAACGGAGCCGAACGAACAACCCGCTCAGACGGAACCGAATAGTAGAAAATCTATTATCGAAATTCAACCGGAAACACCAGCAGCGATAGGAGTAGAGAATGATGTGTCAACTACGAACAATAATGAGGATCAACACACAGCGCCTGAGACAACGACCAACAATGATGATGAACATGGAGTTCCAAGGGAACCAACAGTAGAAAGGTCAGCGAGGCCAAAGCGTGCAAGAAGAAAACCACTCTACCTGCAGGACTACGTTGTGAAATGATGATCTTATGGAATGAACAAACTGATTATCCTTGAGTTTTGAACTTTGAGCTTTAACAACATTGAACTTACTTAGAACTTTTGAACTTGGATTTTAAAAATAAGAATGAAAAAAAAAGAACACTTACGCCCGTATTCTAAAAGCTCACTCACACTCACACTCAATGAGTGGAGGTTCAATCTGACCTTTTCATGAGTGTCAATGCTGTTTTTTAATAACTGGAGGGTGAGTAGTCACATAGTAAGGTACGGCACTAACCCTCCAGCTATTCAAAAACAGAATTAACACTCAAGAGAAGCTCAGATTGAACCTCCACTCATTGAGTGTGAGTGTGAGTGAGCTTTTAGAATACGGGCGTTAGTATTACATAGTCATAAGTTAAGAACAGTAGTGGTTTAACTTTAGTATGTCAGTTAGTATGTTAATAGTATATGTAATGTCTCATTTATTAGAGAAAGGATGTTACGTAATCTATCACGTGACTGATATCACGTGTTATAGTCTGTATATATAGATGTAAAGTATTTAGAGATTTATTATTAAACTATATACGTGAGAACATAACAGCTGCTAAGTGAGCTAATAAAGCATTGGGTGTAACAGTCCAGTTATAGCTGCCTTTGATAGATATTGAATACATGTACAGTATATGTATGACACTTTCTAGCTGCTGGTCCTATGCAAAATAGATTTACACTTGTAATATTTCATTGGGTTTGGTTTATAATACATAAAAGTACTTGTGTCTCAATTGCTGCATAATTAGTGTGAAGGTGAGATGGCCCATCTCTAGCCGTCCTGGACAAATGACCCATTTGACACAGGTAGCATTATTCTGCAGTACAGAGTAAAATACAGTGTGCAAGTAGGGGGAATTAGGGTGCATTGCTGCTAAGTGAGCTAATAAAGCATTGGGTGTAACAGTCCAGTTATAGCTGCCTTTGATAGATATTGAATACATGTACAGTATATGTATGACAATTTGTAGCTGCAGGTTTTATGCAATATAAATTTACACTTGTAATATTTCATTGGGTTTGGTTTATAATACATAAAAGTACTTGTGTCTCAATTGCTGCATAATTAGTGTGAAGGTGAGATGGCCCATCTCTAGCCGTCCTGGACAAATGACCCATTTGACACAGGTAGCATTATTCTGCAGTACAGAGTAAAATACAGTATGCAAGTAGGGGGAATTAGGGTGCATTGCTGCTAAGTGAGCTAATAAAGCATTGGGTGTAAGAGTCCAGTTATTGGTATATAATGCAAAAAGCTGCTTGAGTTCAAGTGTAAAGGTGAGAAGTTAAGGGCACATTTATATTAAAGTTACCATGTGAGGCAGATATGATAAGGGTTCATTACTGCAATTAAGAGCTAATAGGGAAGATTTAATTATTTCGCCCATGTCAAGATAAATGTTAATACATGCCTATTTTCAGAATTCCCATTGGGGACTGAATTAGTCTTGCAAAAGATATGGTAAAATGATAACACTGCATGTATAGGGGGCACCTTGCAGTATGCCCAATTAAGGACATTGTCCTGTGTAATTGAGTAAAATGTATAAACGACTAAACGATTCTACAAATATTTAATCAAACTAATTATGGGTAATATTAACATATTTGTACTGTACAATTCAACGTGTTCTGCATGAACAAATTATCGAATTAACAAAAGCAGGCACTACACGAATGTTGAATGCCATACCCCTTATATATTTTTATAATAGTTTAGCCCTTGCAGTGTTTTGTCTTCTTTGTTAATGTATGATGTATATATTTTGCCTTCTATATATTTGAGCATATTATAACTATGCATTTTTTCATTTTTGGTAGGCATCTTCCACGCACGACACTCAGTAGCGTAGCCAGCCCGCCGATTTAGTCCCGCTATGCAAATTTGTTCGTGTTCATTGACGGTGAAAACAATCAATTTCTAAAGAAATTAATAATGATAATGATTTGAAATTTGCATAGCGGGACCAAATCGGCGGGCTCGCTACGCCACTGATGACACTTAGTTCAAGGCACTCTATGCAGAAAATGACTTCAAGTTCCATTTCAATTGTTGGTCTGGTCGCTGCTACCCAGACGGAACACCGACCTTGCCGGCCTTGGATGCAACAGACATTATTCCATTCGTTTCTCAACTTAGAAATGATGCTTATTATAGTAACATTTAAACTGTCCCATAGCCCTAGATTAAATTGTGTTTATAAATAAGTCTGAAATCAATTTACGTTTGGGCATATTTCTTACCATCAAAAAAATGCAAACCAGCGAATATATTGTACTGTACTACACACGGAATGGGACAGTTTAATAGTAACAATTCAATCTAGGTTATCGTGTTTTAGAACGTCTTGTTTTGTTTGTTCACAACGTAACAATAACATGCTGTAATAGACCTCTTCTGCTACCGTCTGAATAACATTATAAACATTAAAGACAGTTTAAGTGAAAGTGTATTTGCGTTATTATTTATTGATGTAGGACTCGTAACGGTGTGCTATTTTAGCACAGCTAAAGATGTGTTGTTCAGGAACCCCAATGTCCTGCTGTTTAGCACATTTAAAGTCGTGCTGTTTCAGCACGGCTAAAGTCATGTTGTTTCAGCACATCTAAGGTCGTGTTGTTTCAGCACATCTAAAGTCGTGTTGTTTCAGCACAACTGAAGGTGTGTTAAGGAAACACGTCTTTAGATGCGCTAAACCAACACATCTTTAAGGTGTGCTATCTTAGCACACACGGAGGCGTTAGTAACACACCTATGCGTGTTTCCTAACGCACCATTTGAAGTAACACAGCTAAAGGTGTGTTGTTTTTTGGACATGCAAAAAACACATCTTTTGTTGTGCTACTGTAACACATATTAGTAGGCTATGTATTTTAGAGTATAGATAGCACAATTTTGTCCTCATTTCTTACATTTGGAAACTGTCCTAGTGTCCTCTAATGCTAAATCAGCAAATAAGGCATAAATTATATTGAGTTGTACAGTTGTACTATGATACTTTCATTTTAATAATGAATTAACACACTTTCCATCTTCTTAGAAACCAAAAACTGTACATAGCAAATGATACTATAAGAAATTGTGCCTGCCATGCAAATAGTGAAATAGAAAAGAAAGAAAAATAGAAAATTCCCCTTGTGGTTTGAATTGGTTTCTATGTATATGAAGCAATCAGAGTAGACAGACTGACAGAATAGAGTTTTTAATATATATGGCACAAACTATATAATTATATGATTCATAAAAAAATTATAATTTACTGCATCAAATATATATAGCATGCGTATACAGTGCACGAAAAATTACCGACAAACATTCTAAAACCTTTAAAACCACAACCAAGTCTTTTATACATGTTTAAACTGTCCAAAAAAGCTGAACTTAAAGACAAAAATAAATTCTCCACTCCATGCAGTCCGCCATTTTGAATTTCAAAATCCTCCCCACGTACCTACCCTGAAGACAAAAATCGCTGCGCAAGCAATATGCGCAAAACGGCTCAACCATGTCGGGTTTTGGCAGGCATCTCCCCGACTTTCTACCTGACGCAACCTACCCCGGGGATCCAAGAGATGCCTGCGGAGGAGGCTATGATTAGCCACAATTTAACAAACATGGATTATCATGATGTTCGAAAGCAAAAGAGTATGATTAATTATTTGGACGATTAGGTATTATAGCTATTCCAATATAAATTTCCAAATAAAGTACAGGGGCCGGTTGTATAAAACTCTTAACTACGTTTTAACTACCCATTTTCTAGTTAAATGGTAGTTAACTTTAACCACGTAGTTAAGTCTGTTGTATAAAAACCTAGTTAGCGTTAACTGCAGTTAAAAATTAGTTAAAGTTAACTATGCTCAAGGGCATAGTTAACTTCCCAAAGCGTAGTTAAATATGGCGTTTTGTAGGAGTGATGAACTTTAATCAGTCAAAAAATACTAAAAGCAACACTTACCGAGGGTTTTCAATCATCATCTTCCCTTGAAAGTTTTTTTCTGATACTCGTGAGCTTTTAAAACGCGATAATTTTGGTCTTTTCGACGAAAACGGAATATATGTTTTGCATAGGAAGATTTATCGATGACGAGAGGCAACCCATAACAAAGAAAAACAATGTCATTTTTACCAAAGAACTGCAGTTTGACTTTCATGGTAAATACGCCTTTTTCGTAGACTTTATTGGTCTTTATGTCTTGCATATTTTTCAATATTTTGAATCAAAATAGCGCCATTTTTGGTAAATATGAGTCCGCAGTCGTTTTCAAAATGCTTGTCACCGGTTGCTAATCCAGTGCGTACTTTGTGTTATTTCATGTTTAATCACCCCACGCGAACCCCACGCGCAGTTAACTGTGTGATTAGTTAACTACCCGACTAACTACGTTTTATGCAACTCAGTTAAGTCCTGTAGTTAACTAATTATAGTTAAGGATTTAACTACGGTAGTTAACGCTAACTATAGTTAACTTTAACTACATTTTTATACAACCGGCCCCTGGTCATCACAATAGACATTTAACCTTTTAGGTACACATGCTGTAATGCATCTCGGTATTTGGGTATTTTTTCATTCTTCTGATTATTTGCGTCTTGCAAATAGCGTCCAAAACAATATAAATTTGAGGAGGAAGTCTTTAACGACATTTGTGAAAAAATTTAGCGATTATTTTTTATCGCTTTTTTATACCCCAATTTCGCATTAGTTGTACTCAAATATCGTGTAGTTTGAGATGTCGAATTTGATACTGTTTGATCTGTTGTTGTCGAAATCAATATGGCACTCGGCCTTGAAATTTGGCCAGTTTTGGCGCAAAAATATCCCGCTCGTAGCTTGAATTCTGGTGTCTTGTAAAAGTTGCACACACGAAAATTATATTTTCTGGATATCTTCTGTTGCTTTTGGTTCTGCATATCCTTTGTAGCTGTTTTGGTGTTTGTCTTCCTAAAACTAGTATCTCCTAAACTTTGTTAGTTAATTTATGTTGTAAATAATAAAAATATAGACGATAATACTATCTTTTTATTCGAGGTTTACATTGTTCTAGCATTAAATTTCAAATTTTAATAGTCTTAGAATAATTTAAATTTACATTGAATAATAGATAGAGCTATAGGTTAATAGAATTTAGATTTATTAAATTAAATTGATTTTTGAGTTTTTAATAATAATTTAAATAGATTATTGTATATAAAAGACAGTAAATATTTTTAATAATTCAAATTATACTATGTAGTAGTGCTTCTTAAAATATATTTAATATTGATTAGAAATGGAAGACAAACCTTGCACGTCAAATAATGCACACCAATTTATGCCGTCTGTTGAAGACAAAGGCACAAAGAAAACTTGCTCTGGCGGAGGGAAATATAGTTGTGTTCCGCAGTGTATGAATAACAGCCTGCGTAATCCTGAGCTTTCATTTACTCTATACCGAAGGAAAAAAAACTAAAAGGAAAATGGAATAAAATTTTGAAAACAAAAGGGTTGTTGGACATAAGGCAATATTGCAGGGTGTGCTCAGTTCATTTTCCAGATGGAAAAAAGTCATACATTAACAATATTCTAACAATTTTAACAACTTTTCCCAATGTAAGTGAGCAACCAAGAAGACGAGTGTTGAGAAAACCTGATAGTCCTTTGCAAAATGAGCAAGACACTTATTTAGAAGAAACTATTTCCGTTCAACCCTGCACAAATATAACACCTGAGTATGAAGTGGCAATCGAAAACACCAGCACTGAAACAGATATCGGCACACTTAAAGATCAAATTAATTTCTATAGAAGCAAAATATAAATCTTTGGAACAAACTCCTGAGGAGTACGTGACATCATCACAGCAGTGTCTATTTCGGTTGGAACGATTTCTTGGTAGTGATAGTGACTTTCGATGTTGTACCGGTTTCCCAGATTATTATTATTATTGTTATTATTATTAAAACATCTTCTTACACGGTAACTAATCAAACCATATAAATATTCACGCCACTGTAACTGCAGTGTAGCCATGGATCCATGGATTTGCAAATAATATGCATGATTTCTGTTTAGAACAATTATATCTTCTCCATGAACTAGACAAAAGCTTCGATCATTACAAGCTTCTCCAATTGTGGTATCTCTCTTTGAATAAGGGCATTTAACCTCTCCAAGACCAAGAGTTGATGCCTGTTCATTTGTGTCATCAATTAAAAAATTGGGGCTTGCACCCAAAGAAAGAAAATTTGGGTTAACCATAACACCACATGCTGCACAAACATCAACAGAGTTTCCTTGTTTCTGTTTACTCTCCACATATTTTGTAGCTGTCACTACTTCATTATATTATGGTTTTGGACAAGCTTGTAGTGTTTTGAACAAGGATATTGGGTAAATGCTCTTCCTTCTTTTCAGAATTGTCCCATTTGCCTTCTCTCCTCATACCACCTGTCAAATGCTGACTGACTCCTAATCTTCTTTTCTATTTCCCTCATCTTCTCATCTGTTACACTCAAACCTCCAACAAACTCCATATTCGCCTCGTCGACATGTGACCAGTTTACACCTGGATGTGTTATATTATCTAAAACTTGCTCTGTCACTTTGCCCTCATTGACATTAATTCTAGAGTCCCTTAGTTCCATGTATTGCTTCTTTGATGGAAGACTTTCGTGCATTTCGTGAAATGGATATGGTTGACAATCATTTGATTTCATCACAAGTGTTAGATAGTCAGCTTTTCCTTGTTGTTCCAAATTTTTAGCAACCTTTTTAATCTCATTTTGAGTAAGATTTCTGGCAAATTGTGGTGTGGGGTTAACGTTATCTGCTTTACTCTTTCCATCACTGCGTTTACTACCCTTAACATCTTTCTCATAAGATGGTTTTTCAAAATTCATGTCTTCGTATGAAATAGGCTCGTCAATCTCATTATTTTTAGCTACATGCCACTGCTGGAACCTCAGTTAGCTCTAACTCAATGTAATCTACTATTTCAAAAAGAACAGTAGCAACATGCTAACAACAGCCTCCCTTTCCAGCCTTGCACGAACAACTACCATCTGTAACCTCGACACTTTCTTGATTTAAATGGACATATACAATATAGGTCTGTTTCTTCGTAGATGCATTTACACAAGCTTTTACTAAGAAGTCAACTTCTCTACCTTTCCATAAATTAGGTTTAACTTAAACATTGTTTACATATCTCTCCTTAAACAAGCGGTATCCCAGTTTCTTGTGTTTACTAGCATCATTATCACATTCAACACCTAGGTGCTCTTGTGGCAAGTCTTGTAGCAAGGCTAAATTTTGGAAGAGATTGTATATTCTTGGCCCACCTTATAATTTAATTTGTTCTGTGCATAGGTCTGCATTCTTTGACGTGCAAGGTTTGTCTTCCATTTTTAATCAATATTTAATATATTTTAAGAAGCACTACTACCTACTATTTAAATTATTAAAAATATTTACAGTCTCTTATATACAATAATCTATTTAAATTATTATTGAAAACTCTAAAATCAATTTAATAAATCTAAATTTTATTACCCTATAGCCCTATCTATTATTCAATTAATGCAAATTTAAATAATTCTAAGAGTATTAAAATATGAAATGTAATGCCAGCACAATGTATACTTCGAAGAAAAAGTTAGTTTTATCGTCTATATTTTTATTATTTACAATGTAAATTAACTAACAAAGTTTAGGAGATAGCTACTAGTTTTAGGAAGAAAAAAACCAAAACAGCTACAAAGGATATGGAAAACCAAAAGCACCAGAAGATATCCAGCAAATATATAACTTTTGTGCGTGCAACTTTTAAAATAAACCAGAATTCAAGCTCGATCGGGATATTTTTGCGCCAAAACCGGCCAAATTTCAAGGCCGAGTGGCCATATCGCTTTGGAAAACTACAGATCAAACAGTATCAAATTCAACATCTCAAAACTACACGATCAGATGTTTTAGAGTGCAACTAATGCGAAATCTGGGTAGAAAAAAACTCGTTAAAATAGTCACAAAGTAAAATAAATTGCTGAACGTTGCGAAGAGAATGCTTTGCTCGAAATGTGCTCGTCCCTTCGATTTCGCTCATGTTTTTCACAAGTATCGTTAAGGACTTATCGTTAGACGTTATTTGCAAGACACAAAGAAGTAAAAATCGGCGAATTCTGCTTCTCTGCAGAATCGTTACTTCGTGGCCTCCATTTTCGCAAGAATGAAAAAATATCCTACTACCGACATGCATTGCGGCCTGTGTACCTAAAAAGGTTAAGGTCTATTCTCAAACGTTTTTTTAAAAATCACGCGTGCCATTAAAGTTTGATGACGAAGTTTGGTACAGTCAAATTTTGGACAAACTTTAGTTATCAAAAGCTTTAAAATAATATTTTATGTGCCTAAGATAATTTAATTTTCTTTATCTCATGACACTTCCGCAATTCATCGTTTTCAAAGACATGTCAAATCTCATATTCAACTTACAGCTTCCCTCGTGTTAAATCTCGTATCGCACTGGTATCCATTTATTAACCATTACTTAAATCATGCAATGTTAATTTTCCTCTCGTTTATAAACTTATAACAGGTTTTTTCGGTCCCATTCAAATTTATGCTTAATTTACCATGAAAACATACACAAAACCTTTTAATTATTTGTTTTGTTGTAATATGTATAAGGTGGCTAAAAATCCTTTAAGTAGATTATGGAAATAATAATTAAAAGCTATGGTGTTCTTTTTCTTATACAGATTATTTGAAGACATCTTCCTTTCCGGATGAAGAAAGCAAGGACATATGGAAAGAATTAAAATATATCGTAACAGAGGCAGGGGGCAAAATATTTCCTGTAGATTACAACTGTGATGAATCACACGATAATCAAGACGACACTAAAATGTTGGAACATTTTATCGAGCATGTCAATTCAAAATATAAAGACGCATTAGAACAAGAAGAAAATTCCGACGCAGAACATTCCATCGATAAGACGGACAACTTTTATAAGCAGCTAATTTTCTTGATCAATGGCGTAAGTACATATTGTCAAGCACGTAAAAAAGAGCCAGAAAATGAAAGTCCCAGAAAACTGACATCGTCCAGATCAAACTGTTTTGGACAAAGCGCATGTAGTGTGGAGCAAAGAGTCAGTGAGTTAGAAGCAATGCTTGAAGAAAAAGAAGAAGCCGTCTCAAAATATAAAAACGAAAGCGCAGAATTTCAGGCAAAAATTGCAACGCTACAGGAAAACTTGAGGGAGAGTGAAGAAATTTTGAATGACATAGCCAATGATTATTATGATCTCAATGCTGAAATTGAGAAAAGGAAAAGAGAGGCTGTATTCAGAGAATTGTTTCCACTCAACCAGAGCAGTACTTCCTCCACTGCAAATCCACAATCATCATCTCATATTTCCACCAATTCAAAACATCGAGTGATTTCAGAGGAATCGAGTTTCAGCGCAGAACAAAGCTTAGCAAATGAAGCAACAAACGCCATCGAACGGGAACTGTACAACTTTTACAAAATGTTGCTGCTGTATATTTCTGAAATGTTATTGCATGATGACAAGCTGAAGCTTAGAAACTGGGCAGCAACCAGTTATTCTGTTGACGTTTCAAATAGCGCATTTCAGATCTTGGTTGGGTTGGATAACAAGGGAATCATCAGTTCTTCAAACTTAATTGTACTGAGAGATTTCTTTGAAGAGATTATCCGCTTTGACCTGGCACTCATTATTCAATATTTCTTGGCAGGAAATTACACCCTCCTACGAAGCACTCGATCTGCCAGAAACGAAAACCACAGCACACGTGGTAATGGGGCTCCCACAACAAACGAACGGCCATTTAATGGAATTATTGCCCATCCTCAACACCAGGAAGTGAGTGAAAGTTCAAGTCCAAGAACGTCCGTGGAAGATACGGTTGAGGTAAAACGAGAATTGAGGCATAACATACCACAAGAGCAATCACTGCAGGTCACGGCAGGTGCAACAGGAAACCAAGTAGTTGTTGACGGCTCTCAACATGGCACAGGTAAGGCTATTTGCACTCAATAGAGCCTACCAAAATGTGAAGGTAAAATGCTATTGATTTATTGTTCGCGGAGAGCAAACAATTATCATTGGTTACAACGAAGATGATTGACAGCATTACTGATGTGTACTAACTCATTTAAATGATGAGATAAACAAAATCATGCATGTAGGTATATGTGACGCCCAGTGAAAAATTTAAAGCGTTCCAGAGTAGGTTTGTATACGTCGTGAATACCTTTGATACGTGGGTACCCGGACATTTTGCCGAAAGACACTTTGCCGAATGGACAATTCGCCGACGGACATTTTGACGAATGGAAAATTTAACGAAGGGACTTTTTTAGCGGAAGAGGAATGCGGGAAAGCACTTGCTCCATGATTTCTTTTCAGACCTGAAAAATGAGTCATCGTCTCAAACAATTTTGAAAACAATGCGTATGAATTTGTTTTGACGAAATAGCATTCGACATTTTGTCCGTTCGTTAAATTGTCCATAGCGCATTTCAGATCTTGGTTGGGTTGGATAACAAGGGAATCATCAGTTCTTCAAACTTAATTGTACTGAGAGATTTCTTTGAAGAGATTATCCGCTTTGACCTGGCACTCATTATTCAATATTTCTTGGCAGGAAATTACACCCTCCTACGAAGCACTCGATCTGCCAGAAACGAAAACCACAGCACACGTGGTAATGGAGCTCCCACAACAAACGAACGGCCATTTAATGGAATTATTGCCCATCCTCAACATCAGGAAGTGAGTGAAAGTTCAAGTCCAAGAACGTCCGTGGAAGATACGGTTGAGGTAAAACGAGAATTGAGGCATAACATACCACATGAGCAATCACTGCAGGTCACGGCAGGTGCAACAGGAAACCAAGTAGTTGTTGACGGCTCTCAACATGGCACAGGTAAGGCTATTTGCAAAAATATCGCTTAACGCAAATCTTCGAAGTAACATTACTATTTTAAAAATAATATGAAACGTACACCCATTATTGCTTCGTCTATGTAATGAGTCGTGTACATTATCGTAAAAACAATAGTTATTATAACTCATCTCATTATATAATAAATATGGGAACTATTACTCATCCCAGTCCCTGAAGTTCGCAATTAACATTTAATGGAAAGGTCAAAACAATTAAACGGAATATGCCCGCATTGATGGTTAAATTTTCTGGGATTAATCAAACCTTCCTTAAAAGAAAGATTATCTTAATTATTATATATTTATCTGGCAATAGGCCTTACCCAAACTGAGAAGTTTGATAATGATCCTGACAATTTCATGATTGGAATGACCAATCTTGTCAACGTCTAGTCTATATACCGGTAGTCGGTTGGGGGAGGAAAGAAATGCACGCAATAGAGCCTACCAAAATGTGAAGGTAAAATGCTATTGATTTATTGTTCGCGGAGAGCAAACAATTATCATTGGTTACGACGAATATGATTGACAGCATTACTGATGTATACTAACTCATTTAAATGATGAGATAAACAAAATCATGCATGTAGGTATATGTGACGCCCAGTGAAAAATTTAAAGCGTTCCAGAGTAGGTTTGTATACGTCGTGAATACCTTTGATATGTGGGTACCCGGACATTTTGCCGAAAGACACTTTGCCGAATGGACAATTCGCCGACGGACATTTTGACGAATGGAAAATTTAACGAAGGGACTTTTTTAGCGGAAGAGGAATGCGGGAAAGCACTTGCTCCATGATTTCTTTTCAGACCTGAAAAATGAGTCATCGTCTCAAACAATTTTGAAAACAATGCGTATGAATTTGTTTTGACGAAATAGCATTCGACATTTTGTCCGTTCGTTAAATTGTCCATAGCGCATTTCAGATCTTGGTTGGGTTGGATCACTAGGGAATCATCAGTTCTTCAAACTTAATTGTACTGAGAGATTTCTTTGAAGAGATTATCCGCTTTGACCTGGCACTCATTATTCAATATTTCTTGGCAGGAAATTACACCCTCCTACGAAGCACTCGATCTGCCAGAAACGAAAACCACAGCACACGTGGTAATGGGGCTCCCACAACAAACGAACGGCCATTTAATGGAATTATTGTCCATCCTCAACACCAGGAAGCGAGTGAAAGTTCAAGTCCAAGAACGTCCGTGGAAGATACGGTTGAGGTAAAACGAGAATTGAGGCATAACATACCACAAGAGCAATCACTGCAGGTCACGGCAGGTGCAACAGGAAACCAAGTAGTTGTTGACAGCTCTCAACATGGCACAGGTAAGGCTATTTGCAAAAATATCGCTTAACGTAAATCTTCGACGTAACATTACTATTTAAAAAAAAAATGAAACGTATACCCATTATTGCTTCGTCTATGTAATGAGTCGTGTACATTATCGTAAAAACAATAGTTATTATAACTCATCCCATTATATAATAAATATAGGAATTATAACTCATCCCAGTCCCTGAGGTTCGCAATTAACATTTAATGGAAAGGTCAAAACAATTAAACGGAATATGCCCGCATTGATGGTTAAATTTTCTGGGATTAATCAAACCTTCCTTAAAAGAAAGATTATCTTAATTATTATATATTTATCTGGCAATAGGCCTTACCCAAACTGAGAAGTTTGATAATGATCCTGACAATTTCATGATTGGAATGACCAATCTTGTCAACGTCTAGTCTATATACCGGTAGTCGGTTGGGGGAGGAAAGAAATGCACGCAATAGAGCCTACCAAAATGTGAAGGTAAAATGCTATTGATTTATTGTTCGCGGAGAGCAAACAATTATCATTGGTTACGACGAAGATGATTGACAGCATTACTGATGTATACTAACTCATTTAAATGATGAGATAAACAAAATCATGCATGTAGGTATATGTGACGCCCAGTGAAAAATTTAAAGCGTTCCAGAGTAGGTTTGTATACGTCGTGAATACCTTTGATATGTGGGTACCCGGACATTTTGCCGAAAGACACTTTGCCGAATGGACAATTCGCCGACGGACATTTTGACGAATGGAAAATTTAACGAAGGGACTTTTTTAGCGGAAGAGGAATGCGGGAAAGCACTTGCTCCATGATTTCTTTTCAGACCTGAAAAATGAGTCATCGTCTCAAACAATTTTGAAAACAATGCGTATGAATTTGTTTTGACGAAATAGCATTCGACATTTTGTCCGTTCGTTAAATTGTCCATAGCGCATTTCAGATCTTGGTTGGGTTGGATCACTAGGGAATCATCAGTTCTTCAAACTTAATTGTACTGAGAGATTTCTTTGAAGAGATTATCCGCTTTGACCTGGCACTCATTATTCAATATTTCTTGGCAGGAAATTACCCCCCTACGAAGCACTCGATCTGCCAGAAACGAAAACCACAGCACACGTGGTAATGGGGCTCCCACAACAAACGAACGGCCATTTAATGGAATTATTGTCCATCCTCAACACCAGGAAGCGAGTGAAAGTTCAAGTCCAAGAACGTCCGTGGAAGATACGGTTGAGGTAAAACGAGAATTGAGGCATAACATACCACAAGAGCAATCACTGCAGGTCACGGCAGGTGCAACAGGAAACCAAGTAGTTGTTGACAGCTCTCAACATGGCACAGGTAAGGCTATTTGCAAAAATATCGCTTAACGTAAATCTTCGACGTAACATTACTATTTAAAAAAAAAATGAAACGTATACCCATTATTGCTTCGTCTATGTAATGAGTCGTGTACATTATCGTAAAAACAATAGTTATTATAACTCATCCCATTATATAATAAATATAGGAATTATAACTCATCCCAGTCCCTGAGGTTCGCAGTTAACATTTAATGGAAAGGTCAAAACAATTAAAAGGAATATGCCCGCATTGATGGTTAAATTTTCTGGGATTAATCAAACCTTCCTTAAAAGAAAGAGTATCTTAATTTAGTTAATTATTATATATTTATCTGGCAATAGGCCTTACCCAAACTGAGAAGTTTGGTAATGATCCTGACAATTTCATGATTGGAATGACCAATCTTGTCAACGTCTAGTCTATATACCGGTAGTCGGTTGGGGGAGGAAAGAAATGCACGCAATAGAGGCTACCAAAATGTGAAGGTAAAATGCTATATATACCGGTAGTCGTTTGGGGGAGATATATACAGATAGCTAGATATATTACTGTTGGTACTTTCTGTGTAATATCACGCACAAACGAAACATCGTTTAGACAAAATATGCAAAAAAACACAATACATCGATATCTTCGCCGTATATTTCTTAGTTGTTTATCAAAGTTGGGTTCCTGGGATCCAGGCCCCTTGGTGATATTTTGGTCGCGCTACTTTTTTTTCAGAAAATGCCAAAATTTGCCTGTTTGAGCCTTTATATCTCCGAAACTAAAAGTCTAAGCCAAAAACTAATCTAGAACTTACTAACTAACTTTTCATGCCTTATCCGAATCAATAAAAACCCATTTTGGGTTTATAAGCACTTTAATGTAAATAATACGGAAACTCTGCCATAACATGCACCATAATATCGAATAGCTAATGATTTCAAAGTGTTCAGCTATTTTCAGTTTTTAGTGATACAACTCCTACACGGGAAAGATGAATATTTGGAAAATCTAAAATGAATCTTTGACGAAAGATAACATCAAGAAGACCTAAATATACATGATATTACGACTCTTATTAGTAGTAGTTTAGTGAGGTATATAAAGAGAATTAAACAAGCAATTCCATAATATACAAGGACCAAGATTCCACCAGACTTTTCCGATCGAAAAATCAAGTGAGCCATCATTAGTTCAGACCTTTGTGTTAACCAATAAAAGTATTGATCCTTGTATAGAGCATAACGTTATACAGTATATCATAGAGAATATTTTATATAAGACCTTCTCAAATAGCTCCCTCGCCATATATCCCTACTCCAACTTAATGTTAGATACAGTACATAAGAAATTGAATAATGATAAATTAAAACAACACAGGTAGCAATGGAAACAAGTTGTCCAAGCCTCAACGTGCATTGGAGCCACAACAGCATCGCAGAGATAACCACCAGGGTCACGACAGCAGTGCGAATAATCCGAACGCAGGACATTGGTTATGTGATCATTATAAGAGAAGTTGTCTTGTAAAATTTGATTGCTGCAACATGCATTGGCCATGTCACCGTTGTCACAACAATAAAAGCACCTGTGGTCGAAGGAAATTAGGACCTCGTGATATCAAATTGTTAAAATGTATTTTTTGTCAAAGAGAGCAACCGGTAAGTTTATTGTTGGAATTTTAATTATCTCGCGATCAAATATGGCAGATACAAAGTATCTTAGTTAGTATTTTGTAGCTACTGAAGCATTTGATTAAAAAAGCAATGATTAAAACCATTCGAAGAGCGAAAAACCGGCCTTAGTCAGGAACCTGTTTTGAAATATCATGAATTTATAATATGATTTTTCTTTATTCGGAAAAAATTGTTTATTTGGAAAATTAGCGCGGTGGAACTTTAAAATTTTTCAGCCGTTTTTTGCGGAGTCAGAAAATGAACATTCCACAGGTAAACCAAATCCGAACGTAAACTTATGATTCCGTATGCACATCTATGGATACTTTGGAACACTTTTTAACTTTGGTTGCAAGCACTGAACTATATATTGAACTGGATTCATATTAAAAATGTTCTTTTACTTCCGGGATTTTTCATCAGAATATTGAAAGCGGAATTAATTGTGATCATAGAGTGTTTAAGATTATTACCATTAACTTCTGAATGCTTTCATTATATTAAAAAAGAAATATATCGGAAAAAATTCAAGAAATAGACGAGGTGCGTACATTTACTTACATATTTACAGTTTCTTTCATTCACTGAAAGGTTTCTATCGGCCAGTAAGCTATTTGGGAAGCGATTATGAATATTCAGTTCACCTTTGGTAAAATATAAATTTTGAGACAACTTTCTAGACTTTCTGGTGTTTCTAAGCGCGAAAAGCGCCATGGGAACGCAAGTTTCTAGTTTAGGAATTGAATTTGGCGGTCATTTGTGAGTGAAATGATGAATATCTCCCTGCAAGGATATATCAATCACAAATGGCCGCCATATTCAATTCCTAAACTTGAAACTTGCGCTCCCATAGCGCTTTTCGCGCTTAGAATTTAAGGTTTAAGGTTTGCAAAGGACGACCTTTTTTAATTTAAATCATTTTCTTACGTTTTGATTTGAGATGATTTGCAGGAACGCACGAATCAAAGTAGTGGCTAGCCTAGTTTACTAACAGGGGTGTATATAGTTACCATTAGCTCCTTTCTTTGGGGGGTTGGGTGGAAAATAGTCAGGTGCTAGGGGGAAGAAACTGATTCTAAAAGAGGAAATGAGTGAAAAGAGGAAGGATGGAAAAAGAGGAGGGAGTTAAATTAATGAAATTTTTCTTCCAATTAAACATTGTTTTTTCTTCTTTGGCAATAACATTAATGCTACCCTAAAAAGGCAGGAAATAGCCACTCTGAACTTCCAGGATTTATCATTTTTCTGGTAACAAGCACCCGGAACACCTTAGCTACACAGGATCCAACAGCATGACTAAACAATTGGCTTATTTACTACTTTTTGAGTATTTACTACTCCTGATCAGTCTTCATTTATCATATTTTACTTCTGGTAGGGGATGTGTGTATGTGTAACCCTCATTCATCGTCGTCACCAGCAAAACAGATGCGGGTAAATGCCTGATAGGTTAGGATGAGAAGAAATCAGAGTTAGAGTTTGGTGCTGCCATAGGTGTACGGGCCAAAAAAAATTGGGGGAGGCGGACACTACTTTGCCGGCGAAAACAGAAATTGCCCGGCATGTCTAACAAATAGATCCACTGAACACCACGCTCTTTATAGTTGCATTTCATAGGGTAAAGTATCATGCAGTGCCTTTTTAACCGTTCATGTTATTTAACAATAATTGTTTTAGTAAAAATTTTAAATGGACATTTCAAAAATATTTTAATGAATATTTACGATAAAAGCGGCTTAAAAACGCTTTAGGTGATTATCGTGTATTATTCCGAGGACGAGGTAGCGCAACCAATCAGCGTTGAGAATTTTCAATAATCACCTATGTAATTTTACTGAAAACTAATAGCCATAACTTTAACTATGACTTTAACTCTCTAAGAAAATTAACCGACTATGCACATGTGATTTTATTATTTGGTGGGGTTGTCCGGGTGTGAACCCGGGAAATTTTTCAAAATTTGGGGTCGCAGAAAAGCCATTTCCTGCATTTCAGGGCAGTTGAGGCTGTCTAATAAGTACATGATTAACTAGTAAAGGTCAATCTTGGAATCTTTAAAATTGTATAAATTCATAAAGAAATCCCTAAGACTATGCAAAATCTTGATTTAAAAAAATCCTAGTCGGAGCCCTCAATTCTTATTCAATTCGGATATCGTCATTATCGACAAACCGTCGAACTGGTCAAAAACCGGAAAATAAACGCCAAAACGTTGCGAAAAAATATTGCGCTCCCCAATTATATAGTTAAAAGCCCTTGTAAGTTACTCAGATTAAAATTTATGCTATTTATTATATGACAAGACCTCATGACATACAACCAAATTGCCCATCTCTTGAGTAGAAATTGCCCGACTTTACCATTCCTGTCAAAATTGGGGGCTGTCGCGCCCCCTGTCCCCCGCCTCGTACGCCTATGGGTGCTGCTAAGGTTCAGTTGAATTTATTATCTTAATGAATGTCGTCACTGTTGTAAGCATAATATTGTGTTGAACATATAGGTATAACACATTGGTATCCGGTGTCAGACATGTGTCCACCACATAATCTTAGTAATGAAGATATATTTTAAGATGGCGTACAGTTTGTTAGCACAGGTATGCTTTGTTTACATTTTTTCTATCCAGGCAATAGACTTAATCAACGAAATTGTGGCAACTTGATATATTTTTCTCCTAGTTAAACTGTTTGTCTAACGATCAAGAGGCTCCGATATACGCATGAGCGAATGGACTGTACAGCCATTTTAACTATTACTTTATTAATACCCGTCTTCAAATATTTAGTTCATTCATTACAGCTTATTATTATGTTATGAAGGTATTGTTAACTGTCGATGTATGAACATTAAACCTGCGATCAAATATATAAATTCAAGTGTGTATATAGCTACAAGTGTAAATGCTTTTCTCCAACTAATAATTTTGGAAGAGTTACTTAGGCTACTTCCCATGCCAGAAGCTAGTAAAGGAATTATAAGTTAAACTGATCATGCTTGGTAAATACTCAAAAAGAAGTAAATAAGGAAAATTATAAATCCTGGATGTTTAGAGTGGCCATTTCGTGCATGTTTAGGGTGACATTATTGCAAAAGGAAAAACAAACAATGTTTATTTAGAAGAAAAAAATTATCTCCCTTCCTTTCCAATTTCCATCCTTCCTCTTTTCAATCATTTCCTCTTTTGGAGTCAATTTCTTTCCCCAAACACCTGATACTTCTCACCCCCCCCCCCCACCCCCACAATCCCCCAAAGGATGTGGTACCTATATACACACCAGTTAGTAAACTAGGCTATCCACTGCTTTGATTCGTTTGTTGCTGTAAGTCAGCTCAAATTAAAACGTAGGAAAATTATTTAAAGGATATTTACAGAAATATGCTTATGTTTTCTACATACACGCTCGAAAGTTCTCTCAAAATTTATATTTTTACCAAAGGTAAACTTAATTCATAATCGCTTCCCAAATAACTTACTGGCCGATAGAGATATTTCACTGCATGAAAGAAACTATGTAAATATGTATATAAACGTACTCCGTTTATTTCTTGAATTTTCTCCGATATATTCTTTTTTAATATAATGCAAGTATTTAGAAGTTAAAGGTAATAATCATAAACACCCTATAATCACACTTCCGCTTTCAATATATATTGTGATGAAAAATGCCCGAAGTAAAAGAACATTTTTATGTGAATCCAGTTAAGTATATAGTTCGGTGCTTGGTAGCCAAGCCTCAAAGTGATTCCAAAAATGTTTTCTGCCGGCGGCTAAATAGAGGAACAACTGCGCCATCTTCGATCTTACCGCGTAGAAAAATGCCAGTCATACATATAGTGCGTATAGTTGAAGTATATTTTTAAATATATACCAATGCCCCCGTCAAGTTTATAAATGTCAAGTGTATAAATGAAGACTACCACGGGTGTACTCTATAGGACTGGTTTCAAGGGCACTTCAAGTTCCCTTGTAAGTTAGAATTTAGAATTTTTTATTTTTTTTTAGAATTTTATTAAGTTTGCCACAAATAGTCACACATTATTATTACAAAATTAAACTATAGATTAAAACTATAGTGGCGAGGTGACCTCTAGAAACCACAATGCTTATAAATATAGTCACCCCATGTATATACAAGTGTAATTTACAATCTAAAGACTTGTTGTGTAGCTTCAGAAATTAACTAATCAATTAAGAAGAATTTCATTCAAGTAGTATTCAAGGACTTCAAGGAGTAGCATGATTCCTGTCTGTATTTAAGTGCCCTAATCGGACATTATAACGTAATTGCTTATCATGTTTCGCAGTTCAACGAGAGTTCACAGTTCTGTGGTGGCTGTGGTATTAAATTTGCTGAATACTTCTGCGCAAGATGCAAGCATCTGACAGGAACGGATGATAACCCATATCATTGTGAAAAATGTGGTATTTGCAGGTAAGAGATAACCAGAGAAAAACTTAATAGGTTAACAGCAAAATCATGTTAAAATTATTGAACCAGGCAAGTATGCACGGTTATATTAATGTACATATAAATTATACTGTTATCAAGCTTCATTATTAAAGTTTGTTCGTTCGCCTCAACCAGGTAAAATATCAGACATGTTTTCGCTTCTTACTGGTTTCAATTAAATGAAACAAAACCTTGTCAAATTGCGCTCACGTCGCAAACTTTCGACACTCCAGTCTAGTGTCTTCATGAGGGCTCATTTCAAAGTCGTACCGCAGCTCCTTATATACTCGAGGGGTGACGTCGCGAATTTTTTTTCCGGAAGCAATCGAAAACATCCCAAGCAAACGAAAGCATCTGGCCTGCATAATTAATACGTCATTGTTACGACCCGCGAACAGGCTGGTAGGAATTAATAGGAAACTACATATTACTTTAATTTTTTGTAGTAAGTTAATATAAATAGTATTTTTTGCCGTTCTTTTCAGCGAGCTTGCCTGTGGCGTAACGGGTTAGGGCGTGCGTTAGCTGGGCTATACTGTATTGTAAGTTCAAGCCCGTGCCCAACACTTTTTCTTAAATTTTTTAAGTTTTTTTCTCTCGATAATTTTGACTTTCTAAGACTGGTTAGGGTTAGGAAAGGGGTTAATATTGGGGTTGGGGTTTGTTTATATTTATGAAAACTTTAAATTTGTAGTACAAATCATGCCGGATTGAAAGTCTGTTCGCGGGTCGTAACAATGACGTATTAATTATGCAGGCGGGATGCTTTCGTTTGCTTGGGATGTTTTCGATTGCTTACGGAAACAAAATTCGCGGTGACGTCGTCTGCCCACAAGGTGCTGATAGCTTCCGTCATCGCTACTTAGAGTACTATGATTAACGTTTAAATGTCACGCATGATGAAGACAATAGACAGGAGTGTCGAAACGTTTAGGCGCGAGTGCAAATCGACTGGGCATTGCATTAATTTAACTCAAACCGGGGTAGCGAGCGAAAACAAACCTTCATTTTGTTTAAACAGCTGTTCTGTCATTTAAACTTTAGAATTAAAGGAGATATATCATTCCACTGTGATGTATGCGGTGTTTGTCTGAACGTTCAGCTCAGAAATAATCACAAATGTCGCGCTGATTCAGATCACGATGAATGCTGTATTTGCCTTGAGGTAATTCTTCTATTTTAGTTGATTGCCTTTGAGTTAGTGTTAAACGGCGCATTCCCGGATTGAGAAGATCAAATGAAAGCACCTTTATTCCATTTGGAAAACACATATAAAAGTATGAGCAACTGTGCATTATCCACCAAAGCAAAGCTAGTCGATTGTTGAGATCGATTAAATGAACACCATTTTCCCTTTCGACAAACCATGGTCAGCTTGCATTTATCATTAACATAATATTTAGACGTTGTAATAATGGCTAACATGGTAACTAAGTAAAATTGCATAATTACACTGGCATTTATAATAAGTAGCTACATTCAAAAGTTAGGGATGTGCCGGATAATACATGTTTTGCCGGATACCGGATTGTACCGCATAATTACCCACCAGATACCGGATAATAATCAGATGGTGGTACTTGGACAATCCAACACTATTTTCCCCCATGAAATAATTTATATCATATAACATAAGTAGATGTGACCCCCCATATGGGGTGATTTTTCCCGCCATATGACGTCAGCATTTTGAGGATCTCGCCATATGACGTCATTTGCGTAGATACGCGTAGATACATGTAGATACATGTGGATATGCGTAGATACGCGTGGGTACATGTAGATGCATACGGATATGCGTAGATACGCGTAGATACGCGTAGATACGCGTAGATACGCGTAGATACATGTAGATGCATACGGATATGCGTAGATATGCGTAGATACGCGTAGATACGCGTAGATACGCGTAGATACGCGTAGATACATGTAGATGCATACGGATATGCGTAGATACGCGTAGATACGCGTAGATACATGTAGATACATGTGGATACGCGTAGATACGCGTAGATGCATGCGTAGATACGCGTAGATACGCGTAGACACGCGTAGATACGCGTAGATACATGTAGATGCATGCGGATATGCGTAGACACGCGTATCTACATGTATCTACATGGATTAAAATTGGAGTACTAATAGGGGCGGACGTCTGCGAAGACATGATTGGTTGTGAGATCTGATTGGCTTTTTAAAATTATCTGAGAGTATAAAATGAGATCTATGGGTGAGTGAATGTGGGTGAGCATCCTCGTCATCATTCGATCATAGTAGACTCGACAATGATAATGATGATCATGATGACAGGGATGTTACTAAGACTAACGATGATGAAAATGTGAACCCTCTAGACCCAATTACTCCAACCACGGACCAATATGAAAAGGTTTACCCAAAACTCAAGGGATTCAAAATAGGGCATTTAAATATTGCAAGTTTGGTAAAGCATAAAAACGAATTATTGGTTTTTCTGGCTAAACTCCCTTTTGATATAATTTGTATCAACGAAACTCGACTTGACGACTCCATAAACAACTCTGAGGTTAAAATACCAGGTTACGATTTGATAAGAAAGGATAGAAACCGCAATGGAGGAGGAGTGGCTATCTACCTAAGGGATGTTATTCCCTATACTAATAGAGCTGACTTAATTCCAGTTAATGCAGAGGCAATTTGTCTTGAATTTAAAAACCGAAAGCTAAGCCAGTTCTAATTAGTACTTGGTATCGTCCACCAGACTCTAATATGGAATTCTTTAATGATTTTGAAAATTTCATAAAAGTGATTGACAATGAAAACAAAGAAATAATCATAACAGGTGATTTTAACTGTGACATGCTGGACAGCAACTATAGGAATAACAACTCCAAACGATTGGATGACCTATTAGATATCTACCAACTACAGCAACACATTGATAAGCCAACCCGAACAACTGACTCGACAAAAACACTAATAGACATTATAATTACAAAAGTGACGACACCAAAACATCTGATTCAGGAGTGATTGCTTTGGGAATAAGTGACCATGATCTGGTGTATATTTGTAGGAAAATAGGAGTACCCAGAGAAATGCCGAAAATAGTAGAAACAAGGCAATTTAAACATTTTAACGAAAACGAATTCCAACAAGATTTAGCACAAGCGTTTAACTACTTTACATACAATTCTGATCCAAATCTTGCCTGGCAGGAGTGGAAGGACATATTTTTGTCTATTTCTGACAACCATGCTCCCTATCGTACTAGAAAAGTTAGAAACGAGTATTGCCCATGGTTGAATAATGAAATTAAAAAAACTTAGCTATCATCGAGATTTCCTTAAAAAAGGCAGTGCGATTAAATTCTACTGCTTATACCGAGGCTTATAAAAGATGCAAAAACCAAGTTACCAAACTTATTAGGGATGCAAAAGCACACTATTATAAAACAAATCTGGAACAATGCAAAAATAGTAAAGATAGCTGGAGATTTATCAATCATTTACTCAACAGGAGAACGACTACAACAACAATCAACCAGATCACAGTTAATGGACAAACAATTACTGGTAACGATAATATAGCAAACGAGTTTAATAATTATTTTTGTGAAATAGGCCTAAGCTTGCACAAACTATACCAGCAAGTAATGTAGACCCACTTCAATATATTACTGCTAATTCTAACAAGTTTACATTTAGACAAATTTCACCAATAGAATTATGCAGAAGACTAGATGGTATAAAATTAGGAAAGCTGCAGGACTCGACAAAATCACAAACAAACTGTTAAAGGCTGCAGGCTATACCATATGTGAAACCTTGCTTTATATTTTTAACCTGATCCTAGACGTTGGTATACTTCCAGACGACTTAAAACAGGCTAAGGTTACGCCTATCTATAAGGAAGGTGACAAAAATGAATGCGGAAATTACAGACCTATATCCGTCATATCGGCAATTTCAAAAATGCTAGAAAATAGTTTATAACCAACTTCTCAATTTTCTGAATGACAACAAAATAATTACAAAACGCCAATCTGGCTTCCGTAAATATCACTCTACTGAAACTGCTCTTTTGCAAACAACCAATGAATATTTAATGAATATGGATAAAGGCTTAATAAATGGTGTCTTGTTTCTTGATCTCAAAAGGCATTCGATACAGTCGACCACAAAATCCTTCTTGCTAAACTTGAACTATACGGAGTTAAAGGTGTAGCCCTTAACTTCTTCAAATCGTACTTAACCAATAGGAGTCAATTATGTACAGTCCAAGGTACAAATTCCCAACTGAAAAAGATAAGTTGCGGAGTCCCACAGGATCAAACTTAGGACCGTTATTATTCTCATTGTACATAAACGATCTTCCTAACTGTCTCGAACAAACAGAGGCATCTATGTTTGCAGATGACACAAATATATCAAGCATTGGTAATTCACCTGCGGACATAGAAGTGAAACTAAACAATGATTTGCACAACGTCAATAACTGGTTAATAGCAAACAAGCTTACTTTAAACGTTAAAAACTGAATTTATGCTAATAGCCTCTAAACGAAAATTGAAACAATTCTCACATGACCCATGTATACTGATTGGTAATCATAACATCAAACAGGTAACCAATAAAAAGTACTGGGAATTACTTTAGACGATGAATTGAGATGGCATAAACACAATGATCTTCAATGCAAAAAACTATCCAAGAGCATTGCCTTATTAAGACAGGCCAAACGATTTGTTAGCCAAAACGTGTTAATTAACATGTACAACTCACTAGTCTTACCTCACTTTACCTATTGCTCCAATGTGTGGAATGACGGCAGTCGTACACATACTGACAAGCTTTTAAAAATGCAAAAACGAGCGGCTAGAATTATCACAGGGTCAACTTACGAAGTAAGATCGAAAGATATATTTAATATTTTACACTGGGAACCAATTGAAACCACTCTTAAGAAAAGAGAAATGATAATGACATTTAAGGCCTTACAAGGCCAACTGCCAGAATGTATGACTAACATCTTTAAAATTTGCCAAAATGATATGTACCCGTTAAGAAGTAATGACTGTAAACTTTACTTGGAAAAACCTAAAACAGACTTCTTGAAGAAATCGTTTTCATATCGAGGTGCTGCATCATGGAACAATCTTCCAAATGATGTTGCCAACAACTACAAAGAGCTCTCCATAAGTAACTTCAAAACTTTAATCCACAACTATTTCACCAATTTGGAGAGAAATAGTGTATGACAACCACCTGTGGGGCGGATTCTGATCCGAAGGAGTAATTTTTGGGTCTGGGAGGGTTAACATAACATACTATTTCTAGTTATATACGTGATTCATTCTAAGTTTTATATATAGTATTCACTGCATGGGCTTTCTTTTTTTATATAGTCAGTATGTATAATAGATTTTTCATATTTGTAAATATCCTAACGGCCCCTTGAAAAGCAGTTTAATCTGAAGGGCTACCGTTTTTAAATAAGATGAATAATAATAATAATAATAATGTATAGTTTGTTCAGTTTGCATAGAGAGATGAAGTGTTTACATGGTGCGCCAGCTGCTTGTTCGACAACTAAAAATGGATCGTTTTGGTTCTGTGGTCAAAACCCGAGTTGTAATTTCTTCTGTTCTGAAGACGATGGTTATTTGTTTGAGAAAGCCATAACTGCCTGGAGATCTACGGGTCAGCCTCATTCTCGATGTCACGAACATCAAAAGCTTACGAAGATGCGTGTAGTCAAAGATCTGATGAAAGGAAGTTACGGGAGACCATTTTTCGTGTGTTCTGATAAGAACAGTCCTTGTTTCTTTTGGACGTGGGGTGATATGCAAACAATAACGGGACCAGTTTGTCATCATGGATCTCGATGTTCGTTTCGGAAGGTGAAGAAGGAAGGTCTCAACAAGGATCGTATGTTCTTTTGCTGTCCAAACGACAAGGAGAGTTCGTGTCGGTTTTTCGAGTGGGTACCTGACGAACCGAACCATGTACCTTATCAGAGTGTGAACTTTGTGAAATCATCGTTAAGGGAGCCAGAGGAACAGTACCTAGCGAGTGTTGAAGTCCAGAATGAAGGGGATCAAGAGGTGTCTCTTTCCACAGGATATTGTACAAGAAATCCAGATGGGACATGTGATGGAGACCTAGAGGGCATTTGCACCCGTTTTGAACAGCAGTTGAACTTCCAGACAAATTGTTAACGAGCTAATATGTTTTTGCATTGTGTAACAATTTCTTATAAATATTAAAGAGTGATTGTTTGGTCACAATAAATTTTGTGTGAAAATTATTTTGTAAACATTTAACGTATAGTAAATTTGTATTGTTTCTGTTTTCAAAATATATAATTGAAATGTTTCACAGTGTGTGCTCATTTACTGTTGTTGTGTTGGGAAAGATGGATTTGATTTTGGATGAGCTTCAGAAAAATAACGTTGACATTGACATGAAAACGTTATCGCATCATATAAATATTTGTCTTGAACATCACAAAACACTGTATGAACAAATGGCAACGCGTGTTTATTCCTGTGATCTAACTACGCTTTTTCACGAAACGAATGTTATCAATTTTGGTCGTGCCATAACTTACCTAGCAATGGTTTATGTGATGAATGACTCTTGCTCCGAACACGTTACGCGTAGAGCTGTACGTCTAGTTGCTACACCTCTTAAAAGCTTTGATTTCACAAAGTTCAAGATCGAAGAAAGTTTTTTCCGCAAAATGATTTCTTTCGCTAAACGCATATTTTCGCTATAAAGTACAGGGGCCTATGAAATAGAACTTATTATGTTGTTTGCTTGTGGACACGATGGATGTGAGATTTAAAACACCTGCAAATTTTTATATTTGTGGACAAAGCCAGAGTGGGAAATCGTATTTGGTTCGTTCTATGCTACATCATATGGAAGAATTGTTTTATCCTGTTCCGACCAAAGTGATATATTGTTATGGAGAATATCAAAAAGAATTTGATGAGTTATCGAGAACCCTACCAAACGTTGAATTGATGGAAGGTTTTCCGAGCGATTTATACGATATGACCGATGGGTGTGAAAACTCTCTAGTCATACTGGATGATTTGATGTCTCAATGCTCTAATGATCAACGCATGTCGGATCTATTTACTCGTGGTTCTCATCACCGTGGAATTTCAGTTTTATTCCTTACCCAAAACCTATTTCCACCTGGTAAATTGTCACGAACGATCAGTTTAAATTCCCACTATATGATGATATTCCGAAACCCGCGCGATTCGCTTGGTATTGCAACCTTGGCACGTCAAATGTATCCAAGAGACACGAATTACCTATTAGAATCATTTAACGATGCTACAAGTAAACCATATGGATATTTAATGATTGATTGTCATCAGTTGACACCAGAAAACGTACGTCTTAGAACAAACATTCTTCCAGGGAAAGACAAGTTGTTTACATGAAACGTACTTAAGTTGCGTGTGTCACCTAAACCCATCATTTGCGAGATGTCGAAGCACATGAAAGGAAGTCTTCCTATCTTCAAGTCATAGTGAAATGTAAACCTAAATTGCGAAAATTGCTTATCGATAATGTTCCGCGGATGTGATCACGGCTATTTGCGAGTGTTCACTGAATTTACTTAAAGGCGTTATCCCTAACACCTCCTCAAAAGCGACGTTTGGTGCGCTACAAGACACATCTCCGTGCCTTAGCCAATAAAAAGGTGTCAAGAAACCAAAGAAGAAACACCTTAATCAGAAAGGTGGGAACCTACTAGCTGCCTTACTGCCGCCTGTGTTAAGCGTGCTCAGTAGCTTACTTATAAAATGAAGCATACCAAACGAATGGTATTGGTCCCTGAGGATGTGTTGCATAGATATGAACAGAAACAAAGGCTTGAAACGTCACCGCTTATGGCCAACATGATGCATAAAGATACGGAAATGTCAAATATTCTCCAACGTACGGATATGGCTGATGCCGAAAAGCAAAAACTATACTATGCGAACATGGAACGTTATCTAGATCTAAGACGTCAAAAGGACAGTCAAATACCAACCGTTCGGATAGCACCTCACATTGAAAACAAAGAAGGGATTTTGCCTGGAGAGAGGGCACAGTTGCCTGATGCGACCATTGTCGATCATATACCTAAAACAATGCGTCCAAGAGCTACGGCACTTTTAAACCGTTTGAAAGCAAGACCGGACGTTATTTCTTGGGATGAATCTGGACAAGTCAACCTGGACGGTAGGAAAATTCCACAGTCAAACATATCAGATCTCATCAGCGATGCCATGAGAGGGAGAAAGAATTTTAATCCTACAGGTTCGAAGGAATTTTTCCGTGCTTTATCAAAGATGAATATGCCTACAGATCTTGTAAGGAATGAGGAAAGATGGAGACAAGCCCAAATGGACAGTCCGTCTGGCGAGGAAGAGGTTCATTACAGCAGTCCGCAACGTGCAAGCCAGCGGGGTACAAGCTCACAGCGTACAACCCCCTTAAAGTATTTGCAAACCTTTCTAAAGAAACGTGAAGAAAAACCGGAACCTCAAAAACGATGGCTTAGATATTAAATAAACAATATGTAATTGTTTTGAAGTTAATAAATGTTTTCCTGTCATTTTTGGCACGGTAATAAGACTCTTCTTGTCATTTTGTTTTTTAAAGCGCTAAAGGCACTGTGGGACTAGAAATCAAAACACACATACATTTGGGTTTTTAACATTTATTATAACATTATTTTTTCAAACAGTTTTTTACTAAACTGACTAAGGCCAACATAGGGCTGTTTTAACATTACTCTAAAGCGAGTTTTAACAAACCGAGACACTTTCGCGTCATTTAACATAGTATCGTTATTGAATAAATGTACGATTTTATTCATGCTTTGTCCTCGTGCTCTGTGGCTAAGGTAAAATATGCAATACTGTCCACACACATCTGACCATGCACTTTGTAGTTTACGAGTGTTAAATTCCCATTCATAAGACTCTAAAAGTCTCCAAACGAATTCCTATAGTAATCTGGTGGTTGCCCATAACTGTCGAAGAATTCTCCTTTCTCTTCTGATGGAAAGTAAAAGGCCACCCAATGCGTTCCAGGTTGACTACTCGGATCGGTGTTTGCGATAAATCCACAGGGATATTTATCGATCGTCTGAGGTAATTTATCACTAGGAAACACGCCGCAAAACTTTTTGCTTGTTATAGGATCTTGTTCCAGTGCACGAGTTATCTGTAATGTATTCATCTATCCAGAGTAATCGTAAACGACGTTTCTCTCAGCATCAATTTGAATCAGGTTTTCAAATTCCCCGTAACAGACGAGACTCACAGCTGCTGCAGGTGCGGCAGAGAACTTGATGTCAACTGACAGATTTCCTCGTTGAACAGCATTAAAATGGGGTGACGACCCACACATATCTGGAGTCAGATCGAAAGCATAAACTGCATATCCTTTTGGAAATTCTTCTCGTGTTATATCATTCCCTGTGTTGTAATACATTTTTCCCGTACCAGAAAACAATGTACTGAATGCTTCAACAAATCTGGGGTTTGCACCAAAGGAAAGCTGCATCGGTTTAAACGGCATATCTTCTCCATTCACGGTTATTCCAATAGAGGACACGTTAAAATGTTGAAAGTTGTACGGATTCTTCTTGTATGCGCCATTAAACGCTGCGCTATCGACCAATCCAAAGACAAACGATTTCGGTACAAGTCCATTAAAGATGTTATCTTTCCTCAGGGAGGGATTTCCTGCGGGAACAATGAAACTCTTGCACTCCACGCGACGAACAGGATAGATAGCCGGTCCTTTTTTCAATGCAATTTCATGAGCCACGGAAATGCTTGGACTAACTTTCACCTTACGTATCTTGAGATAGGCATCGATTAGCTTTACTCTGTAATCAACATCGTCCTCAGACGCCATCAGACAAAACTCTTTACTACTTCGATTCAGAATAACTTTCAAGTCAACAAAACTTAGCAGGAGACGTTCGGTGAAAAATACGTCGCTGAATATAGGTCCAGTCATTTCAATAGTTCCACTTGTCTTGCTGATTTCATATCTTGCTTTAAGACCAAGGTTGGCTGCGGCACCTGCTAATGTTGGGTCGGCAACGTCCATTTTCCCTCCCGTGTCTTTATAAAACATAGAGCTGGTAATTTGTGACTCTTTCGCTGAGGGCCCATAGTTTAGGAGGGTTTCCAGATATGCACGGTACGCGTAAGTTCCAGTGGCTTGTGTCACTTGCTTCTCTTTCAAAAACACGTCGACTTGTTTGAACAGACTGTGTAGGAAATTGTTCACAACTCCGACCTTTTCGTCTGCGTCAAGATTTGCACCGTCTGCTTTAGTCACTTTTGCTCTCACCACAAGAATCGTTTTTGATAAATCGACATAATCTTCAGTGCCTGGAGACAGGAACGTGATTGGACCACCGTCTGATACACTGGAAACAGGTTGATGATCTATCCAATGTCCTTTTTCCAAACTGACTTGTGTTGGAGGTATAGAGAACAGATCGAGTTCTGTCTTTGTGCATTCTTGCGATTTGGAATGTACGAGATACATGTTTATCCGAATATGTCAGGAGCTGTTTTCCGCTTCTTGGTCTGACTGCTTATGGTAATAGATGTCGATGCCTTTCTCTTTTTAACTGTTTTTCGCTTCTTGGTCTGATTGCTTCTGGTAGTAGACGCCTTTCTCTTTTTAGCTTGCTTTGTACGTTTTCCACTTCCTGTTTGAGCATAAGTTTGAAGTCGATTAACGGCTTTTCCCTTTGCGACGTTTACAGCTTCTTTCCCTCTGGTTTTTACTGCTTCTTTTAGATTTCTTCCAGAAGCAACGTCTCCTAGCACATTAGCGCCAGCATTCAAAGCAATTTTACCAATAGCTTTTGCTCCAGTTTTAATCATGGGCATGACTGCTCTTGCAACGCTACGAAACAGACCACCGAATCCATAGCCCATTTGTCCATGACCCACTTGCCATGGACTGCCTCTGAAAACAGGAATTCCACGTCCTTGCTGTTGATCAAGATAGTAACGTACGTATGGATTATTCATCTTTAGGTAAAATAAGTATGCTGTCTGAAGTGCAGTGTTGTCACCACCTTCCCGTGTTCAAATGGCACAGGATCGCCTGTGTCGTTCCTTAAAAGAATTTCCATGTCTTCGAATGATTTGGTTTGGACAGGTACGTATTGTATGTTTGGGAAAGTTTTAGTAATGACGTCACCAGACTTTCCCTCAACAGGAATGCTTTTGAGTAATTGGGCGCTCGTATCTCCAACGATCTGCGGTTGAACAATATCACAATAAACGTAGATGGTCGTCATCCCAAACAAGTCTGCCACGTAAGGACTTTCGGTCGTCTTTTTGAGTATTTTTACGTCTCCTCCAAACCCCAAGATAATCGACATTTTTTTATATAAGGCTAGTTCGTATGGAGTTTTCAATTGAACTGTCACTTTGCCGGTGCGAGCATTAAACGTTAACTTAATGTTGTCGTTAACATCTTTTGCCAATGCTTTATTGATGACTTTGATAAGATCTTGCATTGTTTCGTAGTAACCGTAATCAATTTCTGTCGTCAAAAAATATCCGCCTCTGTCCTTGTGATAAATATGACTGCCGACTCCCTTTGCTAAAGTATACCACGAGTTAGGGTAAGAGATGGAATACAAACCAACTTCCCAATCGCCATTCAAATCAATGGTTTGTGGTAATTTTACACGATAACTAGTCGTTTTGTTATCGGGAAAGACATCCAGGGATGCATTGCTAGGAAGCGTAAGATAAAAATGTGTTCCACTCATTGTCACTACTAAAGTATGAATAAAAGACACACAACACAGACGCTGGTTTAAATCTTATTTATTTGAGAAGCAGGTACCACGAATTAAACTTGTTCGGGTACCTAACCATTTTACAAGATATTGTACATTTTGCCTCTACCACGTTTCTTCAAAACTTTTCAACTTCGTAGACGTCATCCTGCTTGATAACCTTTTGCAACTCTTTATCGTAAAACGTTCCTTTCAGTTCCTCACCATCATAATCTTTCAACTTATACACGGGAGGATCACGAGGTATTTGTTTGCTTACGGTAAAGATTTCTTTTGAGAAGTTTGGCAAGTAACCTTTTTCAAATTTACGTTTGATTTTACTAATTCTAACTTGATCACCAATCTTAAACTTATACTTTACATTTTTCACACCATTATGATCACCATACAAAGTGTGCCACACTTTCTTTTCGTTTTCAACAGTTACATCTGCTGGTTTTGTTTTAATACTGCGATGAACACTATGATTGTAAGAATACACTAAATCAGGCAGCATGTCAATGTATCTCATTGTTTTCTTCGCTGTGAAGTATCGCCACATCTTCGTCTTCAGAGTACGAATCAAACGTTCCACGATAGAGGCTTTCGTTTCGTTGTACGTGTTATACAGTTCTATGTCTTCTTCTTTCATCAACGCTCGAAAATGTTTGTTTAAAAACTCAGTTCCTTGATCAGTCATGATCTTTTCAGGCTTGCGTCCAGAAGACAAAATGATTTTGAAAGCTTCAACCAGAGAAGGACCTGTTTTATTTTTCAAAGGAACTACCCAAGCATACTTTGAAAACACGTCAATGCAAACGAGCAGATATCGATACCCATCGTTAAACTTTTGCATGGACTGTGTGTCCGCTAAATCCATCTGCCATTGCTGGTCGATGCCACCCACGATCACACGATTCCTTTTAAAATTGAGACGAATAGGTTTATGTAAAGTGTATGCATCTTGTGACATCAGCCATTCTTTAATTTTCTTACGACTAATATCAAATTTCCCCTCTTTTTTCACGTCATTGTACAAACGATCCACTCCACCATATCCCCCTGAACGTTTTGGATCGTAATAGACACTAGACAAGTAATCATCCATGTCCAAGCATAGAATGAGAGAAATATTTTATTCTTCGACGTTTTGAATGGTGTGTTCGACATTATGAATACTGTTAATGTGTTCGTCATTTGTCAAAGCATCGTTTTCAACAGGTTTGTAGTTTTTGATAGTTTTACTGTTATATCCCATCTGCAAATGTCCTTCGAGATTGAGATCATTGCGACCAACACTTATACCTACTCTAAACATTTTCTGTTTGTTATGATTTTTATTAATCTTTGGATTTTTGCTAGCAGACGCGATGGCCTCTACTATACTCTGAAGATACCAGACTTGTACGGATGGTATAAAACCTTTTCAACTTACGAAAAACTGTCAAACATTCTCTGATAGTCGGGAAGTAAAGAGCTAATCATGTATCGATCGTCTAAACATTTCGACATTGACAATAAAGAATTAGTTCTTCATCATCGTCAGAAACGTATTGAAAAGAAACTGTTGAAAAGTTACGCTGAAGAAATCGCGTCAATTATATCTCGCCTTGTTGTTGAAAACTGCAATGGTTGTATCATTGATCATCCGTCTCAAACACAACATCAGTGCCTCATGATGGAAAAGGATGAGCAGTCATGTTTATACTTTGACCATGCTTTGGAAAAGATTTCAGAAGCAAATGTCATAGAGACTTTTACCAAAAGTTTGAATGATATTAAACCTAGAGTGAATGGTCTTGAAATGCTCAAGTATACGTGTAATGATTGGAGAACTGTCTTTTGTGCAGATCAGAGACGGGTGCTAAAACAAGAGACCTTTAAGTTATTGTAACTGAACAGGAAGTGTAACATTCATGATTGTATAAAGTAACACGGTTTTAAAATGTGTCTTCAGTTTGCAATATGCCTGGGAAGAGTAAACATCTCCGTAAGAGATCGTCAAAGAGAAACGTTTTTGGCTCGTTACGCAATGAACCAGTTAAGAGAAACAATCGAAAAAGAGTCATTTTGGGCCAAAGGAAAAGCATAAAAAATGTTACGCGTCAGAATAAAACCACATCATACAGAATGGTGGACAACTTACGTAAACGAACAGACAACTATTCTACGATGTTCAAACGATCCAAAATGGTGATTAAAAAAAAGCAGGAAAGACATGTAAAAGAATCGAAAAAGAACTTCTTATACTAAAACACTAAATGAACATTGTAAAGCTGTGTAATTAAAATCAGAAACAATAATTACTTTCTGCTGTTATTTATTTCTCTGTAAGGTTATAAACATCTAAAATCAAGTGGAAGCATTCAAATGTACCAATTCCCTATAAAAACACTGCGTCAAGTCTGATTTTGATCATAATCGCTCGACAGCGTCCTGGCACACAACATGACTATCGACATACTGTTCATGGCTAAGAATCAACTTGTGCTTCGTGTCAATATGTGTGCTTCTAGTTTTGAAAATAAAATCTTAAACGATTTGACAGATGAAGAGTTTGAGAAAGGGGTTCCCGTTTATGATGACGACGAAGATAGATATGTATACACGAATGAAGAGTTTATTGAAAAGGTTTGGTATGCATGTGTCAAGCATGGATATATTTCTGAAGATTACGATATCATGGGAAAGTTTCTTGACGAAATGAAAGTCACTCCATAAGCAAAAAATGTAACAATTTGAAAAATGTATAAAAACCCGGTATCGTTCCTGATTTTCATCAGATCAAACAAACATTTTAAAGAAGCAACATGGTTTGGAGAAACATTGTAACGCATTGGCTTTCAGATAAAATTATAACGCAAGAGGGGAATTTGGCAACTCTGGATTTGATGCGACTTTTGATAGAGAAGAATATAATACCGGCAACGCTTATCGATAATGCAACGTTGCACTCCATTATGTTGACGCAAATCATATTGGAAACATTAACAGGTGTATCGGTACCTCGAGCCCCCAAGGGACCGAACTTTACCTATCATATGAACGCTAAGGAAACGATGATGTGGGACTTGGCTAGAAAAAACGAAAAACAAATCGCAACGCTAGAAGAAGAAACGGGGGTGAATTTGGATCATTATCATAAACTAAACATTGGAAATTAACTTTGAGATCAGATGATCCTGTAACATTTATTTCAAACTTTTAACAACTTTTTTTTAATTATATAAATAGCCATAAAATGGCGTGAACGTCATAATATAATTTTAAAATCCATAAGGTAATGTTTTGTAATCATCCACAATTACACGTTTGTTATATACAATACGATAGTCTTTTTTCATGCGTTTTGTTTCAATGTTTTTGGTCCTCGTGTTCCGAGTTATCTTTAACGGTATATCCACGGTAACTTGCCCCGTAACATTACATTTGGCATGAAGATACACGAGCGAACGAATGACATCAAAATTCACTTTTTGCATGGCGGTACAATTCAAGGTAATCACTCGTATCTTCGTCTCGACCTTGTTGGTACTGGTCTTGTAACAGTAATTCTTCGGTCCGCCCGAAATGAAGGTAGTAATATGTCCTTCTTTCAATTCGTTGGTCAATTGGCCGAGGTAAGGACCTAACGGAGGTTCTGGTTCGTCGGGTTTGCTAACAAATATCACCGAGTCCGTGTCGTAATATAACACTCGCTCCTGAAGTTGATCCAACACCCCGTAGAGTTTGAGACGGGCATAAGCAGTGGTAAAGGCGGCGATGACTACATTCGTTTTGGCATTGGGTTCGACGAAATTCTCGTTGTACTCGTAACGAAGCTCGACCATTTCGTCGCTTACGAATCTCACGTCGAGAACATTGATTTCATCCGACGATAGATAGTCAAAATATACCTGTGGATCTTTAATCAGTTCCACCTTGGCCATATTGGACCGTTGCGCGAATTTTCCTAAGGGGAAAAGCAGCCATAAGTATCTCATCATATCGTACTTAGAAAATTGTTATGGGGGCACTATGGGTTTAGAATACATACCCCAAAACGAGTTTAGCATCAACTTAGCAAGTGCACGCAATCCAGGATTGTGTTCAATTTTGCTTCGATCCAGCTGTATCCCCTCAACCTCTAGGTACTCGTCCACATAACGCTGTTTTTGTTCTTCGGTGACGCAGTCCTTCGGGTACCCGCTCGCCTCCTGCTTGATCTTGAGGAAGGTGTTCACATAATCTTTAAACAGCTCGTCAGAGTTTTCGGGAAAATGCCACACTTCGTGCATTTGTAGGATACGATAACCTTTCTCCAGGGCTTTCTCTAATTCCACGCTGCACCAGGTCCCCTGGATAGCTCTTTCACGCTCGGAATGGGTACAGGGGGCTTGATTACACGTATCAACGCAGGTTTTGCACAGGGGGAACATCAGTTTGCCTTGGGTTCGATAGGGAAGGACAGGATGGAAAAGTCCACGAGGTGGTAATACCGTGCACTTGATCAAACCAAAGTACGTGGAAATGTCATCAAAGTTTTCGGTGATGATATGGGGCCGACCAACGACCGTTTTGGTCATCTTATTGCACCAGGGATAGAGCGAGGTGTAATCTAGGTATCTGTAAGAAAATGACGTCATAATTAGACTCTGACGTCATCAACCGATTTACTCTGTCGTAAGAATATAACAACGTACCTTATTTTCTCATCCTCTTTGCATTCGTGGAAGAGTTTCGTTGCGTTGGTTCGACCACCATAGAAAGCATGTCGTGGTTCCAAAGGATCCACCACATCGTAATCCTCAAAGTACTGTTTCATGTCTTCATCGTGTTCCAATTCTTTCTTCATGTCGCACTCCCACATTTCGACAACATGAAGGCCACAATCTTTAAGGTATTGGGTCTTCTCCGTGGTGGCTTGATGGAGATCATGCATGGTCTTTTCGCTGACTTTGTTAACGGTGTCCCTTGCATAACATTTCAAACACCCTGTAAAAAAAAAAAAATTTGGTTAAAGCACTGTGCCTGTGTAAAAAATTGACCCTTTGAAAAACTTACCGTGCCAGAAACAGCCATGGAATTCATACGCCGTATGTGTTTCCTCATCATAACCATCCAGGGAATATTGACCAACAGTCTTCTCTCCACCATTCCGTTTATGTTGAATGTACACGTCATTCTTCTCGGCTGTGTAAGATAACCATTTCAACGCGATGTTGGATTGTTTGATTCCTGGATGATAACCGTGTGGAGGTAGGATGGCAATGGTGTTTTCTTTAAGGAAATTTGTTCGAAACACGAGATTGCACGCCGACGCAATGGTTAGGCATTTCTCGAACGGGTCAATGTCGGTGACGTCACGGAACAACTCGCGAAATTCAAGGCAACAACGTCGAAGGATGTCCACATCGGATCGACAGTAACTCAGGATTTCTTCTTGGAAATTGAAGACATAATTGTTCTCCTTCAATTCCTGATGCCATTTCAAAAACGTCTCCTTCTCTGCTGGACTCATTCCATTGGGATGGTAATAAGGACTCGGTGGTAGGGGTCCAACATAATTCTGATTTTCCTTCCTGTTGAAGAGGTGAGGGAAATATCCTTTTGCCAACTCGTTCAAACCAAAGGTTTTGGGAAAATCAGCCAGTCTCATTGGTATGAAGCTCAAAGAATCGATGAATTTAATCTTGAGCATAGGTACATACATCGTAAGGATCTTGGCACCACGCATAATGACTTCAGGAATAACACCGTTCTCGTGTAGGTATTGCTGGATGAAATAGCCATCGTAGCCTTGGAAATTATGGGCCAACACGATGCATCCCTCATGTTCTTTTGTGAACAGCCATTCGCAGAACTCGTTCCTGGTATTATCTCCTTGAAACATCCACTCGTCACCAGCCTCGTTTTGTATCACACACAAGTTCGGTTCGTGAGTACCATTCTCTTGAATACACTCGAAATCGAAGAAGAGTAGTTCGTTGTATCCGCTTTCGTGGACGTCCTCATCCGCTTCGTCATCACACAAACTAGTCTCGCGTGCAGGTTTTTCTTTGACAGGTTGCATGTAGCACTGGTGATCTTCGACGCCCACGTATTTTTCACAGGTCGAGCAACGTTTCAGTCCGCAGTGATGCAAATCAGGCCTCAGTCGAGTCCGTTCGAAAACAAGATGACAATGTGGACATTTGGCAGTAGATAAACAGATCGATTTTGCATTTCCTACGTTTTGTTTGTGCCTGTCGAAACATTCTTGACTTTTTGACTCTTGAAAAACGGTTGCAATCACTACATGGAGTCCACGAAACAATAGGACAGTTTTGAAAATGGCACAGTTTACACGTATCTCCGCATAAATGATTTCTTTGATGGTCATATCCCTTTTTACAAGTATGGCAATACTTTTTACGAGCAACAAAAGCCGGCATGCTTGTAATCACATCGAAATGATTGTCATGCAGAAACAAATAAATCCTTTTCTCTTTATCAGGTCCGGAAAAAATGACAGAATTTTGATGCTCTTTCGAAATAATGTTGATTTGATAATCGGTCAAATACGCTTGAAATTGTTTGACTTCGTCTATACCGCAAGAACCTATAGGAACACCTGCTTTTTGGTGTAAATCATGAGCTAAACGTGTTTGCAATGAATAACGATGATCTCTTATTTGACGATCCCGACTATCCTTTTCAATTTTGGCGATCGAAACAACAAGTGCTCGAGCTAAACATAAATCATCCTTGTTCTGAATACGAACAATTGCCCTTTTATTGATCAAATGCTTTTCTAAATTAATTTCAGAACGTTTTGTTCCGGTACCGCCATTGGGCATTTCAACATGGACCAAATTCACTTTGACACTGTCGTTTAGACGAAATTCGTGGTTGGATTGAATGACGCGCTCAATTTGAGCTAAAACCCGCTCTGTTGTCAAACGAGAAAGAGTCATGAAAGGAAGAGAGATAGGAGTTTCAAGCTGAGGTGAATGCAACACAAAACGTACTTGATCATGCTCTGGAATGTCTCGTGTGATGGTATCTAATAAACTTTCAAATATTCCATGGAGACGATCATGGAACTGAGAAAGCTCCAAATGAGCAAACGTGTCCGTGAATTGTACCGTATAATCCACACCTGTCGTGCTGAACTTTTTCACTTTAACTTGTTTGACGTTCGTCACAGTAAAGTTGTTTTCAGTCATGCTCGTCTCAGCGCCATCGTCCTCGAACGATCTTTTCTCGCCACGGCCCATTTGTAACAGGGTTCGTCGTCTTGCCAGTCCATCATAAAATTTTCCCGTTGTTCAGGGGTCCAAGAATCCATAAGGTTCACAACAAGCCCTAGCTGTTCATTTTCGATCCCCCATTCAAGCGAACGGCCAATTAATTCCACTTTCTTTTCAAATATTAAAGCTTGTTCTTGCTCGTTCAAGACGTACAGGCTTTCAAGAGCTGATAGTTCAGCTACAGTTTGACATTCAAGCACTTTAGTTGTTAAATCCATATCTAAACAAACAATAAAACGCTCTGATATTTATGAAAAATATATAAATTACCAACTTTTGCTAAAAAAGTTCGGGTCATCATGTTAAAACATAAACACTTACCAGAAAAGGTCAAATCCTTTCAAATCAATAAAGCTCTATAAAAACCTGTAATGACTCTCTGGAAATGTTCTCTCTATAAAATTTGTAAACACAATGCCAAAAACAATGTTTACATCCTCAGTTTATACTCTGAACACGCATATCTACATGTATCTACGCGTAGATACGCGTATCTACGCATGCATCTACGCGTATCTACGCATATCCGTATGCATCTACATGTATCTACGCGTATCTACGCATATCCACATGTATATACATGTATCTACGCGTATCTACGCATATCCGTATGCATCTACATGTATCTACGCGTATCTACGCGTATCTACGCGTATCTACGCGTATCTACGCGTATCTACGCGTATCTACGCGTATCTACGCATATCCGTATGCATCTACATGTATCTACGCGTATCTACGCGTATCTACGCGTATCTACGCGTATCTACGCATATCCGTATGCATCTACATGTATCCACGCGTATCTACGCATATCCACATGTATCTACATGTATCTACGCGTATCTACGCAAATGACGTCATATGGCGAGATCCTCAAAATGCTGACGTCATATGGCGGGAAAAATCACCCCATATGGGGGGTCACATCTACTAACATACTTTAAAATATAACAAAACATTTGGGATGGCGGTCGATGGATAATAAACATCAGGGAGGAGTATCACAAGGAAATTCTTTTTCTGCAATGCATTTTTATGTACCGCAATCCCAGTCATTGTTTGGGTTTCACAATTTCGTAAAACACAAAAACATCAAGGGAAACATATTTTCGGTTTAACAGTTCTAATGCAGTTCAGTACTATGCGGTAAATTATTCGGCAAATTTACCGGATATCTTGTTTCTCGCGGAGCACTGGCATTATCATTTTATGCTTAGTATTTAACATCTCAACACTGGCCATTTCATTTAGATATTTTCATGCGCATTTTTAATGATTAGATTAATCCACGTTTGTTTCTCGTAGGACGCATTTACCGGATGTCAAATCTTGCCATGTTCACACAAAGTCCACAAGGAGTGCGCTAGACAAATGATCCGAAGTGGAATGTAAGTATCTCAAATTTTTAATTTTCAAATTTATATAGTTGGCATATTCGTAACTGCCAAGAGTGAAGGTTTCAGAGTTGGATCCATAACACCTATGAAATTGCGCACGAAATAGAATTTGTACGTACTACTTTAAAGTGCACCTCACCCCAAAATTTTTTTTTGGCTTTCTCAAATCTTGGCATCATTTCTAGTATATCCGTGAAAATTTTTTTTAATTTGGCCAAATCGTTAGATTGTTATGGCGTTTTGAACTTAGCTTTCGATGGACCTTGGCCGTCGTATCTTCTAACCAAAAAGAGCCTGGGTCTAGCCCATTTTCTGACGTCACACAAGGTAGTCGGCATTTAGCTTTGATAGGCTTGTATTCAGTTCGCCATTTCGGCTTTGCTTGCCTAGAATCAATCGAAGTTTACACTGTTTTTTTTCTGGCTATCCTGCCTAACCATGACTAACAGACTAGCACACAGGATATATATAATTGCTATATATGGATAGAATCAGCTTTAGAAGAGCTATCTAACAATATGCCGCATTAAGCAATTAAGCTATATCTGTAAGACTGTATTATTTAGTGTGAGCACGTTGAAAATCCAACTTCGCACGCGTGTAGTCATCTAAAACTACAACTTGTTTACACGATATAGGTCACTGCTATATATACAAAACATTCGCCTTTTTCTGGGCTATCTTTTGGTATGAAGCATGAGAATATATCTTGATTATTGACTTCAGGCGTATCAAAAAAGTTTACCCCTACTACAGCACAATTATTACACACGATATACTTTCGTCATTTGACCCGCGAAACATACATCGATTTTCGTGCACATTTCCTTGAGAACTACATACGTTTCATACATCTAAGATGCGTAGATCGAAAGCTCTGTTCAAGAGAAACATTTTACGTACAGTTTCGTGCTTGTAGGTCTGATATTGGCTGAGTTATGTCACTTATGAAGCGATATCCAAATGGAATATTACTCACAGGTCTTTCGCAGCGCCAATGTGACCGCGGCGCGAAATGAACTTAGTAAGTATATTTAAAGCTATTTTGTTGATAAACACATGTTTTATGCATGGCGTAGAAAGCTGTAGGCATGACGAACACGCTCATAGTTGTTTCAAGGTTGTAGATTCAATATTTACAAAGTTATACGGGCAAATAGATCGGTTGTATATCTCGAGGTATATCTCTTTAAATCGGTACTGATCCGTTCTTTAAAGTCCTGCGCTTGAAAGCTGAAATTTGTAGTAATGTTTGAATGGAAATACACAAGCTATATAGACATATCATACATGAAAATAAAGCTCTCTTCGTGACGGGATAGCTATTGGTTATTTAAAGTTCGTAGTTCATTATTTATGAGGTATTCGCCCACAGGCAAAGTGTACTAAAATTAACGGCACTAAACTTCTAAAAGTACATAATCCCGGGGAAACATACATCGATTTTCGTGCACATTTTCTTGAGAACTACACACGTTGTCACGTTCTATGCATGTAAGATGCATAGATCGAAACCTCTGATCAAGAGAAACATTTTACGTACAGTTTCGTGCTTGTAAGTCTGATATATCATATGTAGATGGCCGACAGTATACAGGGAATTTGCAATGTGAGCCGAAAGTTTATTTTGACGAGTCCCTTGCGTGACGTCACGAAATTTACTCGTTCCAGACTCCTCGTAACGACGGACAAGGTCCACCAAAAAGTGCCTTTTCGCCAACTTTAAACTGCCATAAAAATCGAACGATTTGACCAAATAAATTAAAATTTTCACGGATACTCTAGAAATGATGCCAAGATTTGATATAGCCAAAAAAATTTTTGGGGTGAGGTGCGCTTTAAAAGAGGCAGTGAAGTGCATGTCTGATGCGAGATGTATTAAACAAAGTCTTTGATTCACTTCTTCTGACAGATTTTTACTTGCATGGTTGACGAGGCAACGAGTATTTCAGGATTGATCTATTCTCTTGTTACTGTTAAGCCCGGCGCACACTAGTGCAAGTTGTACGCACAGATGTCATTCGTGACCAATTACGTGCGACGAAAATCCTAGTGTGCGGGGAAAATATACAGGATTTTTGTCACTCGTGTCGTGAACAACAAATATCAAACGTGTTTGATATTTTCTGTCATTCGTGACAAAAATTTCTCGCAGCAAAGAATGTATGTTTAGCATTATATATAGTGGTTTATTGCAATTGCATTCAGCGAGCTAGTCGGTGGCGTAGTGGTTTAGGGCGTGCGCTGGCTACAGTTTCTTAGAGCGGCTGTTCAAGCCCGGTCAATCCCGGCCAAAACTTTTTTCTCACTTAAATTATTTTTTCTTTCAAATAATTTTTTCCGACTTGTTTTAACCCCAAAATTCCTTTTCAGACATTTCTGGTTAGGGTTAGGTTAAGGGTTGGAGGTGGGAAAGGTTTATTTTATAAGTATTTGACTTAACTATAGTCAGGCAAATGCCCGCCGCAATTCCTATCGCTAGCTGCAAGTGTTTGTTCACTATCCGCCATGTTGTTTTGGGAAATAACACGCATGCGCACTTCTTTGCTGCGAGGAATTTTTGTCACGAATGACAGAAAATATCAAACACGTTTGATATTTGTTGTTCACGACACGAGTGACAAAAATCCTGTATATTTTCCCCGCACACTAGGATTTTCGTCGCACGTAATTGGTCACGAATGACATCTGTGCGTACAACTTGCACTAGTGTGCGCCGGGCTTTATATCACCACGATTTAGAGAGCATCGTCGACTGTGCTGAACAAATTTGACCGCCTCTTTAAACGAATGATATCTTTTTGTTTTGTCACACAATAGTACGATCCATCTACTTTCAACCATTTTCGTTATTTCTTTTAGCACTCACTGTCCCATCTGCCGGGAGAGTTTTGCACACAAGTTAGTGAAGAAGAATAAGAAGAATCAAATCAAGAATTAGCCATCTCTTCGACGATATATCCATAGTCTAAGGGGCTAACTCCAAATTCAAAATGTGCGCTTAACAATTTAATTTACTGAAGAATTCTGACGTTAAGACCATGTTACACGAGGTTGTTTTGCTGCAACTTAAAACGCAATTTATAAACGAGCCTTGTTATGTAGAAAAGTGTGAATCGAACATTTGTGAACATGGCGCACCTTTCATGCCTGCAGTATTTTTCATTCTCATTAATTTCCTTGGCCGCTCCGGCTAAAGTAAGATAAGCTACCTATGGAAAAATTTAATTTAGAGGCATGATTTGCATTGCGTGAATTTGAAGTTTGAAATAGAAGAAATTTGCAAAAAAAAAATGTTTATTATTTTAAATACTAAAAAGTCATAATTTTTTTAAACTTAGTTGCTAATTAGGTATAAGCACTAGCTGATCTGAATATAGGCTGGATAACGCATTTCTTGTCAAAATTGAAGCCGGAAGTCAAGCGGCCGATGAGTGCCGCCACCAGTGGCGTAGCCAGCCCGCCGATTTGGTCCCGCTATGCAAATTTCAAATCATTATCATTATTCATTTCTTTAGAAATTCATTGTTTTCACCGTCAATGAACACGAACAAATTTGCATAGCGGGACTAAATCGGCGGGCTGGCTACGCTACTGGCCGCCACCGATTCTGAGGGCGTACTTTATCCCCGAGCCGGCGCGAAGCGCCGTGCGAGGGTACTAATTCCGCTCGGAGATTTACACCCGGGTATGTGAAAACATTGTGGAATGCAAAGTCGTCCGCCATGTTTTTTTGTCATGGAATCGACCTTTTTGTAAGTTATGCGCATGCGCAAGTTCAAGCCGAGAGACGATCAGAAGACTTCCATTTAATTTTGCAAACTTTTTTCAAAAATAGTTTTGCACTCATTTTATAAGTAAGTCTCTATGTAAGTAAGTTTCCAAAACAACATAAATGAAAATTATTTAGAGGACAAATTAACAAGAGGAAAAACAGTCGAAAGACCGAAAAAGGAGCGTTTTAAACAGGCAAGTGTCTATTTTGCATGCTTGCTTTGCCGATTTTTTAACATAGCATGCAGGTTTAATCTTCTTGTGAATTTGAAAATGTGTAGATCATTCTGTGTGGTCAATACAACATTGATTGATCTTTAAGAGCATTTTAGTATCGATTCAAATATGTTATAGAAAAATAAAAAAAACATTAAATCTCAAAAACGTCATTGCAAAAGCAGTTGCGAAGTATAAAAATACTCCTCGAAAAGCAGTTGAAGTTTTTTTGAAAATTTCGAAACGTTTTGTGAACGTCTAAGGTTGAATGTTACAGTAAATCAAAGCTAAAAGAGTACATAATAGCATATACCCACTTTATATAGTTGGCAATTGATAATTTTATAGTTAAAAACAAAATAATATTGTGTACAAATTAAAATATAAAAAATATACAATGTTGCGTGTTACCATGGTTACATTCGTCGACTCAGTACTTCATGTTACAATAACTTTTGGGGAGTAAATTGTTTGGTTCAAATGGGCGAGTATTTATAGTTATAGATAGTATTACAGAATACTATTTTTTTCGCTTTTTTTTGCCTTTTAAACGTTTCTGGCCGGGCCAGTTTTACCATCACAAAGATAGAAGCACACGAGAAGAATTTTGAGCAAACAATTTGGAGTATTATGGCTTTATAACGCCGTTAAACTGGATTTACAAGTTCGAAGGAGTGAACAGCCACATGTTAGCGATGTTTTGTTTATGATATTTCAATTCAAAATCCACTCAAAATATAGAATTACTGCTACTGGTCGAAGGCACTCAAGGAATTTGATGAAATGAACCAGCTCATATCTGCAGTATGAACAAAAGCGTGAATGCTGTAAGTTTTTAAAACAGGAATTAGGAACAGTGCTACATTTATTCAATATTGACGCACTGAAATGAACACATATTAAGTTTCCAATATTATTCAACAGTCAAATATACTTGAATACTTGATATATAGTATTGTAACTAATATAGTAGTAATTATATGATTGGTGGTCAAAGAAAGAGAAGTTTTTCTTCAAGTGTTGTGTGACTTCTTCATTTCTTGCCCTGGGGGTGCAATATTGTTAACATTTGCATTTGATGTAGTTGTGCATATAATTATCTTAAACTGTTAGAATGCTGTAAACAATGGCCTTTGTGACGTGGAAAATAAACAGACAATATGCATTCCACAACCATAACCATGATTAAGTTATGACAGGAACTGCAAAAGATACATGTTTGGAAACGTTTTGTACAGAATTATAGTGTATGCTAATATGCTATGTCTCAGGGTCTGTTTAAATTATTCTGGCTAGGAAACTTGCCTAGATGGGGTGGCGTGTTTGTATGGAGAAAGATATCGCTGGGATGAAGCCTGTTAAGTAGTTCACGTCATACTATGCATGCTCAGAAGGCAAGGTCAATGAAAGGTCATCCCGCCTAGCCTTATATGGGATCCCAGCTAGATTTTTCATCCCGCCTAGGATCATATAAGCACTCAGTAGAGTTTATATTCCAAGTAGGATCTCAGCAACTGTCAAGTCCTGCCTAGCTGGGATCATATAAACAGGCCCTGAGACATAGCATGCTTGAGTTGGACACTCAGACACACTATAATTCTGTAGAAAACATTTCCAAGCATGCATCTTTTGCGGTTCCTGTCATAACTTAATCATGGTTATGGTTGGAGCTAAACAGACAATCATATGCATGCCACAACAGTTTAAGACAATTATATCCACAACTTCATCAAATGCACTGTTAACAAAATTGCACTCCCAGGACAAGAAATGAAGAAGCCACACAACACTTGAAGAAAAACTTCTCTTTCTTTGACCACCAATCATATAATTACTACTATATTAGTTACAATTACTACTATATTAGTTACAATTACTACTATATTAGTTACAATTACTATATATCAAGTATTCAAGTATATTTGATTGCTTAATAATATTGGAAACTTAATATGTGTTCATTTCAGTACGTGAATATTGAACCAGTGTAGCACTGTTCTTAATTCCTGTTTTAAAAACTTACCGCATTCACGCTTTTGTTCATACTGCAGCTGAGCTGGTTCATTTCATCAAATTCCTTGAGTGCCTTCGTCCAGTAGCAGTATGTAATTCTATATTTTGAGTGGATTTTGAATTGAAATATCATAAACAAAACATCGCTAACATGTGGCTGTTCACTCCTTCGAACTTGTAAATCCAGTTTCACGGCGTTATGATGCCATAATAGTATTTATAATAAAGTAGGGCCTCAGAATCGGGTGGCGGCACTCATCGGCCGCTTGACTTCCGACTTCACTTTTTACCATCAAATTATTAAGAGATGCGTTATCCAGCCTATATTCAGATCAGTGGGTATAAGGGAATAACAAGACTTTTCGAGGGCATACTGTATATTTGCCGTCCGCGTAGTATATACTATGTGACCCCTATACAAGGGCCACAAATAAACAATATGTGACCTTCCATGGGAAAACATACCTTAACGATATTTCGTTGAAACGGCTAAAAAAACGGAAAACGAACGGATAGAGAACGTTTTGTTATAACGTTTCAACGAATCTCAAAAACGTTTTGACGATTTGAGTAAAAAATCTGAACGAATAAAGTCGAGGATTTGAACGGATAAAAAAAGTTCTATCAGAAGTCGTTTGAACGAATTAAATTATTGAACGTTCCTAACGAAATACGCCATAACGCATAGATTAAGGATAGCTGTCAACAGAATAGAATAATGTGGCAAACAAGTAACCTCTATCGGCGCACAAAAGTACTCAAGTGATATAAATATTATGCAAATTTAACTAAACATTCTGATAAATTACGCTATGAGTATTGTTCGAAAATTCGAAGATATAGTACAGCAGTTATATTAGTCACATGAAGTTGTACAGTATGAATTATTGTGCAGTATTCTTTAAATTTGACATATATTGAGATATTCAATAACTATTCTGGAAGATGTTTCAAACCTCTGGTGCGGAAACCACGCTGCCAAAACAAGGCAAGGCACAGTCTATAATTTAGACAGTTGAACTTTGGATATGCTATATTCTACAGTATGCATGTCTGGCTATTCTCCTTAAGCAGCTTAAATCTCGCGCCAATTGATTTAATTTCCTGCCTGAAATAATTATTATGGAGAAAAAATTGTCAGCAGATGAAAGCAAAATCTATTGCGCGTTAAAGAGTATAGATTATATGAATGTTTATTATGTGCCCAATCCTTTTATATAGTTATAAACCAAACTTGTATTCTGTAGCCGTATTTGTACTAAAGAAGTTAAGACGGTGACCATTGTGGTATAATTATCGCAGGCCATTCTGAATCAATTAATGAAGCTATGTTATTAAAACGAATGCATCTAAAGTTGTATCTATATTGTGGGAGAAAACACTATAGACATTGGTTTCATTCTCTTTATTATTTATTTAGTTATTTATATCAATTCCAAGGTCGCCATTTTTGTTGCCATATTTCCTACACTGCAGTTATATGCTCTCATTTTGCGAGCACACGGCCACATATACAAGTGTTATGCTGTTTGAACAGCATTTTTTTTGTTATCCGTTTTTAAATTTCACCTAATCACAGGTTCCTCACCAACTTTCGGTGTAGGATTCTACAGGGGCGGATCCAGACCGGTGCAATCGATGCAAATGCACCGGTCAAAATTGCGAAATCATAAAGAATTTATAGTATCGACTATCGATATTCTGCCGCCCATAGAAAACGCACTGAATATCTCTTTAAAACACCAAATCATTTCTTAAAGTTCATTCGAAGTCAAGATTAGACCATTTAGAGCAAAATCCAGTATAAACAGTTATTAATTCACATTTAAATAGTAAAAATAAGTAAAATATGCGACGTGCTATTTCAAATATTGCAAATTCGAACTTTCTGTTATTTTGCGACGTGTTGGCGTCAATAATTTCGTGACAATAACGTAGGCGTCAAACATTTCGCAGTACGTCACGGTAGAAAGGCAAATGCACCGATACGTCACAGTAGATTTGATTTTGCACCGGTGAATGCACCGGTCCCGAGTCCTTTTCCGCGTGAAATCTACTGTGACATCATCAAAACCATTGTTTTAGAGCCCTACGTCACAGTAGATTTGACCGCCGACCGGTGCATTTCGTACAGATTGCAGGCGCTTGCACCGGTCCATCCGACTCCATCGGTGCATTTGGCTTCTACTGTGACGTAGAAGCATGTTTATTATAAATTTATAATGTCATGGCGGCAAATATGGAGATTTACAAACGAAGTAATTGACTGGTTTTTCAAGATGAAGACTCCATCGAAATCAAAGGAATTATCAAAATTATGAAAGCTGATGTATTTATATCGAAATCTTAAGCTTGGAATGCTTTTTCGAAAGGCGAAAATGGAAGCGTTCGTCGATCCCCAAGCATAATATAAATACAGATAATTTATAAGTTCTTATTCTGTGGTGGCAGTGTAGAGAAATAAGCAACATAGAATTATATGTTCCTTATGTTATATGTTTAAAAAGGTATTGAATGCAGCTGCAATAATGCACAGTGCAGTATTTGAACATTAAATGAATCCAACAACAAGTTCTTCAATGTCAACTTTTGGTTGGAAAAATCATAAATTGTAACCAAACCTAGTTGGCCAGTTAGAGTCTTATATGAATATATCGAATATTGACTCAGGATGGTCAATATTGAAAGACTCTGTGAATCACGAACAAAACTGCTAATTAGATTCTTAATGACACTAAAGTATACTATACTAAGGTATAGCATTAAAAAATGAATATAGTACATAATACAAAATACATATGGGTAACTAGTATGTAACATGTGTGAAGCTCCATTTACATATTCTAAGCTGATCATATTTTGTTTTTATATAGCTTGTATTTTAGTTTGATTTTTGAAGTCACATTATTCACTTTACTTAGTAAAGTCAGAATATTTGACGTATTTTTACTGAAAATTCAGCAAATGCTATTTGGATTTCACTCCAAAAGTTCGCTCAGAACGCAGGAAATAGCGTTTCCGAGGTCCTAGATTTCAAAATTTTCCGGGGGGGAATACCCCCGAACCCCCCTAAATAAACGTGATCAGGTGCAGTATAGTGCATCGGTCAGCCAAACGACTGGATCCACCCGTGTGTAGGAATAATTAGGTGAAGTAATTTTACAGTTTTAGTGAGGGAGCGTAATTAAATTGTCCAAAACCACACAAAGGCCGAGGTTAATCTAAAAAAAAACCCGGCACATCCTATAAAGCTGCATATACGGTAGTTCCAGAAAACTGCATTTAAATGACACTATTTTAACGACATCACCTTACGCCGGTCCCCAACCGCAAATTATTAACTCGATCAATACATGTTATTAATTAACTAAGTTCTTGGTGGTCACTAATGTATCTCTAAGAATTTCATCAGGAAATATTTTATTTCCCTCCATACTAGAGCATCTACACATAAATTAATGATAGAAAATAGCATACAATGTCAACTGTCTAAATGTTTCTAAGCTACCTGCGCTAGCTATAGTACCCTGAAAAGGAAACCAATTATGCCATGTCTAAGACCTGGCATAAATGGTAAATTTTTGTTAGTTAACGTCCGGCGTTCCGCAACTTAAATTCGAATGTCCGGCGTTCCGCAATTCCGAATGTCCGGATTTCCACCCTGAAAAGCAACCTAATACTCGACCCTGGCAGCAATAGTGCACAGTTTTTTTTACTAAGGCATATAGCAATAGCAAACTGCCCATATAGAAACAGCGGTTCGAAAGTACACTCCAGCCGCCCATATAGAAACGACACTCCCAAACCCATGCACAGGGGAGTTTATACTCACCAATATAACAAAAGAGTGATCCTCATTCAGATAAAATTCGTTGTAATAAAGATGACAATTAATCATAATATATAAAACTTCGCCTGTCTGACATTTCCATGTCTGACATTTCCATGAAACTGACAGATAATAACATAAAACGTTCGCCTGTAATAATAAGTACCTTTCAATGTTTGAAAAGAATAAGTCCTTGAAATTTATATAACCTAAGAATAGAACATCCTCGCGATCATCCCCCGGATTGTTTACTCGATCGAGGAGTCACTCGTTTTGAATTTAACCTCCATTAAAAATGTGAAATGTGAAGTTTTCGCTAAAGATGAAATAAAATACAACTTATATAACTCGGTGTAAAAAAAAAGTGGTGTAAAAGTTATCCACTCGCATGATTTTCCCGCCAAGTTTAATAATTCTGACAATTGTTAGAGTAATCGGGCAGGTCGAGAAGCGACGAGACATAATAATAATAATATATAAAGATTTATACAGCGCTTAAATTATATAAAATATTCCAAAGCGCTTTACAACAATGAAGTTCTACTATATACAAGCAGCTAAAATATTAAGAATTAAGGTATAAGTGTCTATAAATCTAAAAGTTAGAATCGAAAGCTTTCTTAAAAAGGAAAGTCTTTAATAGAGATTTAAAACAGTCAATTGTTTTACTATTTCTAATACCATAAGGTAGCATGTTCCAAATTGACGGAGCTGCATGCACAAATGCTCGATCACCAAGAGTCTTAGCTCTAGTTTTTGGGATAAAAAGTAGTCCCTGATCATCAGATCTCAGTTGGTAACAGCAGTTCGGTTTTTCTAACAACAGTTCCATAATGTAGCCTGGCGCCATCCCATGGAGAGCTTTATATACCAGGAGTGCAATTTTAAAATCAACACGAAACTTAACAGGCAGCCAGTGAAGGTGCATCAGGACAGGGGTAATATGAGCGCATCTTGGTATAAGACACGTCACTCTAGCAGCGGCATTTAGAACTCGTTGAAGACGCTGAAGTTGGTATTGGGGAATGCCGACCAGGAGAGAATTGCAGTAGTCCAAGTGTGACGTCACAAAGGCATGTACGAGCGTTTTAGTTGATTCGATGGAGAGGAACTTCCTTATTTGTCGAATGTTGTACAAGCCCCTAAATGCTTTGCTGCAAACCTTGCCCACATGGACATTCATAGACATATGTTCGTCAAACCACGAACCTAAATTTCGGACTTCTTGTACAGGTTTTATATCAGCATCACCAACTTCAATCGAGTCGATTGTAACCTTAGACAGCTGCTGGCGAGTTCCAATTATCAAGAATTCCGTTTTAGTGTCATTAAACATTAATTTATGTGAAACTAACCAAGCACGAACTTCGACGATGCAATTATTAATAGTTTGAATAGCTTGATCTTGGACAACGGGTGACTCAGGACGGAAAGATAAATAAAGTTGAGTGTCATCTGCATACCCATGGGAAGAAGGTAGATGCCTGTTAATAATCTGGAACAGTTGAGACACGTATAATAGGAAAAGGACCGGTCCAAGACAGCTTCCTTGTGGAACTCCACAGTTCAGCGGAAAATTGGCGGAAAACTTTTGCTTAATATTAATACGCTGCTTTCTACAGGAGAGAAACGACTTAATCCACTTTAAGGCATTTCCGATCACACCAAATTCTAACTTCAATATATCCGTCAGAATTTCATGATCAATGGTGTCAAAGGCGGCACTCAAATCCAAGAGCACTAAAAGAGTTACTTTCTGTTGGTCCATGTTCATAAGGATATCATTGTGGACTCTTAGGAGAGCCGTTTCGGTAGAGTGGAATTGACGATATGACGATTGGTTGTTAGGAAGAGGAGCATTATCAGCACAATGCTCAAATAACTGGCTAACAACTGCTTTTTCCGTAGCTTTAGAAACGAATGACAGGTTACTGACGGGCCTGAAGTTCTCAAAGACTAGATCAAGTAACCAACAAAAGAAGGCTGAAGGCTTTAATAAAAAACTACGTAAAAACTTAATGAATCATCCTTGCAATATTCTTCAGTCAACTATCATTAGTTAGGTTCAAGTATAACTTTGGGAAAATGATTGAAATCTCCAGCGATAACGATAGCACAGCCAGGGAAAAGGACTTCAACCTTTGTTAGCGATTCAGATAAGATTCCAAAATTTGATGGTCATTCGAAAAAGGAGGGTGGGTAAACACTGCCGGCAATAACGCGGGGCACATCTTTCGGTAGTATAACTGACCTGGTATGAGCCCAAAGTACAAAATTTGGATCTTTCGAGCTCATCCAGACTTCTACATTTTATTTGATCTCTGGTATAGAGACAGACACCTCAATGTAGTCCGGAAATAGGATCTCGCCTGATAAGATTGCAGTTTGCCAGAGACATCTGATTATCCTCAACAGTGTTTCTAAGCAACATCTCGGAAATAAAACGAAAATCAAAGTTGCGTTGAGATATAACGACCCTGACCTCATCGATTTTAGGTGCAAGAGACATGACGTTTGTCATTTGGCAACACAGGTTTCTGTAGTGTATAGTGGTTATCATGTACGCTCTACACGAGCAAGATCCCCAGTTCAATCGTGGGCAGAATATATGCGCGCCATTGACTTTTGACACGGTGAAGAATATAGAGGCTTATAACTGGGATAAATTCAAATTAGTACTATCTCCGCAATATTTTATATCCAATAAGCTTGGCTTTTGGTCAGAAATACTGCATCTTAACTTGCATCCTGTTAAAATATTTCAATGCTGCAGTGTTCTAATAAAGTGCATGTTACAAATAAGTGATCCACTATCGTCAGTAATATCCATTCTTACCTCAAACGAAAAGACAAAAAAAATGTAATTAGAAAACTCACCGATCCCTAAAGCAAACGCTTAAGCCATTTCTGCCATCAATACATGTATCTTTTCATTTAAACTGAGACAAGTTGGCAAAAAGCGTTATTTAACGGCAATTATGTCAGGCCCAGGCCTGGGGGCAGCAGGGGCAAGGCCCCTTCCGAATATATGTTCTCCAAATGCAATACAATTGTTACTTGGAGTGGTTGAAATGTGGAGTTTTATAAATTTAGGAGTAATTTTTTTAGTTTTTAAAAACCAAACATAGTTAAGTTACAATGATTAATTTTTTCAGAAAAATTTTTTGAATGTCTCCAAAAATGAGAAACATTCTATTAAAACCAAAAGTGCCCCCCCAAGAAATGAGGGCCAGCTACGGGGCTGAATTATGTATTGTATCATACTTATTGATGTTGCATAACATGACATGTTGACGTAATGATAATAGACGACAAGATCAGTCGTATTTACTGACATTACTCCACAGATTTTGCCAAATTTTGACCAAATATATTCTTGAATACAGGCTTTTCGTGATGCATGTTACTTTACCCATACAATTTCGCTCTTCATAACTGTTATATTTACGCTACTTCAAACATAAGATGGGATTTAATCAGTACTCCATCAAATTTATGACGTGCGCACTCGCAAGGTCCCCAGTTCGATCCTGGGCAGAAACATATGCGTGCTATTTCCCTTTGACACTGTGAAGAGTATAGAGGCTTATAATTTGTTTGGCATCAATGTTAGTACTATCTCCGCAATATTTCCAATCCAATAAGCTCGGATTTGATGAGAAATAACTCACCTAATTTTACACATTGTTAATCCACAATCGTCTGTAATATCCATTCTTACATCAAACAAAAAGACAAACAAATGTAATTACAAAATTTACCCCAAAAATTTAGTCAGGAGCGCGATTCGAACACACGCCCATATTCATGGCTAGAACGCCCATCAGTCCCACATAATGGGACAAGTTTTCCCAGTTGAGTCTTGCGCCTTAGACCGCTCGGCGATCGTGACTGTTCGTGAGAAGCCTAAGCCAAACGTAACACGCACTTATGTTATTTCTGCGATCAATACATGTCTCTTTTCATTTAAACTAAGTCAAGTTGGCCATATTGACAACTGAACGTATTGGACAAATAAACTAGGGATCCAAGGAGTGTGCAAAGTATCAAAGAGCCATAAGTTTTGAGGAAAATGGGAGTGAAAATGGGGGGAAATTCAGTAAGGAAAACGAAAGATTAATATGGAAGCACTGAAGTACTCTGCGGCGAAGACATATTTTTGTTGGAATTTTGGATCCTGTAACACCATAATTTACAAGTAAATGCAAGCAATGTTTCAGGAAAATCTCTCCTTGATCCTACAGATAAAGAATATTTCACAATTCGCCTTGGGAAGTGTGTGCGTATATAAGAAGCAAATATAATACCAATACCAAAGAAAACCCCGATTCAAGATGTGAATAAACATTTACGCCCAATCTCCCTAACCCCTATCTTATCGAAAGTGGCGGAAGAATTTGTCGTGGATATCTACGTAAAACCAGCAGTTATGGAAAAGCTCGATGCCCAACAATTTGGAACCGTTCCTCGTTCATGCACTACACATGCGCTAATTAGCATGATGCACTCTTTGGCAAAATCCACAGATGGGAATGGCGCCACTACTAGAGTAGTCCTTTTCGACTTCCGGAAAGCTTTTGATTTAATTGACCACGGCGTTCTTGCAAAAAAGTTATCCAGTTATAACATTCCAAGGACAATTATGTGTTGGATCTTGGATTTTCTGATGTCTCGAAAGCAGAGAGTGAAGTTGAGCAATGATTGTTATTCGGAATGGGGATCTGTCCCGGCAGGTGTACCGCAGGGGACAAAACTCGGTCCCTGGCTATTCCTAATAATGATTAACGACCTGAAAGTGGATAACGTAGATCTTTGGAAGTACGTGGACGACACCACTCTTGCAGAATCAGTGAAGAAGGAAGATTTTAGCTCCATGCAAATGTATGTAGATGAACTTATTACAAAGACTGAGGTGGACGGTTTCCAACTTAATGAGACAAAATGTAAAGAGCTACGTGTTAGTTTCTCGAAGTCTAATAACGTGTTTGAGCCGATTGTAATCAACGAAAAGAACGTCGAAATTGTCCCTTCTGCAAAACTGTTAGGTTTAACGATATCAAACGACCTAAAGTGGAACACTCATATCGCGGAGATTTGTAAGAAAGTAGCATCGCGTTTGTACTTTCTTAGACAGCTTAAACGTGCTAAACTTCCAACCAAAGATCTTACTCTATTCTACATCACTTGCATTCGCCCTATAACAGAGTACGCGTGTGAAGTTTTCCATGGCTCATTACCTCAATATTTATCCGACGATCTAGAGAGTCTACAAAAGCGTGCCCTACGTATTATACACCCCGAACTGTCTTATAGCCAAGCTTTACGAACGGCGAACTTTGGAACACTATCCAGTAGACGACAAAGTTTAAACGATAAGTTATTTCAGGATATTATCGATGATAATTCACACAAACTGTATAAACTATTGCCTCCTAGAAACAATAGTACCATATGCTTACGTAACAGACGCACGTTTCAGCTTCCAAAATGTAAGACAAATAGATTGAAAAACAGTTTTATCCTATACAATTCCTATAGATACTCGTATTAAGAATGTAATCATAATTTTATAAAATTTTAATGTAACATATAAATTTATATTTTTTAATGTAAAGGTTATTATAATTCAGCCTTTGTTGCTGTAAGTTATAACTTCAATAAACTATCTATCTATCTATCTGTTCAACACCCATGCAGGATGAGAGAATCATGCACGAGAAATTTTCCCGCGCCTGAAATTTTAAAAATGTTGGGCGATAATAGTTCAACTTTTGACTTTGACAAAGAAAATAATGGCGAAAAAAGTAAACAGAGGTTCGTCTTAAAGTCGGATAAACAAGTTGACGAGTTGGTGGATAGCGTACAAGCAGAAGGCACAAAGCATAAAACAGTATACGCTGTTGTTGACGTTTTTTGGAAGAATTGCAATGTACATCAAATATATTAATAAACCTTTTTTTATATTTCTGTGTGGTTATTTTATAAAACAAATACCGCATTGATTTCTGTGCATGATTCTCTGTTTCTTACACTTGGGATGTTGCTCGACTTTCGTCGAGTCGAAAGTCTCGCAACAACCCGCGTGTAAGAAACAGGGAATCATGCACGGAAATCAATACGGTATTCCTTTAGTCAAGATTGTCAAGTTCTCATGACATTTGTTTTTCGAAGGCCTATTTTTAACTTCGCTTTTGAAAATCGTGTTTTTAGCGCAAAGCGAAAAAAACGCAGGCAAATTATGCCCCATTTATAATTACTTGTAACAAGAGACCAAGCTTTCCAAGAAAATGATCATTGAAACTTTGCTTTCAGTAAAAAAGATTTTATCTGTAATCTTGAGAGGACAAAGTTATCAAGGCAATGAATGTTGTGGATGAATAGTTACAGTAAATATTACGTTGTCGTTGTGTTGAAAGAAAAACATTCGTTAATCGTTATGTTTGACTTATATTCAGTATTAAGTTATAGAAGGACAAAGAGTAAAGAGTAGTTACATGTATGATATAGTTTAGTTTTGTAAATATTACAGGGTTCATATTATTATTAAATGTTGTGTTGAAAATTTTGTTTACAGTAATATGACTCTACTCTATATGTTTCTACTCTATAATTCCGGACTGTCACTTCAAATTTTGCACATGGGCGGCTATTACATATTAGCCCAAGTTAAGTAAGTCCAAGTCGGAAATCTGAATTGTTTGGTGAAATATATAAAAAGTAAGGGTGTATAGTCGGCCACTGACTTCAACTAGAAGACCGACACAATTTTTAAGGGGATTTTTTCAAAGCGGAAATACTGTTTAACTTTCGTTTTCCTAAAAATGTCAATGACAATGCATATACAAACAGTACTGTTGTTTACGTTCACACTTCAAACGTAATTATTTATATCACAGAATATCAGAATTCACATTTATTTTAAAATATTATACATCCCAATACAATTATATCCCATCAAGGTATACTGTGAAGTTTAAATTAACACGACTATTGGGACTGCAGGCTTTGCAGCACGTTTATATGATTCCGTTATATACCATGGAGGTTATAATATAAATCGGATACTATAGTCTACACTGTTTTGATAGTTCATAATACAGATTACAGATCGAATACATGCAGTATACTATATACATCCAGCCATCGACTTGCACAAGTTTAATGACATTGGCATTGCCCCAATAGTTCATAAGGCTATAGTTGTATTTGAAATAATATATAATTAGCCTTTAAACGGCTACCACATTTACCTTCCTTATCATTTATATAATCTGCAAACTCGCATTTGAGATACAGTCTTTAAATATTTTGTCATACTCATATTCTCGAAAGCAAATGTGAAATAATAATGCTCAGGAAGCGAAAATAAGTGAATTTCTACAATCCTTCCCGTTGATTATCCAGTACTGAATTGAAGGCAAGTTGGTAAGTCAGTTATAATGACTGATTTCTCTCCGGTTCATCGACATACTTATAGTTTATATACTTATATTGATATTAATTTGATATAATGATGTTCTTGTCGCTAGACTCGCTACACGGCAGGTGTACGAATCTCGCAGTCACCTCGCGGCCACGCACTTGATAGCGCACGCGCATTTGTGATTGCACAAAAAATCGGGTTTTCCGGGGGAAAGGTCGCCAATTTAATGTCAATTCAACGTCTTCAGCAAATGTTTCAAGTTCAATATAAAGACTCTAATTCAGCATAGTTTGTATAAAGTCGCCATAAGGTCAAAAGAATAAAGTGAAGCCCTGTCTTGAAGCACTAAATCACTAAATGTTAATGAAATTTAAAAAGAAACATAAATTGTATGCACCCCCGGATGAATGACTGAATGAATGAATGAACGACTTGTTTGAATTTTCGCCACTCGCCACAATACTGCAAAGTTTCGAAGAAACTTTGCACTAAAAATGAAATCAATAGTATTTTTTGAATCTCGATTTAGGATGGATCTTAGATAGGGACCGAGAGAAAAATGTTGTACTGATTGACGCGACTTCGGATGTGGAATACTGAGAGAATTATTCGTAGTCGCTCTCGGCGTAAAGATGGAGACATACACCCCTGGTCTAGTAATAATAGTTGAAGACAATACTTGGAGAAGCACTTGAATAATAGTCATAATAAGATAATTATTTTACAGTCAAACCTTTCCGTTTGCCCTACTTCGAATACGAAGATCCGTATAACTTTCAGGTATATATGGCTATTGCCCAATTTTCTGATGCACTAAAAAAATTGACGAAGAGAAGTTATTTCCTTGTAGTTGGTGCGACAAAGTCTGCGAAGGACGGCCTATAACAAGGTCAACAAGGTCTGACACACGAAATCAGAACTTGGGAACACATAACGAATTGACTAAAGCTTGGCTTATATAGGCCTATCTTCTATTTTAATAAATATCATTGCCTCAATAAACGATGCAATTGTGTTTTGGCAAAGCACGAGAATACTATAAATAATCTGAAGACTCGATCTCTGCCATCTGCCACGGCGTTTGATAAGGTTTTATATCACCAGTGAAACATCAGTTGAAAGCGTGTCAACAGGGCAGAATAGCCCAACAGAATATGGACGTGAGAATACAGACGTGTTATTTATCGACAAGGCTTTCGATCTGTGAACCCTGATCTATATCTGTGCAAATAATATACATTATATTGGTTTGCAACTGATGTTTAACTGATTGAAGCTAGGCCTTGCCAAAATTAATGTTTGCTTTTCTATTGCTGCTTAATAGACGGTGTAGTCTACACATTATAAAATTATATAATAAATCTGCCTAACAATTAGGCACTTTCTCAATACAGCAACCATATGCCCCAGCCACACAACAATGTAGCAACTGATGGTACAAGACACCTGGGTACAAGACACCTGCAGCTAGAGAGTTCAAGGGCTGTTCTTGATGAGGTTTTGGTGGCGCAGAAGCTACAAATGCAAAACTGCTACAAATGCTGCAAAACTGCTTCCAAAGGCATGTCAAGAGGCAGTCAGGGTCACAAAATTGACCAAATAGATATTAAAAACAATGAAATTTAGGGGATAGATAGAGTATAAAAATTGTTTATATCAAAGCACTGACATCCCAGGTGTGCTAAAACTTTTACATTGAGAAATCTCAGGCCGGTGCAGCATTGACCAACTCGGCAGTCTGGACAGAACAGATGTACCAATGCTTTTTGAGGAATAGTGGGCTGACATGAAATGCTCAAATGCATCTCCTTTCATTTATATTTTACTCCAGGAGTGTTTACTGTACAGCGCAATCTTAATTAAACTACATACAAATATGAATCTACATAGTAGCAAGACTTTTGGGATCTTAAAAATACATAAAACAAATATGCTCTATAATTAACTAATAAATACTGTGTATGTATATTAGTAAGCAGGGGTAAGCAGGGGTGTTTATTATCCTTACTTGCAGCTGAGAGCTAAGCTGAATTGCGAAGGACACAGCTCAACGTGACCAAGTCGAAGGCTTTCTAGGGCGCATATGGCAGCCACCTTTTGCTCGCCATCACGGAGCACAGCTACGATGGAAGGGCCAGTTAGGGGTTAAACCCAACCCACCCTGTCAACATTCCCAGTGGGAGGAAACCGGAGTACCCGGAGAAAACCCACGACTTTCGGCAGAGCGTTGACTAACTCTTTTCACATAGCTATCATAAGTCGTCCCCAACGGGACTTGAACCCACGATATCAGAGATGAAAGGCGCGTGCTCTGACGATTGCGCCACCGAAGCCCCAGTGAACAATGAGGAATATAAGTAATATGTATAGATAGACATATAGTGTTTAGACAAAGCGCAAGCGTATAATTTTTGTGTCTACGTTTCCGAACACACGAAATTTTTGTCTGATTTTGTCTGATTATGCATTTGTCTGATTAAAATTCTGCCTTAGTCACATGTGAAAGGAGTGTCTCAGATTGACTCTATCAAAGACCAAACCTCATGGGTGGAAGAGATAGCTGACCATCGGAAATTTTTCGCAGAAACTATTTTAGTTCAACAGAAAGAACCTAGCAATTTTTCAGAAAGAAAAGAATATATAAATCAAAAGATAAAATACAAACTGAAACCTTCAAATGAACTATACAGTTAAACAGTCTAATTTGAATAATTTTGCGCCACTGTTTTCCCATCATTCTCGTGCAAATATACAAGTGAACTAATTACAATATACTGTAGAACTTTCCGTCCAATCATGTCCAACCAAAACCTGGGTTGTAGTATCATATTGTACTCTGAGTATATTAGGTAATAGTCAACAGTACACTGTCCATTTGATCTAACAACTTGAAAGAGATAAAGAACATTTCGACTGGAGCAAATGTCTTTGTCGCCGAACTTCCAGCTGCGAACCTTTTTTTTTCTCTCTTTCATGTAGTAGAACGACAAGAAGGAGACAGTAAGCTTCGGGTCTTTAGGAACAATCTATACCTGAAAAATGTAATAAAAAACGTATGTATCATATGTATCGTACAATTATAATTAAAATATGGCCAATATAAAAGTTCTCTTGTTAACCAAGTTTCTGTAATCTAGTGGTCATCGCTTGCCCTTCACACGCGCAAAGTCTCCAGTTCGATCCTCCACAGAAACATATATACTTCATGTCAAATTTTGACAGTTTTTGCAATATTTACCATATTTCTCGATGTTGCAAACATAACATGTTGACGTAATAATAATATTCAAGATTAGTTATATTTACCACATTACTCCAAAGATATTGCTAAAAAATCGCCACAAAATATTCTTGAATACAGGCTTTTTGTTATGAATGTTACATTACCCATATAATTTCGTTATCTGTTATATTTACACTACTGCAAACATAAGATGAGAATTAATCAGTACTGCATTAAATTTAATGTAAAACAATTTAATTTCATTTTTGCTTTACTAAGAAACGGTTTCGTAGAGTAATGTAATTTTCGACTGATGGGTCAACTTGATTTTCTTCAGAATAATATTACTGTGCACATACCACAAAAATTAATATCTTAGCATTTTTGTCAAACATAATGCATTTGGTAATACAGGTTTCTGTAGTGTCGTGGTTATCACGTGCGCCTATAACACGCGCAAGGTCCCCAGTTCGATCCTGGGCAGAAACTTACGCGCGTTATTTCCTTTTGACATTATGAAGATTAATAGAGGCTTATAACTGGATAGCGTCAATGCTAGTAATAGAGACCTTAAGATTGACGAATTTTACGAATACCGCAAACCGCTAGCGATCATGTGACTAGACTCCCGCTGTCGAATTTGCGATAAATTTTCAGGTTTTCAACGTGTAGAAACTATTTTCGCGTATGAATAATCCCTCTGGATATTTTTCGAAAATATGAACGTATATTTTAGTTTTACTGGAATAAATGTTTAAAACATCATCTTAGCTTCATGTTCCACTTATTTTGAAACAAATAACAATAAACTATGCTTGGAAAAAACTATAAAGCACAGCTTTCAAGAAAAGATGGCAGAGTTATACTCAAAGACATCTCAGAGTTTGTACTTCAATATTAATCTCCTCAAAATTTATTACCTCTGACGTTTGAAGTAAAAATTTTAAACCTCAATCTTAAGGTCTCTTTATCTCCATTCTTACATTAACTGAACAGAAAAAAATGATTAGAATACTCCCCAAAATTTCTGTCAGGAGTGGATTCGAACCCACGCCCATATTCATGGACCAGAACGCCCAGGAATCCCACAAGAATGGAACAAGTTTTCGCACTTGAGTCTGGCACCTTAGACCGCTCGGCCATACTGACTGTTCGCAAGAGGCCTCAACCAAACACGTATGCTACTTCTGCGATCAATGCAAGTCTTTTCCTTTAAACTGAAGCAAGTTGGTCCCATTCACGATTGAAACTATTGGAAAAATGAAATTAAATCGATAGTGCTCTTTGAATTTCGAATTAGCGTGGATCTTAGATACGGACCTAAAGGACAATTATGTACTGAATGACATGAGTTCGGATGCAAGCTTTTCACCTGAGCTACATAACCTTTTCATAACACTAAGGCTGTTTGGGGTACGCGTTCCTGTAGTGTAGTGGTTATCACGTGCGCTTTACACGCGCAAGGTCCCCAGTTCAATCCTGGGCAGAAACATGCATCGTATAAATTTTTACACCTCTTCAAATAATTAGAATTAAAATATGTTGGCCAATATAAAAGTTCTCTTGTTAACCAAGTTTCTGTAAACTAGTGGTCATCACGTGCCCATTACACGCGCAAAGTCTCCAGTTCGATCCTCAAAAGAAATATAGGTATTTAGTGCAAAATTTTGATAGTTTTTGCGAATTGGTTTGTTTAACTGTAATATGCATAGGAACAATATTTTCCCAATTTACAGCGTTTATAAATTTTACCATATTTCTTGAAGTTGCAAACATAACATATTGACATAATAATAATAGCCAAGATTAGTTATATTTACCACATTACTCCAAAGATTTTGTTAAAAAATCGCCAGAAAATATTTTTGAATGCACGGGTTTTGTTATGCATGTTACATTACCCATATAATTTCGCCATCTGTTATATTTACGCTACTGCAAACATAAGATGAGATTTAATCAGTAATCCATCAAATTTAATGTAAACCAATATAATTTCATTTTTGCTTTACTAAGAAACGGTTTGGTAGAGTAATGTCATTTTCGATTGATTGGTCAACTTGATTTTCTTCAGAATAATACTGTGCACATAAACCACAAAAATTAATATCTTAGCATTTTTGTCAAACATAATGCATTTGGTAACACAGGTTTCTGTAGTGTAGTGTTATCACGTGCGACTGACACGCGCAAGGTCCCCAGTTCGATCCTGGGCAGAAACTTATGCGCGCTATTTCCTTTTGACATTATGAAGATTAATAGAGCCTTATAACTGGATAGCGTCATGCTAGTAATAGAGACCTTAAGATTGACGAATTTTTACGAATACCGCAAACCGCTAGCGATCATGTGACTAGACTCCCGCTGTCGAATTTGCGATAAATTTTCAGGTTTTCAACGTGTAGAAACTATTTTCGCGTATGAATAATCCCTCTGGATATTTTTCGAAAATATGAACGTATATTTTAGTTTTACTGGAATAAATGTTTAAAACATCATCTTAGCTTCATGTTCCACTTATTTTGAAACAAATAACAATAAACTATGCTTGGAAAAAACTATAAAGCACAGCTTTCAAGAAAAGATGGCAGAGTTATACTCAAAGACATCTCAGAGTTTGTACTTCAATATTAATCTCCTCAAAATTTATTACCTCTGACGTTTGAAGTAAAAATTTTAAACCTCAATCTTAAGGTCTCTTTTATCTCCATTCTTACATTAACTGAACAGAAAAAAAAATGATTAGAATACTCCCCCAAAATTTCTGTCAGGAGTGGGATTCGAACCCACGCCCATATTCATGGACCAGAACGCCCAGGAATCCCACAAGAATGGAACAAGTTTTCGCACTTGAGTCTGGCACCTTAGACCGCTCGGCCATACTGACTGTTCGCAAGAGGCCTCAACCAAACACGTATGCTACTTCTGCGATCAATGCAAGTCTTTTTCCTTTAAACTGAAGCAAGTTGGTCCCATTCACGATTGAAACTATTGGAAAAATGAAATTAAATCGATAGTGCTCTTTGAATTTCGAATTAGCGTGGATCTTAGATACGGACCTAAAGGACAATTATGTACTGAATGACATGAGTTCGGATGCAAGCTTTTCACCTGAGCTACATAACCTTTTCATAACACTAAGGCTGTTTGGGGTACGCGTTCCTGTAGTGTAGTGGTTATCACGTGCGCTTTACACGCGCAAGGTCCCCAGTTCAATCCTGGGCAGAAACATGCATCGTATACATTTTTACACCTCTTCAAATAATTAGAATTAAAATATTTTGGCCAATATAAAAGTTCTCTTGTTAACCAAGTTTCTGTAAACTAGTGGTCATAACGTGCCCATTACACGCGCAAAGTCTCCAGTTCGATCCTCAAAAGAAATATAGCTATTTAGTGCAAAATTTGGACAGTTTTTGCAAATAGGTTTGTTTAACGGTAATATGCATAGGAACAATATTTTCCCAATTTACAGCGTTTATAAATTTTACCATATTTCTTGAAGTTGCAAACATAACATATTGACATAATAATAATAGCCAAGATTAGTTATATTTACCACATTACTCCAAAGATTTTGTTAAAAAATCGCCAGAAAATATTTTTGAATGCACGGGTTTTGTTATGCATGTTACATTACCCATATAATTTCGCCATCTGTTATATTTACGCTACTGCAAACATAAGATGAGATTTAATCAGTAATCCATCAAATTTAATGTAAACCAATATAATTTCATTTTTGCTTTACTAAGAAACGGTTTGGTAGAGTAATGTCATTTTCGATTGATTGGTCAACTTGATTTTCTTCAGAATAATACTGTGCACATAAACCACAAAAATTAATATCTTAGCATTTTTGTCAAACATAATGCATTTGGTAACACAGGTTTCTGTAGTGTAGTGGTTATCACGTTCGCCTAACACGCGCAACACGCCGGGTCAGCAGAGGCCAAAACTGTGTCGTCGATTTGTGTCAAAACTGTGTCATCAAAACTGTGTCAGAGAAATGCGCGTCATAGAGCAGAAGTCTGTTGACTAGCTAACTATCATATAAAAGAGCGCTTCTCATGGAAATTCGATACAGAGTACAGATCTATAAGCGAGACAATCGCAACATTCAGACTGTTATACGTTCGCTTTCGATTGATAGTAAATATACTAAACAAATGTTCAGTCGTTAAATGAGAAAAACTATGGGAAATATAGGCTCCTTTAGGCAACGGAAGAAACGTTCAAAATAGCAGAATTTCGGCTTCATTAAACTTTTTCCACATGCAACTATATAGAGGATGTAATCATGCCTATATGATTGGTTTATCACAGGACCAGAATCGTATGTTTTTTGTCAGTTTCTGTATATTTGCCTGATCGTTTACACGCTATTATTGCGCTTCAGACCTCTTATGTCTTATGATTATCACAGAACTATCCGTGGTCAAGTTTGTACGTCTTGTACGCAAGCGTTTTCCATACAATTTTTTACTTCTGTATTTGAATAACAATTATCTATGATCATATTATTGTGGCGTGTCCAAAATGTAGCAGTAGCTGGTCTATTGTTGGTCGCAGGCAACAAGGAATATAACATTAAAATATGAATATTGACATATCGCTAACACAAATATTCATGGCACGGCAGACGTATTTTGGGCTAAATATATGAATAATACTGAAAACAAAAAACATACGATTCTTCGCCTGATATTCATTTAATAATCAGCCATAATTGTGCATTCATAACTTGCTCCAAGAAAAAGTTTATTGAATCGAAAATTAGGCAATTTATGGGCACAACATTATTAGCCGCCTACAGTAGTAGGCGCAAAATATCAAAATATCGAACATTTTCGGCTATGTTACTGAAATATTAGTCGACAAGTTTGATATGCAACGAAAGCTCAGAACATTGTCTTGCTAGCCCTTTTATCCCCGAGCCGGCGCGAAGCGCCGTGCGAGGGTACTAATTCCGATCGGAGATTTACGCCCGGGTATGTGAAAACATTGTGGAATGCAAATTCGTCCGCCATTTTTTTTTGTCATGGACTCGACCTTTTCGTAAGTTATGCGCATGCGCAAGTTCAAGCCGAGAGAATTTTCCATCTTGCAAACTTTTTTCAAAAAGGTTTTGCACTCATTTTATAAGTAAGTCTCTATGTAAGTAAGTTTATATGTTAAATCACCAAAAGTTATTTAGAGGACAAATTAACAAGAGGAAAAACAGTCGAAAGACCGAAAAAGGAGCGTTTTAAACAGGCAAGTGTCTATTTTACATGCTTGCTTTGCCGATTTTTTAACATAGCATGCAGTATAGTTTGTGAATTTGAAAATGTGTAGATCATTCTGTGTGGTCAATACAACATTGATTGATTAGTATTGATTCAAATATGTTATAGAAAAATAAAAAAACATTAAATCTCAAAAACCTCATTGCAAAAGCAAGTGCGAAGTATAAAAATACTCCTCGAAAAGCAGTTGAAGTTTTTGAAAATTTCGTTGAATGTTACAGTAAATCAAAGGTAAAAGAGTACATAATATCATACCCACTTTATATAGTTGGGCAATTGATAATTTTATAGTTAAAAACAAAATAATATTTGTACAAATTAAAATATAAAAAATATACAATGTTGCGTGTTACCATGGTTACATTTGTCGAACTTCATGTTAAAATAACTTTTGGGGAGTAAATTGTTTGGTTCAAATGGGCGAGGGGATTCTGCATGCATGTAGTTCTAGTTTATTTATCTGCGCATTGCATAAATCCTCCACAATATGCGCGTAAATATAATGTAAATACACTAGTCAGTCGCCAGACGAATTGTATTAAGATGACATTTGATACCCGCAAATACCCGCGAATTTGCCTTCAAGTAGATGACACAATGTTGGCCTCTGCTTATCGAAGAATAAATGCTTAAAACCTGAAGTTATTTTGGGCATAAACTACAGTAAAAGTCTTCGGCATTTATATTTTAACAATGGCGCACTTGTGACTGGACAGAGCTCAGAAATATTTTTATATAATTTATTTCACATTCTGAAAGATTCCCGTGGGTTTATTACTTCATTCTTAACACAAATCCACGGTAAGAAACGTTAATTTCTAGCTTTGGTATAGTAAATATAGGAAAACGAGACTTTAGAATGCTTTTTTAGCAAATTTATGTTTGAAATTGCAAATATGTTACTGTCAGTATGAAGTATGGCCGCCTATATGACAGTATGGCCGCCTATATATACGCGGTTAACCGCGGGTCACACGCGGTTTGACCGCAGGCGCCCCGCGGTCTGTCCGGAGGCCGCCCGCGGTCTGCCCGGAGGTTGCCCGCGGTTTCCCCCGGGGCTGCACGCGGGTCGCCCGCGGTTGTGTGGGCGTATTGAGGTTTGACCGTAACTCACGGCGGAACACGAAAACAGTCCGACTTGCGAACTCGGAATTTTACGTGGGCAAATTAGTATTTAGAAATCAGAATATCACACGATATAATTTGGCAGTTTAATTTCGAACTTTGTCATTGGCATTACAATTTCATGTATATTGCAACCAGTCTAAAAATTTAGGAAATGGTCGTATTTGTTTATTAAGCTTAATAGTGTGTTTTGACGAAGCAAGTCTTTTAACGTAGCCAACGTATTGCACAATTTTACCACACAAATCGCTTATTGAACACAAAAACTCAAAGCAAATCTCCCAATAACTTGTCTGTAAATTTGGTAAAAAAATTCCTGGAATGCTGTCTGGGTCAATGGAATACTGTTTGGCAAAGTTCTGATATAGACGGACATGCAAAAGTAATGCAGCTTGTTTCACAATGCAATGTAAGCTGACTCTTGAAGAAATAATTCTTACAATATTGACTTATACCTGTTATGTAGACAGTCAATTAAAATATTTGTAAATAGACTGGCAGACAATATTATGTTTGTTTGAGTGAGCAAGCGTAGTAGCGGCGTATATATATATGATTGAGTACGTATCTCAGCCGTTTACTGTAATTTGTATAGCTTGAAAATGAGAGATAGATACTATATATAGTATTGCAGACGATGACATATGGTAGTTCAATAAACACTGCTAAGAATGGCTGCCGCACGTAATACCAATACGGAAGTTGTTATTCGGGCATAGTTAAATTATCTATTAACTATGATTCGGGTTAGCGTATACGTAGCGTAAGGATATATAATTGTGAGTATTGTCTATCTCCATATGATATGTTCTATATATCACTGCGAGTTACAATTAAGAGTAATCAACGATAATATATATGGCAAATATTCATACCTCTAGACTTGCTTTTAACTATTGAAGCGATGATGTCATATACAATAACACATATCTTTTCCGGAGGCTAGTCCCCAATGGGAAAGACTCGTTGAAGAAATTATAGTCCCCAATGTAGAGATATTCGATCCATAAATCTCTCAGTGATATACTGATGCGTTCAGAATAAATACAAACTTAAAGCTATCTATTCACCGGCGTTGCCCGGCGCGCTAATGAGTATTTTGGTATTTCCGGGACGTGGGATGAGAACTTGTAAACATTATGCAGATTACAAAACGAAAATTTGTCAGTATAATTGAAAGAACATGCACGGTGTATTTTTCAACGGGATTTGCTAGCAAAATCAAAGCAAACATTGTGCGGGAAAGCTTTATATAAGCGAAGTGAGAGATCTGAGATTGAGACCCGAGTTTGATACGGGCTTTTCTTAATACAAGAAAGATTATTGATGGATTTGATACACATTGGATACACTAGAGTAAATAAATAGAAATATTTATATATTTGACTACCATAACAAATCTGTGAGGTCAAATAATCTTAGCTAAATCCATCATTTAACTATTAAAGCTTAACTTGACTTAAATTATCAAAATCGATTCTTTATTATCATATGTTATGTGTATAACTTTGGGAGTTTGTGTCGCATAAGCCCAGATCTCTGTTACATATACACGTAACTACAATACACGGAAAGATGCGACAAAATCTGACTTGCAAACGTAAAGGTATGCGCTTACAATAATAGTTAAATATTTTTTATAAATTAATATGTGTTGTTGACTTCGGAATTTGCTGCATGCTATATAAACCCTTTTCTACAGGCTTTTAAACTGATACGCGTATGACAAAAAGTTACTAGGTTTATTTACGCATGTAAAAATCTCACATCTTGTTCACAAGTTGTTGGCTTAACAAGCTCGTACTCGGTAGCAAGCCTGTCGACAACGTGTAACAAGCTTGTCATTTTATCAACCGTTGCGTCATATTTTATAGCAAAGTAGAATTAATATAGTAGAGCTGTAGAGCGATTGAATTGATTTATAAAAGTGTCGCTATCACATTACGGTTTCTTGTTTACTAACACGCAAATATCATGCGGCAAACCCGTAGGGTTTGTATTGGTGACACGTTTGTTGATCTGAGTTTATACTTTGCCTTAACTCCTCATTCTCTTTATATTCATAATATATATTCATATCAGTTGTGTATGCTATACAGTTTATTAGAGAAGGTAGTAATTTAGTAAACAAATTAATCCATATAGGAACAAGTCCGTTTGCCGCATAATAACAGTTGTATCGGAAACCGTCGGAACACGACGCAGTGGTTTTTCTGTTTGCCATGTGATTACCGCACGAACCGCAACCGCAAACCGCACGCATGGCACCCGCTAACCGCACGCATGGCACCCGCTAACCGCACGCACAGCACCCGCTAACCGCACGCACCGCACCCGCTAACCGCACGAACCGCAACCGAACCGCAGTGTTAACTTACTTCTAGGCAGTGCTGTATGTGACACTATACCTAAATAACCCTATATCATTCTCCACATAGATTTGTCGATATGTGTGGACAACATGTGTTGGTGCATGCACATGCTCTATATCCAGTTATCGACAACGGGAACCTTGGCTTATACCCTGTTATCGACAACATTTGACTCATAAGTCATAAAAATGATATATTGAGATATTAAAGTCCCATAACAGATGGGAAAATACCAAATGCTTGTCTTCACCCTTGTCTCATTAATATTGTTCTTTGGTAACACACAGAACACCAGGTTGTCTGACAACAATCAAGTGCTATGCTATTCAGGGCATTTATGATACGGTACTATGCGGTGCCATGACCTAGTGAGCCATGTCCATTGCCACACTGAAGGAAAAGGGCATTCCGTCCTACAGCCATGGCACTATTTTCTTAACCATGGTATTATGAGAAATTCGTAATTAAATATCACCACATTAAGCCTTTGGTTGGGTTGGGCCTGGCATCACCCTACAGTTTTGCAACTTTCACAAACCTCCATTGGCTTACAGGGGGATTATAACTCTAATTTCCCAACATCTGATGGTATTTATTAATACTTTAAAAAAGAAGACAAAGCCAATTCAGTTCATTAAAGAAATATTTAACCTCATTATTATCTTAATTTCTTGCAACATTTACATAATTATTTACATAAATTTACATCCAGAGGTTAGTTATTTACTTTTTTTATTTACAAAAGCCAAGAAATGCGTCTCATTTCCCAACTTGGCACCATTCATCCTCTCGGCATTAATGAGCGCCTCTCTTACATTTAACTCCAATCTGTTTATGCCTGCCTTCAGCAAATACTCCACATCTCATGTTATCTAATATTTCGTTCCTTGTTTTTTGTCATTCTTGCTTTGTTATCTTTGTTCGCTGCTCCTTATATGCGCATGCTAATATATTTTGTGATATGATTTCCATATTTTGTTTTGATTAAATCCATCGAAACGTCGAAGTTCTCATTGTATTTTTCAGGTAGTTTTACACAACAGTCAACCGCCATATTTGCTATACCCTACCCACACTGGCACCGCACGTTTGAGATATTTACAATTAAAGGGTATTGGTTCACCGAAAAGTCGGAGAGTGTTCAATATCGTGAAGATAGAGATAAATATAAAATAGAATCTTCAGGCAAACATAACACAGGAAGTTCCTGTAACCTTGTTATATTTGCTCTATCTCTATGATATTTATTTGAGCACTCTCTGACATTTTGTGAACCACAATTAACTTTATAATAACTAATATTGGCATTATAATAAAGGTTTTCTGCAAGGGCAGTTGCAAAGTCCACACTAATGCAGTTTGCATGGAAAAATTGACCACATCGGTCACAACCCAGCCAGTCATCCCCATCATCTTTCCTGTAGATTTTGCAGACACCTGCATTTCGTTCACTATAACAAAAAAAATTACATTATTTGACTATGCTGCACCCTACCCCCAAGGTTAATTTTGCTCATTGGTAGTTTGGTACACTGTGAAACAATACAAACATCTGATTTACATGTTAACATCTTTGTAGCATGACCCACATATTGTTGACAATATGTGTTGACCAATGTAATAAAGACTGTTATTTAATTCTAAAATTAGTATTATAATTAGTGCCTTGATTGTATTTTTCAGTCTCCCACTCTGTTGTGTAACTTACATCTTTAATATACTGTAGCTTTCAATAAGTTGGAATTCTCTTTCCAATTGATGATACCAAGCAACAATATCCAGTAAGTATAAAATAAATCATAGATAATCCATTGCAAATCTTTGACGAGGAAATTTGGCTCTGGTCACAATGATACCAAGCAATATATTTCCAGTAAATCCAGTAGAGTAAGAATAAAATAAATTGCAGATCCACCCAAAGCCAAGTAAATAATAACAGCTATATTGATGAAAAATTGATTTTAAATTTTACTAATCATATTATTATTTAAGAAGCACAAAAAATAATGTACAATTAGTATAGGTTATCATGCGATGGCGAGTACAATTAGGGATTAATAGTACGAGTGATGTTTGGAAATTTTGCCAAAATTGGACGAGCCGCCGGGGCGAGTCCAATTTGGCAACATTTTCAAACATCACGAGTAATCATCATGCAACATCGCATGCAACATCGCATGATTACTTGTTTATTATTAGCATGACAAAATTTCCGCCATTTTGTTTCTTTTGGGAAAATCATTAATTGTACTGCAGTACAATTAATGAAATAATTGTACTCCTCTCAACCAATCAGCATCCAGTAATTTTGTCATGCTAATAATAAATAAGGTAATGCCTTGCCAATGCCATACCTTCATAAACAAAGTTTCTTGAGAATTCAGAAAGAGCATGAAAGGTTTTTCTCCTCGTGGTCTTCTCCAAATTTTCAAAGTGTGCAGGGATCTGGCGTCCTGACTTCAGGAACTCGAGAACATCTTGCAAAGAAACCTATTTTTATGACATACCAAGAACATTTTTTAATAAACTAACCATGTTAACACTGCTAGTAAATGATCTTTCTCCTTGGCATTCAAAATACGAGAGAAAATAAAATGCGAAGTGTCCTGACTGTCATCTGTTCGACACAACTGATATATAAATACCAACAATCTCATCGCTAAATTCAAGTTCTACATACCTTGTGTTTATTCATCTTTGTTGTAGGCTTTGTCGATGCAATGTTGACACAGGCAGTATCAGTCTCGGTTGTAAGAAAGCTTTTAAGACGAAATAAAGCTTTTAAAACACACGCTTCTCTGTAGCTTGCGAAATTTATGAGCAAAAATCAATCGTGCATATCTTTGCGCATGAGCAGAAATACAAAAGTCAGTGATTTTGCAGGTCAGATAATTCGCGTCACACGGGCGTGCAAGGTCCCCAGTTCGATCCTGGGCAGAAACTTATGCGCGCTATTTCCTTTTGACATTCTGAAGATTAATAGAGGCTTAGTATAGCGTCAATGCTAGGAATAGAGACCTTATGATTGACGTATTTTTACGAATACCTCAAACCGCAAACCGTTAGCGATCACGTGACTAGACTCCCGCTGTCGAATTTGCGGTAAATTTTCAGGTTTTCAACGTGTAGAAATTATTTTTGCGCATGAATAATCCCTCAGGATATTTTTCGAAAATATCAACCTATATTTTAGTTTTGCTAGAATAAATGTTTAAAACATCATCTTAGCCTCATGTTCCACTTATTTTGAAACAAATAACAATAAACTAAGCTTGGAAAAATCTATAAAGCACAGCTTTCAAGAAAAGATGGCAGAGTTATACTCAAAGACATCTCAGAGTTTGTACTTCAATATTAATCTCCTCAAAATTTATTACCTCTGACGTTTGAAGTAAAAATTTTAAACCTCAATCTTAAGGTCTCTTTTATCTCCATTCTTACATCAACTGAGCAGACAAAAAAAATGATTAGAATACTCCCCCAAAATTTCTGTCAGGAGTGGGATTCGAACCCACGCCCATATTCATGGACCAGAACGCCCAGGAATCCCACAAGAATGGAACAAGTTTTAACACTTGAGTCTGGCGCCTTAGACCGCTCGGCCATCCTGATTGTTCGCAAGGGGCCTCAACCAAACACGTATGCTATTTCTGCGACCAATATAAGTCTTTTCCTTTAAACTGAGGCAAGTTGGTCCCAGTCAAGATTAGTTATATTTACCACATTACTCAAGAGATTTTGCTAAAAAATCGCCAGAAAATATTCTTGACTACACGCTTCTTTTTATGCATGTTACATTACCCATATAATTTCGCTATCTGTTATATTTACGCGACTGCAAACATACTGTAAGATGAGATTTAATCAGTACTCCATCAAATTTAATGTAAAACAATTTAATTTCATTTTTGCTTTGCTAAGAAACGGTTTGGTAGAGTAATGTCAATTTCGATTGATAGGTCAACTTGATTTTCTTCAGAATAATATTACTGTGCAAATAAACCACAAAAATTCATATCTTAGCATTTTTGTCAAACATAGCGCATTTGGTAACACAGGTTTCTGTAGTGTGCATGGTGGTTATCTCGTTCGCCTAACACGCGCAAGGTCCCAGTTCGATCCTGGGCAGAAACTTATGCGCGCAATTTCCTTTTGACATTATGAAGATTAATAGGGGCTTATAACTGGAGAGCGTCAATGCTAGTATTATCTCCAATCTTACATCAACTGAACAAACAAAAAATATTTTTAGAATACTTCCCCAAAATTTATGTCAGGAGTGGGATTCGAACACACGCCCATATTCATGGACCAGAACGCCCAGGAATCCCACAAGAATGGAACAAGTTTTCGCACTTGAGTCTGGCGCCTTAGACCGCTCGGCCATCCTGACTGTTCGCAAGAGGCGTTAACCAAACACGTATATATGCTATTTCTGCGATCAATACAAGTCTTTTTCCTTTAAACTGAGGCAAGTTGGTCCCATTCACGATTGAAACTATTGAAAAAATGAAATGAAATCGATAGTACTCTCTGAATTTCGATTTAGCGTTGATCTTAGATACGGACTTAAAGGACAATTATGTACTGAATGACGTGAGTTCGGATGCAAGCTTTTCACCTGAGCTACATAAACTTTTCATAACACTAAGGCTACAGTACTGCCTAGAAGTAACTTAACACAAATACGCGGTTAACCGCGGGTCACACGCGGTTTGACCGCAGGCGCCCCGCGGTCGGCCCGGAGGCCGCCTGCGGTCTGCCCGGAGGCCGCCCGCGGTCTGCCCGGAGGTTGCCCGCGGTTTCCCCGGGGGCTGCACGCGGGTCGCCCGCGGTTGTGTGGGCGTATTGAGGTTTGACCGTAACTCACGGCGGAACACGAAAACAGTACGACTTGCGAACTCGGAATTTTACGTGGGCAAATTAGTATTTAGAAATCAGAATATCACACGATATAATTTGGCAGTTTAATTTCCAACTTTGTCATTGGCATTACAATTTCATGTATATTGCAACCAGCCTAAAAATTTAGTAAATGGTCGTATTTGTTTATAAAGCTTAATAGTGTGTTTTGACGAAGCAAGTCTTTTAACGTAGCTAACGTATTGCACAATTTTACCACACAAATCGCTTATTGAACACAAACACAAAAACTCAAAGCAAATCTCCCAATAACTAGTCTGTAAATTTGGTAAAAAAAATTCTGGAATGCTGTCTGGGTCAATGGAATACTGTTTGGCAAAGTTCTGATATAGACGGACATGCAAAAGTAATGCAGCTTGTTTCACAATGCAATGTAAGCTGACTCTTGAAGAAATAATTCTTACAATATTGACATATACCTGTTATGTAGAGAGTCAATTAAAATATTTGTAAATAGACTGACAGACAATATTATGTTTGTTTGAGTGAGCAAGCGTAGTAGCGGCGTATATATATATGATTGAGTACGTATCTCAGCCGTTTACTGTAATTTGTATATCTTGAAAATGCGAGGTAGATACTGTATATAGTATTGCAGACGATGACATATGGTAGTTCAATAAACACTGCTAAGAATGGCTGCCGCACGTAATACAAATACGGAAGTTGTTAAATTATCTATTAACTATGATTCGGGTTAGCGTATACGTAGCGTAAGGATATATAATTGTGAGCATTGTCTATCTCCATATGATATGTTCTATATATCACTGCGAGTTACAATTCAGAGTAATCAACGATAATATATATGGCAAATATTCATACCTCTAGACTTGCTTTTAACTATTGAAGCGATGATGTCATATACAATAACACATATCTTTTCCGGAGGCTAGTCCCCAATGGGAAAGACTCGTTGAAGAAATTCTAGTCCCCAATGCAGAGATATTCTATCCATAAATCTCTCAGTGATATACTGATGCGTTCAGAATAAATACAAACTTAAAGCTATCTATTCACCGGCGTTGCCCGGCGCGCTAATGAGTATTTTGGTATTTCCGGGACGTGGGATGAGAACTTGTAAACAGTATGCAGATTACAATACGAAAATTTGTCAGTATAATTGAAAGAACATGCACGGTGTATTTTTCAACGGGATTTGCTAGCAAAATCAAAGCAAACATTGTCCGGGAAAGCTTTATATAAGCGAAGTGAGAGATCTGAGATTGAGACCCGAGTTTGATACGGGATTTTCTTAATACAAGAAAGATTATTGATGGATTTGATACACATTGGACACACTAGGGTAAGTAAATAGAAATATTTATATATTTGACTACCATAACAAATCTGTGAGGTCAAATAATCTTAGCTAAATCCATCATTTAACTATTAAAGTTTAACTTGACTTAAATTATCAAAATCGATTCTTTATTATCGTATGTTATGTGTATAACTTTGGGAGTTTGTGTCGCATAAGCTCAGCTCTCTGTTACATATACACGTAACTACAATACAGGGAAAGATGCGACAAAATCTGACTTGCAAACGTAAAGGTATGCGCTTACAATAATAGTTAAATATTTTTTATAAATTAATGCGTTGTTGACTTCGGAATTTGCTGCATGCTATATAAACCCTTTTCTACAGGCTTTTAAACTGATACGCGTGTGACAAAAAGTTACTAGGTTTATTTACGCATGTAAAAATCTCACATCTTGTTCACAAGTTGTTGGCTTAACAAGCTCGTACTCGGTAGCAAGCCTGTCGACAACGTGAGTAGTAATGAGAGGCACTATACGGCACTTTTCAAAATCCAATTCCAAATATGCCATTTTCAAAAGTGCCGTCAAATCCCTCTTTTTCATTTTCCACAAATTTTCAAAATTTCCCAAATTTCATTTTCAAAATTTCCCTCTTTTTCATTTTCCAAAAATTTTCAAAATTTCCCAAAATTCATTTTCAAAATTTCCCAAAATTCATTTTCCACAAATTTTCAAAATTTCCCAAAATTCATTTTCAAAATTTCCCAAATCACAAAATCACAAATCACAAAAATTTTCCCCAACAAATTCCCAAAATTTTCCCAAATCACAAATTTTCAAAATTCCAAAAATTTCCCACCACCTCCCAAACCACCTTCTCCTCGCTACGCTTCGCTCGCTTGTTGGCTCACTACGCTCGCTGCGGGGGTCCTTTTCAAGAGTGCAATGGGTTTAAATAAATAATGTCAGGTCACATTTTCAGAACCGAAGAAGAAGAAGAGCAAAAATTATTGGCAGACTTTGCAAAAATATTTATAATATCCAAAACCGAAGAACAAAAATTATTGGAAGACACTACAAAATTATTGGAAGACACTACAAAATTATTGGCAGACTGTTCAAAATTATTTATAATATCAATAGGTGGAAGTATTATTTTAAAGGTTTTACTTGCTTACATAATAAATAATGTCTAACCCAAAATTACTTAAAATATTCACAACCCAATATGAAAAGTTTTTCACAGAACTTATAAAACTTTTTCCATACCAATTGGAGTTAAGAGTTTTACAAATTTTTTTAAAAACAACCTATGATTCTGAGACCTTGCTAATAAATATGAATGAAAAAATAACACCAGAGGTTGAGAAAAATATTCACGACAGAGACATACAAGGACTACTTGCTTTATTCCCAATTCCTGAATGTTACCAACCGTTAATAACAGAGTTACTAAATTCCACAGACGAAGAGACAAAAGAATCCTTATGGACTTGGGTTGATTTATTTGTAAAAATAACGAAGATAAAATAATTTGTTACGTCTCGCTTCGCTTTGCTCGCGGTCGTTCGCTGCGCTTCACCCATATAAAATTTCCTAATTTAAAAAATTAGGAAATAAAAAAAAATCACTCATCAGGAATTACTACTGTAACATTTTCGCTATTAACAACCTCTTCACCAATATTTAAAACTCTTTCATATTTTTTAATTCTACCCGAAACATAACCAATTTGAATGTTGCCCTCTATTCCATTGTCTCCTTTTCGTGACATTTGAACTCCTGTTAAAAATCTTTTCTTAACTTCTATATTCTCATTAAACAAATCTCCATTTCTTTGTATTAATAATTTACTAGGTTTACAACCCATTTTTATTAAAATAAATAATATGTCATTAATATTTGGATATTCAGAAAATGAACCAAACTTTATACACAACATTCCAAGAACGCCTCGCTCGTTACAATACACCTTTGTATTTGATAGTATTTCAAAATCATACAAACAACCTGCTTATACTAGATCGGGTTATCCAATAACTTACATTTATGGACCGGGAATTACTAAGGATTCTAAACTAACCCTTTTGACGCATATATTTGATATAGATAACATATTTACCAATCTTAAATTAAGATATAAAATGCGAATACTAGACATTAACGGTGTCGGTAGCGATGTTGTTCTAAAAGATATAGAAATGACACCTAAAAAAGTAGGACCTTCAAACATATTTCTTTTAAATGAAGAATTTACAATAAGTAAGTTTTACCCTAATTTTTCAAAAATATCGGTGTTTTACATAAAATTTAAACAGCTTAGCGATGGCTCCTATGGTAACGAGTCAATCCTAAATCTTGTTGTGGATTACTAAAATAAATGGCATTAAGATTTGGATATTCAGAAAATGAACCAAACTTTATACACAACCTAAAATCTCTTAGGGCAGAACCATTGTACTTTCTAACGACTAGTGATTTCCGGTCTTCATATGATGGATTGGCTAAAGATAGATGGCGCCATCCTCTCAACAGAAAGGCAAGCAATGCGGCAATGTACATCTGGTGTAACAATTTTTCGGAAAACTCGGGGATAGCTCTTAGAGCTCATCTCATGGACGGCGACGCTGATATTACAACTCCAATGAGAATATTATATTCTTTATACTGCACAATGTCGGATGGTACAAAAATATCGAGGGATCTAAAAGAAATAAATTTAGCAACTAAACAGATTCCGGGGACAAACTACTTCATATTAGATGAAAATTTTAGTATTCCAAAAGTTGTCCCGGAGTACAAAACCGTGAAACTTATGGTTGTAAAATTTAAACAACTTTCTGATGAAACAGGTGGTAACGAGTCAACTCTTCATGTAACAACTTACACTACTGAGTCAAACAATCTTTAACCCTAAATAAAATAAATGGCATTAGCGTTTGGTTATTTGAAAAAGAATAGATACACAACTATTAGAGGCCAACAAGGTTCTCAAGGGCCCCAAGGTCCTGATGGAATTCAAGGCTTACAAGGCTTAACTGGTCCAAAAGGTTCTGATGGGCCAAAAGGTTCTGATGGACCAAAAGGATCTAATGGAAATACAGGAATTCAAGGCCTCCAAGGAGTTACAGGACAAAAAGGTCTCACAGGAAATACTGGCCCACAAGGACAACAAGGACTTATTGGAAATACTGGTCCACAAGGTGCAAAAGGATTAAAAGGAGATCTTGGCGACACAGGAGCTAATGGCGACACAGGTACACAAGGCTTACAAGGTGTCACAGGATCAAAAGGTCTTACAGGTAACACAGGTACACAAGGACAACAAGGACTTAAAGGAAATGTTGGCGCAACCGGTCCACAAGGTCCTGCAGGATCTGGATCTGGCGGGGGTGCACAAGGTCAAAAAGGAGACACTGGCGCAACAGGCCCACAAGGTTTACAAGGAGTAACTGGTCAAAAAGGTCTTACAGGAAATACTGGTCCACAAGGACAACAAGGACTTATTGGAAATACAGGACCAAAAGGTTTAAAAGGACAAAAAGGAAATCAAGGCTCATTAGGACATCAAGGAAATATTGGTCCACAAGGTTTACAAGGTGTCACAGGTCAAAAAGGTTTAACAGGCAACACAGGTCCACAAGGACAACAAGGATTAAAAGGAAACACTGGACCACAAGGTCCACAAGGATCTGGAGGGTCTGGATCTGGAGGTGGAACACAAGGTCCAAGAGGTCCAAAAGGTGATACAGGTCCGCAAGGACAACATGGGATTACTGGACCAAAAGGCTTAACCGGTAACACAGGAGCTACAGGGCCACAAGGTGCAAAAGGAAGTGATACCGGGATAAAAGGAAATACTGGTGCAAAAGGTCCAAAAGGAGATACTGGACCAAGAGGTCAACAAGGAAGCCAAGGTCCGCACGGTCTTACAGGTAACACAGGACCACAAGGGGTTACTGGATTAGAAGGCCCACGAGGTTATCAGGGTTTACATGGTATTAAAGGCGATACAGGCATACAAGGCCCGCCAGCCATTAGAGGGACTGATGGTTCAAAAGGCGACCAGGGTGATAAAGGTGACAAAGGTGACATTGGCCCACGAGGGTTTACAGGCATGGTTGGCTCAAAAGGAGATCGTGGAAGTATGGGAGGCCAGGGAAATTCTGGATCCACCGGACAAAGAGGTGCAACCGGTGCAAAAGGTCTCAAAGGTGACAAAGGCGACAGAGGTGTTATGGGTCTTGATGGTAATGTAGGACCAGAAGGACCACAAGGTACAAAGGGTGACAAAGGTGATAAAGGTTTTCACGGTCAGCGGGGTCTAAAAGGTGACACAGGTAGCGCTTTCACACCTTCTGTAAGTTTTCACTCTAAACCAGGAAAACACTCGCTCATATCTGCAAAAGATAATCTTTTTTGTACTAGAAATAACAACCTAATCATGAAGACCATAATTACAACCCAAGGAGATTACATAGTTAAATACAAACTAACCTTATTACCTACTTTTTTCGAATCTGGTAGTCCAAACATTACTAAGACTAAGAGTTGGTTTTCTTCAGATGATGCTGACTATGCAGACCTTGAAACATGTGTCTATATAGAAGATGTCATTAAGTCTCAGTTTAAAGTTGTAACAGATGGTACCATATACAGTGATTCAACACTACCACACCTAATTTACATGGAAGGTCTTATCACCATTGCAAAAGGATCGACAGTGGAACTAAAATCTTATACAAATTATTTCGGTGACGACTACTCTTACCTTCTTTACGATGTCTTCGAACCAGTCATGGTTTTTACAAAGGTTGGATAAATTCCTTATTAACAAAAAATAAAATTTCTAATCCTTGTTACAGGATTAGAAAATATATAGTCACTCGCAATCTGAACATACTTCTTCACTTCCGCATGAGCATAAATCACCACATTTGTGGTCAAAAAACTCGTTATCATTTAAAGTTTTAAGGTCACAATCCATGCATTTATACATAATCTCACCATTTACATTTGCGTGTTGGTCTTGGATATGTTCAATAACTTTATCCATGTCACAAATATACATACACCCACCGCATATACATTTGTCATTTCCAAAAACATTAATTATTATGTTAATCATATTTATATTTACTCTATATATTATTACTAGTTCTCAATTTCTTCTTAGATAAAAAATGAAAACACCATTTAACATGTTAATTGTTGGAGCGACAGAGTGTGGTAAAACATATTACCTACTAAATTTTCTTGTTGACAATTATAATAAGCACTTCCAATATATTTTTATCATCTGTCCAACTTTTGAATTTAATGAAACATATAAAAATTGGGATTACAAAGACTCTCCGGGTGTTTACGCAATACAATGCGAACAAGATCATGTCGAAGATTTTCTAAAATATATTTCTGATAAATTCGCAGGTAGTAATGCATTAATAATATTGGATGACTGTGCAAATACAAAGTTTGTTAAAAGCAGAACTTCAGAACTTGTAAGACTTGCGTTTTCTGCGCGCCATTATAATTTAAGTACAATTGTTATTACGCAAAAATTAACTGCCATTGCGCCAGCCTATCGCGAAAATATAGCTAAACTTGTTGTTTTTGATTCACCAAGCGCACTTGCATGGAAAACAATTTCTGATGAATTTTTAGATGTTTCAAAACAGGAACAAGATAAATTAAAAAAAGATTTAAAAGAAAACAAATACGCAAGGTTAGAAATTAATCTTAGACACCCGCGCACACATGAAATAATATTTGATAAATAAAATGGACATTAGCGAAGACTGTGAAAATTTAAGAGAAGAGTTAATATCTCTTTCTGAAAAAGGTCAGATACTTCAAACAAAAAAATTTCTGAGAGACAAAAGAAGAGCTAACCCTGCTATGTTGAGAAAAATAATGGATTCATATCTAAAACAAAAAAACGATATCAACAAGCAAAAAATGGCGAATCAATTTGTGCTACTCTCAGTATCAATTTGTGACAATTTTTGTGGTTCTTATATTAAAATTAACGAAAAAAATAAATTTATTGAAAAAATTCTTGGTGACGAAAATATAATGTTTGTAATTAAGGATATACTACCAAGTTACACACCAGATGATTATTACAGTAAATATGTTCTGGCTTTTATTTCGTTAGGAACACTAGGATACACTCACGTAAGTTTTGTTGAACCAGAACCTGAAGTTAATGAACCAGAAGTTAATGTAGAAGTTAATGTAAAACCCGAACCTTAAGTTATATTGTAATTTTGTACCCTAAAAAAGGTACAAAATTAAATTTAATCTTTGGCAATATTTGAGCTTACAAACTCACCTACTTTTCTTAATCTTTTTAAATTAAAGTTTATATACCTTACATCATCATTTTTCTCATACAAGGAATTACAATCAAAAACAACATGAATCATTAGTTTTCCCTTATTTAATAATTCATCTCGTTGTTTTACTGTTAGATCACCAACTGACAAATATAATGTGTTTTGTCCAAAAATAGCAGATTTTGCGTTGTGTTTTTCTGAAAGTGAGTTAATTCTTTGTAATGTTTTGTCGTTGTCAATAACAATAGGAATTTTATATCCACCATTATTATTATTTGACTTTTGAACACCCCATGTTAAACAACTTTGTATTTCAAAAACTTCAGTTTCTTCTAATTTAATAATACCCATTCTTCTCTTTAGTTATACACTTTAATTTTCTTTAAACCTTTCTCGTTTTAATTTCATTGTATGCAATGTAACCTAATGCTATTGCAAGAACCCACATGTTGTTACCCAACCACATAAGCCCTTTCGCACCCATACTTAGAACAGTTGAGATAATACTACCGATGGCGGCAAATACAGGTCCAAACTTCTTAAGTATTTTAGCAACTGCTTTTCCAAAAGTTGAGACACCACGAGCGCCAGCCGCGAGAGCTGATCTCGTAGATGTTACAATTCCTGTTATTAAACCCGCAATACCAATACTTATTGCAGCTGTGACACCTAAGTTCTTTTTAGCCCACCTTTTAAACTTTTCAAACTTTGTTAGTGGGTTGTTATCTGTCTCATTTTTTAAAATTTCTATAACTTCTGTAAGTACTGGTCTTATATTATTTTGTAATCTTATGTTATCTTGTTCTAACTCTGCAACCTTTGCAATAGACTCGTACAAAGTTTTTAGGGTAGGGTTTTGTTCTGCTATGCTTCGGTCCCGCCAAGTTTTTATTTCTATGTCTAATAATTCTATTTGATCCTTGTAACCAATATTTTGTTTGCGAATGCCTGATTGTAAAACTGCTTGTATTTCTCGTTCCCACTCAGATTTCCGCCGTCCAAATTAACCATTTCAATGTTTTCGTGTTGGAATCTAATATCATCATAACTATTGCTAATACTACTATTTAATATGGTCCTAGAATTATTAATTATATCATTATTTAACTCTTCGTTACCCACAACACCAGCATGGTTTTCAACCATCCCGGCTGGGGTGTTAGCATGTTCCAATGTGACTTCAATTAACTCAGCATCATACAGTTTTTTAAGTCTTTTAAATTTTGGACTTTTATTATCGCTGTCTGAAATTTCACCAACACCATTAATTTTATAAATTCCCACCTTATCGTCACCTAGACCATAATCTAACCCTATAACACGACCTGTGGAGATATTTTTTCTTACAGATAATTTTGTAAGAAATAACTGGGTGTGTGGTCCATCATTTTCATTTAAATGTATATTCTTATAGTTTAAAAATAAATTTTTTACCAACACAACCCTTACATTATTAGGGTTTCCTGTCACAATAGGTATACTTTCATCTAAATTAGGAGTTGGATTAGTAGTTTGAGGATCTTGTTCGTCATCAAGAGGATCATCGTCAAGATTAGTTTCTTGCTCTTCGGTTTCATCAGTCTCATCTGGATCATCTGGATCTTCCGCTTCAGGATTTTGGTTTTTCATTTCTACATCTGGATCCATTATTTATCTAACTTCGCTAAGCTCTCTTTCGTAAAATCTTCCGTAAATATTCTCACCAGTTGCGATATCTTGTATTTCATACATAACAGGACTACTCCGAGAGACTTTTGTTACCCTAAATGTCTCCTCAGTGAAATTAATTGTGTAACCTTTTACAAACCTAGTACCTGTATGATATTTTTCAACCCTGACAGTATCACCTACTTTAAATTTAGGTTTTTTAAATTCACTATTGCTACCATACAAAGTCACCCAAACTTCATCCTTATTTTCCCCATTAACATCTGCAGGTTTCATTTTGATACTACTGTGCACACTGTGGTTGTAATTAAATGTTACATCATCCAAAATATGTAACCACTTTTTTGTTTTGTGTTCTGTAAAATATTTCCACATAGATGTTTTTAAAGTCCTATTTAATCTTTCCACAAGAGCTGCCTTTCTGTTAAAAAAGGCCTTGCCGTCTTTTTTAATAAGTGTTGTAAAATGTTCTATTCCTAGTTTACCTAGTAACTCTTCAACATATTTGTTTCTAAACTCAAGACCATCGTCATATTGAACTACTTTTGGGTACTTACCAAACCGGGTTTTAAATTCTTCTAGTATTTTTTCCATAGCGTGTGCAACATCAATACTACCTTTCGTTCTACTTGGTTCTGTGAAAGCAAACCGTGATAATATTTCTATGCTTGTTAGAATCCATTTGTACCCATCGTTAGCACTGGCGCGATCTTTTGTCATATCTACCATATCAAGTTGTAATTGGTCTCCTAAATCTTCCACAATAGTTTTACGGTACACATGGGTTCCGCTTTTTTGTTTTGTGGTTGTGTAAGTGTCTTGTGTTAAAAGCCAATCTTTAACTTGTTTACGAGTTACATTTAATTTGTCTTCTTTTGCTTTTTGATATAACCTTTCGATACTTTGGTAACCTGTCGAAGGGTTGTGGTACAAATTTCTGAGACCTTGTTCAGTTTCAAAACTCATTTATTTTAATCTTATCAAAAAACCAAGTTTAACTTGGAAAAATAGCATTTTTGTTATAATTTTTGGGGTTATTAAACAAACTCTAATTCTAACATTGCGCTCATACCAACAGGAAAATTTATATTTGATGTTAATCTGAATGACACAGAATTAAATTTTTGAATAATTGGTGTCCACGAATTAATGTTGTTGTAAAATGAAGAAGTATCTAGTAAATGTTCAGTTATCGGAATTGGTAACGAAGCAATAACCTCACTTTGACTTCCTTTGGTGTCAAAATTTTGGAAAGTATTTACAACATTACATTCGATGTTAATATATTTTAAACCATGGTTAACATCTACTTTTTTTGTACTGTGTTTCCAAACACCAGCTGTTAGTACAGTAGTATCAAAACCTAACATTGGTCCAATTTTATTCAGGGTCAAATCATTTTTTGGTTTTATGGAACATGTAGAATTTTTATAATTTGAGATAAGTTCTATCTCTTCATTTTTAAAAGTTTCTTGAATATTATCAAAGGTCCAATATCCTTTTTCGAGTACAACTCTTTTGGTTCCATGTAAAATCTCATAACGATCAATATTATTAAACTCCCAAAATATTGTTGCTGATCTAATATAAACTTTTGACTTATTTTCTTGAAAAATAGCCAAGTCCACAGTCGTCTCATTATTTTCTACATAAACATTTAGTTTCGACATTTTATTTATAATAAAATGCCAACTCAAGAAGAGTTTAAAAAATTATATCCTAATGCCGATATTAGTAAATTTATGTTTCAACCTGTGAAAAATTACAAGGGAAAAACACTTTTTGTTCGCACAAGTTTTGTGTATAATGAAAGAGCTTACGATATAAAAGCTAGTAATTTTCCATTTGGTTGGGCTTTAGATTGGCAACCCAGAATTTGGAACACAAAAGGTGTTGTGCAAAACTTTGAAAAAAATGAAGATTTTACAAACCCAAAAGATATGAAAATTTTTGTAAATAAAACAAGAAGTTTTGACCCCACCTTTCCTGATTTGGTAATTACAAGTAACTTAGATTCATTTAATAACCCTGCAGAAAATCCATATTTGGCTGCATGTATGGCTGCTTACATATCAACATATGTTTGCGGAATTAGCACACAACATTTTGACACAGATAATCCTATTGTCTCCTCGTTGGCGAGATATCATTTGTATTACCATATGCGAAGATTTCTTAGAGATCCTGGAAAATGAATAGATATTTAAATCAAAGTATAAAAAACTTAGTGTCACAAAATATCCCTGTTATGTACGAATGGACTAAAGAATTTCATCAAGGACAAGAACAAATAGGAGCTTGGCTTGGAAAACAATCTGCTGGAAGTGTAAGAAATTGGAAACCTGTGATTGGAAAGTTTGGACAATCTGGAATTAAATATGAAAGACGCAGTGACAGAACTATAAAAAGTTTAGATGATTATAAATTATTCATTGCGAAAGATTCAACAGGATTAACGCAAACAGGTCAACTGTTATTCCAACAAAGTGTAGAGTCTTATGTATATTGTGTACTTGGTGCGCAAGCAAGTACAAGATGGACAATTGTTGGAAAAGGTGCGAAGTCTTTACAAACGCAAGAAGTTTTTAAAAAATTAGTTAGGGACACAATTACGCAAGATGACCAAACAGTAATAATATCTAATATGCGAAAAGCTATACAAGATACAAATGTAGTTTTAAACTTTGCAATTAGTCCTGGTGTAATTCTCATTCCAAGCGATATGATAATTTTAAAACAAAAAGTCGTGGGTTATAATAACATCTTAAAAATTGCAGGATTAGGTATGACATTTGGTCATAACGAACATATTAATTACGAAAATCCCGTTAGTGCGCCTGTTAGTTCAACTCCTGTCGCAACTGTGCGCACTCCTGCAACAACTGTACGCACTCCTGCAACAACTGTGCGCACTCCTGCAACAACTGTACGCACTCCTGTCGCAAATGTTGAACAAGTTAGTAAACCAAAGTCAACTGTAGAGTTACAAGCATTATTTGTGATTACATTACTTGCAACTTACGCTCAAAAATTTATATTCTTATAATAAAATGGCTGATAATGAAAATGTACCAGAACCAACACCACCTGTTGTAGAACCAGAAAAAAGAATAACAGATCCTGTTGTAGAAACAGACGCAGAGAAAAAAGCTGCTTGTGAAAAACTAGCAGATCTTTCAAAAGCTGCGAAAGCTAAAAAAGCTGCTGTAAAGAAAAGAAAACTTGAGTCACCACCGTCAAAAGAAGATTCTGGAATAAATTATTTGTTTTTGCTTGAGGTTTTTGGTGTTATTTTTGGTTTGGGATGTCTGTGGAGATATTGTTCAAATAAACCACTTGAGGAAAAACCCGCACCACCAGAAGTTAAACAACCAAATCTTGTAAACTTGGACTAATTAATAATATTTTCAAACTTTTTTAAGTTTGAAAAAATATTTTTTACAGTTTAAAATTCAATAGCTTGAAGCTGCTTTCCAACAACATTTATAACACCATCCGATACGATGTAAATATAGCATGTCAAATCTTTTGTTGTGACTCTCTTCTTAATTTCTAAAAGTACTCCATCTTGGGTATTTAAAATCTTTCTTCCAATTCCAGCAGCATTTTTGTCACCCACAGTTCGCATGTCAATTACAAGTGAAAACTTGTTGTTTGTGTAAAAATCTTTTAATGACAATGTGTCTGTTGTATAATCTAGGAAAAACCCTTCCGCAGACTTGTACAGATCGTGTTCGTTCAAACCTTGGGAATACAATGAATTTGGAACTCCTTCAATTGCAACTTTAACATTTTTTATATTTGGGAATACAAAATGTTCTGAGTCCTCTGTGTCATCCTTAAACAGGAGGACAATGGCTTTCATTGATTTTCTTGGTATATTTATATTCAAATTTACCAAAGTTGTATCCTTTGCCCAGGTCTCTTTTTTCATTAAAACTACTTGTTCGTAAATTACAGATCTTCCTGCGGTGTAAGAATCTAGAGATTTGTTGTACATCTCCGCAGATTCAATTGTATCATATTCGAGATGTAAATCTTCTAATGTGTAACCAGCGACAGCCTGACCAGATTGTGCCTTCATAATTTCTGAGGCAGGTGGGAATGTAATTTTGTACCGGAAGTTTGTCTTCATTCCGTATGGAGCATATAGCCCTTGATTTTCCAAAATCTTTCCTAATGGAATATGAACTTTTGTTTGAAAAAGCTCACCAAAATACTTATCAGCAACTACAGCTTTGTCTCCAGAGTCGTCACCGCTCATTATTTTACGAGTGTTTTCGTTAGCCAATCCATGGCTAATCATACAACTCCTTTTTTCTTCAGTTTTCCAAAGGTCTTTGTAAACCTCATAAGTGGACTCTCCAATGTTATCATACACAACCTGCCCATCTACAGTTATTTCTAAACTTTTTTGTAGAAGGGCTGCGAGGTTGTTCAAAAACCAAGATTTGTTATTCTTGCTTTTGAAAGATCCAACGATGTAAACAGAGTGTGGAACCAAACACATATTTTCATATAACTTGGGAATGTTTACATATAGAGCTTGGCTCTCACCAATTACAGTTGGTGTTAGTGTAAATACATTTTTCATTTTGGACCACGAAGTTGTGAGTAAGTGATCTTTTCATATCCTGGTAAAAGTTCTTTAACACTATTCATTTATTATACAGTAGTAATAAATGGCAGGAGTATTTAAAGATTTACCAAAAGAGTTATATGACTCACTATTAATTGTGTTAGGGGCTGTCGCAGTCTCGTTCGCAAGTAAAAAATTAATGAAGGACTCTCTTGGAGTTCCCGGTACAATGGAAGGTCTGTTGAAACTGGCAGCCGCGTTCGGTATCAGTACAAGTGTTATTAAGGTATTGCAAACAAAGAAGATGCTACCAGAAAACCCCTTCAAGGGATAGAATGCGAAGCAGCCTAAATAAAAAATGGCCACAACAATTGCTTTGTCTGGAATATTTAATGCGGTTGCATTTACAGGAGCTGGATATTTGTTTAGACTTTTAGACAAAAAAGGTTATCAAACAGAAATTAAAAGACACAACCTTGCAATGGAGAAATTAACAGCATCAAAAAACAAATGGTACGAAAACCAATATAAGAAAAAAGATGAAATATCTCAAAAAAGAAGAGAGTTAATGGATGCTAATAGTGATCTCGCAAGTGTTAATAAGTCTTTGGACGAACTTTACAAAGTTGAGCACGAAGGAAAAGTTTTTAAAAAGGAACCAATATTGGAAGATTATTATCAAGAGTCGAAAGAGATGGACGAATATAAACATGTCGCAGTTGGGTTAGCTGGACTTGGAATTGGAACTGTTTTAAGGTTTGTTTTGTAAGTGTGTTTAAAAAATTTTATTTCCTTTTGGGAAATAAAATCTGAGTTTTTCTCATTTTCCAAACCCTTTCCAAAAATTTCCCGAAATTATAGGCATGTCTAAAATTATAGGCATGTCTAAAATCATTAATTCTAACGTTTTACATATTTTAAAAGAATCTATTACTTCGAACTGCAAACACTCTCTCCTCAATCTTTTTACTATGTCTTGTCTTGGACTATCGACCATAAGACCTAAAAAACCTAATGCATTAATAAAAATACGATTGGAGCAGGGAAAATTACACTTGTCCATATTTTTAATATCTTTAAAAGCCAATATGTTTGGTTCATATCCAAGACTTTTTGCTGCGTCTGCCCCGGAAAATAAAAACTCATCCTTTGGTAGCGTTAACATTATAAAAGTAACATCTAATTCCTTATTATACACTGTTATACAATCCATTTTATTTCCTTTTGGGAAATAAAGTTTGTTATTAATTTCTAATAGGGGGGTGTCATTTACTGACACCCCTTCTACGCCATGGTCCGACTCCTTACTTACACCTAACTTATTTTATGTGTACTGTTTAAAAACATCTTTTAAACAATCTAACAACACCTTCTCATTTTTTTGTAACTTTTTATTCTCTTTTTCAAGGTCTTCAATCTTAATCTTTAAATTCTCATTTTCAATAACTAAATCTTCATTTTCAATAACTAAATTCTTATTTTCAATAATTTTAATAACCAACTCGTCTTCCATATCTTTAATTTCACTAAGTTTTTGTTTATCATTTTCTCTTCGTGTATCCCCTGCTCGTAAACCTCTATCAATATGCTTTGGGTCCTTAAGTAAATCCCTTTTATTTTGTAAATTAAAAGCTAAAATTTTACGCTCATTTTCACACATACATTTTATTCCGCGACATTTACATGGGTTTTCATCTCTAATTGTTTCTACAAGTTCATTAGGTAAAACTTCATTTAAGGATTCGGTCGGTGTGTAAGTTAAAGATAAAATTCTTTCTGGTCTTTTAAGTTCTTTTACCAAGATGTCTAAAACCCAATCTTGAAAATCTTCTAACAATGGATGGTTTAATTTAATTGCATACTCAAACAAACCTTTTTCACTTATAAAAAGCTTGTCATTAACCCGTTGAACTCTATGGTGCCCGCTACGGGCACCCAAGAATTCATGATATCTTTTTAAATATTTTTCACGAACATGACTTAATATCGATCTTTGCGGATGTGTTTCTGAACCAAACTTTCCAACATCCGCAGCTGCAAACCAAAACTTATTTTCATGTTTTACAACCTCCAAGTTGTTTAAAATTTCATTAAATATAGGTGGGCACTTTACTATTTCCATTCTTTAGTTTCTTTTAAAAATATTTTTTGTAAAATACAATTTATAAAATTTTATTTCTTTTTGGGAAATAAAATTTGAGTGATTCAAAAAGAGAGATATAAGATACAAAAAACAAGCCGCCGAAGTAACACAAGACCTCAGAAAGATTAAAAGACAAAAACATATTTTTTTGGTTGGGTATATAGCCCTTTATTTATATAGTAATAAATGAGTGATTCAAGAGCCGCACAGGCAAAAAGATTTATTTCTAGACAAAAAGCAGCAGCTAGAAAACAAGAGACTGAGGCTAAAAAATGGATTAAAGCTAACCAAAAAAGATTGTTGAAAGAGACAAAAAAGTGGGAGCGAGAGGTCAGTACTCAAGAAAAGAAAAATAAGGACTCAAAATTATGGCATGGGGGAAGTAAAAAAAATAAGGCTAATAGATTAAAACTCGAAAGAAAATTAAACAAAGTTTTTAAAAAGTCTAAAGTTAATATAGACGCAAAAAAAATGTTAGATTTGTGGGAACAAGAGATTGATGTGGAAGAAAAGAAAAGAGGTGAAAAGAAAAGAGTAAATAACTTCGAGTTAACTAAAATTAATGAAGTTGTAAACACGAAATTCACCACATATTTTGATGAATATAATGTTAAAATTTTTAATTTTGTGGATCCTGTAGATGTTTTTATTGCGGCGATAAACAGAACTATCGTTGAAAGAAATTTACTACCCGGCGATAAAATTAGGGTAATAATTAATCATTTAAAATGGGCAAAACCAATAAGTACAAAACTTGTTTCAATTCCAAAAGATGGAATTACACCAGGCTTTTTAAAAGATCTTATTGAGTTTGTGGAATATAAGAAAGTTCGTTTGGAAGAACTTATTATTTCCATACAAAGTATTAAGATTCCAAGAGGTTTAAAAAGATTACGAGTCACAACAAACAATTTAAAGGTTAAAAAATCTGTAATTAAAATATTTAATGACGACACAATTTGCTTCCAAAAAGCAGTTGTTACAGCCGTTGCAAATATTAACAAAAGTAAGTGGACAAAAACACAACTTAAAGATGGGTTTAACAAATCTAGAAAACTTCAAGAAACAGAGGCATTAAAACTTATTGATGACACCGAGTTTGAAGTCACTGGATTTGGAACAACTTTTGAAGATATAAAACTTTTCGCAGACCATCTTAAAATTCAAATTACTGTTTTGGATGGTGATATGTTTAATAAAATTAAATGGATAGCTGGCACCATAAATAAGGACGAGTCAAATTGTATTTACCTTTTACACACAGATGGTCATTTCGATGTTATAACCAGCATGACAGGCTTTTTGGGAAAAGATTATTATTGTCACAGTTGTAAAAAGACTTTCGTGCATCGAGATAAGCATAAGTGCCCTCAAAAATGTAGACAATGTTTTAAAAAAGATAGCTTTTGTTATAAGAAAAATGAACAAAATATAACCTGTACAGATTGTGACAGAGTATTTTTTGGACAAGAATGTTTTGACGAGCATAAAAGAAATAGATCAAAATCAAAAGATAAAATTGAAACTGTGTGTGATCTTGAAAGAAAATGTTCCTCTTGTAAAAGACTTATTAACCATAGTTTAGAATATCATGTTTGTGGTTACTCAGAATGTTCCAACTGCGAGGAGTATTGTGACCTTCAAAAACACGAGTGTTATATATTAAAAAAAGAAGTTAAGGGAGGGTATTGCACACGAAGCTCACCTTGTGTGGACTCTAATTTAAACCCAAAAAAATGGTGTAAATGTTGTCAAACATTCACAGAAAAATATATGTTTTATGATTTTGAGACAACACAAGTAACAGGAACTCATATAGTTAATTACGCTCATCTTTGGGATTTCAATGGTGACGAGAAACATTTTTATAACATTGAGGATTTTTGTGAATATATTCGTAAACCTGAATTTAAAAAATATACATTCATAGCTATTAACTCAAAATCATTTGATGGTCAATTCATATTAAAAAATTTTATAAATCTTAATATATTACCTGATAAGGAGCCAATTATGAATGGTACAAAAATTATGTATCTGGAAATTTACGGACTGAGATTTATAGACAGTATAAATTTCATACAGTCAGGGTTATCTAAATATCCAAAAACATTTGGATTAACAGAATTGAAAAAAGGATATTTCCCTCATCTTTTCAACACTCCTGAAAACCAAAATTATATTGGTAAAATGCCTGATATTAAGTATTATGGAGACTCTATGATGACGGATGACAAAGAAAAGTTTGATATATGGTATAAGAAAAAAATTAATGAAAAATATGTTTTTAACTTCGCAAACGAAATAAGAGATTACTGTCGTTCAGATGTTGACATTCTTAGAAGGTCAATGATGAAATTTAGACAGGATTTTTTAAAAATAGCCAATATAGATCCCTTGCAATATGTGACAATTGCTGGTGTTTGTGCGGCTTATTACAGGTGTAGTCATATGCCAAAAAATTTAATAGCTGTTTTTAGAGATTTAAAAAAATCTGAAAATTACAGCGAGTTAAGTATCAGATGGTTAAAATATCTTGAAAAAACTCAAAATATAAATATTCAACATGCATTAAATGGTGGTGAATATGAAATTAAAAATAACACAGAAGAGGATGAAATATGGAAGGAAGTGGAGAGAAGAGAAAAAGAAATGCTTGGTCTTGAAGAAGATGAAAATGAAATAGCGCCAACAGTTTTAAAAGTCGATGGATTTTGTAAAGAAAATAATACTGTGTATGAGTTTCAAGGTTGTTTTTGGCATGGTTGTCCAGATTGTCATAACCCTCATTTAGTCAATCCAAATAACCAATTAAGTATGGGTGAGTTGCAACAAAGAACTCAAAATAAAAATAAGAAAATTAAAGAAGCTGGTTATAATCTTGTGGAAATTTATGAATGTAAGTTAGCAAAAAATAAAAGTTTAAAAATGAAGTGTGAATTTGAAATTATAACTCCATTAAACCCAAGAGATGCCTTTTTTGGTGGAAGAACAAATGTCACCAAACTTAAATATGATTTTAAAGAAAATGAGTATGGTAGATATGCTGATATTATTAGTCTGTATCCTTGTGTTCAGTTTTTTTGTGAATATCCTGTAGGTCATCCCGTCAAGATATTTAATCCAACTGAATTTGACCCTAATTGGTTTGGGTATGTAAAATGTAAAGTGGAACCACCAAAAGGGTTATATCATCCTGTGTTACCTGTAAAAACAATGTGTGGTAAGTCCAAAAAGTTGTTGTTTCCCTTATGTAAAACTTGTGCGGAAACACAAAACCAAAAGGTTTGTAACCATAATTCAAATGAGCGAAGTTTTATTGGAACCTGGTGTACAAACGAAATTAATAGGGCTGTTGAAATGGGTTATAAAGTTCATAAAATTTACGAAGTTTGGCATTTTGATAAAACTTCAAATAACTTATTTAAAAGTTATGTTCAAAAGTTTTTAAAATTAAAAATTGAAAGTTCCGAACCTCCAAAAGTTGGGGTCGGTTGTGAATATAAAGATTTAGACGAGTTCAAAAGGGTGATAAAGGAAACTTTAGGAATAGAGCTAGGTGAAATTAAGTCTAATCCAGGAATGCGAGCTATCGCTAAAATATGTTTAAATAGTTTATGGGGAAAATTCGGTCAGCGAATTAATATGCCAAAAACTTGTTACGAAAGTGATCCCTCTAAATATTATAAAATTATTTTAGACTCAACGATCGATAACATTAATATTCATTTTTTCAAAGAGGGGTCGGTAGCAAGAGTAAATTATACAATTAATGATCAGTTCGTGGATAATAGTAATAATGTAAATATTTTCGTAGCTAGTTTTACAACAAGTTTCGCAAGAATGAAATTGTATAACGAGTTAGAAAAATTAGGTGATCAAGTTTTAGGGTTTGACACAGATAGTGTGTGGTATGTGGATCGTCCTGGTGGATATAAAGTTCCAATTGGTTCATTATTGGGTGATTTTACTGATGAGTTATGTGGTGATGTTATCACAAAATGGGTCGCAACAGGACCTAAATCATATGCCTGGGGAACAAAAGGTGGTACTAAAGTTTGTAAGGTGAAAGGTTTCACATTAAATGATAAAAATAGAAAGAAAATTAATCAAGAAAGTATGTTAGAAATAGTCAATAAGTCAAAAGAAGATATCACAACCTCAAGAACCGCATTCATAAGGAATAGTAAAACTTTAGAAATTGTTAATAAGTATGAGGAAAAGAAATTTAAATTAGATTACAACAAACGAGTTGTTTTAGATAATTTCGACACATTACCTTATGGTTATTAAATCTTTGTCTTTCTAATCCATGTTTTGGATTAGAAAAATTAATAGTTAGTGTTTTTTTCTAATATGTTTTCCAATGTCTGTGATGCTTGTTTTATATCCGCAGTACCCACAAAAGCCAATAATATCAATATGCTCTTGTTTTTTTAACAACGAAGTGTTATGACTTGCTTTTAAATGTAATCTATAACCAGTTTTAGACCCCCTCCAATCACACATAGTACACTTAAAAGGTGTAACCCCAATATTAATGTCACTCATATTATATTTTTATTTTTGTGGATAAATTTTTTTCTCAATTTTAACTTTCTTTGGTTTTGGCAGTCTTCCTATAACAGAGTATCCTCCACCCATTTTATATGGGACTCTCTCTCCATTTTCTTCGCCACAATTAACACAAAATATCACAGCATTATAGTCATCAAATATTGGATTGTCACAGCATTTATAAGGTGGTTTGTTAATTTTTAATAGTAAAAACTCTTTACATAGGCAGTCCATACTTTATATTAGAGATTATTTATTTAAACCCATTGCACTCTTGAAAAGGACCCCCGCAGCGAGCGTAGCGAGCCAACAAGCGAGCGAAGCGTAGCGAGGAGAAGGTGGTTTGGGAGGTGGTGGGAAATTTTGGGAATTTGTTGGGGAAAATTTTTGTGATTTGTTGGGGAAAATTTTGGGAATTTGTTGGGGAAAATTTTTGTGATTTGTGATTTTGTGATTTGGGAAATTTTGAGAAGGTGGTTTGGGAAATTTTGAAAATTTGTGGAAAATGAATTTTGGGAAATTTTGAAAATGAATTTTGGGAAATTTTGAAAATTTTTGGAAAATGAAAAAGAGGGAAATTTTGAAAATGAATTTTGGGAAATTTTGAAAATTTGTGGAAAATGAAAAAGAGGGATTTGACGGCACTTTTGAAAATGGCATATTTGGAATTGGATTTTGAAAAGTGCCGTATAGTGCCTCTCATTACTACTAACGTGTAACAAGCTTGTCATTTTATCAACCGACAGCGTCATATTTTATAGCAAAGTAGAATTAATATAGTAGAGCTGTAGAGCGATTGAATAGATTTATAAAAGTGTCGCTTATCACATTACGGTTTCTTGTTTACTAACACGCAAATATCATGCGGCAAACCCGTAGGGTTTGTATTGGTGACACGTTTGTTGATCTGAGTTTATACTTTTTCCTTAACTCCTCATTCTGTTTATATTCATAATATAAATTCATATCAGTTGTATATGTTATACAGTTCATTAGAGAAGGTAGTAATTTAGTAAACAAATTAATCCATATAGGAACAAGTCCGTTTGCCGCATAATAACAGTTGTATCGGAAACCGCCGGAACACGACGCAGTGGTTTTTCTGTTTGACGTGTGATTACCGCACGAACCGCAACCGCAAACCGCACGCATGGCACCCGCTAACCGCACGCATGGCACCCGCTAACCGCACGCACGACACCCGCTAACCGCACGCACAGCAACCGCTAACCGCACGCACCGCACCCGCTAACCGCACGAACCGCAACCGAACCGCAGTGTTAACTTACTTCTAGGCAGTACTGTATTTGGGGTACGGGTTCCTGTAGTGTAGTTGTTATCACGTGCGCTTTACACGCGCAAGGTCCCCAGTTCAATCCTGGGCAGAAACATGCATCTTATAAATTTTTACACCTTTTCAAATAATTAGAATTAAAATATGTTGGCCAATATAAAAGTTATCTTGTTAACCAAGTTTCTGTAATCTAGGGGTAATCACGTGCCCTTCACACGCGCAAAGTCTCCAGCTCGATCCTCATAAAAAATATAGCTATTTAATGTAAAATTTTAATAGTTTTTGCAAATAGGTTTGTGCACGGTAATATGCATATGACAATATTTTCCAATTGACAGCGTTTACAAATTTTACCATATTTCTTGATGTTGCAAGCATGACAAATTGACGTAATAATAATAATAGGTTATTGACCGAGCGTGAGGTCTGTACAGTGAAATATCGGACCGAGGTTTTTTAGTACGGACCAAGCGAGCGCAGCGAGCGCGGTCCGTACTAAAAAACAGAGGTCCGATATTTCACTGTACAGACCGAACAAGCGAGGTCAATAAACTGTTTATTATATGGCTCTTGAGTTTGATTCTTAAATTAATTAAGGCATAAACAAGAATTTTTCGCCACCTTTCATGTTGAGACATGAAATGGCTTCCTCATTAGCTATTCTGTTACATTTTTCGAACAACGACGGTTGTTTGTCAGTTTTTGTTTTATTAATTGCAAATTTTTAAACATAAAGAGGTTTCTCCTTTTACGACGTCGTTGAAAGTTAAATAACAGTAGATGTCTTTTAAGAAGACTAAATAAAGGCAAGCTACTAAATGAATGCTAAAGTCAAACGATTTGAATACATTTGCGATAGTCAAAATCAGATGTCCAACAAATTGGGCAACAAAATGTTTTTTAAACAGTCAAAAGTACAGTTTAGTCCTCGTCGTCACTTTCTATAACAATACGACGACGTTTTTCTTGGACATTAAATTCCACCGGGCCGTTAAATATCTGAAAACTGCAACCTTGCACGCTGTGCACATCGGAGAAGAACGAGGAATGTCCAGTCGAGTTGTCAGATGAATTATTTGCTGTGTTGATGGCAGGTGAATTTACTGGAGCTAGATTGGTGTTTAACGGCTGACACATTTGTAGATAACTCCGTGATGAAGTTGAAGTAGACGTGGCTGCGTTATTTAGGTGCGAAACCCGACTCAACGCTGTGGACATCTGTCGCTGTTGCTTTTCCCCAGCAGATTTGTAGTGCTGCAAACTTTCCGTGCTTTTGTGGCCGCTGTGTTGGGCAACAAAATTTTCTGGTATATCAGCGTCTAGCAACCTTGATATACTTGTTTTCCGTACAGAGTGGTTAGCTAATTTCGCTCCTGTTGATTGTGGAAGGCCAGCGTTTCTAGCTGCTTTGCTGAAGAATTTTCCAATTTGATTTTTCCCAAGCGGAGATCGCATATACCAGATGTTGTCGTCTGCCGCGCGTTTGTGTTTCACTGCGAGGAAAAAGGGTGACTCCAGTTTGTTCATCTCCGACGGGCGGTGACTTTTAAACTTTTTGTACAATTTCACTGGACATCTTTCACCACTGGTTGCATAGGCTTTTGGCTGAAAGGCTCGCTGGTGACCGTGTTCCTGACCGGTTCTTGTCTTTGTACCTCGTTCGCTAACCCAAACTAGGAATTCTTTACCGCCCTGGTCAGATTGTAGTTGTACGTCGCCCCAGCACAGTTTTCTACTTTCGTCTCGAGCTCTGAAGCCAAACTGCATGGACAGGATCCACCAAACAGTTCTCTGTAATATTTCCGCACTTGTGTCACCAAATTCACCCGAGGTAAACAACTCATCTTCTTCGGCGTCAGTCATTGCTCGAGTAGCTTGTGGTTTGTTGCCTTTGCCTTTGTTTACTAGCGACTTTCGGCGAGCAGCGAGGATTTTTCGTGACTGCTCGAATTCTTTATCTTTTAGGATATTTCCAGGGTATTTGTTTTCTTCTAAATGCCGTTGTATGCTTCTCTGGAAGCTGGTGACGGTATTGGGTTCGTAGTCGTTTCCTCCTGTTTTTACGACGTTCATGAAAAACTTGCAAAGGAGATGGTCAAGTGCAGAGCAAGATAACTCGAGTATTTCATTACCGCCTTCGTTTATACTGTCCAAATACTTCTTTAAAATGTTCAAGTCCGACCTTGTTTTCTTGACAGTGTTTTTTGCTTTCTGATCAAGAAGGAAACGATCAATTTCTTCTTGACTGTTCGGCTTTTGTGTTGGCTCGTCAAGTTCGGTTTCGACTCCGTAAACATACCGAAAAGTTGCGTTTCCATCAGTTTCTTCACCTGGATAATAAAATTCGCTTGCCGAATGTTCATCGTCGTCCATTTTTATCTTTCTGACGGATTTCTGACTTACATTTTAACGCTTTCTTAACATAAAGTTTACCAAAATCCGAAATGTTTGTTTACAATCTCTGGTTTACAATAACATTTTTTTTTAAATAAATTCCCGCCTGCTAAAACATTCGGGACACCGGTCCGGATAACTAGTTATCCGGACCACGGTCCGGATACGGCTTTTATCGGACCGCTCGCTAGCCAATCAGAACCGCGGATTTCATCAAGCCATATAATAATAGTCAAGATTAGTTATATTTACCACATTACTCCAAAGATTTTGCTAAAAATCGCCAGAAAATATTCTTGAATGCACGCTTTTTGTTATGCATGTTACATTACCCATATAATTTCGCTATCTGTTATATTTACGCTACTGCAAACATACTGTAAGATGAGATTTAATCAGTACTCCATCAAATTTAATGTAAAACAATTTAATTTCATTTTTGCTTTACTAAGAAACGGTTTGGTAGAGTAATGTCATTTTCGATTGATAGGTCAACTTGATTTTCTTCAGAATAATATTACTGTGCACATAAACCACAAAAATTCATATCTTAGCATTTTTGTCAAACATAATGCATTTGGTAACACAGGTTTCTGTAGTGTGCATGGTGGTTATCTCGTTCGCCTAACAAGCGCAAGGTCCCCAGATCGATCCTGGGCAGAAACTTATGCGCGCAATTTCCTTTTGACATTATGAAGATTAATAGGGGCTTATAACTGGAGAGCGTCAATGCTAGTATTATCTCCAATCTTACATCAACTGAACAAACAAAAAATAATTTTAGAATACTTCCCCAAAATTTATGTCAGGAGTGGGATTCGAACCCACGCCCATATTCATGGACCAGAACGCCCAGGAATCCCACAAGAATGGAACAAGTTTTCGCACTTGAGTCTGGAGCCTTAGACCGCTCGGCCATCCTGACTGTTCGCAAGAGGCCTTAACCAAACACGTATATATGCTATTTCTGCGATCAATACAAGTGCTTTTCCTTTAAACTGAGGCAAGTTGGTCCCATTCACGATTGAAACTATTGGAAAAATGAAATGAAATCGATAGTACTCTCTGAATTTCGATTTAGCGTTGATCTTAGATACGGACCTAAAGGACAATTATGTACTGAATGACGTGAGTTCGGATGCAAGCTTTTCACCTGAGCTACATAAACTTTTCAGAACACTAAGGCTGTTTGGGGTACGAGTTCCTGTAGTGTAGTGGTTATCACGTGCGCTTTACACGCGCAAGGTCCCCAGTTCAATCCTGGGCAGAAACATGCATCGTATACATTTTTACACCTCTTCAAATAATTAGAATTAAAATATGTTGGCCAATATAAAAGTTCTCTTGTTAACCAAGTTTCTGTAATCTAGGGGTCATCACGTGCCCTTCACACGCGCAAAGTCTCCAGTTCGATCCTCAAAATAAATATAGCTATTTAATGTAAAATTTTGATAGTTTTTGCAAATAGGTTTGTTTAACGGTAATATGCATATGACAATATTTTCCAATTGACAGCGTTTATAAATTTTACCATATTTCTTGATGTTGCAAGCATGACAAGTTGACGTAATAATAATAGTCAAGATTAGTTATATTTACCACATTACTCCAAAGATTTTGCTAAAAATCGCCAGAAAATATTCTTGAATGCACGCTTTTTGTTATGCATGTTACATTACCCATATAATTTCGCTATCTGTTATATTTACGCTACTGCAAACATACTGTAAGATGAGATTTAATCAGTACTCCAACAATTTCATTTCATTTTTGCTTTACTAAGAAACGGTTTGGTAGAGTAATGTCATTTTCGATTGATAGGTCAACTTGATTTTCTTCAGAATAATATTACTGTGCACATAAACCACAAAAATTCATATCTTAAAATTTTTGTCAAACATAATGCATTTGGTAACACAGGTTTCTGTAATGTGCATGGTGGTTATCTCGTTCGCCTAACACGCGCAAGGTCCCCAGTTCGAACCTGGGCAGAAACTTATGCGCGCAATTTCCTTTTGACATTATGAAGATTAATAGGGGCTTATAACTGGAGAGCGTCAATGCTAGTATTATCTCCAATCTTACATCAACTGAACAAACAAAAAATATTTTTAGAATACTTCCCCAAAATTTATGTCAGGAGTGGGATTCGAACCCACACCCATATTCATGGACCAGAACGCCCAGGAATCCCACAAGAATGGAACAAGTTTTCGCACTTGAGTCTGGCGCCTTAGACCGCTCGGCCATCCTGACTGTTCGCAAGAGGCCTCAACCAAACACGTATGCTATTTCTGCGATCAATACAAGTCTTTTTCCTTTAAACTGAGGCAAGTTGGTCCCATTCACGATTGAAACTATTGGAAAAATGAAATGAAATCGATAGTACTCTTTGAATTTCGATTTAACGTTGATCTTAGATACGGACCTAAATGACAATTATGTACTGAATGACGTGAGTTCGGATGCAAGCTTTTCACCTGAGCTACATAAACTTTTCAGAACACTAAGGCTGTTTGGGGTACGAGTTCCTGTAGTGTAGTGGTTATCACGTGCGCTTTACACGCGCAAGGTCCCCAGTTCAATCCTGGGCAGAAACATGCATCGTATACATTTTTACACCTCTTCAAATAATTAGAATTAAAATATGTTGGCCAATATAAAAGTTCTCTTGTTAACCAAGTTTCTGTAATCTAGGGGTCATCACGTGCCCTTCACACGCGCAAAGTCTCCAGTTCGATCCTCAAAATAAATATAGCTATTTAATGTAAAATTTTGATAGTTTTTGCAAATAAGTTTGTTTAACGGTAATATGCATATGACAATATTTTCCAATTGACAGCGTTTATAAATTTTACCATATTTCTTGATGTTGCAAGCATGACAAGTTGACGTAATAATAATAGTCAAGATTAGTTATATTTACCACATTACTCCAAAGATTTTGCTAAAAATCGCCAGAAAATATTCTTGAATGCACGCTTTTTGTTATGCATGTTACATTACCCATATAATTTCGCTATCTGTTATATTTACGCTACTGCAAACATACTGTAAGATGAGATTTAATCAGTACTCCAACAATTTCATTTCATTTTTGCTTTACTAAGAAACGGTTTGGTAGAGTAATGTCATTTTCGATTGATAGGTCAACTTGATTTTCTTCAGAATAATATTACTGTGCACATAAACCACAAAAATTCATATCTTAAAATTTTTGTCAAACATAATGCATTTGGTAACACAGGTTTCTGTAATGTGCATGGTGGTTATCTCGTTCGCCTAACACGCGCAAGGTCCCCAGTTCGAACCTGGGCAGAAACTTATGCGCGCAATTTCCTTTTGACATTATGAAGATTAATAGGGGCTTATAACTGGAGAGCGTCAATGCTAGTATTATCTCCAATCTTACATCAACTGAACAAACAAAAAATATTTTTAGAATACTTCCCCAAAATTTATGTCAGGAGTGGGATTCGAACCCACACCCATATTCATGGACCAGAACGCCCAGGAATCCCACAAGAATGGAACAAGTTTTCGCACTTGAGTTTGGCGCCTTAGACCGCTCGGCCATCCTGACTGTTCGCAAGAGGCCTCAACCAAACACGTATGCTATTTCTGCGATCAATACAAGTCTTTTTCCTTTAAACTGAGGCAAGTTGGTCCCATTCACGATTGAAACTATTGGAAAAATGAAATGAAATCGATAGTACTCTTTGAATTTCGATTTAGCGTTGATCTTAGATACGGACCTAAAGGACAATTATGTACTGAATGACGTGAGTTCGGATGCAAGCTTTTCACCTGAGCTACATAAACTTTTCAGAACACTAAGGCTGTTTGGGGTACGAGTTCCTGTAGTGTAGTGGTTATCACGTGCGCTTTACACGCGCAAGGTCCCCAGTTCAATCCTGGGCAGAAACATGCATCGTATACATTTTTACACCTCTTCAAATAATTAGAATTAAAATATGTTGGCCAATATAAAAGTTCTCTTGTTAACCAAGTTTCTGTAATCTAGGAGTCATCACGTGCCCTTCACACGCGAAAAATCTCCAGTTCGATCCTCAAAAGAAATATAGCTATTTAATGTAAAATTTTGATAGTTTTTGCAAATAGGTTTGTTTACGGTAATATGCATATGACAATATTTTCCCAATTGACAGCGTTTATAAATTTTACCATATTTCTTGATGTTGCAAGCATGACAAATTGACGTAATAATAATAGTCAAGAATAGTTATATTTACCACATTAATCCAAAGATTTTGCTAAAAATCGCCAGAAAATATTCTTGAATGCACGCTTTTTGTTATGCATGTTACATTACCCATATAATTTCGCTATCTGTTATATTTACGCTACTGCAAACATACTGTAAGATGAGATTTAATCAGTACTCCATCAAATTTAATGTAAAACAATTTAATTTCATTTTTGCTTTACTAAGAAACGGTTTGGTAGAGTAATGTCATTTTCGATTGATAGATCAACTTGATATTCTTCAGAATAATATAATGTGCACATAGACCACAAAAATTCATATCTTAGCATTTTTGTCACACACAATCCATTTGGTAACACAGGTTTCTGTAGTGCAGTGGTTATCACGTTCGCCAAACACGCGCAAGGTCCCCAGTTCGATCCTGGACAGAAACTTATGCGCGCAATTTCCTTTTGACATTATGAATATTAATAGAGGCTTATAACTGGATAGCGTCAATGCTAGTATTATCGCCATTCTTACATCAACTGAACAGACAAAAAAAATTATTAGAATACTCCCCCAAAATTTCTGTCAGGAGTGGGATTCGAACCCACGCCCATTTTCATGGACCAGAACGCCCTGGAATCCCACAAGAATGGAACAAGTTTTCGCACTTGAGTCTGGCGCCTTAGACCGCTCGGCCATCCTGACTGTTCGCAAGAGGCCTCAACCAAACACTTATGCTATTTCTGCGATCAATACAAGTCTTTTTCCTTCAAACTGAGGCAAGTTGGTCCCATTCACGATTGAAACTATTGTAAAAATGAAATGAAATCGATAGTACTCTTTGAATTTCGATTTAGCGTTGATCTTAGATGCGGACCTAAAGGACAATTATGTACTGAATGACGTGAGTTCGGATGCAAGCTTTTCACCTGAGCTACATAGACTTTTTATAACACTAAGGCTGTTTGTGGTATACGAGTTCCTGTAGTGTAGTGGTTATCACGTGCGCTTTACACGCTCAAGGTCCCCAGTTCAATCCTGGGCAGAAACGTGCATCGTATCAATTTTTACACCTCTTCAAATAATTAGAATTAAAATATGTTGGCCAATATAAAAGTTCTCTCGTTAACCAAGTTTCTATAATCTAGTGGTCATCACGTGCCCTTCACACGCGCAAAGTCTCCAGTTCGATCCTCAAAAGAAATATAGCTATTTAATACAAAATTTTGACAGTTTTTGCAAATAGGTTTGTTTAACGGTAATATGCATAGGAACAATATTTTCCCAATTTACAGCGTTAATAAATTATACCATATTTCTTGATATTGCAAACATAACATGTTGAAGTAATAATAATAATTAACAATTATTCGCCGAAGGCGAGGTGAATTATTCACCTCGAATAACTCGTGAAGTATTCACCGAGCCTGAGGCGAATAATTGTTTTAGTAAAATTATATAGGTGATTATTTGGAAAAAAATTAAAAATGTATATTTCAAAAATATTTTAATTGAATATTTACGATAAAAGCGGCTTAAAAACGCTTTAGGTGATTATCGCGTATTAATCCGAGGTAGCGCAACCAATCAGCGTTGAGAATTTTCAATAATCACCTATGTAATTTTACTAATAAAGATTAGTTATATTTACCACATTACTCCAAAGGTTTTGCTAAAAAATCGTCAGAAAATATTCTTGAATGCACGCGTTTTGTTATGCATGTTACATTACCCATATAATTTCGCACGCTTGGCATTTTTTCTCGAGAAACGTTAAATAAAACGTTTGTTACATAAAATTTCCTGCTGCGCGTCAATTTGCGGAAGGTTGGTGTCGAATTACATTTTGAAAATTTAGCCCCAACTCTCTGCACAATAACTATCCGATGGATTGCCGCGACCATTAGTGTAAATGCTTGATAGATAGGGTAATTCATGAGCTTCAATTTGATATCAAAATTGCCATAGTAACCACTACTGTCCAATCGTCAGCCCGCTTCTTCTCCAGGGCTTTTGTGCGTAATGGCGCCATTCGTTCGATTCCGTAAAAGTTATCCAACTTTGGCTTGTATAGGATTCTTACCGAGTGGCCGTTATCCTTTAATTTTTTGGGTTTTGTGAAGATAAAAGCCTAACTTAGACTTGTATGTTTTTTTATTTTTAATACGCCCGCATAAAATGCAATAACATGCCATTTTCGAAGGCCTCAAAATACAAGCGCTTCAATGTCGGTGATATATATATTAAATACATTGAATTTCCTGAGAAGAATCCAAACAGATTTTTAATATTATGTCTGACTGTTTCACTCGACGTCTACTTTATGTAATAATTTACCCACCTATTTGCTGAAATGAAAGGTTTAGAGTCAGAAATATAAGTCATTTAAATGCATCACAGTATTCGTCGTCATCTCGTCATGCAATGTGCATCCTTGTTTATTTATATTTTCGTAACAGACTAACACCAGACTATATATTTTATTCCTGAAAGAGAGGCACTTGCATATTGACATGGTTACTTGTTGAGCTTGTGCCACTAACATGTTCAACTAAATGAGAAAAATCATGCAGTCCATATTCAAATAGGGCAGATCATCAATAGTGCAACTTTAATAATGGGTTTAAATTCTAGTATATGCTTCCATAACCCAGGCCACTTTATTGTTTATGTAGAAAAACTCAGAGAACATTAGAGAAGAGATTTTGGGAAAGCAAAGTATTAATGCGGAAGAATCGGATCAGTCGTTTGAGATTACCAAATTGGCAGTTAAAAGGAGGAAATGCAAACCAACAGGAGATGTAATAATTACATAAAATAATTATTTATGATCAGTGTTTACAGTTAATGTTAGAATATACCGCGCACATGTTCCGCACAGGGACATTATTAAGCGAACAAAGAATTATATTGCATTGAGCAAAGGGCCTGTTTATATGATCCCGGCTAGGCGGGACGTTTTCATCCTGTCTAGCCTGCGATTTTCATCCTCCTGTAAATCGGGAAAGGAAGACCTGTCGAGGGAAGTACTACGAAACGAAAGTAGCCCATCTAAAGGAATGCAGACCTTCTACGTGGTGGAAAGAAGTTAAGAAATTAAGCGGATTATATCATCCCCTCCAGAAACCGAGACAATCTAACAGAATCCCTCCAAGTTACTGAAGGTGTTTCTACTAAGTTCGATTTGGCCAACAAAATAAACGATCCCTTTTTACAACAAATGAGAGAATTTTCTCCGCTTCCATCTGATTTTATACTAGAGGAAATTGACGCTGCCGCTTCTCGCCCCTTCCAGGTTTCATCCCATTCAGTTTTCCTGAAATTATCGGCGCTGAAATCCACAAAGGCGCAAGGGCCAGATGGCATCCCTGCTTGAATCCTTAAAGAAAATGCTGATATACTAGCAACATCTATCGCAAACATTTTAAATTGTTCATTCCATGAGGGTTGTTTACCACCATGCTGGAAAGAGGCAGCGTCATACCCATTCCAAAACAAAGACCCGCAACAAACGTCGATGAACATCTGCGACCTATTCCCTTACTCCGATTCTATCTAAGATTGGAGAAGAGTTTGTTGTTGAAGAATTTTTAAGGCCAGCTATTCTGAAAAAAATTAATCACGACCAATTTGGAAGCATACCGAAGTCTTCATCGGTGCATGCATTGATTAGCATGCTACATACCTGGTATAAATATACGCACGGTAATGGTGCAAACGTAAGAGTCATTCTCTTTGACTACAAAAAGGCTTTCGATCTAATTGACCACACCATCTTGGTAAATAAACTACGAGCTCTAGGAATACCGAATGGAATCCTTCGATGGACTGTCGATTTTCTAAAATGTCGTAAACAGAGGGTAAAATTGGGCGACGACTGTACATCTGAATGGAAAAGTGTGCCAGCAGGAGTCCCCCAGGGGACAAAACTTGGTCCCTGACTTTTCTTGTTAATGGTTGATGACATCCAAGTTACGAACAATGACCTATGGAAGTACGTGGACAATATGACCATGGCTGAACTCGTTGGAAAGGGTGATGTAAGCAATATCCAACTGGCAGTTTCCGAATTAGAAATGAAATCTGAGCAGAATAAGTTTAAACTAAATGAATCAAAGTGTAAAGAATTGAGAATATCCTTCGCCAGGTCAGCTCCTGATTTCCCCCCGGTTATTATTAATGGTAACCCTGTGGAACTTGTTCCTAATGTAAAACTCCTTGGTCTCAACATCTCGAAATATCTTAAATGGAACCTCCACGTAGACGAAATTGTACGTAAAGTATCTACTCGCTTGTACTTCCTAAGGCAATTAAAGCGAGCAAATCTGCAAACAAAAGACTTATTAACATTTTATGTAACTTGCATTCGTCCCATTGCTGAGTACGCTTGCCCAGTTTTTCACAACGGACTTCCAAAATACCTAGCGGACGATATAGAAAGACTGCAGAAACGGGCCCTAAGAATAATTTTCTCTCACCAGCTGAGTTATCGAGAAGCCCTGGCGGCTAGTGGCCTCTCTTCCCTTTACGATCGAAGAGACAGCCTTACGAAAGAACTTTTCCAAGATATCGCGTCCAATAGTAATCACAAGTTACACTGCTTATTACCTGATCAGAACATGTGTAACATTAACCTTAGAAATAAACGGAACTTTAATGTGCCCAAATGTGGAACCAATAGGTTGAAAAACAGTTTCATATACAGTAATTGTAAGTAAAGTAGAAAATTTGGACATTAACTGATTATTGTAGGCTATTTTAACAATTGTTTTTTAAAATTTGTTATAGATGTAAAGATTTACGCAATTCAGCTATCCAGCTGCAAATGTAATTTCTAATAAATACTATCTATCTATCTATCTATCTGCAAACTCGCCTAGGTGGGATGACGTGTTTATATGGACAAAATACATTGCCGGGATGATTGACATCATATTTTCTTGCAGAAAATGGATTTACGCATGCTCAGAAGAAACTTCATCCCGGCTAGGCGGGATAGAGTGTTTATATGGGAATTTCTCGTCCCGGCTAAGTGGGATCCCGGCAACAGGCGCCGGGATCCCGTCTAGGCAGGATAGAAGCGGGATCATACAAACACTCAATAGAGTTTCTATGATAAGCGGGATCTCGGCAACTGTCACGTCCCGCCTAACCGGGATCATATAAACAGGCCCTAAATTAAAACATTTGTGTGCCTATTAAATCAACACGGTCAGCCGATTGTGGAGTGAAGGCAGCGAGACAGCGGCAAAATTAATCAGTCGAAGCAGTCAGTGCAATACATGGGGGGGGGGGGGAAGGCTGTAGAAAATTTGAAGCCTGATACCATTGGGATGTTGGAGGCATTGGAAAGGAAGTGCAAGGAAGAAGATGTAGTGGATGGAGTAAAAAGATAAAATTATTTAAAGAGAAAGTGTTCCCAAAAATATACAAAGAAGATCTTAATTTGTTTGAGCACTGTAATTCTAATTTGCTTTGGTCAATATCAGTTTACTATAGTAAGGGACTAATGGGCAAGGAGAAGTATAAATCGGTATATAAATCTACTTCCTATACACGAGTGCCTGGTAAGAAGGGGACTGTGCATATTAAGGTTGCCAACGGTCCTACCCCTCGGTTTGTTCCCTACCACAGGCTGATGGCTTAAATTAAGTCCATAGATATTGGTAAGTTATATATTGTTGGTGAAAGGTTTTGTGTTGGGTTGGAGGAAAGTGCAAAAGTTAATGGCTGTTATCGTGACATTGAAGATCTTCTGGTGAAGTTGGGTGAATTCTATCCTAATTAGCCAATTTCAGGTAACATTTATTGACGCTAACACTTTTTATGTCGCTTTAGGTGGTGACAGTGCCCCGTTCTGGAAGGACAACACAGCTTCCTGTTGCCTTGTAATAATGCTAATTTATTTATTTGTAGGAAGCAACATACAGTTGTTTTGCAAGGCTTTGATAACTAAGCCTTAGTCACGGCTTGCTATTGAAATAGGGCAAGTCTATATAACAATACAAATATTTAATTTGGGCAAAAATAATCGATCCTACATAAGCTAATGAAGGTGCTGTCATAAGGTTGCTTAATATGTATAAGCAGCAACACGAACACTAACATGATCGATTCTTTTTTACCACCAGTGTAATAATTAATTATCCATAAAACTTTGTGTTAGCGATTGTATTTACTGTGCCTCGACTTACTTATAATTGTTTACTGTAATGCTCCCATTATACAAGTTACATAACCAAACATTCCAACCGTCCCAGTTTATCCGGGACTGTCCCGATTTGGACTATGTTGTCCCTGTTTTCTTCTTATTGTCCCGGTTTCTGTAGTATCGTAATAGTTGTATTCTTCAAATAAGGCTCATGTGACAAATATTAATGAAATTCGTTTGGTTCAATACATATTAATGAAATGGGAGCTTCTAGTTGCCCCAAACAATTGCCGAGTTTGTCGCCGATCGATGTAATTCTCGTGACACACGTTGTTTTGACAATTTAGCGTTCGCTTTCAAGGGAGGCGTTTATTCGGGGGAGGCGTTTAGACACTTCCCAATTTTGACCTTTTCATAACACTAAGGCTGTTTGCGGTACGAGTTCCTGTAGTGTAGTGGTTATCACGCGCTCTTTGCACGCGAAAGGTCCCCAGTTCAATCCTGGGCAGAAACGTGCATCGTATAACACCTTCAAATAATTAAAATTAAAACATGTTGGCCAACATAAAAGTTCTCTTGTTAACCAAGTTTCTGTATTATAGTGGTCATCACGTGCCCTTCACACGCGCAAAGTCTCCAGTTCGATCCTCAAAAGAAATATAGCTATTTAATGTACAATTTTGACAGTTTTTGCAAATAGGTTTGTTTAACGGTAATATGCATATGAACAATATTTTCACAATTGACAGCGTTTATAAATTTTACCATATTTCTTGATGTTGCAAACATAACAATTTGACGTAATAATAATAGTCAAGATTAGTTATATTTACCACATTACTCCAAAGATTTTGCTAAAAAATCGCCAGAAAATATTCTTGAATGCACGCTTTTTGTTATGCATGTTACATTACCAATATAATTTCGCTATCTGTTATATTTACGCTACTGCAAACATACTGTAAGATGAGATTTAAACAGTACTCCATCAAATTTAATGTAAAACAATTTAGTTTCATTTTTGCTTTACTAAGAAACGGTTTGGTAGAGTAATGTCATTTTCGATTGATAGGTCAACTTGATTTTCTTCAGAATAATATTACTGTGCACATAAACCACAAAAATTCATATGTTAGCATTTTGTCAAACATAGTGCATTTGGTAACACAGGTTTCTGTAGTGTAGTGGTTATCACGTTCGCCTAACAGGCGCCGCGCAAGGTCCCCAGTTCGATCCTGGGCAGAAACGTATGCGCGCAATTTCCTTTTGACATAATGAAGATTAATAGAGGCTTATAACTGGATAGCGTCAATGCTAGTATTATCTCCATTCTTACATCAACTGAACAGACAATAAATATTATTATAAAACTCCACCAAAATTTCTGTCAGGATTGGGATTCGAACCCACGCCCATATTCATGGCCAGAACGATCAGGAATTCCACAAGAATTAAACAAGTTTTCACACTTGAGTCTGGCGCCTTAGACCGCTCGGCCATCCTGACTGTTCGCAAGAGGCCTCAACCAAACACGTATGCTATTTCTGCGGTCAATACAAGTCTTTTTCCTTTAAACTGAGGCAAGTTGGTCCCATTCACGATTGAAACTATTGGAAAAATGAAATGAAATCGATAGTACTCTTTGAATTTCGATTTAGCGTTGATCTTACATACGGACCTAAAGGACAATTATGTACTGAATGACGTGAGTTCGGATGCAAGCTTTTCACCTGAGCTACAAAAACTTTTCATAACCCTAAGGCTGTTTGGGGTACGAGTTCCTGTAGTGTAGTGGTCATCACGTGCGCTTTACACGCGCAAGGTCCCCAGTTCAATCCTGGCCAGAAACATGCATCGTATAAATTTTTACACCTCTTCAAATAATTAGAATTAAAATATGTTGGCCAATATAAAAGTTCTCTTGTTAATCAAGTTTCTGCAATCTAGTGGTCATCACGTGCCCCTCACACGCGCAAAGTCTCCAGTTCGATCCTCAAAAGAAACATATAGCTACTTAATGTAAAATTTTGACAGTTTTTGCTAATAGGTTTGTTTAAAGGTTATATGCATACTATAGGAACAATATTTTCCCATGTTACAGCGTTTATAAATTTTACCATATTTCTTGATGTTGCAAACGTAACATCTTGACGTAATAATAATGGTCAAGATTAGTTATATTTATCACATTACTCCAAAGATTTTGCTAAAAAATCGCCAGAAAATATTCTTGAATCTACGCTTTTTGTTATGCATGTTACATTATCAAAATAATTTCGCTATCTGTTATATTTACGCTACTGCGGCAAACATAAGATGAGATTTAATCAGTATCCCATCAAATTTAATGTAAAACAATTTAATTTCATTTTTGCTTTACTAAGAAACGGTTTGGTAGAGTAATGTCATTTTCGAATGATAGGTTAACTTGATTTTCTTCAGAATAATATTACTGTGCATATAAACCACAAAAATTCATACCTTAGCATTTGTGTCAAACATAATGCATTTGGTAACATAGGTTTCTGTAGTGTAGTGGTTATATCGTGCGACTGACACGCGCAAGGTCCCCAGTTCGATCCTGGGCAGAAACTTATGCGCGCTATTTCCTTTTGACATTATGAAGATTAATAGAGGCTTATAACTGGATAACGTCAATGCTAGTATTATCTCAGCAATATTTTGATTCAATAAGCTTTGGTTTTGGGGAGAAATATTACACCTTAACTTGCAAGCATTTAAAATATATCTACGCTGTAGTGATCTAATGAGAATGCATGTTAAAAATAGTTAATCCACAATCGTCAGTAATATCCATTCTTACATCAACTGAACAGACAAAAAAATTATTAGAATACTCCCCCAAAATTTCTGTCAGGATTGGGATTCGAACCCACGCCCATATTCATGGCCAGAACGATCAGGAATTCCACAAGAATTAAACAAGTTTTCACACTTGAGTCTGGCGCCTTAGACCGCTCGGCCATCCTGACTGTTCGCAAGAGGCCTCAACCAAACACGTATGCTATTTCTGCGGTCAATACAAGTCTTTTTCCTTTAAACTGAGGCAAGTTGGTCCCATTCACGATTGAAACTATTGGAAAAATGAAATGAAATCGATAGTACTCTTTGAATTTCGATTTAGCGTTGATCTTACATACGGACCTAAAGGACAATTATGTACTGAATGACGTGAGTTCGGATGCAAGCTTTTCACCTGAGCTACATAAACTTTTCATAACACTAAGGCTGTTTGGGGTACGAGTTCCTGTAGTGTAGTGGTCATCACGTGCGCTTTACACGCGCAAGGTCCCCAGTTCAATCCTGGCCAGAAACATGCATCGTATAAATTTTTACACCTCTTCAAATAATTAGAATTAAAATATGTTGGCCAATATAAAAGTTCTCTTGTTAACCAAGTTTCTATAATCTAGTGGTCATCACGTGCCAATCACACGCGCAAAGTCTCCAGTTCGATTCTCAAAAGAAACATATAGCTACTGAATGTAAAAGTTTGACAGTTTTTGCTAATAGGTTTGTTTAACGGTTATATGCATACTAGGAACAATATTTTCCCATGTTACAGCGTTTTTAAATTTTACCATATTTCTTGATGTTGCAAACGTAACATGTTGACGTAATAATAATGGTCAAGATTAGTTATATTTATCACATTACTCCAAAGATTTTGCTAAAAAATCGCCAGAAAATATTCTTGAATCTACGCTTTTTGTTATGCATGTTACATTATCAAAATAATTTCGCTATCTGTTATATTTACGCTACTGCGGCAAACATAAGATGAGATTTAATCAGTATCCCATCAAATTTAATGTAAAACAATTTAATTTCATTTTTTCTTTACTAAGAAACGGTTTGGTAGAGTAATGTCATTTTCGAATGATAGGTTAACTTGATTTTCTTCAGAATAATATTACTGTGCATATAAACCACAAAAATTCATACCTTAGCATTTGTGTCAAACATAATGCATTTGGTAACATAGGTTTCTGTAGTGTAGTGGTTATATCGTGCGACTGACACGCGCAAGGTCCCCAGTTCGATCCTGGGCAGAAACTTATGCGCGCTATTTCCTTTTGACATTATGAAGATTAATAGAGTCTTATAACTGGATAGCGTCAATGCTAGTATTATCTCAGCAATATTTTGATTCAATAAGCTTTGGTTTTGGGGAGAAATATTACACCTTAACTTGCAAGCATTTAAAATATATCTACGCTGTAGTGATCTAATGAGAATGCATGTTAAAAATAGTTAATCCACAATCGTCAGTAATATCCATTCTTACATCAACTGAACAGACAAAAAAATTATTAGAATACTCCCCCAAAGTTTCAGTCAGGAGTGGGATTCGAACCCACGCCCATATTCATGGACCAGAACGCCCAGGAATCCCACAAGAATGGGACAAGTTTTCGCACTTGAGTCTGGCGCCTTAGACCGCTCGGCCATCCTGACTGTTCGCAAGAGGCCTCAACCAAACACGTATGCTATTTCTGCGATCAATACAAGACAGTCTTTTTCCTTCAAACTGATGCAAGTTGGTCACATTCACGATTGAAAATATTGGAAAAATGAAATGAAATCGATAGTACTCTTTGAATTTCGATTTAGCGTTGATCTTAGATACGGACCTAAAGGACAATTATGTACTGAATGACGTGAGTTCGGATGCAAGCTTTTCACCTGAGCTTCATAACCTTTTCATAACACCAAGGCTGTTTGGGGGTACGAGTTCCTGTAGTGTAGTGGTTATCACGTGCGCTTTACACACGCAAGGCCCCCAGTTCAATCCTGGGCAGAAACATTCATCGTGTAAATTTTTACGCCTCTTCAAATAATTAGAATTAAAATATGGTGGCCAATATAAAAGTTCTCTTGCTGACCAAGTTTCTGTACTCTATAGTGGTCATCACGTGCACTTCACACGCGCAAAGTCTCCGGTTCGATCCTTAATAGAAACATATAGCTACTTAATGTAAAATTTTAACAGTTTTTGCAAAAAGTTTTGTTTAACGGTAATATGCATAGGAACAATATTTTCCCAATTTAGAGCGTTTATAAATTTTACCATATTTCTTGTTGTTGAAAACATAAGATGTTGACGTAATAATAATAGTCAAGATTAGTTATATTTACCACATTACTCCAAAGATTTTGGTAGAAAATCGCCAGAAAATATTCTTGAATGCAGGCTTTTTTTTATGCATGTTACATTACCCATATAATTTCGTTATCTGTTATATTTACGTTACTGCAAACATAAGATGAGATTTAATCAGTACTCCATCAAATTGAATGTGAAACAATTTAATTTCATTTTTTCTTTACTAAGAAACGGTTTGGTAGAATAATGTCATTTTCGATTGATAGGTCAAATTGATTTTCTTCAGAATGATACTCCCCAAAATTCTGTCAGGAGTGAGATTCGAACCGACGCCCATATTCATGGACCAGAACGCCCAGGAATCCCACAAGAATGGAACAAGTTTTCGCACTTGAGTCTGGCGCCTTAGAACGCTCGGCCATCCGGACTGTTCGCAAGAAGCCTGAACCAAACGCGTATGCTATTTCTGCGATCAATACATGTTTTTTTCCTTTAAACTGAGGCAAGTTGGTCACATTCACGATTGAAAATATTGGAAAAATGAAATCAAATCGATAGTACTCTTTGAATTTCGATTAGCGTGGATCTTAGATACGGACTTAAAGGACAATTATGTACTGAATGACGTGAGTTCTAATGCAAGCTTTTCACCTGAGCTGCATTTTCATAACACCAAGGCTGTTTGGGATACGCGCAAGGCCCACAGTTCAATCCTGGGCAGAAACATGCATCGCATAAATTTTTTACACCTCTTCAAATAATTAGAATTAAAATATGGTGGCCAATATAAAAGTTCTCTTGCTAACCAAGTTTCTGTAATCTAGTCGTCATCACGTGTCCTTCACAAGCGCAAGGTCTCCGGTTCGATCCTGAACAGAAATATATAGCTACTTAATGTAAAATTTTGACCGTTTTTGCAAACAGGTGTGTTTAACGGTAATATGCTTAGAACAATATTTTCCCAATTTACAGCGTGTATAGATTTTACCATATTTCTTGATGTTGCAAACATAAGATGTTGACGTAATAATAATAGCCAAGATTAGTTATATTTACCAGATTACTCCAAAGATTTTGCTAAAAAATCGCCAGAAAATATTCTTGAATGGACGCTTTTTGTTATGCATGTTACATTACCCATATAATTTCTCTATCTGTTATATTTACGCTACTGCGGCAAACATAAGATGAGATTTAATCAGTACTCCATCAAATTTAACGTAAAACAATTTAATTTCATTCTTTCTTTACAAAGAAACGTTTTGGTACAGTAATGTCATTTTCGATTGATAGGTCAACTTGATTTTCTTCAGAATATTATTACTGTGCACATAAACCACAAAAATTCATATCTTAGCATTTTGTCAAACATAATGCATTTCGTAACACAGGTTTCTGTAGTGTAGTGGTTATCAAGCGCTTTGGGCAATTTGGAGTTAGCGCTATATAAATAAATATAAATATCACGTTCGCCTAACACGCGCACGGTCCCCAGTTCGATCCTGGGCAGAAACTTATACGCGCTATTTCCTTTTGATATTATGAAGATTAATAGAGGCTTATAACTGGATAGCGTCAATGCTAGTATTATCTCAGCAATATTTTGGTTCAATAAGCTTGGGTTTTGGAGAGAAATACTACACCTTAACTTGCAAGCCGTTAAAATATATCTACGCTGTAGTAATCTAAAGAGAATGCATATTACAAATAGTTAATCCACAATCGTCAGTAATATCCATTCTTACATCAACTGAACAGACAAAAAAAAATTCTGTCTGGAGTGGGATTCTAACCCACGCCCACATTGATGGACCTGAACGCCCAGGAATCCCACAGGAATGGAACAAGTTTTCGCACTTGAGTCTAGCGCCTTAGACCGCGCGGCCATCCTGACTTCGCAAGAGGCCTCAACCAAACACGTATGCTATTTCTGCCATCAATACATGTCTTTTTCCTTTAATCTGAGGCAAGTTGCTCCCATTCACGATTGAAAGTATTGGAAAAATGAAATTAAATCGATAGTACTCTTTGAATTTAGATTTTGCATGGATCTTAGATCCAAACAAGGTACCACATTTCGACCACCACAACCAGCTCAACTACCATGCACAACTGAGAGTCACAGAAACAGCTGCATTTACCCACGTTGGCGTAGATTTCGCTGGTCCTGTTTATGTAAAGGAAATGAACGGTCACGAAAAGGATATGAAGAAAGCCTACATCTGTCTCTTTACTTGTGCGACATCAAGAGCACTTCGCTTAGAATTGACGCGTGACCTCTCTACCGAAGCTTTCATTCGATTTCTAAGGAGATTCAGCGCAAGACGAGGTACACCGGTCACGATAACATCGGACAACGCAAAAACATTCAAACGAGCGAACAAAGAACTGGTCAAACTATTTGAAGTACGAAATTTACGACAATTTGCAGAGAATATGGGTATCACCTGGAAATTTATTTTGAGAAAGCGCCGTGGTGGGGTGGCTACGACGAGCGAATGTTTAAACTTGTCAAGCAAAGTTTACGTAGAGTTCGAGGACGAGCTCAACGGAGTAATGAGGAATTCATGACAGTACAGACCGAAGTCGAAGGGGTTTTGAATTCGCGATCTATTACTTATATCTATTCAGACCTTGCTGAAGAACCATTAACCCCTACCCACCTGATCATTGGGAGACCACTTACCAGGTGAAGGACATCTTAGTGATGACTAAAGTTCGGAGCAACATTTGTACGTAGAACACGTTATCTAAGCAAATTATTAGAACACTTTTGGAAACGATGGTCCAGAGAATACCTGGTAGACTTGAGAGAATTTCACAACAGTGGATATACCAAATCAAAGAGAAGAATTCAAGTAGGAGATGTTGTATTGATAAAGGATGATGGAGATCGAAATGGAGACTTGCAGAAGTTAAAGAGTTGATGAAAAGTAGGTATGGAGAAACAAGAGGAGCTGTGCTGAGAACAGTGACAAAGAAGGGATCTCATAAGACCATACGAAGACCATTTCAAAGACTGTGTCCATTGGAAGTGAATAACGCAATTGATGATCAAGAGGAATTATGCGAAGAAAGGAATTAAACAATTTAATCATCGAAACAAGCTAGACGAAAGGCAGCTATCAAGGCAGATACTGTTTGCAGACTTTTACCAACGCTGACGCGATGGTCAAGGGGGGAGTGTAGATCAACATTAATTTAACCGGAAGTATTGACATTCATTGATATTAATAGTACTGACACTAATAGCATGAAATTGACATTTTTATCAATAAAAGGAATTGCTATGGGAGTTCGGTGTAAACATGAGCGTAAATATAGAAATAAATTGATACAAAAGACAGTATTTTACAAAATAAAGATAGTAAAGTACAAAATTTTACAAGTAGCTATATGTTTCCGTTGAGGATCGAACTGGAGACTTTGCGCGTGTGAAGGGCACGTGGTGACCACTAGATTACAGAAACTTTGTTAACAAGCGAACTTTTATGTTGGCCATATTTTAATTTTAACTATTTGAAGAGGTGTAAAAATTTATACGATGCATGTTTCAGCCCAAGATTGAACTGGGAGCGTTGCGCGTGTAAAGCGCACGTGATAACCACTACACTACAGGAACTCGTACCCCAAACAGCCTTAGTGTTATGAAAAGTTTATGCAGCTAAGGTGAAAAGCTTGCATCGGACCACGTGATTCAGTACATAATTGTCCTTTAGGTCCGTATCTAAGATCCACGCTAAATGGAAATTCAAAGAGTACTATCGGTTTCATTTCATTTTTAAGTTCTAGAGCTAAGTGAAATATTCTACTTACTGAATTTCCGGTCAAATATCAAACAAAACTGCACTTTCAGCACGAAATTTGACTGAAATGTTGCTAATAATTAGGATATAGTGCGATTTTAGCAAACAATTTATGCATAAACTAAAATAAAGTAAATATCTCTAAAATTTTGTTAATATCAGCAACAAATGATGATAACATGTAGAATGAAAACCTTGCCAGATAATAAGAAATTTCGAAAATATTGCATGAACTTTATCTCAACGACAATGCCAATGCAGGTTTTTGTCAATTCACGCATATTTAGCCAAAATGGAGAAGAGAATTCAACAAAAAACCTAGAATCTAGCAATACAAGAAAAAACGTTGCTAAAATTCGGACATTTTTCAAATTATTAATTATTTGAGTTTGGCGCTGCAATTGCAGAGCCAAGATCGGAGTTTGGCGCTGCAATTGCAGAGCCAAGATGGGAGTTTGGCGCTGCAATTGCAGAGCCAATATTAGAGGTTGGCGCTAAGTGTCTCTAGTTTCTGTAATCTCTGCTGCAGTCAGAACAATGGATTTTGGACATTCGTAATCACTATGTTTTGCCTTTAGGATCTTGACAAATATGAACACTAAAGCTGTAACTCTGAGTAATTTTGTAAGGTCACTAAACCGAGTAATGTCAATAATCTTTGATAGGTTGATGTTCTTGACAGACGTGGTTTCTTTAACAAGGTTCGTAGCTGTAGTGGTCGACGTTGCTTTAACTCGTAGTTCCTTTAGACATTCTTCTGACGGATCTTCGGTTTCTTTTATCTTCTCTGACATTGGATAACTCTGTGGTGACTCCTTTAACCATGCAGGAACGTTCCACCACAAGTCATTGTTTACAAGTTCTCTTGGTAGACATCCTCTGGAACCAATGTCTGCTGGATTGGTCTTTCCTGCGCAATGTCGCCAGTTTTTTGCGTTTGTCAGTTTCAGGATTTCATCGATTTTATTCTGAACAAATTGCTTGAATTCTCTATTTGATTGAATCCAATAGTAGACCGTGATGCTATCTGTCCAGCAGAAAATATTTTCGATGTTAATGACTCAACTGAGCGCTTCCTTTACTGTGGAAATCAGACGTGCAATAATGAGTTCAGCGATCATTTCAAGTATTGGTATCGTCATAGGTGTGAAGGGTGCTACTCTGCTCTTTGAAGCCACAAGACTTGTCACCTAGCCGTCCTCAGTTTGTACGTACAGATAAACCACCGCACAGTAAGCTCCTTTTGACGCGTCCACAAATCCATGAAGAGTGACTGATTCTATTCTCTTCGTCGTAGTTGGGAAGTAATAACGCTGAATATCAATATGGTCGCCTTTTCTGCATCATCCTGCCATTTTCGAAGGGTTTTGGTAGTTGATTGGGAAATGATATTGTCCCAGTCATATTTCTTTGCACACAGATCTTGCAGTAGCATACGAAATTGCACTGTCACTGGCGAAACAAAGCCTAAAGGATCAAACAATTTGGCAGTAACTTTCAAAACGTTCCGTTTTGTTGGTTCAAGACTCTTTCCAAGATTAGATATCTTGTTCAGTTTCAAAGTGAATGTATCCCAAGACCCAAGACCTTGTGCTCCGTAGCAGGGTCGATTTCATCCAGACCACCTACCGTGGTTTTTGCATACGATTCGTCTGCCTCTGTGGCGATATCAGTTATTTTTACTTCTCTTTTTTCTCTATCCTTGGTAATTTTCTCGATGGCTGCTTCGTTGTTCGATGCCCATTTTCGCAACTTAAAACTTCCTGAAGCAAAACATCCGTTGGTACCACGATACAATTCATACGCTCGACTTTCATCTTCTTCGCCTGATGTCCAGTCATCCACGTACAAAGCATCTAACAGGGCTTTAGCTAAAGCTGGATCCTTAACGTAATGTTTAGAAACGTGATGCTGCAATGTAGCATTTAATAGGAAAGGGGAACAGTTCATTCCAAAAATAACTCTGGCAAGTCGATAAACTTCGACATTTGGGTCTTCGCTGTTGATGTCGTCCAGCCATAGGAATCGCATCAGATCTCTTTGCTTCTCGTCAATAGCTATGTTCAAACTAGTCCAACTAGTTTATGTCGGCAACTAGTCCAACTTTGTTTCGTCTGAAGCGTAGTAGTATGTCAAAGATTCCGACTTTTAGAGACGGGCTGGTATAAGTGCAGTCGTTCAAAGAAGGATAACTCTTTCTGACCTTCGCACTGGCATCGAAAACCACCCGAGTCTTCGTGGTTAATACGTCTTTTCTGATGACCGCTTGATGTGGTAAATAATGTGTCTGACCGACTTGTTGTTCTTGTGACTCTTCAACTCTTTCAACTATTCCTTTGTGAAGCTGTTCCTCGATAATTCCGTTGTACTCTTGAAGGATTGGTGGGTCTTTACGCAGACGTTTAACTAAGGTATTCAATCTCGCTAAGCTCAGGTCATAGTTGTCTGGTAAAAGTTAGTGCTGTTCCTTTAATAGTAAACTAACAGAGTATCTTCCATCTTGAAAGGTGACGTTCTTCAAAAACGATTCGTGGACTGTTTCTTTTTCTCGTATACCAATGGACTCGATATCCCACAACTGGTGAAGTAATTCTTCTGCTTCGGGCTTCTCTTGGTAATCTCCGGCGATCTTTAGAACATGTGCTGAAACAAAATTTACGTTAAACAGTTTTTGTTTCTTCGTAGCTGAAATTGGAAACGATAGTACCCATCCGAGACTGCTTTTGCTCGCCACTGGACCGATCTCCTTCTCTTCTATTACAATTTCTCCCGTGAAAAACGACCACATATAATCTGCTCCGATCAGCAACTGGATTTCCATCTCTTCGTTACCGTTGTTACAATCAGTCAAGTGAGCATAACAACGTTTCGCTCGGTCGATTTCTTGACTAGAAATTGGCGCACAAATATCAGACACAACGTAGGCTTCCATTCTGGTGGAGGAATGTCCTCCAATATCTCCGACGGTGAATTTAACTATATCACAAGTTTCCGTACGAACGATCTCATTACTTACGAATGTTTTTATTACCATCGACTCCTTAGCTATTGCTGCTAATTTCAGTTGATCTCGCAACCCTTCTTTTAATTAAACTTTTCTGACTTCCCGAGTCGAAGATAACTCTAACATGAACCCGCGAATTTGGCTTTCTTAATCCAACGAAAGTTTCCGCGGTTGCAGTAAAATGGAGTTTCGTGAGCCAACGTATAGTGTGCTGGAGTGGTTGGGCTTTTCTTCTGGCGATTTTCCAAGGTCGTCGCGTATCTGTTGTTGTTCTCTTTCGCATAAACTAACGTGGTGTTTTCTGGAGCACTTTTGACAAGTTGTTTTCGTTTGGCAATCTCGGGCGATGTGGTTTCGTTGAAGGGATCTAAAACACCGTCCTTGTTTCATTAAAAATTTTTTCTCGCTTCTACGTTGGCGACAATTTTGCATTCCGCTGTTGGGTGTGGCTGTTTACAATAGGTGCAGTTAATTCGCGCTCCTTTTTCTTCTGCTAACAACGCTGCCAGTGTCGAAGGATCTTTGCGCTGATATTTTCTCTCGCGGTTTTCTGGAGGTATCTCGATGGCTTTAATTCCCCTAGATTGTTCGTGGCTCTTGATTTCTTCTTGTAAAAGGCGAAGTAAATCGTCAAGTTTCCAATCTTTGTCTTCTTTAATTTGTCGCTCCAGCAATATTCGAATGTCCTCTGGAATTTTGGTTATCAATATAGGCTCCAAAAGACTACCGTATGATTCAGTGGGAACTTCTTGAGCTTGCAAGCCTCTTACAAGCGTCTCGATTTTGTCGTACATTTGTCGTAGCTTTTTTACCTCGTTTGAAGCGTTCACTGGTGGTATTTTCAGCAAACTATCCTGTAGACCTGCGATTTCCGACGATGCTGAACCTTTCAAAAGACTCTTGAGACAATTAAATTTGTCCACATTAGACAGCTCATCGTTCTTATGAACAGCGCTTTCAAAACAATTCCAAAACGACAGCCAAGGTATTTAATACAAGTTTCGGTAATTTCGCGTGTTTATTTTTCGATTCATTGCTCTGCGTTAAACTCTGTGTCTCTGCGATTAAACTGCCTCCGTTGTTTTCTAGTTGTTGCTGTAATTTGCTCCGCGACAACACACTGTCGATCTCTACAATAGCTCCATAAATATTCCCGGTAAACTCTCCGGACTCTTCTATTTCGCTCGTAATTTCGCCGTCATCTTCAATAACTTCAAGTATTTCTTCGTCTAAGGTTTTCAGTTTCTTTAGCCTCTCTTCTAAGGTAATCTTGAGTTGTCTCAATCGATTCTCATTCGGCGGTTCATAATTCTGTATTACGCTTTTCAAATTTCCCAGTATTTTCGAAGCGTAAGCTCGGTGTCCTTGGCGTATTTTCTTCTTTTTCGCCACAGATTTTTGACAAATCTTCTGTCTTTTGCATCAATTTATTTCTATATTTTACGCTTATGTTTACACTGAACACCCATAACAACTCCTCTTATTAATAAAAATGTAAATTTCATGTTATAGTGTCATTACTATTAAAGCAATGAATGTCAATAAATCCGGTTAAATTAATGTTTATCTATTGGAAAAATGAAATGAAATTGATAGTACTCCTTGAATTTCGATTTAGCGTGGATTTTAAATACGGACCTAAATAGAAATTATGTTCTGAACGACGTGAGTTCGGATGCAAGCTTTTCACCCGAGCTGCATCAGCATTTCATAACACTAAGGCTGTTTGGGGCACGATTTCCTGTAGTTTAGTGTAGTGTTTATCACGTGCGCTTTACACGCGCAAAGTCCCCAGTTCAATCCTGGGCACAAACATTCATCGTATAAATTTTTACACCTCTTCAAATAATTAGAATTAAAATATGGTGGCCAATATAAAAGTTCGTTAACCATGTTTCTGTAATCTAGTGGTCATCACGTGCCCTTCACACGCGCAAAGTCTCCAGTTCGATCCTCAAAAGAAACATATAGCTACTTAATGTAAAATTTTGACAGTTTTTGCAAATAGGTTTGTTTAACGGTAATATGCATATAGGAACAATGCGTTTATAAATTTTACCATATTTCTTGATTTTGCAAACATAACATGTTGACGTAATAATAATAGTCAAGATTAGTTATATTTACCACATTACTCCAAAGATTTTGCTAAAATATCAGCAGAAAATATTCTTGAATGCAGACTTTTCGTTATGCATGTTACATTACCCATATAATTTCGTTATCAGTTATATTTACGCTACTGCTAACATCAAATGAGATTTAGTCAATACTCCATCAAATTTAATGTAAACAATTTAATTTCATTTTTGCTTTACTAACAAACGGTTCGGTAGAGTAATGTTATTTTCTTCTAAGATATACGATTGATAGGTCAACTTGATTTTCTTCAGAATAATATTACTGTGCACATAAACCACAAAATTAAAATTCATATCTTAGCATTTTTGTCAAACGTAATGCATTTATTAACATGCACAGCGTAGTGGTTATCACGTTCGCCTAACACGCGCAAGGTCCCCAGTTCGATCCTGGGTAGAAACTTATGCGCGCTATTTCCTTTTGACATTATGAAAATTAATAGAGGCTTATAACTGGATTTGGGGGAGAAATACTACACCTTAACTTGCAAGCCTTTAAAATATATCTACGCTGTAGTGATCTAATGAGAATGCATGTTACAAATAGTTACTCCACAATCGTCAGTAATATCCATTATTACATCAACTGAAGAGACAAAAAAAAATTATTAAAAACTCCCCCCCCAAATTTCAGACAGGAGCTAGTGGGATTCGAACCCACGCCCATATTCATGGAGCAGAACGCCCAGGAATCCCACAAGTACGGAAGAAGTTTTCGCACTTAAGCCTGGCGCCTTAGACCGCTCGGCCATCCCGACTGTTGGCGAGAGGCCTCAACCAAACACTTATGCTATTTCTGCGATCAATACATGTCTTTTTTCTTTAAACTGGGGCAAGTTGGTCACATTCACGATTGAAAGTATTGGAAAAATGAAATGAAATCGATAGTACTCTTTGAATTTCGATTTAGCATGGATCTTATAGATACGGATCTAGAGAAAAAAATGACGTGAGTTCGGATGCAAGCTTCTCATCTGAGCTGCATAACTTTTTCATAACATTAAGGCTGTTTGGGTTACGAGTTTGTGTAGTGTAGTGGTTATCACGCGCGCTTTACACGCGCAAAGCCACCAGTGCAATCCTGGGAAGAAATATGCGTCGTATGAACTTTTACAACTCTTCAAATAATTATAATTAAAACATAGCCTATATAAAAGTTCTGTTGTTAACCAAGTTTCTCTAATCTAGTGGTCATCACGTGCTCTTCACACGCGCAGTCTCCAGTTTTTGCAAATAGGTTTGTTTAACGGCAATATGCATAGGAACATTATTTTCCTAATTTACAGCGTTTATATATTTTACCATATAACATGTTGACGTAATGATAATAGTCAAGATTAGTAGTATTTACCACATTACTCCAAAGACTTTGCTAAAATATCACCAGAAAATAATCTTGAATGCAGACTTTTCGTTGTGCATGTTATGGGTGTTTTACCGGAAACTAAAACACTCATATTTTCCATATTTCACTAATGAAATATGAAAAAAATATGTAATGCGTGTGCTTCCTCGCGCGACCGTTTCCTCGCGCGGTTGTCAATAATAATTAATATTAATAATAATAATAATAATAATGAAAACTTTATTGAAACAAATGTTTTTGTTAACATTACATACAATTGTAAATCTCACTATATATTAGGTAATTTACAATTGGCTACACGAATCGCAGGTTACTATATATGTTACTACATGAACTATTTACAATATATCAGAGAAAGAATTATAGACAAATGACAATACATATTAAAAGTTAAGCAGTTCAGGATTGGTCCACTCCTTGTTTCTACAGCAGAAAACAGAATATGTCGTTCTTACAACTTTCCATTAATGCACCCTTTCCTGTTTTAATAAACGCGTGCTTTACCGGACAATATTGCAAAGAAACATTATCAAATAATAATAATAATAATAATAATAATGGAAACTTTATTAATTACGATCAATGTTTACATACTACAGTGATAAACCTCTCTTTACAGGTAGTTTACCAGTGTCTACTTGAATTAACTCTATATATATGACAAAAATATTAGTATGACATCAGTTGTGGGTTATCCCATTCTTTGTTACGTTTACAGAATATATAATATGACCTGACACAAGTGTTAATAATTTTCCTAATGAAGTACTTTCTACACTGCTAATCAAATTTCAGATCTTTCAACATTTCAACAAAGTCCAGCGATGATTGACTGAAAACTCCAGTGAACTGATAGATAAATTTACAAATTTTACTGTTTCATACGTTTTGTTCTGTTCGTTAATTAGTTGTTGATATTTTTGTCTTTTACGGGTTACATTAGTAAGCAGATTAGATTCAAATCCGACAGTAAGTTCGAGTATATAAATACATTTGTTTGAATTGTTACTAAAAGATCAGGACGTAAGCTATCCCCGGTGATAACAGATGGACTGATGTAGCCAGGAACGTCAGCGCAAGGTTTGAATGTTTATCGGATTTAAGTGTGGATGCGATGAAGTTAAGCACAGAATCATGTTGCCACGTAAAACGTCCTTCACTTAGGTAGGTCTTGCAGCCAGCAACGACGTGAAGTAATGTTTCGGGTTTCAGACAGAATGAGCATTCGGATGTTGATGATATTCCTCATTTCAAAAGGTTTTTGCGAGTCGGAAGCGTGTTATTTATATACCGGATGGTCAAGTTAAATATGTTCTTAGGAAGTTTACTTTGGACTGAGGACCATATGGAGTTGAAGGAGAGGGTCGAATATTTCATGATGGTGGAGAAGAATGAACCTTGTAAAACTAGGTGATTTTGAAGCTTTTCTTCGTGTTCTTTCCTGATTGTGCTTAATCAGTTCCTTAGTGTTTTTGTATGTGTCATATTGTACATTTTTGTAATTACTGGTGTCCCTCCATAGGTTTTGTACGTATTTATTTGGCGATGATTTTAAAGCATTTCGAGAGACAGTTTGACATTGAATGAATTTAGTCGAGGGAAGAATGATATTTAAACCAAATTTGTTATGTTGAAGTAGGACATTACTATAAGAGTTGCAGAAATAGGAAGTTTCAGCCAGTTTCGGATATATTTCGATGTCATATTATCTAGTTTTTCATTTACCCAGGTTTTACCTATATTAGAAACAGTGAAGTGCCAAGAAATTTTAGAAATTACATAGCGACTGTACAACAGAATCTTGTTTCTCGGATGTAATGGTAATTCGTCAACTTCATTTAGGATATTAGTAAATAAGTAATATATTTCAGATTTGGGATCTTCGTCAGACATGTTGAAGTCAAAATAACAACCTAGGTAGCGGAAAGATTTACCGATTTCAACACGTGGCACGAGGAAGTTATTTACAAATAGTTTGGGAAGATATTGAATGGATTTTGTTACTTCTTTCTTAATACCAAATGTTGAACATTTATCTACACGTATGATCATATTGGCCCACAGACACCAGATCGTAAAGCGGTTAAGAAGCATCTGGTTTTCTCTTTCTTGGCCACTAGTAACGGCCGCATCATCTGCAAACTGAAACCAATGGAATGGATTTAATGGAATGCCATTCTCGCTCAATTTCCAAAATCCAAGTTGACGGTATTTTTCTGATTCAATGTGTAGGATGAAAGTATTGAAAGACATATTGAATAAAATAGGGCTGAGACAATCGCTTTGGAGGACGCGACGACCAACTGTGATAAAAGGAGTGTTAAATTGAAATGTTTTATTGCGAAGACATGATGTGAAGACCTTAAGTGGGATAGATTCAAGAGTAATTGGTCGAAAGTTTGCCGACTCGTCCGTTTCTCTTTTCTTATGTATAAGTATTGTGCATGCTTTTTTCCATTCAGATGGCACAACGCCGCATGACCAGGCTGCATGGATTATCTCGGTTAAGTAGGTGCGTAGATACGGACAGCGTTTAAAAGAGATTATAGATAATTGGTCAAGTGGACATGGCGAGCCAGACGGTTTCATTTTACGATGATGTTTGTAATCTCTTGATAGGTCAGGGGGTCAAGATTAAAAGGAATTTGTGGTTAATCAAATTTTGGACATAATAGGGACCCATGCGTCTGCGGATATTGACCACAATAATATGATTAATAAAAACTTCTGGGGTTACGTTAAAAGATTTTTCAAAAATAATACCAGCTCACTTCTTTCATTTAATCTGGCACAATGTATATCTTACTTCACTAAAACATTCTCAGCAATTAATTAGACTTATTGAGAAGGTTGCGCAGTTTCTTTGCCACGAATTTGATCTCTAATATATCTCCGTTTTCTAATTTTAATTCTTTAAAGCTTTTTTTATTTCTTTAGTTGAAAAGGTTTCATATTTTCTTTTGAATTGAACATTGTTAGTATTGTCAACATGTCCAAAACTCTCACTGAAATTATTGTAGACTACCGTTGCCATGGTGTTGATGTTGTTATTTAAATCATGCGGTGTGATTGGATGATTTCAAAAAGTCCATTTAAAAAGTCGTTAGCAGTTGACCATTGTGATGGCGATTTGGCAAGTTTACTCCTTTTTTTAAGTCAGGGAAATTTTCTTGGTGGTTTACAGGTGATATTTCTGAGTGATCTTGATTTTCATTATCCTCATTCTGATGTTCGTTTAATGCTTCGGTCATTTGTTGTTGTAATTCGTCTTCAAGATCATCAATGACTCTGCAGCTTCGTTGGTGCATTTTAAGACCGCGAGCCCCTTTGCAGACTTTACCACAGCAGCATCTAACTGCTTTACAAGATTTTACCTGCAGACATTCTTGTGCGGGGATTTCCACAGCAGGATTAACATTTACCGTGCTTTCTTGCTCATATCCCACTTTGCTTTTACAGCGCCATGAGTGCCGCCCCAACGATGCAAATTCCTTACCGCAAAATCCACATATTATAAGCTTTGAAAATAATGCAAGCAAGCTTGCAGGAATCATTATAGATATAATTATTAATAATATAAAATCCGAAATATTGCATTAATATTTTAATTCAAGTAAGATTTTCTCACTGAAACTAAGGACATGTACAGAGAGCGCCTTTACGCCACTTCTCGATGTCAATATATATACTAGAAATTATTATTATTTTTATTATTATTGGTTTATTTGCCCAAAAAAAAAGAAAGATTAGCTATTTACAAGATATTAATAAAATAAAGTCGGCGAGGAGACCTCAAGAAGCTTAGAGCTTGTGTAAAGAGGCCACCTCATACATGCATGCAGAATCCCCGCCCATTTGAACCAAACAATTTACTCCCCAAGAGTTATTGTAACATGAAGTACTGAATCGACCACTGTTACCATGGTAACACGTAACACTGTATATTTCTTTTTTAATTTGTAGAAAATATTGATATTGTGTACTTTTAACTATAAATTTATCACTTATCAATTGCCCAACTATATAAAGTGGGTATGCTATTATGTACTCTTTTAGCTTTGATATACTGTTACATTCAACCTTACACGTTTAAAAAACGTTTCGAAATTTTCATAAAACTTCAACTGCTTTTCGACCAGTATTTTTATCAGTTCAGCACTTGCTTTTGAAATGAAGTTTTTGAGATTTAATATGTTGTTTATTTTTCTATAACGTATTTGAATCAATACGAAAATGCTTTTAAGATCAATCAATGTTATATTGACCACACAGAATGATCTACGCATTTTCAAATTCACAAACTCTATACTGTATGCTACAAATCGGCAAAGCAAGTATGCAAAATAGGCACTTACCCGTTTAAAACGCTCCTATTTCGGTCTTTCGACTTTTTTTCTTCTTGTGGATTTGTCCTCTAAATACTTTATCTTGTTTCGGATACTTTTGATTGTATTTATTATGTCCTGACTCCTGAGTATTATAAAATGAGTGCAAAACTATTTTTGAAAATTTTGCAAAATGGCAGTCTTCTCTCGGTGACTCGGTCTGAACTCGCGCATGCGCATAACTTAGAAATTGGCATTTGCATTCCGCTATGTTTTCACATGTGTAAATATCCCAGCGGAATTAGTATCCTCGCACGGCGCTTCGCACCGGTTCGGGGATAATGATAATAATAATAATGGAAACTTTATTAATGAATTTTTTAGATTAAATATACAATTGTAAATCTCACTTATATAAGGTAATTTACAACCGGCTACTAGAATCAATAATGACTATAATACTCTATATACACAACATAACATATAGCAAATACACAGCACAAATTTCGAAATGTTAAAAATTCTGGATTTGTCCATTCCTTATTTCGACAACAAAATATATAATATTATGTTGTTCTGATCGCAATCGTCGTCATTCGTTTGATGCAGAATTTTAGGTGATTCTTTTCGAAGCCAAGATCTTTGAGCATTTCTATGAATGTCGAACATTCGTTTGCAAAGACACCAAGAGAGACAATCGATAGATTTATAAATTTAACTGATTTAAAATGATTACGTTGTTCCCTAATTAATTCGAAATATTTACATTTTTTGCGTTTAACGTTATTTTGGATATTTGATTAGAATGAACCAGCAGTTAGTTCAACAATATAGAGACATCCACTTGATGTTGATAGAAGCAAATCTGGACGGTAGGTGTCACCATTGATGATGGATGGGCTTTTGTAACCTGGAAGATCCACATAAAGACATGAGCCGCTGACGGTTAGTAGGTTCGTCGCAAGGAAGTTTAAAATAGAGTCATGCCTCCACGTGAATCGTTCCAGATACAACTAGCTGGCAACCCGCTACCACGTGTAAAAGTGTTTCATGGGCTAGGCAATGGGAACAGTCTGACGTTGGTAATATACCCCATCTTGCAAGGTTTTGGCTCGTTGGAAGAGAGTTATTTATGTATCGTACGGTAAAATTAAATATATTTTTCGGCAGATTTGATTCTGATGCACACCACATTTTCGTCAGCTGTGAAAGAGAGAACTTTGTAATATTAGTAAAGAAAGAGCCTTGACAGGTTAAACGATTATTGCGAAGTCTATCCTCTTGTCCGGAGCGAAAGTCCTTAAGAACTTGTTTGGTGGAGTTATAGAGATCATACTGAATATTTTTGTTGTTGCTAGTTAACTTTCAAAGTTGATTGGTTTCGTTGTTTGGAGATGTTTTAAGAGCTGTGCGGAGACCGGTTTGGCATTGGATGAATTTGATGGATGGAGGACAAATGTTGAGGCCAAATTTGTTTCGGTTAGAAATACAGTGCTAAGTGTTCCAGATATGGGTATTTCAAGCCATTTACGAATAAAACTGTTCACTTTAGAATCAATATTTTCGGTGACCCAAGTTTTCGACAGACTAGTAATAGTAAAATGCCAGGATAATTTAGATAAAACATAAAGACTATGAAGGAGTATTTTATTTTTTGGATGAAGTGGTTTGGAATGAATATCAGTCATTAGTTCGTCGACAAGAGAGGTTAGTTCAGACTTATGTTGTTCATCAGACATGTTGAAATTAAAGTATCTTCCCAAATATTGAAAACAATCAACAATATTGATCGCTGGAATTAGTTTGTTACTAATGAGGAGTTTTGGTAGATATTGGGTTGATTTTGTCAGAGCTTTTTTGACGCCAAAGGTACTACATTTATCAACCCGAATTATCATGTTGGACCATTGACACCAAATAGAGAACCGGTTCAGAAGATGTTGATTTTCCGATTCTTGACTACTTATTACGGCAGCGTCATCAGCAAATTGAAACCAGTGGTTGGGATTGAGAAACTGGAAGGAGAATCCAAATTGACGATATTTTAAAACACATATTGAACAGAAGAGGACTAAGACAATTACCTTGCAGCACGCCACGACCAACTGATATGAAGGGGGTACGGAATTCAGATGTAATTATTGAAGTTTTAAAATCAGTATAATAAGCTGTTAATAATAAATATAATGTGTTCCGGGATATGATGGTAGTCAAGTACGGATGTGATTAGATTGTGATTAACTTCGCCAAAAGCATTCTTGTGGTCAAGTAGAGTGATGACAACAGAGCGTTGTTTGATCCGTGCTTTATTAATAATGTTAGCCATTTGTGCAGTGTGTTCTAGAGTTTCAGACAGGTTAGGTGGAATCCTTTTTGTATATTATGTTCTGCAAAGTTATTAGTAATAATAATAATAATAATAATAAAAATAATAATGCGGTCGTCCAGTGTGGGTAAGAAGATAACGATTGACCGTAGACAGTCAAGGCTACCTGAAATGTACAAAAAGAACTTCGACGTTCCGAACAAAACCTTTGCTCAACAAACAAAGTTTTTCCGCGTGATGCCCATACCACGATTGCACAAGTTATTGAAGGTAAAACAACTTTGAAGTAGCATTCCAGTTTTGCGTTAAGTGGTAAGAAATATAATGATTTGCTTCATATACTGGTAATGTATTTTAAGATTTCGTAAGAAATGCGAATTACGGATTGATTTCAAATTTGAATAATTCTGAAGTAGTAATAATGTTTTGACCTCTTTTTTCCGCTTAACTAAAATCTCGCGAGACTTGCCGCACGTAAGGACATTTTCTCGCTATTATTTGGTTGTTAAAGCTGTTATCTGCTACACGCATTTATCATGGACAAACCATTGTTTAATAAATCATTACCTGCAAAGCCTGCACAGAGTAATCAAAATATCTGCAATAACAATCAATACTGCAAGATTTTGTGATGAAACCGAACTAAAACAACTGCAATCGTTTTGATGTTATATAGGTAAGACTTGCACGTGTACTTATAATATCATTTTAATCAATATATATGCCTACAACAATTTGCATAAAAGTTTTATCGTCTTAAAATCAAGTGCATGCCGATGTGTACACTAAAACACGGAAGTACATCACTGAATGTATTGCAAAAAAATTTTGAGTTCTCATTTGCTTTGTGCGTTATTGAGCTGCACGCCTCATTCTTAGCAATCAGGAAAAGCGAGGGCAACTACTTTTTTTTATATGTGTTAGGTTAGAATTGTTATCCAGAAAAAGTATGAGCGTATTGTATATAAATACACTACATTCAGTTGAGATTACAAGTATAAATCTATGAGTAAGACGATCCTGGTCAATGAGCATAATCCAGTACCTCTGAAAATTGAATCTTGAGTTTTGTTGTCGAGTTTCTACTCGACTCAGAATCGACAGTAACGTTAGTGACAATTAATTATAGGATATTCGTCAAGACTGTAGAGAGCACAGACATGTATAGGCTCTTGATTGCCATGACTGGCATGAGTTTAATATTTCTGATATCCTTATAATTGCATATTTTTTGAAGTTTCGCCTGCAAAATATATTATGGATGGTCCATTTACGATAACGATCTTAATAAATCATGCAGTTTCTTGCTTTCGCAGTAAAGAGAACGTTTGCTTAATACTCAGTACAACCGTATATAGATAAAAGCCATCGTTGTCACATACTGTAGCAAATGCAATATACTAGCTATATCAAGCGACGACTAGGCCTAGTGGCATACAGCAACAAATATTAGTATTTTTTGGGTATAGAAAATGCAGGCTTTTAGAACATTTATGTACATAGAAACTGCTATATCATGAGAAAGTTGTTTTCTTTAATATCATATTTCAATGATATTTAATTAATGAATAGGAGAAGGGGATTTCCCCTAAAACGTTTCATAAATTAAAACAATTTAAACATTTTTGACGGCTTCAGCATGCCAGTCTGGACATGAAAGCTTGTTCTGACGCGTAAATGTTGAATGACGTTCATTCTTTCTCGAAATAGGAGATTTGTATGGTCACAAAAACAAGGTTGTGGGGACATCTAATACTATAATTATATACTATATTAAAATTTATCTGGTTACCCGTCGGCGTTGGGACGCGTACCAAATCAGCTGTTTGTTTTAACATGAAATGCTTTCATATATTCAATTGTATAGTCTTAGATATAGGTTAATTCATAATATAGTTATGTTTTTATATGTCTAATTCTATGATTATGTGATGCTTATGTTTTATTTGTCTATTGCCATACATTTGATATGCATGCAAAACGAATTTAGACTGTATACACAGCATTATATATTACACGGCGCGGTTGCGAAAAAATTATATAGGCAGAATAAGTTGGACAAATATTGCTCATAAACACTTATTAACTATGTAACCAGAACTGAAATGTAACCAATCAGATTTTGGAAACTTGCGATTGCAGTTTTAATATTTGAACAACTTAAAGACTAAATACACTTACCGTAATTACTCGTTTCCTGGCAACCCCCAAATGAGCGCAGCCACCAAACACACGCCAAATATAAGGCAAATCGCCTCGATTAAGCATAGCATTTATTCTAATAACCGCCAAATTCACAACAATGAGCCGCTTATAAATTGGAGACTAAGAGAAATGCAATCATATGGTCGAACGTACAATCCAGATGTAAAATTAATTAATGATATTGTTTATTTTGCATGGTAAAATCTGCATTTGTAGCAATTTGTTAAGCCGACACGCCGACGAATTGAGTAGTGCAATGAATTATAGTTCAGAACGGATTTGCAAACAAAGGGCACATTAATGATACTTAGAAATTTGCAAAAACTTAGAAATTTACTTGAAAGTAAGCAGCTAAGAATATGAAATTGTGGCATACGACCAACACGGTGTCGCATGATTGAAATAGCTGTACATTACTTATTACTCGCCTGCGTTACGTTTGGGATCGCGGGTGGAAAGTCAGGCCGTTACTATCGTAACAGAAGGTAGTCACAAAAATGTAAACAAAAGAAACGCATATTTGTGCTATTCGGTTGTAACCTAGGTACAAAATACACATTTTGACTGGAGGATATAATGTATAACTTAAAACCTTGTATGGAAAACACTTGGAAGGTAAAATAATTCACCACAAAAGATATATCAAACAATTCGCTATATGTTTTACAAGTATAATTGCATGACAACGTTAGCAACATTTAGCAACTCGCCAACTCCGGCTCTAACTCTTTAGCAGCTATTGTATTAGCCGTATTCATCTTAGCTATAGAGGACGAAAAACTCGTTTCAGACGAGAACTCATCATGATGTAAATTCGGTAAAGGACGGGTTTTCATTGTCAACTTTTCCATCCAATCAAAAAAAAAATTTCCCGTCCAAACGAAGGGAATATAGACGAATTATCCGGGTAAGTCAAAGACGATATATGTCGATCGATCTTGATACTGAAAATAGAACACCAAATGCGAGGCGATACGAAACATATAGAAAGACAAGCAGAGGTTTTCTTTTGCTCATATGGAAAGCTTTAGGTCAGTTTTTTTGTTAGTTATAGTGTAATCAAACAGAACATTCTCGCAAAGCTTTCTTTGCTTACAACATGGTTAATACATCGCCTTCGGGAAGTTTTGCAGTCTCCTCGGTAAATTAACATTATACAATTTTTCAAGTAAAGAACAACTCTCTTTTTTGCAAAACAGCCATAATTATCAACAAATACCATTTGTTGAAAATGATTTTCGTGTGGCCCACGACCCATGTATGATTGAGGGATTTCGGGGGTCGGATTCGGGCAATGGGAATGAGGAATCACCGCGGGGAATCGGGGAATAGTCGCTGGAGCCTTGGAATGGCCGGGCATTTATACACTGTATTTCATTGCACCATAACTATTAAATCTATTTACCATAATACTGGATAGTGTAGTGTATCCAATTTAGATACTTCTGGTGTATCCAATTTAGCTTATAGTTAGGTATATAACCAGGCCTTTTAGAGCTTGGTCGGGGTTATGAACTTATGGTTATTATTATTTTGAACAGTTAAATTGGCGGTTGCCAAACTTATTAAAGTATATATTTAATCCGTCTCCATCGGAGTTCCATTTCAATGCATAAGAGTATACAACATTGGCGACGAGGATAAAAATAACTCATAGAAGAGTTTTACACAAAAAGAATAGGCAATAAATGGAAGAAAACGATAGTAATCGTATCAAAACTTTTGATTGTTTTGGAAACCCCGAAAGTATAGGTTTGATATGGAAACGGTGGTTATCTGGGTTTGAATTATTTGCTGATGGCAAAGGCTTGATTGTTACTGCAGATAATGCGACAGTTAGACAAAGAAGACGGGCTTTATTGCTGCATCTAGCGGGGTCAGATGTTCAAGATATATTTTCAACGTTACCAAATACAGGCGAAGTTAAAGATTATACGAATTTATCTTTCATTTATATTTCATTCCGAAAGTGGACACAACTTATGCAAGACATTGTTTTAGGAAATTATCTCAAGCACCGGAAGAAACAGTGCGCCAATTCGCAACTAGATTGGGACGATCTGCAAGAGACTGCAATTATGGAGAAGAAACAGACAACCAAATACGTGATGAAATTCTGTGTAAATGTGCAAGTTTGTATATTAAGAGAAAGCTTTTAGAGGAAGGCCAAGGACTCTCCCTTGCCAGAACACTTGAAATTGCTGAAAAATGTGAAAAAATTAAACTCGCAGATGGCTACCATGTCTTCAACGGCGAAACAAGATGGTACTGAAGTTGTCAATTATATGAAAGAAAGGAAAGGCAACTGGCGTGACAAGAAACCGCAAGTTAGTCATGATAAGACCTGCTATAGATGTGGTAAACCTGGACATTTCGCAAAAGATTCAAATTGTCCCGCAAGAGGAAAAGTTTGTCGAAAGTGTGGATTAAAAGATCAATTCGAAAGCCAATGCAAGACAAGATCTAAACAAGAGAAAAGTGGCAACCATCAACATCAGCGACATCATCAACATAGGAATACTGCTAACATGGTCAACCCAGAGCCAGAGGAAGAAAACCCAATATATGCATTCATTGTTGGAAGCACTGAACCGGAAAGAGTTGGGGTTACTGTTGGGGGATGTCAACTGAACATGATCATTGATTCTGGAGCAAGTGTTAACATTGTTGGTAAACAAACATGGGAGTGGCTGAAAAAGAACCGTATTGTGTGCACGTCATCACGTACAGAAAGGAAACTTTATATCATCTCTGCCAAGTGGTCTTTCATGCTGGCATTTTCGCTAAACAAATACTCTGGCTGGATAGAAACTCAAGTCGAATGGTTTAAACGAAAGGCAAGCAATGTATAATAAGCGTTTATCTTTCTCAATCAAGCGAAAGTATAGAATATCGGTATTGCTCTCGGGTTATGTTGTGCTATGCCTATATGAAAATTTATAGGAACAATAGCTTTATATCAATATTGGCTAATTGCATTTTGTATCTCAGATTGGAGTTATGGTTTTTGTTCTTGACCGAAAAATACATTTAAATAATATATAAATGGATTCGTTTCTAAACCAAGCTCTGTATCATTCATATTATAAACTGCTTCAAGTGTTTTTATGCAGAAAACAATCCTGTAGAGTCTGAGAGTAGTATGGAGCACAAGTATACACCATATTAAAATGGTGTATGCCAAGTTTGACTAGTTGTCAATTCTCACATTTGAAATTTTTATTATATAGAGACTAAAACATTGAAAATAGAAAACATTAAGACATGTCATCCTGATCCACTGGTGCTGACCGCTTTGATGGCAGAGAGGTCCTGTATTATAGAAAGTGACTTGTCGAAGTGACTGTATCATTGAACAATAAATTCTCTGTTCCTTTTCCAAAGTAGATGAACATTTTGTAATCATATGAACATGAATAGCTATGTGACTCACATTTTTAATAGTGTGGTATAAAAATTAGTTGTTTTAACAAAGTATGGATAAACTGATAATTATCTTTTTACTGTACTATGCCCATGGTCTTCCCTCACCAGATTAAGACCCCTAGTAAATTCTGGTGAGCTGATCTCTTCTCTTGTAATATTCCATAGTCTAACATTTTCAGGGTTTCTTGTAGAAGGGAGAGAAGGCCATGGGTGGGGTTGGCAAAATGTTGACCTTTTCCATAAAGTATACATTACATGTATGCAAATTAAGTGTGGAAATATATCACTTTCCCATATACATAAGAGTACCATAGACTGCAACTGGTTGTATTGTGTGTTCTGTTGGTTGTTCTCATGCATTTCCTTGTTGGTAACAAATACTGGTCATTAAATATTGGTGCTTGGCAATTTGGCTTCTTTGAGGTCATTTCAAAACCACCAAGATGGTTGACATGCTACTTCATGTTTCATAAAAAATGCACAGAGTTCTACTAATTAACCCATTGAAGGTGGATAATGCTTCCCTTGACAACTAGAATTATCTGGTGTTAGACAGAGTATCATAGGCATAGGAAGCCACTTCAAGTTGGGGGGCACTTTGTCTTAAGGACACCTCTTCTATTAGAAAAGGGCACTTTTTCCATTGTTTTAGCTGATGATAACTATCATATTCAAGTTGATGATAACCACATATTCTAGTTGATAAAGATTATATCAGAGTGTTATAGTAAATAGAGAGTCTTGTTTAATCACCAGTGAATCGCAGTGATGAAACTATCCACTTTAATACATAGGAATGGAATGAAGTAGTGTATTGGATTGCTGTGGAAACCTCACTGTGTCTCCTCGATGTGAAAGAAGAAAAAACTATTTAAAAGTTTGCAAATCAAATTTTGATTGAGCTCATACAACTTTGTCCCATGTACTTTTTACAATTTTAGTATCATATCTGCATAAAAACACTTGAAGCAGTTTATAATATGAATGATACAGAGCTTGTTTTAGAAACGAATCCATTTATATATTATTTAATGTATTTTTCGGTCAAGAACAAAAACCATAACTCCATTCTGAGATACAAAATGCAATTAGCCAATATAGATATAAAGCTATTGTTCCTATAAATGTTCATATAGGCATAGCACAACATAACACATGCCTCCACCACCCATGGCAACGTCAACAGAGCTTCAACCACAAGACTTGACCACCACATATTCTCAAAAGGTGAATGGAAACGAGCACGCCTGTTAGACCACCCTAGAGTCAAAGTCACGATCTCCGTTGCCAAGTCAGCCGCACCTAGAGTCACCAGCCCCACCCATGCCCGGGCCACAACACAGAGGTCTCAGCAGTTGCCGACACAGGTGCACAATCTGACTGGTGGTCCCTGACTGATTTCCTTGCCTGTGGATTCTCCCGCGACGATTTACGGCCGGTTAGTCTTAGCTTGTCAGCTGCCAACCGCTCTCCTATCTCCATTGACGGAGCGTTCTTTGCAAAGATCACAACGCAACGCAACAGTGCCAAAGTGGCGTCGTGCCACTCTATGGTTTATGTTAGCAGCTCTGTCCAAGCCATGTATTTGTCATACGAGACATTGCTAAACCTCGGCCTGCTCGCAAATGCCTTCCCATCTACGGACAATGCAGGCAGCCCCAAAGAAAGGATCCACATCACCGACTCTGATGCATCATCCGCACCTCCATCCATCAACGTCACGCGGTCACTCAATGGTGGTTGTCATACGCCGAATACCCCACAAGACACATGCTCGTGCCCCCAGCGTGAGGTTACCCCACCACGCCCATCGGCCCTGCCTTTCCCCTGTACACCAGAGAATAACGAACGTATGAAAGCATGGCTCCTTGCTAGATACTCCTCGTCCACATTCAACACGTGCCCACATCGGGCATTACCATGCATGGAGGGCCCACCGATCGAGATGCACGTTGACATGGCCGCCACACCGAAGGCCTGCCACACACCAGCCAACATACCCCTACACTGGCAGCAGCAAGTATACAACGACCTCATCCGTGACGAAGCACTTGGTGTCATTGAACGTGTGCCTTACGGAGAACCTGTGTCCTGGTGCCATCGGATGGTGGTAACACGGAAGCACGACGGGTCTCCATGTCGCACGGTCGATCTCTCGCCACTAAACAAATTTTGTAAGCGGGAAACATTCGCCATGGAGTCACCCTTCCACCTCGCACGTCGCATCCCCAAGGACACGTGGAAAACAGTCACGGATGCCTGGAACGGCTACCACAGCGTCCCGCTTCGAGAATCAGACCGCCCTCTTACCACCTTCATCACGCCCTTTGGCCGTTGGCGCTACTTGAGAGCACCCCAAGGCTTCCTATCATCAGGGGATGGATACAATCGTCGTTTTGACGCCATCCTGTCGGCTCTTGTGCGCAAGGAACGCTGCGTGGACGACACAATCCACTATGACACCGACTTGGAGCAGCATTGGTGGAGGACCATAGACGTGCTCACACGTGTTGGACAAGCCGGAATTGTGTTAAACCCAGACAAATTCCAATTTGCCAAACGGAGCGTAGACTTTGCCGTATTCAGAGTGTCATCCTCGACCATCGAACCACTTCCGAAGTACCTAGACGCCATTAGAGAGTTCCCCCCACCCACCTCCACAACCGATATCCGGAGCTGGTTCGGCCTTGTCAACCAGGTAACCAACTACGCACAACTACGCGATATAATGGCCCCCTTCAAGCCTTTCCTCAGTCCTCGCTGCCCATTCCACTGGACGCCCGAGTTGGAGGCTGCCTTCATAACAACGAAAGAGGCCATCGTGGAAGCCATCCGCAAGGGTGTTGAGATCTTTGATATACACAAGCGGACCTGCCTCCGCCCAGACTGGTCACGACGCGGTATTGGTTACTTCCTTCTTCAACAGCACTGCAGCTGCCCTTCCGGTATACCAGACTGCTGCCCTGGAGGATGGCACATCACCTGGCTGGCTCACGATTCCTCTCATCAGCCGAGGAACGCTACGCCGCGATTGAAGGGGAAGCACTTGCCGTGGCATGGGGTCTTGAACAGACACGCTACTTCACACAAGGTTGCGACAACCTTGTCGTAATCACCGACCACAAACCACTTGTGAAGATCTTCGGCGACCGCACGTTGGACGAGATACCCAACTCGCGACTATTCCGGCTTAAACAACGCACCCTCCCGTGGCGTTTCGACATCAAGCACTTACCCGGCAAGACCAACCTCGCCGCTGACGCAACGTCGAGACACCCCTCACCATCAGGTTCGGCGAACACTGTTTCACTCGGATTGTCCAGTTGCCCTGACTTCATTGAGTCGGCGCTCATGGCTTCCATCCGACACGATGCTCAAGAGCTCGGTACGATCTCATGGCCTATTGTCGCGCAAGAAACAGCGGCCGACACGTCCCTGAACCACCTACTCAAGCTGATAGAGCAAGGCACACAGAGCTTCGACTGCAACGATCCCACACTAGCCACCCTCTGGCCCATCTGCGAATCTGCATATGCACAAGATGGCGTCCTGCTATGCCAAGACCGTGTTGTAGTCCCTCCGTCCCTCCGCCGCCGCGTTTTACAGCATCTACACGCAGCCCACCAAGGAGCGTCAACCATGGAACAACGTGCCCGCGCTATAGTCTACTGGCCAGGGATGTCAAAGGACATTCGCGCAACCAGAGACGGATGTGCAGACTGCAACCGGAATGCCCCTTCACAGGCAGCCACACCACCTCTCCCCACTCCACCACCGTCAACTCCCTTTGAAGCGATTTTCTCTGATTTCTTTGATTATGGAGGACGCCATTACCTCGTAGTAGGAGACCGCCTGTCTGGCTGGGTAGAGGTGCTGAGTTCAACAGCAGGAACCAACCTTGGCGGCTCGGTGGGCCTCGTGCAACACCTGCGCTCGTTCTTCGCAACGTTTGGTGTACCAGAGGAGCTCTCAAGCGACGGCGGCCCGGAGTTTATGGCAAGCCATACTGAGGACTTCCTCCGCCTGTGGGGCGTCAGGCACCGTGTGTCTTCCGTCGCGTTTCCTCAATCCAATGGTAGAGCAGAGGTTGCAGTGAAAACAGCCAAGCGTCTCCTAATGTCCAACACAGGGCCAACCGGCAGCCTTGACCACGACCGTTTCCTGACTGCCATCCTGCAATTGCGCAACACCCCTGATCCCGACTGCAACCTTTCACCAGCACAGATAATTTTTGGCCGCCCCTTACGGGACTCACTATCTTTTGTTAACCGACTGGAGAAATTCTCGAACCCAAACGTCCGCCCTCTTTGGCGTCAGGCATGGGCAGCAAGGGAAGACGCCCTTCGAACACGGATTACTCGCACCACTGAATCCCTGAAAGCCCATTCGCGGCCACTCCGCCCATTAACCTTAGGCGAGAGAGTATTCCTCCAGAACCAAACAGGTGCCAGCCGGACCAAGTGGGATCGATCGGGAACAGTTGTCGAAGCACAAGGCCACGACCAATACAGGGTAAAAGTGGATGGTTCCGGACGACTCACCCTACGCAACCGCCGCTTCCTCCGTGCATATACACCAACGACTCCATCCACCAAGCAGTCACTGACAGCACCACCCCTACCCACCAGCAGCACTGAAAAGCAGGACTCCACCACACCTTCGCCCCACAGTGACTTTGCCACAACCGACGGATACACCAGAACAGACACCAAGTCGCGATACACCTATAGTGAGTCCAACACCGATTGACAGTCCAGACCCACCTGCTCCAGGACTCACAAACGATTTACCACCCACTGTGCCGAACACACTTCTAGCACCAACCTCGCATCCACCGTCATCGGGCCAGTCCTCACGCCCCAGCCGGGAACGTCGACCCCCTAGACGATTCGAACCTGAAACAGGCAAATGGCTAACACATTGAGTGCGTCCACCTATGTAGGGCCATAGAGTTCCGCACTGGGGGGATGAAGAGTTTACACGAAGTACCTGTAGAGGACTGTGTAGCGTAACCGCTGACTGTTAGTGTTTTGACATTTCAATATCGATCTTTCTTGTTTACTTTACAGCAAGGCACTTTTCTACTTTATTGTAAGTCTTACCTTCTCGTTGTATTTATATTTAACTTTGTAATCGTCCTATTCATTGGCATAGTCCGATATGCGTATAGTATGTATGTAGTTATATTTTTATTCATTGTATTTACTTAGGACTCTTTCATCGTCTGTGTTATTAAAATATATCACATATTCGAGAAGGTCATTTCTTCAAAGATGATATACAAACAGTACATTCCGTGCTGTAACGAGTTATGTGTAGTTGGTCAATTGGTACTCAGAGGAACAAGAATTGTAATACCAAAGATATTAAGACCCAGAGTTTTGAGTTTGGCTCACGAAGGTCATCTTGGTATTGTTGGAACGAAACAAAAGCTCCGCAGTGAAGTTTGTTGGCCTGGAATGGAAAGAGATGTGGAGAAATTTTGAAAAGCTTGTTTTGGATGTCAACTAGTTAGTCGCCCTGAACATGTGGAACCTATTAGAACAACCGTCCTACCCAGTGGCCCATGGAGAGATTTGGCTGTGGACTTGTTAGGACGTTACCAACGGGTGAATCAATTCTGGTTGTCATAGACTATTATAGTCGCTACCATGAAATTGATGTAATGAAGTCAACTGTCACATCTAAGATCATTGAGAGACTTGATGAAATCTTCTCGAGACGTGGTTTACCGGAAAGTATGACGACAGATAATGGTCCTCAATTTATTTCCTCAGAATTTAAAGCGTACATGGATTATCAAGGAATTCGACACCGCAAAGTTACTGCAAGATGGCCTCAAGCAAATGGAGAGGTAGAACGTCAAAATCGGTCGTTGTTGAAGAGAATCCAGATAGCCCAAGCTGAAAGGAAAGACTGGAAGAAGGAATTGAGTGTATACCTGGCGTCCTATCGTAGTTTACCTCATCCAACTACTGGTGTAAGTCCTGCAGAATTGTTATTCGGGCTGAAAATACGGACACGATTGCCAGAACTTCGAGATGTACATGTTGAGCTCGAAGTACGAGATCGAGATAATGAACAGAAGAATAAAGGCAAAATGTACGCTGATAACAGGAGAAAGGCATGTTATTCGGATATTCTTCTAGGTGATAAAGTCCTAGTGCAACAAGAACGACAGAACAAGTTTTCGACGCGATTTAACCCTGTTCCATTTACGGTCGTCAGGAAGCAGGGAAACAGTTTAGTCGTTGAGACGCAGGAAGGAGTACAATACTCGCGTAATACATCACATTGTAAGACGTTTTTGGAACACTTAGAAGAGAACTCTCAGCTAGAAATTGATTCTGATTTACCTACTACGTCGAACGAGGTAAATATTGAACAGATGGAAATATTAGAAGAAGATCCTGCACAACTTCATGGAGAAGTCGTGCCTCGTAGAGAAGAAAGAAGTTCGGTAGAACAAGAATACAAGGTTAAAGGAAAAGGAAATTGACTCCTTCTCAGGAAAACATTCCATTAAGACGTTCGGATCGGATTCGAAAGAAACCTAGTTATTTGAAGGACTACACTTAAACATTATTTAGTTAAATTTCTATTTAGAGACTAATTTATTTTATTATATACACAAGCTCTGGATATGAGGTATTCTGTAATCTGTTTGGTTCTCTACTAGCAGGATATTAGCTCATATCCTGCTAGTAGAGAAAAGTAGAAAAATGGCTGGCAGATTTGGACAATTAAATGAAGAGGAAATTCAAGTTTTACTTGAAAAAAGTAGGCCAAAATGTTCTGTTCATATCCAGAGCTTATATATAATAAAACAGTTATTCTACTCACTCTCGTCGTATATGACTGATGGCCGACTCGGCGCTGTCGCGTCTCGTCGGCTATCAGCTCATATACGACTCGAGTTCGTAGAATAACTGTTAAATATATGTCGAATATATTATTGAATATTTTGAATATTATTAAGTATTGCTTATTTAAGTTATGGAGACACTCAGTGAATTGAACTTTAAGTTAAATTAATTTTTCATATTATAAAAGTACTTTGTTTCCAAAAAGGGCAGGAATGTAGTGTATCCAATTTTGATACTTCTGGTGTATCCAATATAGCTTATAGTTAGGTATATAACCAGGCCTTCTAGAGCTTGGTCGGGGTTATGAACTTATGGTTATTGAACAGTTAAAATGGCGGTTGCCAAACTTATTAAAGTATATAATTATTTAATCCGTCTCCATCGGAGTTCCATTTCAATTTATCAGAGTATACAACAGATACTTTATAGTATTAACATAATTTTCACATGTATTTTTTATATAGTCTATTTAATTGATTGCACAATAAGTATAATATAATACAATGATGTCGTAATATAGTATTACTGTAAATCGATATAGGGCCATGAGAACAAAAACAGCAGTGATGCGTAATATATAATAAGAAAAAAAAACTTCACTGCGCGCAGAAATTTAACTCTTTGTCGTTAAGAGTTTTGTTTGATAATTGTATGTTAAAATGACGTATTTGAAAACAAAAGCTAAAGCTCTTTATTTGTCTTTGTGTATGTGAGACACTTGGTATTTAAATACGAGTGAAATATTCTTGTCTTAACAGAGCTATATTCAATTATGTCTGATCACAATACCAAGGGCAAGAATCACGAGACGTCGCGAAATGAAGAATGTTCATTCGAATTGCGGACGAACAAAAATTCCTGGCAACGAATCATCGAACAACTATTGGTGTTTCTTGTCCATCTACACTCAGGTAAATTATTAATTAAATTTAATTGTCAGTTATCACCCTTTCATACTTTCTTCAAAATTTATAACAATAATCAGACCCCATTTGTCAAATCATTTTTAAAGTGTTCAATTAATTAACTGACTGGGGCTTTGCACCATTTAATAGAAATGAGCAGAGTAGCGAGCGAAAATATGTTTTGTACTTAATTAACTGCGTGTGTCAATACTGGCAATAGAGCTTTGTATGAAGTCATTGAAACGTTCATGCATTCCATTATAATTGCAGTTAAATGTTTCAATTCATATATACTTACAACAACCCAACATATACCATTATCAATAGATAAGAAAATCGGCGCAATTACTAACGTCAGCATTACTATGCATTAGCAAAACGCTGAACCTCACATTATAAAGTCAGCAGTATATGTCATAATACATTAATCTACAATATTCGAAATCATTGATCAAATTCCACCGATTCAGTCGATCATTCGTTCTGTCTTCGCCAATACACAGTGTATTTATTAAGTGTATTTATAACGACATGCAGCTTGGCTATGATTTCCTTCATTGTGCGCTGAAATAACTCGGGGGCAGTGGAAATTCCAAAAGGCAATCTGTTGAATTGATACCTGCCGAACGGGGTGTTGAAGGTTGTCAACTTCTTTGACTCTTCATCCAACTTTATTTGCCAGAACCCTGAACTTGCATCTAGAACACTGAACACTTTTGCTTTTGGCAACTTTGCAACAACTTCCTCTATTGTTAACATTGGGTAATGTTCTCTCATAATTGCAGCATTCAGGTTTTTCGGATCAAGACAAATGCGTACTTTTCCTGGTTTAACCACGGTTACCATGCTGGAAACCCATTCAGTTGCTTCACTCACTGGTTCTAAAACTTGAAGCTTCTCCATTCGTTCAAGTTCAGTCTTTACTTGTGTCTGTAATGCAACTGGTACTTTCCGGGGTGGGTGTAGTACAGGTACTACTTCAGGCTTTAACTTGATCTTGTGTTCGCCAGGTAAACACCCTAGCCCATCAAATAGATCTTTATACTGCTCAAAAATATCTTCTGGTTTAAGACCACGAGCAATTTCCTTGGTTTGTGGTACTTCTGGCACGGTTATTAACGATCTGGCCGACACTGTGTCGATTCGTTGCACCAGCTCCATTTCTTCAGCACTTGTCTTCAGGCTTAGCAGAGGAGGTACATCTTCTCGATCAACCACATAGAACTGAAGTTTGTATTCTTTATCTTTATACACTAATGGAACTGTAACTTCCCCCAATGGTTCAATCTTGGTTTTACAATAGCTCACCAACTTTACCTTTCTCTTTTGGATTGGTGGTAGGTCCAGTCGTTTGTAGTGATTCACAGGTAGAACATTGCATTTTGCTCCAGTGTCAATCTTCAGCTTTACAGACTTGTTATTGACTTTCGAGATTATCCACCTTGATTTCATCGACGATTTCAAGTGTTCCAACATAGAATGGCTCGTCTAGCTCTTCTTCAACTTCGTGTACTTTGCCAGGCTTATTTTTCTGTCGGCACATCTTCTCGAAGTGATTCGGTTTCTGGCAGTAATGACACTTTTTTCCATATGCAGGGCATTCTTGTTTCTTATGCTTTCTTCCACACTTTCCACATTGAAGAGCTTTCGATTCTTCATATTGCTGGGCTTGTTTGATATTCTTTGGCTTTCTTCTCTGCTGTCGTCCAAGCATATCTGCTCCCAGCTCTTTATCCATACTTGATAAGGACTTAATTTGAATTTCTGCTAGTTCTGTTGCTCTACATATGTCTACTGCCTTTGTAAGTGTCAAAGTAGCTGCTTCTCTTAGTAGTCTACCTCTAACTGAGTCACTACGTATTCCACAAATTAATACATCTCGAACAAGTTCGTCTTTTAAATCACCAAATTCACAATCCTTAGCTTTTAACTTTAAGGCTGTAACGCAAGCATCGATATTTTCTGACATACCTTGCTTTCTTGTGAAGAAAACGTGTCTTTCGTAGGTTGTATTTTTCAGTGGCTTTAGATATTCGTCCATTTTCTCGATTAAGACTTTCGGATCGTCCTTGTCTTCGGTTTCTGCGAATTCTAGCGACTCCAACTTCTCAATTGCTTCATCTCCTATCAGATTTTTGAGTACTGCAGCTTGGACTTTCTTCGACTTCGCATGAATACCAGTGGCTATGACATAAATTTCATATTTTTGTTTACATCTTTTCCAATTTTCACTAGCTCTTAAATCCATTACAAACACTGGTGGTTTATTTAGAGCTAGAAATTCAGCCATAACTGTGTTTCACCAACCGCTGCCACCATGTAACATATATCGATGTGTTCTGTGAGTCCTGGATTGCGAAGGATTGTATTCACTATATTAGCTAACAAGATTACATAAATTCAAGATGGCTGCTTCTTTATAGCAGCACTGGAGACTGGGCTCTAACTACATAATTATCATAATTACAATATATTAATTAGCATGCATTACATTACATCGATCTATACTATCGTTCTTGGCTATTATCGGTTAATTTGAAATTTTGACCGTTAGTAGCTTAACCCGTCTAACCAGCGGCTGAAGTAATTAGTATTCATACGTCACGCCTGGAAGTAAGAATAATAATGAGGTGACGTAACATAAAGCGTTGCGTAACATAAAACGTTGCGTAACATAAAACGTTGCGTAACGTTTAAATACTAATAGCGTTGCATAACATAAAGCGTTGCGTAACATCCATACCGAGAATATAAATTGAGGACATAGATGTATTCACGCGTCACGCCTGGAAGTAAGAATAATAATGAGGCGACGTACCCTCTGAGGTGTGAAAAAGTTTCGCACGACGCTGTACGGAATGTTTGTTGTCAGTAGAGAGAAATAAATAACAGCAGAGAGTTTTGTGTTTTTATTTTATTTAAATTACACACAACAATTTAGATGTTTCTCTTAATAAGATTTGGCTTTATTGTTCGTTAGCGATGGTTTCTTTAGCAAAGTCTCGGACCGTAGACTCGTCTTCGTGCAGATTATATATGGCCTTTAGATTGGTGCCTTATTTTGACAGGCCAATAATGTTCGCCGTTGCTCTGGACACCCGGACGGCTAGGATAAACACTATTGCGCGACGATTTATACATCTCTATGGTAGCATATCCTTTGGGAATGACACGAACGGTATCGGCTTTTTCGGTGTATTTTAGCCACTCGGGGATAGCTGCATCCGACCAGGTAATACACCGATGATGTTTAGGTTGTTTTCTTCCAGGCTTGGTTTCGACGCCAGAGACCGGTGTGGGTGTAGTTACTTTAGTTTGGGTGGTGAAGGGATAAACATGGCAGTCGCCAAATAGGTCTCCAAGAACTTGCTTATCGGTTGGTGTGTTAGGCTTGTTATCCACCAATAAGCATCCAAACGGTTTTTCGGTCTCTTTGTAATAGGCAGTCATGAAGCGGTCTCTATTCTTACCAAACATTCGCTCTCCAACAATTCCAATTTGTTTCCTATCACTAGGACTTCGGAAGAGAGCAATATATTGGGCATTTCGGCTAATATCTGTATTAAATTTCCTCTTAGGAAACATGTTCAGAAGCAAAAGGATAACACTACTAGCGTTTCTATGACGACCCTGGGTAAATAATCGAGCTAGCACAGAACTGTCTGTCGCTTCGGCCATCAGATCATCCAGTATGATTATGATGTTGTACTTGGTATCGATCTCGCGCTGTCTCTCCTTGGATTGAAGCCGTGAACTGTTAAAAGATGTGTACTGATGTTCTTTAAATTAGGTCGGCCGCATGTCGGACAGGTCCGAGGAAATCTTCTCGCCATGATTCTTCCCGCAAATGATTTAAGTTTATATATAAATTCAGTTCTATATATCAATGCTTTAAGGGTTTGCAAGGATTCTGGGGGAACTCTGTAGCGGTTCTCTCGGGGTTCCCTTTGGGTTCCATAGGGGTTCGCTCGGGGTTCCCTCGGGGTTCCCTCTGGGTTCCCTCGGGGTTCCCTGGGGGTTCCCTCGGGGTTCACTGGGGGCTCCCTCGGGGTTCCCTGGGTGTTCCCTAGGGGTCCACTGGGGGTTTTATCGGAGTCGACCAATGAGCGCAAGGAAGCATCTGCTCATAAAAGTGCCGTGCTGCTCAATAGTAAGTCATTTCTGGATAGTCAGTGGGAACGGAATGAGCTGCAAATTTTGCGGAAAACAATTTAGCCGCGGTTACAATCTACGCAGACACGGTCCAACGGTCTAATACGGTCCGAGACTTTCCTAAGGAAACCATGGCTATCGAACAATAAAGCCAAAACTTATTAAGAGAAACATTTAAATTGTTGTGTGTAATTTAAATAAAATCAAAACACAAAACTCTCTGCTGTTATTTATTTCTCTCTACTGACAACAATTAAACATTCCGTACAGCGTCGTGCGAAACTTTTTCACACCTCAGAGGGTACGTCACCTCATTATTATTATTATTTCCAGGCGTGACGTATGAATACATCTATGTCCTCAATTTATATTCTCGGTATGGATGCTACGCAACGCTTTATGTTACGCAACGCTTTATGTTACGCAATGCTTTATATTACGCAACGCTATTAGTATTTAAACGTTATGCAACGTTTTATGTTACGCAACGCTTTACGTTACGTCACCTCATTATTATTCTTACTTCTAGGCGTGACGCGTGAATACTAATTACTTCCGCCGCTGGTTAGATTGGTTAAGCTACTACCATTGGCATGTAAAATTATACTTTATACTATATACATAATATCCACTTGAAGTTTAAAGTGTTGTCAAACAATGTACAAAAAACATGTCCCGGAAGGTTTAATTATTGTAAGATATATAAGATTAGTTTAAAGAGCTGCGTTAAAAATCGTGTTACAAAGTTCCTAAACAAGAATTTAGTGGCGTATCTGCAAGATGACACTAGTTCGTTGCGCTTGTTCAGAGTGGCCAGAGAAGGTTCGCAAATAATAAAGTACTTCTTCCATAGACATAAGCTACATTTAGAGGATCCGTTGCTGTAGGGGCGGGCTTGTTTCAGAACTTTCCATATACAACTTTTCATATACAACTTAATCATTAGATCATTTTGTCTGAAGAGTACCACACATACGTGTGTAGTACGAAACTAACTAGTAATAAAATGTCTATTCAAAACTGTTGAATGTCTGAATTTTAACTATATTATGCTCTGGTTCTCCATTGAGCACTCAAACGGTTTTTACTATATCGTCTATGGTCTATATATATATATATATATGTTATATATAGGTGAATCATACGTATATTAAACAACGATTAAATAAGTGTTCTCCACGCATTGTCATTGATATACTGTTATATTCTTAATTTCCTCGATTATATTTCACTTGTCACGTTTTGTTGACCCATGTTAGTAGCGACTTTAAGATTAGCCTCAATTTAAGAAACATGGATTATCATGATGTTCGAAAGCAAAAGTGTATGTTTAATTATTTGGACAATTAGGTACTGTATATAGCTACTCCAATATAAATTTCCAAATTAAGTACTGGTCATCACAATAGACATTTAACCTCTTAGATACAAATGTTGTAATGCATCTCGGTATTTGGGTATTTTTTCATTGTTGTGAAAATTGTGGCCACGAGGAAACGATTCTGCAGAGAAGCAGAATTCGCCGATTTTTAATTCTTTGCGTCTTGCAAATAGCGTCTAAAACAACATAAATTTGACGAGGAAGTCTTTAGCGATATTTGTGAAAAAATTAGCGCAATCGCTTCGTGGATTGCCAAGAAAATATACTTCATAACGATTGAAGGGGTGAGCACATTTCGAGCAAAACATTCTCTTCGCAACGCCTCTCGTCCTGTTATGAAGTGAATGTGCCTATTCAAGGTCGTTCAGCAAATTATTTTACTTTGTGGCTTTTTTAACGAGTTTTTTCTACCCCAATTTCGCATTTTTCTACTCTAAAACATCTGATCGTGTAGTTTGAGATGTTGAATTTGATACTGTTTGATCTGTTGTTGATCAAATCATGGCCTGGCGCCCTTGAAAGTTGGCCAGTTTTGGGGCAAAAATATCCCGCTCGTAGCTTGAATTCTGGTGTCTTTTAAAAGTTGCACACTCGAAAATTATATTTGCTGGATATCTTCTGTCGCTTTTTGTTTTGCATATCCTTTGTAGGCTATTGTAGCTGTTTTGGTTTTTGTCTTCCTAAAACTAGTGTCTCCTAAACTTTGTTGGTTAATTTATGTTGTAAATAATAAAAATAGACGATAATAGCCTACTATCTTTTTATTCGAGGTTTACATTGTCCTAGCATTAAATTTCATATTTTAATACTCTTAGAATTATGTAAATTTACATTGAATAATAAATAGAGCTAAAGGTTGATAGAATTTAGATTGATTAAATTGATTTTTGAGTTTTTAATAATAATTTATATAGATTATTGTATATAAAAGACTGTAGATATTTTCAATAATTTTAATTATACTATGTAGTAGTGCTTCGTAAAATATATTAAATATTTATTAGAAATGGAACACAAACCTTGCACGTCAAATAATGCAGACCAATTTATGCAGTCTGTAGAAGACAAAAGCACAAAGAAAACTTGCTCTGCCGGAGGGAAATATAGCTGTGTTCCGCAGTGTATGAATAACAGCCTGCGTAATCCTGAGCTTTCATTTTACTCTATACCGAAGGAAGAAAAACTAAAAGGAAAATGGCATAAAATTTTGAAAACATGCAAAGGGGTTGTTGGACATAAGGCAATATTACAGGGTGTGCTCAGTTCATTTTGCAGATGGAAAAAAGTCATACATTAACAATATTTTAACAATTTTAACAACTTGCCCCAATGTAAGTGTGCAACCAAGAAGACGAGTGTTGAGAAAACCTGATAGTCCTTTGCAAAATAAGCAAGACACTTACTTATTTAGAAGAAACTATTTCCGTTAACCCTGCACAAATATAACACTTGAGTATCAAGTGGCAATCGAAAACACCAGCACTGAAACAGATATCGGCACACTTAAAGATCAAATTTCTATAGAAGCAAAATATAAATCTTTGAAACAAACTCCTGAGGACTATATGACATCATCACAGCAGTGTCTATTTCGGTTGGAACGATTTCTTGGTAGTGATAGTGACTTTATACTGGTTTCCCAGATTATTATTATTACTGTTATTAGTATTATTAAAACATCTTTTTACACGGTAACTAATCAAACCATATAAATATTCACACCACTGTAACTGCAGTGTAGCCATGGATCCCTGGTCTATTCTCAAACGTTTTTTTAAATTCACGCGGGCCATTAAAGTTTGATGACGAAGTTTCGTACAATCAAATTTTGGACAAACTTTAGTTATCAAAAACTTTAAAATAATATTTCATGTGCCTAAGCTAATTTAATTTTCTTTATCTCATGACACCTCCGCAATTCATTGTTTTCAAAGACATGTCAAATCTCATATTCAACTAAAATTACTAGTTATCACAATTCAAATGAAATTTCTAGTTATCAGACACTTTTGTACCTCTTTTGTTCATTATGGCCGTATCATGATATAAGACAGTTACAGCTTTCCTCATGTTAAATCTCATATCGCTCTGGTATCCATTTATTAACCATTACTTATATCATGCAATGTTAATTTTCCTCTCGTTTAGAAACTTATAACAGGTTTTCTCCGTCCCATTCAAATTTATACTTATTTACCATGAAAACATACACAAAAACTTTTAATTATTTGTTTTGTTGTAATACGTATAAGGCGGCTAAAAATCCTTTAAGTAGATTATGGAAATATTAATTAAAAGCTATGGTGTTTTTTTTCTTGTACAGATTATTTGAATACATGTTCCTTTCCGGATGAAGAAAGCAAGGACATATGGAAAGAATTAAAATATATCGTAACAGAGGCAGGGGGCAAAGTATTTCCTGTAGATTACAACTGCGATGAATCACACGATAATCAAGACGACACTAAAATGTTGGAACATTTTATCGAGCGTGTCAATTCAAAATGTAAAGACGCATTAGGACAAGAGGAAAATTCCGACTCAGGACATTCCATCGATAAGACGGACAACTTTTATAAGAAACTATTTTTCTTGATCAATGGCGTAAGTACATATTGTCCAGCACGTAAAAAAGAGCCAGAAAATGAAAATCCCAGCGTCCAGATCAAATTGTTTTGGACAAAGCGCATGTAGTGTGGAGCAAAGAGTCAGTGAGTTAGAAGCAATGCTTGAAGAAAAAGAAGAAGCCGTCTCAAAATATCAAAACGAAAGCGCAGAATTTCAGGCAAGAATTGCCACGCTACAAGAAAACTTGAGGGAGACTGAAGAAATTTTGAATGACATAGCCAATGATTATTATGATCTCAATGCTGAAATTGAGAAGAGGAAAAGAGAGGCTGTATTCAGAGAATTGTTTCCGCTCAACCAGGGCAGCACTTCCTCCACTGAAAATCCACAATCATCATCTCATACTTCCACCAATTCAGAACATCGAGTGATTTCAGAGGAATCGAGTTCCAGCGCAGAACAAAGCTTGGCAAATGAACCAACAAACTCCACCGAACGAGAACTCTACAACATTTACAAAATGTTGTTGCTGTATATTTCTGGAATGTTATTACATGATGACAAGCTGAAGCTTAAAAACTGGGCAGCAACCAATTATTCTGTTGAAGATTCACATGGCGCATTTCAGATCTTGGTTGAGTTGGATAAAAAGGGAATCATCAGTTCTTCAAACTTAATTGTACTGAGAGAATTCTTTGAAGAGATTATTCGCTTTGACCTGCTACTCATTACTGAAGATTTCTTGGCAGGAAATTACACCTTCTTACGAAACACTCGATCTACCAGAAACGAAAACCACAGCACACGTGGTAATGGGGCTCCCAGAGCAAACGAACGGCCATTTAATGGAATTATTGTCCATCCTCAACACCAGGAAGCTAGTGAAAGTTCAAGTCCTATAACGTCCGTGGAAGATACGGTTGAGGTAAAACGAGAATTGGGGCATAACATACCGCATGGGCAATCACTGCAGGTCACGGCAGGTGCAACACGAAACCAAGTAGTTGTTGACGGCTCTCAACATGGCACAGGTAAGGCTATTTGCCAAAATATCGCTTTTGAATGTATTTCTTAACACAAATCTTCGGCGTAACATTACTATTTTGAAACAATATGAATCGTATACCCATCATTGCTTCGTCTAGGTAATGAGGCGTGTACAGTATCATAAAAATATAGTTAATAAAATTTCGAACATACAAACAAGATAGTAATGTACTTTATATGTACTTATAACCAACATTACAAAGAAACAAAGCTAAATTAGACATGTAATCCACTTACACTGTGGCCTTTCAAATATATCCAAATAAGGCCTATACCGTACTCTAGTATATACAAGTATAAATCAGGCTTCAACGAATGTCACGTCAATCAATGTGAAGTTATCTTCGGAGATAAATCATGTCAAGTTTTCATCTAGATATACATCAACTATAGCTTGGATGCTTAGCTAACATGCGTTTTTGGCGGGATTTATAACTCATCCCAGTCCCTGAGGTTCACAACTAACATTTAATGGAAAGGTAAAAACAATTAAAAGGAATAAAGCCCGCATTGAAGGTAAAATTTTCTGGGATTAATAAAACCTTCCTTAAAAGGGAGATTATCTTAATGATTATATCTTGATCTGGCAATGGGCCTTACCCAAACTGAGAAGTTTGATAATGATCCTGACAATTTCATAATTGGGGTGACCAATCTTGTCAACATCTAGTCTTGTCTACCGGTAGTGGGTTGGGAAAGGAAATAAATACACGCAGTAGAGCCTTCCAAAAGGCGAGGGTAAAATGCTATTGATTTATTGTCCACGGAGAGCAAACAATTATTATTGGTTACAACGAAGATGATTGAACAGCATTAATTATGTATACTAATTCATTTACATGATGAGATAAACAAAATCATGTAGGTATAAGTGACGCACAGTGAAGGAGCAAAGAAATTCAAAACGTTCCAGAGTAGGTCTGTACGCGTCGTTAATACCTTTGATATGTGGCAGAAATAATTTTTCAAACATTGTCATGTGTATTGGAAAAACACCGAATTTAGTAATGCCAATTTGGCACATGCTTAATGTAAATAGTACAGAAATCTGGCAGAGCATGCACTATAATTAACAATTAGATTATGAGCTCAAGATTTCTATGAGGTGATAGTTGATGAGGGCGAAGCCCGAATGAACTATCATCTCATAGAAATCGAGAGCGAATAATCTAATTGTTTTAGTAGAAACCAGCAAGAAAACAGTATTTCAAAACGTTTTTCATAATTTATTGAAATAAATTCGTTAAAAATCGCGCCGAGGAGATGGCTGTTTCGCTACTCGCTATCTATCGACAATTAGATAGCGAGTAGCGTAGCCAATCAAATTACAGCATTTGCAATAGTATACTAGTATGATTCTACTAATATCGAAGAGCTAATGACTTCAGAGTTATAGTGATACAACTTCTACACGGAGAAAAATGAATGTTTGATAAATCTAAAATAAGTCTTTGACAAAAGATGCAATTAAGAAGACCCAAATATTCATTGCATAACATATAAGGACCAAAATTCCAGCAGACGTTTCCGGTCGAATAGTCAAGTGAGCACTCATCAGTTCAGACCTTTGTGTTAGCCAATGGAATTCTTGATCCTCGTATACAGGATAATTAGTTATATATCATATAGAATATTTTATATAAGTCTTTCTCAATCCCTATTCCAACTTAATGTTAGATACATAAGCCATTGACTAATTAATGATAAATTCAAACAACACAGGTAGCAATGGAAACAAGTTGTCCAAGCCCCAACGTGCACCGGAGCCACAACAGCATCGCAGAGATAACCACCAGGGTCACGACAGCATTGCCAATAATCCGAACGGAGGACCATGGTTATGTGATCACTATAAGAGAAGATGTCTTGTAAAATTTGATTGCTGCAACATGCACTGGCCATGTCACCGTTGTCACAACAATAAAAGTACCTGTGGTCGAAGAAAGTTAAAATCTCGTGATATCAAATTGCTAAAATGCATTTTTTGTCAGAGAGAGCAACCGGTATGTTTATTAATCCCCGAGCCGGCGCGAAGCGCCGTGCGAGGGTACTAATTCCGCTCGGATATTTACGCCCGGGTATGTGAAAACATTGTGGAATGCAAAGTCGTCCGCCATTTTTTTTATCATGGATGGGACTCGACCTTTTTGTAAGTCATGCGCATGCGCAAGTTAAAACCGAGAGAAAACTGGTAACTAGCAACATCATGATTGGCTAAGACAACGATTTAGTTTTTATATGTATAATTGTATACGTCAGAAAAATAATTGCCATCTTCGCATTCTATTTTTGGCATGATATGACTTTTTTCAAGTCGGGACATATTAATTCAGACAAATATTGAGTCTCCAAAACAAGATAAATGAAAATGTTTTAGAGGACTTTCACTTACTAAAGTCAATAGCAAAAGAAATCAGTCGAAAGGCAGAGAAAGGAGAGGATTTTCGAGTTTTAAAGCGTTTTAAACGGGTAAATGTTTATTTTGCATACTTGCTTTTGCAGTGTTGCCGTCAATTGGCATGATCTACAGTTTGTGGTTTTGAAAATGCGTAGTTCATCCTGTGGTCAATAACAACATTGACTAATCTTAAATATTGTTTTAGTATTAATTCAAATACGTTATATAGAATGAGAAATAACATATTTAATCTCAAAAACTTCATAGTATAAAAATACTGTTCAAAAAACAGTTGAAGTTTTATGACAATTTCCAACCGTTTTGTGAGACGTTTAAGATTGAATTTTAGAGTAAATCAAAGCTAAACGAGTACGTAATAACATAGCTACTTTATATTGTTGGGCAATTGATATTTTACAGTTAAAAGTACAAACCTTATCACTATTTTACCATTTTGTACAAAGAATAAAATAAATATACGGCCCATAGATATAATAAACCTAGATTGCTGACTCATACCTAGCGGATGCGTGACCTGCATGATAAATCCAAGATGGCCGCCATTCAGGGCAAAAAGACTATAACTCTACGGGGAAATCTATATTTTTTGCATTTTGCGTCGTCCCAGTGTTTCGAATCCACTTCGATCAAACGTTTTTGGCAATAACTACTTATCGTGAAGGTTTTAGATGCAAACTGGACAGCTGGGGATGAATTGACGTAAAAATATCGCTCGCCGAAATTTGTACGAAATCGTCACTTACTCGAGTGGTTTAGAGTATTTTATAAAGGAAATTTGTGGTTTTCAAGGCCAAAGACGTATACCTTGAAGGCTTTGGATGCAGAATGGACCGTTTGGGATGAATTATATTAAAATATCGCTCGCGGAAGATTGACATGAAAATGTCACTTGCTCAGCTCGAGTCATTTACTGCAGACAAGTACTTTAAATGTACTTGATTTAATACATTTAGTCATTATATATTTTGAGGAATATTCGGAACATTACTTAGAGGATAAAAGCAGTATTTAAAAGTTAAGTCCACTGTTAACTGATGCCAAATATCACCTAGAGGTGAAATTTGACACACAGCAGGGAAAAATTCAAGTGTGACAGTGTGTAGTGTGCAAAATTGTGGCAAGTGCACTCCAAATTTGAGTGTTGTTTCTGATTTTCAGTATTGTTTTAAAACATTTAACTTAACGTTTAACAATACAGTAACAGTGTGCAACCTGTTAATGTACTGAAAAATATCAAGTATGCACCGGCCAGACTTTCCATCTTGGTCGTGAAATATAAACCTCTATAAAATAAATTCAGTTCATTAAACTTAACAGTTTCATGTATGCTTGGATGAAATCTGTACATTGTTATACTACTATTAATTATCATGTCTATAAATTATCATTTCTATAGTTAAAATATATTAATCCTTCAAGTAATTAATGGCAAATTTTCCTACTTTGTTGAACCTCAATAAAACTAACCTGAAGTTTTCTTGTGTGTCCAAAACTAAACTTCTTGACATGTCATCTAGTGAGAATGAATGTCCAGATTAGCAATATGTTAGTGTTTTCTATTTATGGTTCTTTTAAACACAACATTTAGTAAGCTATATATTTTTCCAAGGCTGCCCAGGGGAATTGCTCGATGAGCCCCAGATTTATGTGAGCCACATTTGCAAAATATTTTCTATAAAAGGTTCTTTTTAACAAAAACTGGGGAAAGAAGTCAGAGGGTTGTAAGAGGGACCATAATCCGAGCCATAATCTCATTTTCCATTCCCAATTTTAATTGCTATTTTTATTGCTTTTTTGTAATCCCAGTCGTCTCAGGAAGTAAAGCCTGTTACAGACATTACTTTTATCCTCTAAGTAATGTTCCGAATATTCCTCAAAATATCTAATGACTATATGTATTAAACCAAGTACATTTAAAGTACTTGTCTGCAGTAAATGACTCGAGCTGAGCAAGTGACATTTTCATGTCAAGCTTCGGCGAGCGATATTTTAATATAATTCATCCCAAACGGTCCATTCTGCATCCAAAGCCTTCAAGGTATACGTCTTTGGCCTTGAAAACCACAAATTTCCTTTATAAAATACTCTAAACCCGAGTAATTCACTCGAACTGACCAAGTGACGATTTCGTATAAATTTCGGCGAGCGATATTTTTACATCAATTCATCCCCAGCTGTCCAGTTTGCGTCTAAAACCTTCACGATAAGTAGTTATTGCCAAAAAAGTTTGATCGAAGTGGATTCGAAACACTGGGACGACGCAAAATGCAAAAAATATGGATTTCCCCGTAGAGTTTATAGTCTTTTTGCCCTGATTGGCGGTCATCTTGGATTTATCATGCAGGTCACACCTCCGCTAGGTATGAGTCAGCAATCTAGGTTTATTATATCTATGATACGGCCGGTTGCGTGTTACCATGGTTACAGTGATCAAGTCAGTACTTCATGTTACAATAACTTTTGGGAGTATAATTGCTTGGGTTCTAATGGGCGAGGGTGTTCTGCATGCATGTATTTCCAGTAGAATTATAATTATCTCGCGATAAAATATAGCAGATAATATCTTAGTTAGTATTTTGTAGCTAGTGAAGCATTTTGTGTACATGCATGCAGTTGATGAGCTACCAAAATTATTAAAAACCATTCGAAGAGCAAAAGCCGGCATTAGTCAGCAACCTGTGTTGAAATATTATGAATTTACAATATGATTTTCCTTTATTCGGAAAAGGATGTTCATTTGGAAAATTAGTCAAGGCGTATTTTAATACAAGGAAAAATTGTTAAAATATCGTGACTCTATAATGTGGATTTTACTTTTATTTGGAAAAAATGTTTACTTCATTAGTTGGAAAATAATCCAATGAGTGTTTTAATACAAGCTAAAGAAAACCTGTTGAAATACGTTGAATTTATAATGTGATTTAACTTTTATTGCTCCACCAGTCGTAGGCGCGATGGAGCTTTAAAACGTCAGTTTTTCTGTTTAAGTTGATTTTTGCGGTTCCGTTGACATTCCACGGATACCCCAAATCCGAACGTAAACTTATGATTCCGTACGTACATCTATGAATACTTACGGCTTTTTACGAGGTTACTTTATGGCTAATATGAGAGTATACTCCAGTGACCTATATAGTTCAGTTTGCAATAAGTTTGAATATGGCGGTTCAGTAATTAGTTACTAGCGGGCACAGGGAGTCCAACTAAGAACTGTGACGAGTAGGACTAAATATAGCGTAGTATTTTCCAATTATTGTACTTACTTGTGTAAATCATAGAGCTTGTATTATGCAGTGAATTGCTTCATTCGAACAATGATGCAAAACGAAAATATTGCATCATTTGCATGGCGAATTATTGATAATACGAAATTATTACATGACGTTTCGACCAATTAAATAACAGCAAAGGATTGCGGGCGCTCGAGCGAAGGCGAGGGGAGAAAGAAAAAGAAAGGGATGAAACACCGATCACGTGAACATTTAGCGTGCTCCATAAGTAGACGGTTCTCTCGGAATGAAGCGACGACCGAACCTTTCACGAAGATATAATCACACGCCGAACAATAGCCGAAGGTCGAAATCGGAATTAATTCGTCACGAATTTACGTCACGAGAACCGACTACTTATGGAACACATCTCGCGAAAACGTCGAAGAATGCCCGCTGTTATAAATCCCGTAAAATAGTTTCATCAACTCTTTTCCGGTAATGACCATGTTTGTTTATGCAATTTCAATAGAACATCGTCCGAATCGTAAAGAAAACACAAAAAAAGATTAACCGTCTACTTATGGAGCACACTAAACGTTCACGTGATCGGTGTTTCATCCCTTTCTTTTTCTTTCTCACCTTCGCTCGAGCGCCCGCAATCCTTGCTGTTATTTAGTTGCTCGAAACGTCATGTAATAATTTCGTATTATCAATAATTCGCCATGCAAATGATGCAATATTTTCGTTTTGAATCATTGTTCGAATTGAAGCAATGCACTGCATAATACAAGCTCTATGATTTATACAAGTAAGTAAAATAATTTGAATATACTACGCTATATTTAGTCCTACTCGTCACAGTTCTTAGTTGGGCTCCCTGTGTAGCGGGTAGCAGAAAAAATGTTTGCGGTCTCTTTGAAGCTTGGCTACCAAGCACTGAACTATATGTTTAACTGGATGCATATTAAAATGGTCTTTCACTTCCGGCATTTTTCATCAGAATATTGAAAGCGGAATTGTGATCATAGAGTGTATATGATTATTACCTTTAACCTCTACATGCTTTCATTATATTAAAAAAGAAATATATAGGAGAAAATTCAAGAAATAGACGAGGTGGGTACATTTCCTTACATATTTACAGTTTCTTTCATCCAGTGAAATGTTTCTATCGGCCAGTAAGCTATTTGGGAAGCGATAGTGAATTCACTTCACCTTTGTAAAATATAGATTTTGAGGGAACTTTCTACACTTTCTGGTGTTTCTAAGCGCGAAAAGCACTATGTGTGCGCAAGTTTCAAGTTTAGGAATCGAATTTGGCGGTCATTTGTGAGTAAAATTATTAATATCTCCATACAACGATATATCAATCACAAATGGCCGCCATACTCAATTCCTAAACTTGAAACTTGCGCTCCCATACCGCTTTTCGCGCTTAGAGTTTAAGGTTTAAGGTTTAAGGTTTTTGAAGTTTTGTAAAGGACAACCTTTTTTGAGTTTAAATCATTCTCTTACGTTTTGATTTGAGCTGGCTTGCAAGAAAACACGAATCAAAGCAGTGGTTAGCCCAGTTTACTAACAGGAGTGTATATAGTTAGCATTTGCTCCATCCTCTGGGGGGTTTGGGTGGGTGTGGAAAATAGTCAGGTGTTTGAGGAAAGAAACTGACTCTAAAAGAGCAAATCAGTGAAATTAGGAAAGAAGGAAAAGTAAAGGAAGGGAGTTAAATTTATTAAATTTTTCGTCCAATTAAACATTGTTCTTTTCTTCTTTTTCAATAATATTAATGCTTCCCTATAAGGGCAGTAAATGGCCACTCTGAACGGGCCAATTGCGGAATTGCAAAGCATCATGGTAGTTTAGTTACACGGCAGAATTTTTTAACATGGCGATTGTATTTTTCGAACGAGAGAAGGTGCTAAACACATGAGAATTGAAAGAAAAGTTTTACCATTTTCACTTCGATTAAATTTTATATGAAATCTATACGGCTTGTTTTATATTTCTACTTTCTACGAGTCTTGGGTTTCTACGAGCGAGTGTGGTTGAAATACTTAACATCGCGTACAGAGTCACTGAAGCAGGGAAGGAGTTCGATTCGAGGTTGTCAGACATAAATTTTGGAATATTTCACAATACAAAGGTGAGTACTGCATTAAATTATTTTCAGGATAAGGAACAAGTTGTGACTCATTGTTGCCTGAAAATTTCGGCGATTGATTTAGTTCTAGCGACTTGAGCGTCAAAAATGTTTGCACACTTGACCGTTCCGAAACAACACATGTTTGATCAAACGTTCTTCTCACAAACCAAAACATTGAGGTTGTTTGGCAGGAAAAATAAAAACAGTTGCTGTTTGAAATACCGAGCTTTCACATTTCAAAGGTTTTCGCTGTTACAAAAAAGATTTAAAAAGTACTTTTAAGTTCTATTCACTGCTGTTCAAGTGTCTTACCGGAGTTTCTTAACAACAACATATTTAATACGCGAGTCTCTTAAGTTAAAGCAACCTCGCTTGTTTCGAGTATATTTTGGAAAGTTTGGAGCTAGCCGTTTGGTTTACGGTCTGTTTTGATAAATATGGCAAGTGACATGGAAAAAGTGCCTAATGGTAAAAAGTGCGGGGGAACGACCTGTTGTGTACCACTTTGTCGAAGCAACAGTGCTAAAAATCCGGAATTATCCTTCCATAAATTTCCTCTGGATTCGAGCTCAAAGGAAATATGGATAAATTTAGTGGGAATATACAAAGGCAACCTTAAAAAAGCCACAAAGTGTGTTCCTTACACTTTCCCGGTGGAAAGAAATCCTTTGGTGTATTGCACACTGGCCTTAAAATATCATGCAGACAAACTGTTAACAAGTACCCAAGGCAGGGAACATTTTTTATACAATGACACTACTGAAACAACCCAGTCTGAAAAACAAACAACTGGCATAGACGCACAAGAGTCAATCAATGAAAAATTAAAAACTGAACATGCAGCAACTTTTTCCCCCGCACTTTTTACCATTAGGCACTTTTTCCATATCACTTGCCATATTTATCAAAACAGACCGTAAACCAAACGGCTCGAAACTTTCCAAAATATACTCGAAACAAGCGAGGTTGCTTTAAATTAATAGACTCGCGTATTAAATATGTTGTGGTTAAAAAACTCCAGTAAGACACTTCAACAGCAGTGAATAGCACTTAAGAGTACTTTTTAAATCTTTTTTGTAACAGCGAAAACCTTTGAAATGTGAAAGCTCGGTATTTCAAACAGTAACTGTTTTTATTTTTTCTGCCAAACAACCTCAACCTTTTGGTTTGTGAGAAGAACGTTTGATCAAACATGTGTTGTTTCCGGACGATCAAGTGTGCAAACATTTTTGACGCTCAAGCCGCTAGAATTAAATCGATCGCCGAAATTTTCAGGCAAACAATGAGTCACAACTTGTTCCTTATCCTGAAAATAATTTAATGCAGTACTCACCTTTGTATTGTGAAATATTCCAAAATTTGTGTCTGACAACCTCGAACCGAACTCCTTCCCTGCTTCAGTGACTCTGTACGCGATTTTGAATATTTCAACCACACCCGCTCGTGAAAACCCACAACAAAGTAGAAATATAAAACAAGCCGTACATATTTCATATAAACTTTAATCGAAGTGAAAATGATAAAACTTTTCTTTCAATTCCCATGTGTTTAGGCACCTTCCCTCGTTCGAAAAATACAATCGCCATGTTGAAAAATCTGCCGTGTAACTAAACTACCATGATGCTTTGCAATTCCGCAATTGGCCCATTTCCAGGATTTATTATTTTCCTGGCAACAACAGCATGACTAAACAATTGGCTTATTTACTACTTTTTGAGTATTTACTACTCCTGATCAGTCTTCATTTATAAAATTTTACGTCTGATAGATGATGTATGTGTAACCCTCATAAAAAATTAATCGTGATCACCAGCAAACAGATGTGGGTAAATGCGTAATAGGTTAGGATGAGGAGAAATCAGAGTCAGAGTTTAAGAAATGTACAATGTTTATCAGTTTTAATTAAAAATCCCAACCGACCATGGAATATACGAATTTTTAAAACGATTTGTTCTACATTTATAAGGAACCAGTTTGTGCGGAAAACGCAACTCGTAATTAGGGCTATGTTCATATTTGACAAGTTCATATAATATACCAAATTGCTGTAGATAATATACCAGACGAACATAGAATGTGTCGCCTTGACACTAAAGTTATTATACTTCGCAAACGATCACTATATGATAGGCATGAGCCAATAATTCTTATTACTCTCAACTGGATCCTTTCTATTTACACCACTAAATAATCAGGAATGGTATAGTACCACACTTGCGTACCGTATTCCACGACTGGTCAAATACAGGTTACATAAACAGAAATAGGAGTCCTAGTGTCAGCACGATCTCGTTTTAGAAAACCTTAACATATATAAACGCTTTGAAGATTTCTTTATGATTTGCCCAACATGGTCGTTCCATTTGAAATCATCATTGAAAACCACACCAAGTAATTTAGAAGATTTCACGACTTTCATCGGTTGATTATAAGCATAAGCGGGGGTACATCTTGATTGTTTCTCCAAAAACAGACCAAAAGCTCTTTAAATTTCTTGGTGTTCAGCATCATACCGTGTTTTTTTCGCACGATTCGTTAATACCATCCAAAGTAATTTGTAACTTAGATGGTTGATCTCTAGTAAGGGTTTCAGTAAAGGTAGAATCGTCAACGTTCTTCAACCGGTCTTGGTAATCCGTTAGCAGATCATTTATCATTATAATAAACAAAATAGGGCCCAACACTTTCCCTTGAGGAACACCTCCGTGTACTGGTTCCAGACTAGAAACAAATTTCCCTATTCTTACACGCTGCTTCCGGCCAGTACGAAAATTTCTTACCCGTGAAATGAGGATTGGATCTATTTCCATTCCTTCCATGTTTCTAATAAGGATATGATGATTTATCCTATCAAATGCTTTGCTAAAATCCGGCAGCAGGATTCTTATGCACTGTTTAGGTTGCTCAGAAAGGTTGCAGAGTTTATAGAAGAAGGGCACAAGTGCATGTGTTGTGGACCTTTTCGGTAGAGATCCAAATTGCCTTCGATCAATTAAATTATTAATCTGAGTGATGATCCACTCGGCCACAATATGCTCTATAGTCTTTGAGAGGAAAGCAGTCAAAGATATTGGCCGTAGGTCATTTTCAGCTCCTTTAACTACTTTGGTCTTAGAATTTATTTTTTTAGAATTTTTTTTCATAAAACAATTAATATAATATAAAATATTAAATGCAGATTTACAATATATGAATATAATAAACTTCTTATGCTAACTAACTCCAAATAATATGATCAAGTTCTCTTGATTGTCAGAAATTGTCAATGTCATAGCAAAACTATTGTCAAAAATCAAAATGTAAGCTGGCTGGTTACGGAAGCAATTTCAATGTTGCCAGCGTCAACGTCATATTTCTTCCGTAAAGAACCTGAATCACGAACACATAATATATAGCGGAGCGGAGAAGAGCAAACGATAACTTTGAGCGAATCCAGTTGGTTGTAATACTGTTCGCTATCGAGTAAAACCCAATGGCGTAAAAGGTCCATGCTCAATATCTACAACTCTTTGTGCGTAATTCCGTTTCTTCTCGCGTTCGTTAGCATTAAAGTCAGTAGATAACTTTTGGTTTCTGTAGCTAGGAGCGAAAGGATTGAAAACCCGTACATCGAAAAATGCTCGCTGTCCACGTTGCCAAAAGCCACCAATACTGATGTCAAGTCTTGCCTCGTCTTGCCCATTTGCACTTGCATGGAGTTGCTCACCAGTGAGAGGAAGAAGGGCAGGTTCAATCTCCACGTCGTGAGAAATCTCAGTATCTAGTTGTCCAAATAGGTCACGGATTTCATCGTGGCGTTGATGTATAAAGCCACCCTTGAGACAAGACAAAGCATGATCAACCGAAAACCGTTTCCCACAGGCACAAGTAGTTGGTATGTACTTTAACGGCCATCTGTATCTCATGCGAACAGCGTCGTGGAATTCTCGTTTGTTAAAGAGGTAGTTTTCAGACTTCAATGGTAATGATGTTAGCCAGTTGGACGCACCTCTCATTTGAGCGATCTCGTTAGCACGCTTTTGGTCACCATTCATTCTCTTTTTGAGATCGTCAAGACTGCGTTGATGTTCCAAATGTCTTGACTTCTTGATAGCATTCTTGGTGGAAATGTATGATCTGGCATCAAAGGAGTATTCTGACGTCTGAGATTTAATGTTCTTAGACAGTTGTTCACTTGTTGTTTTGGAGTACTCGAACTCTCTCTCTGCGATCTCGGAGAAGATTGGAATACAAAGACCACCAAACCGAGTAGGCAAACTAAGAAGCTTTCTTTCGTCTTGGGAACAATGATGACCTTCGGTTATAGCAGGAATAAAATGAAGATTTATGATGTTATCAACTGGCTGTAGTAATGGACCAAGGTTTGGAAGAGTATGCATATAGTATGTCAGTTTATGTTGAAAAGCAGATACAAATGCTGCATATACTGCTCGTGGTTCGACTGCGCTATCTTTGACAATTTCATTAACTGTTCGCACCAATTTTGAACAAGTTCCTTTGCATAATTCTCTTGGGACTCCTCGCTTCCAACGAAACCACCAAGATACGCACGTCCTTCTGATGTGATGTTAATATCAGTATGGGCGAAGATCTTTCTTGCAGCGACAACTCTATCATCTTTCACCACTAACCAAGACTTTGAAGCTTTTGGATAGTATCCAAGAAGAGGGCCAAAGTGAACAATTTGATTCCACCATGTTAGCAGAGATTCAAGGATTCCTGCACCACCAATGTCATCTGCGTAAGGCGCATGTTTAACTTGATCGCCACCGCTTGGATTCTCAGCATCGACATCTCGTAAATTGATGAGTTGTAGTAACGGTGCAATTCCTATGGTTTATGCTGCCATTGCACATGGGTCTCCTTGAGTAGTCCCCTCACACGATAAGATTTCTTTACCGCCCATAACGAATAATCTTGAAGGTGAACCATAACAGTTCCTGACATACGTTGCCATAGGAGGACAAAGGTAACGAATGTTGTGGAGGAGCACTTGACGATTAAGCAAATTAAAGGCGTAGGACGCATCAACAAGTAGTACGACATCTGTCGCTTCCTCTTGAAAAATATCTTGCATTGCATGAGCTGCTGCCTCGCATCCTGATGGTAAACCAGCTGCAAGCTGTAGTGATCCAGCACTCATCAGAATATCAGGCTTGATCACAGAGATTATCGACTTTTCAATTATGCGTCTGATCACTTCGCCAATGCCTATGGGTCTCACTCCTGGGCATTTGTCAAGAGGAATCAAACGACATGCAACATAAGCTTCTATCGAGGATTTATGGTCAGGATCAGCTTTCAATTCTCTTGTGCAAAGAATACGGGCCATCTCAGCAAGACTTGAGCGCAGTTCAGTCCCTGTGCTGCCAAAGTTTTTGGATACCAATATTCTTCGCCAACCATCAGCATCTAAACCGGATGGACCTGCTGCTCCCTTTGTGTGCAGGGCTGCTTTAGCTATGGTCGACTCATCAATAGCTGAAAACATGACTGGATCAGTAAAAGAATTTCGCCAGTCATTAAGACTTCTTCGTTTGTTTGCATAGCTTCAGGGTGTTTTGCTTTCAGATCTCGCAATGTTTCTTCTGATAACTGCAGAATACCAGTTGTTGACGCATCATCGAGCATTCTCATGGCAGCGTTGACTTTACCAGCTAGCATCAAATTGGCGAAAGTACGAGACACGTGTTCAGGAGATCTTGGTTTCCAAGTTGATTGCAGTCGAGATTGAATTTGCCTGCACTCTTTTAATAAAGCATAAAAATCTCCCGCTTCCCACAAGTTCAACCGTCTTTTTAAGCATTCACTATGCTGCTTAGATTTCGATTTGAATGATGGCTTTTGATGAAGTAATGCAGGCATCACCATAACAGCTTTCAAGGCAACATCTTTCACTTCCGTTGATCCTGAATACCACCTCTTAATAAGACGAGCAGTCTCCGCAATAAACTTTTTTCCAGCTCCACCAGTAGGCAGCATGAAAATATTCTTTCGCCAAAATACAATTTCTTCGTAGGTAGCGTTAATAATTTGATGTACATCTTCTTTTGTATGTGGGCCCCATAAATTATGAATATTTGCGTGGGACGACGACAGGTTGTTAGCTGTATTTTCAATTCCCAATGTGTTACAGCTAGTGACGAAAGAATCTGCTTGGGTTGCTTGACTATTTAAAGATTCGATTGTATCTACATTTAACGAATGTTGCTTTTTACGACAAAAGTTCAGGTGTGCAGATCTCCCTCTTTGAGTTTGGAAAATTTTTTGACACAAGTGACATTGAAAGCCATCAGCAAAGTTCAATGTTTTTGTTGGCATTTTCTGTATTGTATTGAGACAAGCAATTGATTTAAACACAGCTATTTAGCTTAAAACCAATTGTCTTTTCAACACAACAAAATTTGTCCGACAAAATTCTACGATAAATACGGATATTTCTTCTTATTGTTCCAAAATTTTAAATTGCCAATAATTTGAGTCTTCTAAATAGATAATTGAAGCACGTGCCCGCTGACGTATGGTGTTTGCTCACGTGCCGCAAATTAAACGGTCGCACGCACGCAACAAAATCTAATATCCAAAGTTTATCCCAAACAGAAAAGTTCAAATACAAGAATAATCGTGTTTCAAATTGAATTTCCAAAAACTCTTACCAAATAATAGCTATTGAAGACTTTAGTTACCACTTTCTGAAATACTAGCTTCCCATGTCCAGGAAAAGGATAGTCCAAGCTCGAAGGCCAGAAATCAGAAATCTGTCGTAATTCGTACGACTTGTTTACTGACGAAGATGTAGAAAGGCATTTCCATCGCTCGAACTACTAATGAATGCCCGGGAATGCCAGGTGAGATTCGTTGAATTCAGAAAATAATGCCCGGGGTAAAATTGTATTAGTTATACACATAGATATATGGTTATACGCAATGAAAATCAATTAAAGGCCAGTATGGAATGAAAAGGCTCTGCGCCGGACATGTCCGGTGCACAACGGTTTTTGTTGGGGCACAAATCGGCGCACAGAAGCATATTTTGTTATATTTGTTATGTATAGTTGTATCTTTTTGGCGCAGAAAACGGCGCACAATTCCTAAAGTCGAACGTGTTGTCCGGCGCAGATAAATTGTACATTCCATATGGGATTAAAGGTGAGATGACACAAAAATTAGCATTGCTTGATTTGAAAGTACTCTTAACATAATGTGGAATATCAATTTACAGCTTTAAGTTATCTCACTTGAATATCACTCATAAGTCTAAATATCTCAAGACCTAGATGAAATACCGAAAAGCTGTAAATTGATATTCCACATTATTTTTAGAATAGTTTCAAATCAAGCAATACTAATTTTCGTGTCATGTCACCTTTAAAGATAAAAGTTTGAATGTTCTTCTAATATGAAATGCGTTCTCATTGCAAAATCCTGTTGGCCGGTGGGAATGCCCGGGAGTCAGAAAAGAATGCCCGGGGAGTACTAATGTATTGACAAATTTTGACTCTACGTGTAGAAACATTGCATTTTATTGCCTTTCTTAATTACTATGTAGTACTGATCAGATCTGATCAGATCGAATTATGTTAGTTATACGATAAAAATAACTTTTTTAAATAAAGTTTGAATGTTTTTCTAATATTATTCGCGTTCTCATTGCAAAAACCTGTTGACCGGCGAGAATGCCTGGGAGTCGGAAAAGAATGCCCGGAGTAAAATTATGTTAGTTATACGATTCAGTACTCCGTCAGAACATAAATCATATATGAGTATGTTTGGCTATGGAACTAAATAAAGTCTAATTATAAAGATCGTGTATTTCACATGTAGAAATTATTACTGCTTTAATTATTCCTGCATCCAAGAATGAAGATTATATAATTATATACATGATTGGAGTATAGCCTATAACGACCAGCTTTTTATGAATTGTGACTGATACAAATTAAACATGTCAAAATATTAATGACGCTCTGCAACGCGACCTCAATTGTTAACATTGCTACTTGCTAGTGTCGAAATTTGTTTAGTGCACTATTGGTTTGGTTTGTTTTAATGCACTATGATACTAAGGTATTATGATTTTTGTTCTGACGGAGTAATCGTATAACTAACATAATTTTACTCCGGGCATTCTTTTCCGACTCCCGATAATTCGATCAGATCAGATCAGTAGTTTATAAAACAATAAAATGCAATGCAATGTTTCTACTCATAGAGTCAAAATTTGTCAGTACATTAGTACTCCCCGGGCATTATTTTCCGACTCCCAGGCATTCCCGCCGGTCAACAGGTTTTTGCAACGAGAACGCATTTATTATTAGAAGAACATTCAAACTTTCATTAAAAAAGCGATTTTTATTGCATAACTAACATAATTCGATCAGATCTTAGAGGATTTTCGATGTCCATTGACATTGTGCCTGTTGAGTAACACCAGGGTAATACTAAGCTTGCTTGTGTCGTCATGGCTTGCTTGTGTTCAGCGTGCATTGGTAAAATTTGGCCATGTAATATTTTTCTTGCAACTTTTTCTAAACTACACTAAAAAAGAACTGTCTGATCATGGTAAAATTAGCTAGTCTTCCGACATGTACAACGCAACGGATTTCATTTCTAGGCTTCTTTCAAAGGGTTTAGGTGACGGGTAAACAATTTGAATTTTTAGTCGCATTTCACAGTTTTCTGACATCCATACCTGCCTTTAATTCAAACACTGTGGTGTACAATTTAAGCTACTAGTGCTATATAAGCCCTTCCCCTGCATAAGTGTATCAATAGAAGCTTTACTGGAGCAACAAAAATGCTGACTCATCATTTTTAAAATCTTTGAGAAGCGATCTCAGTAACGATTGACTGAATGTTATCAGCGTAATATAGTCTTTTTGTTCAATTATGTACATCTATCTGATGGTATTAAACATTTTTCGAAATTCGAACATTTTTATTTTTCGAAACTATAGATGACGTCATCGCCTGAATATAGTCGATTTCTCATTCTTGTGCACACTTATGAGTGGTGGCTTTTTTGATTATTTGATATGGCATGCTCCTCTACTACTTTATGAAAGAAATCATTAGCCTCGCGATATGTGCAACGAAAATCACTTTCTAGGCATATTTCTAGCCTACAGGTGACGGCCTAAAAGTGGCAAAGAGTTTGTAGTAGAACGGAAACTGAGGTTAATATGCGTTGCCAGTTGTTCCGAGTGGACCTCGTTTCCTGACACGATCATACTAAATAAAGTCTTATTTGTTTGGCGGCCAGAGAGTTGGTTAATAGGTTTCCACCACAGCGCCAATTATCACAATTCTTAACCTTCTTCTCAAAGAAGGAGCTCCGAAGTCTGTTATTTCTGCATCTACATCTACTTCTACATATGTTTAGTCGGTAAAATCCTATAGGATATCACACCAACTAATTTAGTTTATTTACTTTGTTCCTTATTAATCTTTTAAAGGTAGGTGGATCCTTTAACATTGCTTACTGGCTTTGTTCAATGAGACTCTTTAATTCGATCGGAAGTGATCCAATGTTTATCGGTTGGGTGTTGCTTGTACCTCCGTACAGGGAAGAACTTACCAAGAGCAACATATAACAGCGAATTTAATGCATTTCATTTTTCTGCGCAGTTGAGCGACATTTCCAATAATGATCAATTTGTACCTGAAATCTTAAGCTCTTTTTTCAGCTTTAAATTTGTAACGGTTGTGGAAGGGCGGGAAATTAAGGAATTATGGTCACTTGAACCGATGCCGGGTATAATTTTGGACGTACTGTAATAACACGAGAGATTCGTAAAGATAAGATCAAGAGTTACATTCCCGCGGGTTAGCAATGATTGCAGAGGGATCGGCAATGCAGGCGGTTAAAGTCGCCGACCAACAAAATTCCCGCGTTAGGAAACTGAGCCAAAGCCGTGTCCAATGACGAAATTAGGTATAATAATAAGTAAAGATCAGAAAGCTTTTTCTTTTAAAAAAAGCCTTGACTGAGATTTCTAAACAGTCAATTACTTACTTTTATTTCTATTATTTCTAGGTGAAAGATGTTCCAAATTGACGGAGCTCCATGCACAAATGCCTGATCACCAAAGAAGGTGGCTCTAGTTTTTGGGATAAAAAGTAGTCCCTGATCAATGATCTCTCAGTTGCAACAGCAAAGCTTTTTGAGCTCTAACAACAGTTCCATACGGTGCCTGGCGCGGGGCCACATGGAGAGCTTTATATAAACAACAGTTCCGATTGAAATCTCAGTGAAACTTAACAGGCAGTGCCATTTGAAGGTGCATCAGACATAAAATCAATGTGAGCGCATCACATGGAGAGCACGCTCGCTCTAGCAAAGCGGCATTGGAGAATGAAACGAAGACGCTGCGTTGGTATTGGGAATGCCGACCAGAGAGAATTACAGGTAGTCCGCGTGACAGTTGGGAGGTACTGTACGGAGAAACTAGGCGTGATTCGATGGAGAGGAACTTCTCATTTATACCGAATGTTGTAATGCTTCTCCCAATGCTTTGCTGCAAACCTTGCTCACTACGTGGACATTCTAAATGCTATAGTTCCTCGTCAAAACCACGAACCTAAATTTCGACTTTTGTACAGGTTTATATCAGCATCACTAACTTCAATCGAGTCGATTTCGTAATCTTAGACAGCTGCTGGAATTCTCCAATTATCAAGAATCCTTTTTTTAGTGTCATTAAACATTAATTATGTGCGAAATCAATTAAGCACGAACTTCGACGATGCAATTATTAATCAAGAATTCCGCTTGATCTTGACAACGGGCGGTTTATCCATAGGACGGAAAGACGAATAAAGACGGAGCGTCATCTGCATGTTTGAATAAGAAGGTAGATGCTCATAATAATTCCGGGAAATAAAGAGACACACGTATAATAGGAAAAGGACTGGTTCAAGACAGCTTCCTGAAAAGTTAATAGAGTTCAGCGGAAAATTGGCGAAAACTTCTTTGCTTACTATTAATACGCACTTTACAGGGAGAGAAGTTCAGCAAATTCTTGGCGGAGCATTTGATCACACCAAATTCTAACTTCAATATATCCGTCCAAATTTCATGATCACTTGTGTCAAAGGCGGCACTCAAATCCAAGAGCACTAAAAGAGTTACTTTCTGTTGGTCCATGTCTATGTAAGATATCATTGTGGACTCCAGGAGCTTCGTTTCGTAGATGTTCATTGACGATATGACGATTGGCAGTTAGGAAGAGTGAGCATTATCAGCACAATGCTCAAACAACTGGCTAACAACCGCTTTTTCCGTTATCAGCACAACGAACGACAGGTTACTGATTTGGCCTGGAAGTTTTAGCTTTAGAACTAGGGAGATCAAGCACTCGCATTTTAGAATTGGAATAAGAATGGCAAGACTTTATTTGCTTAATTGGTGACCTTCACTTAACGACACATTGATCATTTTCATAATGACAGGTTAAGACACTGGCATCATTTTTCAGCAAACTATGAACTCAATAGGAACAAGGTCATGCTGCCGCACCCAATAAGGATCCATGATGATATGGACTTCTTTCTTTCTGACAGGAGCTTAAAAATACTTCTAATTTGGATATCAGCTTAACGATAATCTAATTAATGGTGGCTCCAATACAACAAGTTTTCAATGTCATTTCTAATTAGCTCAATGTCCTTTCGACAGAAATATTTTCCGGAACTCAGCCATTTTACGTGAATATGTGGAGTTTACGTGAAGTTTTCTTGAGGTGGTTATAAAGTGAAGACACAACCTTAAAAGTTTTCTTTGAGTCTTAAAACACATTGATCGATAGATCACATTGAGGGGCATTTGTGTCTGGCATTTTCAAACTGGCAGCATACTTGTTACGCGCTTCTGGCGAGCGCGCTTCTATCATTTTGGCACCTGATTTTTTGCATTACTTAGTTTAGCATTACGGCCTTACCGTTTAAGTTCTTCACCAAACCACTAAGTTCTGGTCTGACAGCCACTTCACTTTTTGTAAAGGCATTTCTCCAAAATTTGTAATAGCAAGTATTATCATAATGTTTCATGTTTCACCAGAGATTGGAGCATGGGTCATTACACAGTTTGGAATCAGTGATGTCAGCTGAAGGCTCAAAGGATTCAAGTGATTTGTCTCATTGTAAACTGGAATGATTTTTGTCACAAAAATTCGGGCGAGGAAAAGAGGTTGTATTCAACAAAACAATGATCTGACAAAAGAAAGTAGTCTTGACTAGGTGGATATTAATGTCGTTGGACGATCTCGAAATTAGAAGATCCAGGGTATGTGCTTCAGACGATGAGTTGGTACAGTAAATACGTTGCAATAAGCCGTGTTTCCAACCAATCAATAAATGTTTTAAGTAGTCAGTATCAGATTTGGAGTATCGAGAGGAAAATTAAATACCGGATTAAACTACTTGTACACATGCTAACAATGAATAAGTGCTGAGAATTCTGAAGAAAACGCCTGAAGAGACAGGGTGGAGTGAAACAAGGTGGTGGACGATAGGATCGTGTGATTTTTATCTGTACGGTTGAGCAGAAAGTGGTTGAGAAAGAGTATTATTCAGAAGATCGTTTTTCACCTTTTTCAATTAAAGTAAAAAGTAAATTGGTATTAAACATTAAACATAATACCAGTGCCCCATCTCTGTTGGGATTGTCTTAGGAAGATTTTAAAAGAGTAACCAGGAGAAAGCGCATATGCTAACAGTGTCAACGTCTTTTAACCAGGTCTCTGTCACAATACACACATCAATATTGTTACTCAAAACATGATCAACGATTTCGGCTGTTTTGTTTTTAAGAGATCTCGCACAAAGAGCATCATCTTGTGGTGGGTGGTATAGTACCCCGATAAGGATACAAGGAAAGCCTCGGGTAGTCTATTTGGGCGAAGATATAACCAGAGCGCTTCAAATGAAGTACAAGTTCGTCTACAGTTGTAAACCCTATATTGGATTTAATGAACGCAAACTATGCCACCCCGCTTTTCAAGCCTCCGGTCTGTCCGCACCAACGAGTAATTTTCTATTTCAACCGCTGAGTTTGGAATAGATTCGGTTAACCATGTTCCAGTTATGCACAAAATATCTGCATTATTTTGATTGATAACAATTTCCAAATCTTCTATTTTATTAACTAAAGATCTTGTATTTGATAGGAAAAGTGACGGTAAGGTTCGAATTTAGTATTGTGAATTGATGCGTTTGGTCTAGATTGGGTATTATTCTCAACAATGCGTGGAATTGGTCTAAGGGCGTTGAAATTACGGCTTCGTAATGAATGTCACTGTTGTAAGCATAATATAATTGTGTTGTAAGCATAATATTGTGATCCGGTGTCAGACCTGTATCCACCACATAAAGCCTAGTACTCAAGATATATTTAAAGATGTCGTACACTCTGTTAACACATGTATGCTTTGTTTACATTTTTTCTATCCAAACAATAGACTTAATCGACGAAATTGTGGCAACTTTATATAAAATCCTTCTTCCACTGTAAAATAAATTATTAAGGTAGCACAATCAAGCTATGCAAGAATATATAACCTAGTTAAACTGCTTGTTTAACGATGAAGGGGCTCCGACGTACGCATGCGCAGAATGGACTGTACAGCATCTTTAACTATTATTTACTCTTCTTCAAATAATAGTATTTAGTTAATTCATTATAACTTATTATTGTGTTATGAAAGTATTGTTAACTGTGGATGTATGAACATTAAACCTGCGATCAACTATATAAATTTATGTGTGCATATAGCTACCAGTGTAAATGCCTTCCCCCAACTAATAATTTTGGAAGAGTTACTTACTTCTCCTACCAGAAGCTAGATAAATAAAAACTGATAATGCTTGGAAAATACTCAAAAATAGTAAATGAGGAAAATGATAAATCCTGGAAGTTCAGAGTGGCCATTTCGTGCATTTTTAGGGTGACATTATTGCAAAAGAAAAATTCTATCAAATTAACTCCCTTCCTTTCCCATTTCCATTCTTCCTCTTTTCACTAATTTCCCCTTAATTTCTTTCCCCAAACACCTGACTTTTCTCCACCCCCCTCCCTTCCCAACTACCCCACAGAGTATGGAGCAAATGGCACCTATATATACATCTGTTAGTAAACTAGCTTACATTTCACTGCATGAAAGAAACAATGTAAATATGGATATAAATGTACACACTTCGTTTATTTCTTGAATTTTCTCCGATATATTTCTTTTTTAATATAATTCAAATGTTTAGAAGTTAAAGGTAATAATCATAAACACCGTACAATCACATTTCCGCATTCAATATATATTCTGATGAAAAATGCCGGAAGTAAAAGAAATGTTTTAATGTGAATCCAGATAAATATATAGTTCGGTGGTTGGTAGTCAAGCCGATCATTATCATCGCAAACAATTTTTCTGCGGGTGACTAAATAGAGGAACCACTGAGGAACTGAAGTCAAGTTTATAAATGAAGACTACCACGGGTGTACTCTATAGGTTTCAAGGTTCTTTTATGTTCCCTTGTAAGTCAGAATTTCATTAAAGTAGTATTCAAGGACTTCAAGGAGGAGCACGGTTCCTGTCTGCATTTAAGTGTCCTAATCGGACATTACAACGTAATTGCTTATCATATTTCGCAGTTCAACGAGAGTTCACAGTTCTGTTGTGGCTGTGGTATTAAATTTGCTGAATACTTCTGCGCAAGATGCAAGCACCTGACAGGAACGGATGATAACCCATATCATTGCGAAAAATGTGGTATTTGCAGGTAAGAGATGACCTGACAAAAACTTAATAGGTTAACAGCAAAATCTTGTTAAAATGATTGAACCAGGCAAATATGCATAGTCACATTAATGAAACTATAAATTATACTATTATCAACCTTTATTATTTAAGGTTTGTTGGTTCATCTCAACCAGGTAAAATATCAGACATGTTTTCGCTTGCTTACTGGTTTCAATTAAATGAAACAAAACCTTATTTGTCAAATTGCGCTCACCTGGCAACGTTTCGACACGGACTGTTCAGTCTAGTGTCTTCATCAGGGGTAATTTCAAAGTCAAATCGCAGCTCCTTATATAATCGAGGGGTGGCGTCGTCTGCCCACAAGGTGCAGATAGCTTCCGTCATCGCTATTCATGCAAAGCACGATGATTTACATTTATATATATGTCACGCATGATGAAGACACTAGACAGGAGTGTCGAAACGTTTCGGCGCGAGTGCAAATCCACTGGGCATTGCATTCATTTAACTCAAACCAGGGTAGCGAGCGAAAACAAACCTCATTTTGTTTAAGCAGCTGTTCTGTCATTTAAACTTTAGAATTCACGGAGATAGATCATTCCACTGTGATGTATGTGGTGTTTGTCTGGACGTTCAGCTCAGAAATAATCACAAATGTCGCGCTGATTCAGCTCACGATGAATGCTGTATTTGCCTTGAGGTAACTCTTCTATTCTAGCTGTTGTGATTTCCTTTTATTTAGTGTTAAACTGCGCATTCCAGGATTGAAAAGATCAAATCAACGCACCTTTATTGCATTTGGCAAACACATATAAACGTGTGAGCCACCAAAGCAAAGCTAGTAGAATTGTTGAGATCGATTAAATGAACAACATTTTTCCATTCGACAAACGACGGTCAGCTTGCATTTATCATTAACATGATATTTAAACGTTGTGTTAATGGCTAACATGGTAACTAAGTAAATTTGCATAATTACACTGGCATTTATCATAAGTACATTCAAAAGCTAGGGATGTGCCGGATAACAAATGCTTTGCCGGATACCGGATGGTTCCGCATAATAATCTACCAGATACCGGAAAATAATCAGATGGTGGTAGTTGGACAATCCTACACTATTTTCTCCGTGAAATAATATATTTCATATAACATTCTTTAAAATAAAATAGAATAAAACAAAACATTTGGTATGGCGGTCGATGGATAATAAACGTCAGGGAAGAGTATCACCAGGAAATGCAATACGTTTTTATGCGCCGCAATCCCAGTCACTGTTTGGGTTTCACAAATTCGTAACACACAAAAACATCAAGTACAGTTCAGTACTTTCCGGTAAATATCGGCAAATTTTACAGGATACCTTGTTTCTTGCTTAACACTGGCATCATCATTTTATGCTTATTATTTAACATCTTAACACTGGCCTTATCATTTTATTTGGATATTTTCATGCGCATTTTAATGATAACATTAACCCACGTTTTTTCCTCGTAGGACGCATTTACCGGATGTCAAATCTTACCATGTTCACACAAAGTCCACAAGGAGTGCGCGACACAAATGATCCGAAGTGGAATGTAAGTATCTCATCTTTTTAATTTTCAAATTGATATAGTCGCATATTCGTAACTGCCAAGAGTTAAAGTTTCAGAGATGGATCCATACATAACACCTACCACTTACTGTAAAACATTTTAATTGCGCACGAAAAATAATGTGTACGTACTACTTTAAGAGAGGCGGTGAAGTGCATGTCTGATGCGAGATGTAAACAAAATCTCCGATCCACTTCTTCTGACAGATTTTTACCTGCATGGTTGCCGAGGCAAAGAGTAAAAGATTATTTCAGGATGGATCTATTCTCTTGTCGCGGTCACCACGCTTGCCTTTCAAGCTGGGAGACCCGTTTTCAATCCTTGGTCGAACCTCTACTCATGGTCTTAAAATAAATGACGAGAAAGTGCTACCTTTACATTGACATCAGTAAATGGTCAGACTTTCGCGTGTTCTCGGATAAGGACGTTAAAATCGTAGGTATCTCGGATCCCCAATCAATTGGGCAATAAGCCTGTGACCGCTCACCAATGAGTGAGAAACTCAATAAACTCAAACTCAAGACTGTGCTGAACAAACTTCACCACCTCTTTAAACGAATTATGTCTATTTGTTTTGTCACACAATAGTACGATCCATCTACTTTCAACTTATTATTTCTTTTAGTACTCGCTGTCCCATCTGCCGGGAGAGTTTTGCACACAAGTTAGAGAGACGGCCCTTTGCGAAAAATAGGAAGAATCAAGGCAAGAATTAGCCATCTCTTCGACGATATATCCATAGTATAAGGGGCTAACTCCAAATTAAAAATGTGGGCTTAAAAATTTAGTTTACTGATGAATTCTGAAGGGCCATGTTACACGAGGTAGTTTTGATGCAACATGAAACGCAATTTATAACCGAGCCTTGTTATGTATAAAATATTTGCGAACATGACGCACCTTTCGTACCTGTAGTATTTTTCTTTCTCATTAATTTCGTTGGCCGCACCGGCTAGAGGAGGATAAGCTACCTCTGCCACATATAAGCAATATGACCCGACAAAAGTCATGTTATTATCATTATCATCAATATACCAGGCCAAATATGTGATCGTAATATAATCTAAGTGATATATTTACACCAACAACTCCATACAATTACAACTTCAATTGTAATTTTAATTAGTTTTAGTATAACTATAGAAATTAATATTTTGTAATTTTACATTCAATTTGTAATTATTTTTAGTATCACGGATCTCTACATGTATGAAGAGATTACCATGGATAAATAAAGTGATTGATTGAGTAATTGATTTGACAGTCTTCTGACTAATTGATTGATTGACATCATTGACTGATTGATTGGTGATATAAAAAATTGTACGTGCGAACCATAAAAATAGACGTTTACAGCGAAAAACACGGAAACAAAGAGCACCTGGCCTCAAACAAATTCCTTACGTTAAATAATTGAGCATGTGAGTCATGCATACCTTGAAATAGAATATTATATTTCACAATTGCAACCAACATAATATATGCGCATGCCAACCAATGTTAAATCGTTTACCCAAAATTAAACTGTTCTGAAATTCGACTATAGTATTCATACACGTCCTCATGTTTATTGCGCGCAATGATTTTGCTGATTTGCAGTTCTCACGAAAATGTGAAGTTACGGGGGGTACAATTGCCAGAGTCCCCATATGCGGAGATAAAATTCATTGTAATAAATATGACAATTAACATAATCATAATACTGAATAAAAAACTTTGTCTGACATTTCCATGAAACTGTCAGAAAATAATATAAAAGTGTAAGTATATATATATGCCTGGATATTTTTCACTTCCCAATGACCACCCCTAAAAGTAACCATTCTAAACATCATAAGCACTTCAGAAAACTTGTAGCGTCTATGGTTTGTTCTATAGAGCTGTTCCATAATGCCGTTTCTGGGTGTAGTCAATTTCGGACGTTTCATCAGGGGATTATCTGTCATGAGCATATGTGAGTAAAGCCCTTCGACAGTAAAGTTGGTAGGGAAATGTTGTGAAGTGTGTTTTAGAACAACTAATAATAAGAGCATTACGAATAAGAGATTGTTTTTGACGCAAGAATTTAATATATTTTTTGTGTGCTGCTCTGTTTATTATATGGAAACTGACAAACAGTATAAGATATCAAAAACATTTTCTGACCTGACTATCGCAAGAGCTAAGACTAAGAAGACATAGATTTTCTACAGCAATTGATAACGAAGGTTCGTTAATATATTACAGAGATGGAATCTACATTTACTAAACCATACTAGCGAGAGAAATATGTCTGATATTGAACGTGGTTGTTGAGAACGAACAAACTTCAAAACAATTGATAACTTTACATTCAGATTACATTCGCTGCCAGATGAAATTAATATCTATTTTTATACGCGACAACTCCAACATTATACGCGATGCTGTCAAAGTTATATGCCTTCCTCTGCCTCGTACCCAGGCGCGATTTGGGAAGAGCAAGCATTATACGTACGACACACGACGCACGACATAAAGGGACACTAGACACAGGCCAGTATAGGACACAATATAAACACACTAATTTAAGTTCTCTTAAATACGTTATAATGCGTCTTGTTGTTGTGAGGGAATTTTTCGCCTTCCAGCTTTCTTATAATTTCTGCGGTTTTTTAACCGACAACCAGCCATGATACATAATTTATATCAAATAACAGTGCCTCTCTCCTCCACATATGCTATTTATTTAAATGTATTTATGATTGGACGGCGCTAAAGCATAATTGCACATCGAGTATGATAACCACTGAAAATCGGAGCGCGGGTGGCGAAGGGTGAGGGGAGAAAATAAATAAAGCTTCTGCCAGATTTCATGTCCAACATGGCGACATGTCCAACATGGCAACAGGGCGACATATTATATTGCACATTGACTTAATAGAAATACAAAACAATATAACCACTCCGAAAACGGTTAACGTTGTTATGTCACGTTTGACTATCTTGCAGTCATCATTCTGCACCCAATAGTGTGTCTTAACTTTGTTTTGTATGCGGCTTCCGTTCTCAAAGAGAATATTTGATAGCATTTCAGAATGGCATATATGTTGCCCTCATTCCAACAGTAACAATCTCGATTGTTTTTTCTCGAGAAGGACTACAACAGCATTATAAAACTGTGCACAAGGAAGTTAAATTTAATGATAAAATTGTGAAAGAAATTGCTTTGTTGATGCACGCACTTATACCGCATCAGAAACACTGTCTGAAAAGCGAAGGAAATCACTTGCCAAACTGGCCTCCATGTTTACATTTTCCAATGAAATCACGACCGTACCAGCAGATAATAAATTTAAAGCAAAAACCTCTTCTTATGCAAATAAGAAACCACTTGAATTATCATAAGTGAATAAAACTTTCCGATTGCCAAGATATTTTGCGATGTCGCACTTTTCGAGCATGTGTGCCAAAAGTCGAAGGCAATCTGGCAGAGGCTAATCATACTCGATGAATTACGCTTTAGCGCTTCTCAATCATAATAAATTTAAATAAATAGCCTCGGTGGAGGAGAGAGTAACAGTGCGGTTCTGTGTGCAAACAATCGTTCAATGACGTTCCATTCTTATTCTTTCTCGCTAAGCGCCACACAATTTACAATTTTGTAGTCTTCGCATCATTCGCAATAACGGCTTGATGAGGCCGGCAGCGCAACTTATATCTTGTCTTTTCTAATACTGCTATCTGAAAAAGAGCATTCTTTTAAAATATGTGTTTTTAACGAATTTCAATTTTGCTCAATATTTAAATTATTGCCGGGAATTGCAAGTCGTGCACGTAATTCAGGTCAGTAATGTTGAGGTCAAGTAGTGTGACGGACAAGTGAACGTTGTTTGATCCGAGCTTTGTTTATAATATAGGCCATTTGTTTTGAATTGTTACTAAAAGATCAGGACGTAATCCATCCCCAGTCATAACAGATGGACCGATCTAGCCAGGAAGGTCAACATAAAGGTTAGAATGTTGTACAGATGGATGCGATGAAGTTAAGCACAGAATCATGTCGCCACGTAAAACGTCCTTCGTTTAGGTAGGTCTTGCAGCCAGCGACGACGTGAAGTAATGTTTCGGGTTTCACGAAGAAAAGATTCAAAATCACCTCATTTCACAAGGTTCATTCTTCTCCAACATCATGAAATATTCGACCCTCTCATTCAACATTTCACCTCAGTCCAAAGTAAACTTCCTAAGAACATATTTAACTTTACCATCCGGCATATAAATAACACGCTTCCGACTCGCAAAATGCCTTTAGTGTTATAGTCATTTACATGCACGTCTAATTTCTGTCACCTTATTATAAACGTTTGCTGTGTGTTTTAGTCAGGAGGATCCCAAAGTCTTTATAGCATATGGTTTTGTTTGGGTTTCCTCGCCACTTCTGTAACTATATTAATGTAATTATGTGTATTTTTTGTGGCAAATTATTAAATTCAAATTCAAAAACCTTTTGAAATGGGGAATATCACCAACATCCGAATGCTCTTTGTGTCTGTTCTTTCCTGATTGTGCTTAATACATTCTTAGTGTTTTTGTATGTGTCATAATTATTGTACATGTGTCCTTCCATAGGTTATTGATGTCTCCATTTGGTGATGACTTTAAAGCTTTCCGAGAAACAGTTTGACATTGAAGGAATTTAGTTGAGGGGAGAATTATATTTAAGCCGAATTTGTTATGGGGAAGCAGGACGTTACTAAGGGTCGCAGAAATAGGAAGCTCAAGCCATTTTTGGATATATTTTGATGCGATGCTATCTAGTTTTTCATTTTCCCAGGTTTTGCCTATATCGGAAACAGTGAAGTGCCAAGAGATTTTCGAGAGTACATATCGACTGTACAAGAGAATTATGTTTTTCGGGTGTAATGGTATCAATTTGATTTAGCATATTAGTGAATATCTCATATATTTCAGATTTGTGATCTTCGTCAGACATGCTAAAGTCGAAGTAGCGACCTAAATAGCTAAATGATATACCAATTTCAACACGTGGTACAAGACTGTTATTTAAAAATAGTTTTCGTAGATATTGAGTGGATTTTGTTGATTCTTTCTTAATACCAAACGTTGAACATTTATCTACACGTATTATCATGTTGGCCCAATGGCACCAAATTGTGAAACGATTTAGGAGCATCTGATTCTCTTTTTCTTGGCCACTAAGAACGGCCGCGTCGTCTGCGAACTGGAACGAATGATCGGATTTAATGGGATGCCATTTTCACTTATTTTCCAAAATGCGAGTTGACGGTATTTTTCTGACTTAATGTGTTGGATAAAAGTATTGAAGGACATTAAATAGAAGAGGGCTGAGACAATCCCCTTGCAGAACGCCACGACCGACTGTAATACACGAATCGCGAAATTCGGCGCGCATCCAAATGACGCGTTCTTAGTCGGGCAAAAATCACAGTTAAAGAAAAACATGTAGCTGTGACTGGATGATTTAAGATACGCGTATCAAAGTATTCAAATGTTCAGTCATGCATTCGTGTTTTTATTATTGTGATATGTAATCACGAATGCATGACTGAACATTTGAATACTTTAATACGCATATTTTAAATCATCCTTGCAGTCACAGCTACATGCATGTTTTTCTACATGCTGTGTGCTCCAGTCTTCCTGACAGTTTTGAAGTGAAGCCTTTCTGGATATTTTGTTCTATGTATTTGTTTTCCGCATGAAATTTAAATGTTTTATTGCGAAGACATGACGTGAAAATATTAAGTGGGATAGATTGAAGGGTAATTGACCGAAAGTTATCTGGTTGGTCCGTTTCTCCTTTCTTAAGTATTAATATCGTGCACCCTTTCTTCCACTCAGGTGGCACAACACCACAGGACCAAGGTGCATGGTTTATCTCGGTTAGGTATGAACGTAGATATGGACAGCGTTTAAAACAGGTTATGGATAATTGGTCAAGTGGACATGGCGAGCCAGACGGTTTCATTTTACGAATGACGTTGTAATCTCTCTTGATAGGTCGGGGGGTCAAGATTAAAATGTTTTGCAAAAGAAGAAAATTTTGGAATCCAACTTGGGATGTTGAATGTTTTATTTGTATTCATTGCGGAGAATGTTTTAGTGAAGTATGCTGTATATCGCGCCAGATTAAATGATGGAAGTGAGCTGTTATTCTTTTTGAAAAATATTTTAACATAACCCCAGACTCATGGTTATCAGTATTATGGTCAGTATTATTAGTCGACTTATTAAGGAGGTTGCGCAGTTTGCTACGAATTTGATCTCTTTTACATCACCGTTTTCTAATTTTAATTTCTTTAATGCTTTCTTTAAATCTTTAATTGAGAAGGTTTCATATTTTCTTTCAAATTCAACATTGTTATTATTATCAACATATCCAAAATTTTCACCAAAGTAATTGTGCATAACTGTTGCCACGGTGTTGATATTGTTATAATAATAATGGAAACTTTATTAAATGTTTTTCTTTCTACATACATACAATTGTAAATCTCGCTTATTAAGGTAACTTACAATTGGCTACTTGAATCACAATTTAACTCTAAATAATGTAATATGCAATACAAATCAACCAAATATTTCAAATAGCTAATAATTCGGGATTTCCCCATTCTTTGTTTCGACAGCAGAAGATATAATAAGTAGTTCTAATGGCAATGGTCATCATTTTTCTAATGCAATACATTTGGTGGTTTTTATCGAGACCAATAGCATCTAACATACTTAAAAAAGTAGAGCACTCTTTTGCAAACACACCTAGGGAGCTCATAGAGAGATTTATAAATTTAACATGGTTAAAACATTGACGTTGCTGTCTTACTAATTCTTTATATTTATTTTCTTTACGTTTGGCGTTGTTTTCGAGGTTTGTTTCATAACCGGCAGTAAGCTCGACAACATACAGGGTACCATTTGAACATACCAACAATAAATCTGGACGATATGCGTCACCAGTAAGTATTGATGGACTTTTGAATCCAGGTATATCAGCGAAGAGATTAGAACCATCTACAGTTTGTAGTGTATTGGCAAGAAAGTTCAGGATTGAATTGTGCCTCCACGTAAAACGGTCAAGATAGGATTGACATCCAGCAACCACGTGTAATAGTGTTTCTGGACTGAGACAAAAGGTGCATTCTGAACTTGAAGATATTCCCCATCTGTTAAGGTTCCTGCGTGTCGGAAGAGAATTGTTAATATAGCGTATAGTAAAGTTATAAATGTTTTTAGGCAGTTTAGCCTGTGCAGAAGACCACACCTTGTTGAGCTGTGCTAAGGAGAACTTGTTAACGCTGGCGAAAAAGGAGCCTTGACAGGTCAATTGATTTTGGAGTTTATCTTCATTTGCAGAACGAAAATCTTTTAGCACTTCCTTGGTAGAGTTATATATGTCGTATTGAATATTAGTAATAATCCATATTATGAATGTCACACTATTAATTTGAAACAGTTCTAAAATTTAAATTATTTTATAATAATGTTATAATTAAGTAATCTAATATTTACAAGTTATAACATTTAAAAATCTATTAGCATTTGCAAATAGGTCCTACATTGTATCCAAGATTGGCACCTTTCCGTTGCAACTGAAAAGTCCCTTAAGGGGTCCAGATAGCTTGTGTCCTCCTGTAAACTTCCTACATACTTCATCTCTTCTCTTCTCTTAAGTGATGTTTCAAGACCAGCCCTTTTCAACGATTCTTCGTATGGGGTACCGGGATCGATTCTTTTCATTCCTCTCTTTTGCACCCTCTCTACTTTAACACTTAGGTAGGCTGGTATTGCCGACCATACTAGGGCTGCGTACTCGAGAATCGGCCTCACTAGACTGCAATATACCGCTACGAGTTGTGAAAATCCGATCCTAATTGCATAGCTCTTTGCGTAATATACGTGGCACATTAATTCTCTTGTTAGCTTTCTTGACAATATACTCGCAGTGTTTGTTCCTTGAGAGGTCACTGCTTATATAAACTCCAGGTAGCTTATATGAAGTTACCGTTTCAATTGTATCTTCCCCAATTCGTAACATATGTTAATTGGAATGGTAGTATATAGTTGAGCAAATTGGTAACGACTTCTTTACACTTCTTTGGGTTTAATCGCATACCTCTGGTGTTAGCATATTCATAAATATCGTTGACCAAGAAAGGGGTTAAACTTGGTGAACATCTTGGGATAATTTCAACGGTAGTTAAATCATCCACGAAATTAATTATAAATTTCCAATCCCGTATTAAATTGTTTACCAACACGGTAAATAGTACAGGACCAAGTTTAGTACTTTGAGGTATGCCGCCGTTCAAGTATTTGAAAGAATATTTTATATCACGAATACGAACGCATTGGGATAGTTATACTGGGAACTTCCTCAAGAGGATGAAATTCTGTCGACAGATTCACGAAATAATTATTAATGTTTTCCGCGAATTCATTTAATGTAGACGAAAAATCACTCAGTAATTGTTCAGGCCATTCCCATTCCGTTAGACTTGTACAACAACCAAGTTTTTTAACTTCTTTCCACCATTTAGAAATATTGTGATTTTTCTTATTCTGTACTTTGTTATTATAATATGCCTCCTTACATGTTCTGACTTCGACTTGTACTTGGACTTGTACCGTGAGACTGTTTTCCATATTTTCAAGATATTTTCGTCTCTTAAAAATTAAAATTTTTAACTTATTCGACACCCATGGTTTATATCGTAAGGATTTGTTTCTTGCTTCTTTAGAGGCATGTACATATCCACAGCATTCATTACGTCTTCGTGGATGAGTTTGAATTTTCAGCTAAAGCTAAAATTCTCAGCTTCCACTTATTATTAACACATGCCCAAGTGGTCTCCTTTTGACGAGTAAAATCGTATGGCGTTAGACAGAGTAAAATGAAAAAGGGGCCGCATTCAGTCACATTGCCCATCATTTAATGGATTAATATAACTATATAGTTGATGTTCGATGGCATAAGTTATGACTCATTTTAGTCCGAGAGTAGCGAGGGTTAAAATGAGTTCTGAGGAGGGCCAAAAACATATGTATGCCCAAGAACATCAACTGTATTACTATTATATTTATTATTTAATTGTATGTTCTGCTAATGTGACACCAGGAGTACATTTAAATGTAGAACCAGAATTTGCTCAACGAGCACAAAGGCAGAAATTTTAATAGATGATCAGACCATGTATATTGTACACTTAAAATGCAGCTATAAATTTGTAAATATGCCAGAAAGTATACAGTACTCGAATGTAGTTTTATATTACTTTATACTTTCATAAAGAAACATAATGGAGTTATTACCAGTCGAAACTTGATGTGAAGTGACAAGCCATGTTAAACCGATGTTATGATCTTGTGCAGATAAACTAATCAGTACTATAATTTATGATCACTCCATGCAGGAGAAAATGATTTAATTATTCGTTTTCGACGATTAGCCTTAAGAAATAGTTAAGGGGTTACTCCTTGCTTCTTGGCCATTTTTAGGCCGACTTTGTCGAAAACGGAAAAGGTATAAAATTTTGGCCAAAATAGCAAAGGTGATAATAGCCTGAACTTTTTGATCAAAAATCGCCACTTTTTCAGAAACTAAAAATGTGGCCAAATCTTTTCAAAAGGTGAAGGGATTAGTTTGAACAAAAAGATAAGGGTTTTGCATGTACTTTTTGGGCATTTTTAGGCACTTTTTCGAAAACTGAAAAAATTTCCAATTTTGGCTAAAACGTAAATGGGTTAGCCTGAACTTTCAAAGCAAAAATAGCCATTTCTAGCCCTTTCTTCAAAAACATGAAAAACTGGCCAATTTTGGCCAAAATATAAAGGGGTTATTCTTATAAAGTTTTGGTCAAAAAAAAAGAGGCCAAATCTGCTCAAAAAGTAAAGTGGGTAGCCTTAGCAAAAAGATGAGGGGTCAGCCTTTACTTTTGGCCGTTTCTAGCCACTTTTTCTAAAACTAAAAGGTCGCTAAATCTGCCAAAAAAGTGAAGGAGTTTGCCATTACAAAAAGTGGATATAGTCTTTACTCTATGGTTAAAAATCTACACTTTTTCAAAAACTACAAAAGTGGGCAAATCTTTTCAAAAAGTAAAGGGGTTAACCTTAACAACAAGATAATGGTTTTTTGGTTTTTTTTTTTTAATTATTCAAATGCGTGACCTATTTACAGGTATTGCTGGAATGGTAGTAACTATAAAAACTAAAGTATATGTAACTAGATAATATTATAAGGTAATGGATTATTTTACAAAGTTTTTTGTTTGTTTGTTTTTTTACTTAATTATTTATTGATATAGTATAGTAATAGTTTGTATATATAGCATACATTCTAGAATTGGATAGTTAGAAATTTGTTGCCGATATTTTTGTTTGTTTACCTATTTCCATGGAGTTCCATGGATTTGAGGCTATTTTCTGTTTCAATAAAGCAAAGAGAGATAAATTTGGACAATAAGTTTACAACAACTGAATGCAAAGTTTGCAGAGACGCTGTTCACGTGGAATATTTTCGTATCGTCCGCGTTCAATTTGAAGCTTGTGATTGCTTATTCTAAGTTGAGTGAATGTTCTTCTTATTGTTGGATTTTTTATTAGATGTAAATATGGTTCCATTTTGTAATCCTTTTTGAATGTGCATAGAAAAATAGTTTAGTGGATTTAGTTATTTTATGTTTCCAGAACTCAACATATTTCTCTTTTATTTTGTTTAATATTGTTGTTGTATCGTAATTTATTAAAGCTGTTTCAATATCATAATTCGATTCGCCTGAGTAAAATGACTTTAACGTGCACATTGCGTTCGCATAGTATGATTCTTTGTTACATTTATGTAATTATTTAGATAGGTCTAGAGTCGGTAGCCTGTTTTACAATTGAAGTACCTGTTTTTTAATAGGGATAGCTTTTGCTTTTTGGCGAGTTTAGCCTGAACTTTTTTTCTCAAAAATCGCTACTTTTTCAAAAAGTTATTTAAAGGCCTTCTATAAGATTCTGAGGAACAAATTACTAGCATTGGTTGTAGACACTAAGGTATATTACAAGTTTCATGACTTTTTTTAAATTTATGAGCAAAATTGAGGTGTTTTGTTTTCGTACTCTGAAAAATGACGAAAGTTCGAACATGCCAAAGCAACATATCGACTTTTCATTTTTGTGTTTCGTGTCCCAACTTTTCGTTTTTGTCAAAATGTTCTTGTGCAAAATTTTTTTGGGATAGCGTACACAAGTCACCATTGTTCTTTGTGAGATAGGGACTCACAACTCATAATACAATATTTTGGAGTGTGAAATTTTTGTTCGCTTCAATAGTGGAATCAAAAACTCATTGTTCTGAGAATGCTCCTCGACGTACGTGTAACAGTGATGACATTTTAGCAATTTTCAACCTATTATATTTTTTTCATCCCATTTTGTAAAAAGGAGCTGGCGATATGCATTAATATATAGCATCCTCGTGAATTCAATGAAGCAAATAATGAGAAGAGATTTCGAATCTTCTACAAAGCAAATTTTTAGGTATTTGAATTAGTCAAATTTTACTATCACGTAACTGTTCTTTGCCATGTGGTTTCAGAGATATAGATTCTTACACCTCTTCTAATGAGTTTTGGGACGTTTTAAACACGTACTAGATAATGAGACTCGAGGCGGCCATATTTGTGTCACCTCATTAGTTATTCACTAGCAAATTTAAGAAGAAAGAGAGGCCACTGATGACCACTTTGATGTAGACAATACGTTTCCTTTCCCACCGATAATCAGAAACTTTGAGAACATCTTCTAACATGTCAACAATTGATTGATTGATAATAGTATTTATTCAGGAAAACCAACATCACAAGTTGTGTTTTTCAGAAGGTTCCTGAATACCACTGACTGTAGATTTGTGGTGGTCACACCAATATGGCCGGTATCGTATGCATAGAGGATGCACTATCCAGTCCTAATTTTCAGATCAGTGGATAAGGCGTATGAGAACAGGGATGGTGAAAGTGGTAGAAAGCGCACAATCCATTTGCCTATTTGTCTATTTGTTCGATACATAGCCTGAAATAGAAGTGCATCCATCTTACCTTATAATTTTATTGTGCTGTTTTCTTTCAAAATGTAACTATATATTTAGGCGTAAACGAAGGTTGTTAATTCGCCCTCACAATTAACGTATTGAAAACTTGCCACGCCATTGCCGAAGTTACAATTATTCAGGGGGGTTGAAGACATGTTTTTTGGTCACCTTTGTTGAAACTAGTAACCAGTACGTGTATTTCAAGATTGCAGCTGCTGTAAACATTTCATTTTACAAATTAGTAAACCAGTGAGAATGCTGTAAGTCTCATTTTAAATTACCTTTACTAATATATGAATCCTTATGCCCTATAACCCCGCATTCCATAGAGAATGTAGGAAGAGAGGTCATAATATAATTGACGACATCTTACTATATCTAATGAATATACTCCTTTTTGCCATTAAACATGCAATACTGGTAAGAACCTCTTTTTTATAGGCCAACAACATAACAATAGATGGTTAACTCCATTGTGGTCGTCATTGGTCTCAATTAATTGTGCATAGCAAATGCACTATCTAGTAAACACAAAACATTGTTAATGAGCATTGCAAGGCAGCTGCATTTAAGTTTCAGCAAGACGTATGTTCACGCAATATTAATAGTATTTGTTTATAAATTGCGAACCTAGGAGTACGTCAAAATTTGAGAAAGATGTGACAGATGCCATTGGCCTAGGATTATTTCGTAGACCTGCGACTATGGGGTATAGCGAAATTTCATGAGATAGGATAATGCAGTTTTTTAATAGATTTTACTTCTTGAAGGAGAAATTTTCTTAATTTTCGCAATATGACTGTTTTTCAACCTGTGCATTCAACCTATTTATTGCCGCATAATTTACGTCTTTGAAAAGTTTTGCTAAATAGCATCCATAGACGTCACGATTGTTCCACTTTTGAAAAAAACTCCCATTGGTTTGTGTGATATTAGTCTTATAATGCTTGTTTAGATTGACTCTTAGATCGTAGTGCCCAAAGGCAAGACAAAAGTTCCTGTTAATGCTAATCAAATTCGCATATTTATCTTATATGGTAGCCCTATATGGTAACACACTTGTAATTACATTTTAGAGTGGCATGCAGTAAAGTGTGGGCGGGCAAAATACTCAAGGCTGGAACTGTCAAAGCTGATCGAAAACTCGTGGCAATATATGACATCGCCCGGGCACCAGGTTTACTAATCGATCAGACTTCCATATGGCTCCTCGAACACTACATGAAATTCATCAAAGTTCAACTTACTAGTTATTATTATTTTATTAATTCTCCAAACATTTGGTTTTTCAGATTAATTTACATGTACAATTGTATCTAAATTATTCTATTATATATTTACAGTCTATCAATAATAAGATAAATTCATTAAGTTATTAAGAGAAAATGTTCAAGCAAATGGTTATAAAAACTTCTTTTAAAATCTTTAAAATTTTCATGCTCAGTAATATTACTAGGCAGAGAGTTCCAAAGGGATACTGCTCGGTATTCAAATGTTCGTTGTCTGGCCGCCGATCTATAAGCTGGAATGTTTAGTTTATGTTTATTCCTGGTGTTTCTATCGTGCAAAGATGATCTCTCCTGAAAATATAATCCCAAGGTCGCTTGCTGAAATAATGGGAGTAATCCTTTTCTCAAGTAATGTCACATAAAAGTCATCCGGTAATCGTTGCAACATTTTGTGTGTCCCTATTACTAACACTTTGGTCTTGTCTGGATTAATCAATAAACTATTGTGACAGCACCAAGCGGTGATTTTTAACAAATCCTCATTGATCTTCCGTATAATTTCATTAACATACTTGATAGGAAACGAAAGATACAATTTTGAATCATCTACGTACGATTCTAAGTCACCAAAATTCGGGATTGTAGGCAAATCATTCAGATAAATATTGAACAAAGCAGGTTCTAATATTGAACCTTGCGGTACTCCATGAGTGATGTGACCTGGTTTTGACAATACTGAGCCAATCTTAACCTGCTGTGTCCTTCCGGTCGAGTAACTTTTGAACCATTCTAAGACGCCAAGGCTGTCAGGCTGAGACCTAATGCTTTTAACTTTGTTAAGAGTTTGCGTTGTTCTATACTGTCAAACGCCTTTGACAAATCCAGTAATACTATGACTGTGAGTTCTTTTGAGTCCATTGCTTTAAGCACCTTGTCTGTCATAAACAAGAGTCTCAACTGAATATAGTTGCTTATTACCACTTTGATGTTTACTTAGACATTTCTTTTTGTTCGTATAAGAGGTCAGTTGATTTAATGCTACTCGCTCACAAATTTTTGAAGTCGCTGGTAGTAACGATAGTGGTCTATTGTTGTTTGCCACTTCGTGATCTCCCTCTTTAAGAAGCGGCATTACTTCTGATATTTTCCAGGCTGATGGAAAGACTGAAGTCTGTAACGAGCGATTTATCATGTCAGTAATAACTGGGAGAATACATGGAAGAGCATCCTTTATTGTAGACATTCGTACTTTATCATGGCCAGGAGCTTTGTTCGATTGAAATGCCATAACTGTTATTCGTACTTCTCTACACGTGACAGGAACAAAACTGAAATGTGACTCAGCCACAGCAAGCGGAGCACTTGTTGGCGGTGCAGGTAGGTTATATAATTCTATTAAAGATGTGTAATCTTCAGATACCCTCCTTCCAACTGAGGTGAAAAACTGATTAAACTCATTAGCCACTTCTTTCATATCCTTTGTGTAGACTTGTCGAGTGCTTTCTTTGCGAGGAATACAATTCCTAATTATCTTCCACTTTGAATAATTAATGTTGTGACTGTGCTCTAATTCTGTCCGTACATATTTTCTTTCGGCATCTCTCAGTTTAGATTTTACTTATTTTCTTAGATTACGATAGATTTCCCAATCAGCTGCTAATTTAGTAATTCGAACTGTTTTCAATAAGTTATTTCTGTATTGCATAAGTTCAAAAATTTCTGTGCTAATAAAGGGGCAGCTGCGGTGTTTAATCCTCACTGTTTTCACAGGTGCGTGTGATTCCAGTACATGGAGAAACCTCTCATTGAAATGGTCTAGCATTTCATTTACATCATCAATGATGGAAATATCATACCAAGGTATTCGTTGTAAATCCGCCAGGAAACGATCAGGTTTATAGTTTTTGTAGGATCTCACACATATATAACTAGGTGGAGGCTTCAACATCTTAAGTTTCAAAGAAGCATATATTAGATAGTGATCACTAATGTGAGATAAAACTACCCCATGATTTTCTACTAAACTGACATTCGACGTCATTATAATATCAATGAGAGAAGATGACGTTTCTGTTACTCGTGTAGGCTCTTTTATCAATTGAGTTTGATTCACACTTGTACAGAAATCAAGTAGCAACATAGCCTCTGGAGAATCCGGTTTCAGCAAGTCACAATTTAAATCACCTACAACAATTATCTCTTTCCCTAATGTGAGAGCATGTGTATAGTTTTCCATGAAATTATCATGAAAAGTTGAGTTGGACAATAGTCAGGCCTGTAAGTGACACAGAGGAGAATTTATCATAGATTCCTGAGTTGTATTTGGATCCATAACTGATGAAATCCGAATTCAGATATCCCTGTTATGTCTTTAAGAACTTTGACTTTAATCGACGATGTAGTATAGACACAAACTCCCCCTCCACTGAGTCTTTCCCAACCGATCCGATATTGTTAGTTTAAAACCTTCAATTTCCACTTCCGCGTTTGTCACCGTGGAGTTTAACCAGGTCTCTGACAAAGCCAAAATATCATAGTTACTATCCCTCATAAGCTCTCGAACCTGTATAAGATGATTCCTATTCTTAATTGAGCGAACGTTTAGATGGGCAATTCTAAATTTTTATCTTTGTATATCCAAAAGCGGTTTTGGTACATGTTCGTTTAATTTCGCACTTTTGGTCTTTTCCCCAGAATTTACAATTTGAATATTTACTAGGTTCGAAAGGTTTGGTCCATCTTGAGTCATATTCTGTTTCTTTTACCAGAAAGTATGTCTATTATTATTACAATACGAAGTAATTCTGACAGGTATATTAGTTTTTACTTTACTACTTTTGGGGAGGCGATGGCAACTTTCCTCATGTCATTGTTATTTGGCGAACCAATTTCAAATGATTGTCCCAATTTGGGGGACGCTTCCTCAAAGTAACAGTGTGAAAATTATGTTCATGAATACGACTTTTTATCATTCTTGGCTGAGCCCTGTGACTAAAACTTTCACTACCAGATGACCCAGTTTTATTGGACTTCACTCGTCTATGATAATACGGTTTACCCCAATTTGCTTTGTTTGGTCTATACTGCCTTTCAGCCTGGTTTTGTAGTTGCCCGTTGCTAGTTTGAGAAATAGGTTGTTTCACAAGATTTCTAATCATAGGCGTTTCGATCAGAGGTAAACGTCCCAACCATTCTTTGTTTGGTCTATACTGCCTTTCAGCCTGATTTTGTTGTTGCCCGCTGCTAGTTTGAGAAATAGGTTGTTTTACAAGATTTCTAATCATAGGGGTTTCGATCAGAGGTAAACGTCCCAACCATTCTTTAGTTTCGTTAACCAATTTAAATTTCGTTTTACTTTCTCCCTCCTGCTCTGTCATATTATCATTCACGTGATTATCATTCGTTTGAATGGGATTAAAGTTACTTTTAATTCCATATTATTTTATGAACTTTGCCGACAGCCTTAATTGATCGTTTAACGCTTCAACGGTTTTAATTATTTCACGTAGAGAGGTTATTGTTATGTTTAAATCATCAACTTCAATATTTCTTTGACTAACAAGAAGGCCCAAATCAGAAATTTGTTGGGCAGACTTTAGTATGGACATCTCATCAGCAACATCACCGTGATTATCATTCGTTTGAATGAGATTAAAATTATCTCTTATTTCCATATTTATGCTCTTTGCCGACGGCCTCAATTGATCGTTTAATGCTTCGGCGGTTTTAATTCTTTCAACTACGGAGGTTATTGTTGTGTTTAAATCGTCAATTTCAATATTTCTTTGACCAACAAGAAAGCCTAAATCAGAACTTAGTTGAGCATTTTTTTTTCTCTCTAGAGAAAGGGCAAGTTTAAGTTGATTTACCCGATCTGGCTGGCCTACAGATACTTCATTGATTAACTATAATTTTGCCTCGAGATTTTCTAGGTTCTTTTGAGTTATGAGTAAGTCAAGCTTAACTCCTTCCAAATCTACAACATATACCCCACAGTTGCAATTACAATTATAAACACCAGCTATCAAATTCTCCGTCTGTGAAGCTTTATCCGGTAACTCAGTACTTAATTGAGATGTTATATTAGATGTTTTACGTTCATCTAAGGCATACTCAATCTCATCAAACACACTTGATTGAGATTGTAAATTAGCTTCATGAACTTTCAATGCAGGGCTTAAGTGTTGATTGTTTTGAAAGCAAAGTAAAATGCACTTATCTCGAACAAGATCTCCATCCCTTCCATGTAAAATTAACGTGTTCTGCTTTCGTTTATACCATGTAAGAACCAGTCAGCATTTGAGCTACAAAATCTCTTTGATTGGCCTCCCGGCGAAGACCACTTTCCTTCGAGATTCCATATATCGCTTACAATTTGCTTTAAATTTAGCAGATCTTCACACAATTTCAGACGGCAACCATCATATGACATTCCTGATAAACTAGTATGTTTTGAACTGATAAGAAAGGTGGACAAAGGCTGATTTTGATTAATAAAACTTTCATTCAACGTGAGTACATTTTTGTCAACCATCTTGACCATCTAACCAGGAGCAGTGTAAACTGTACTATGTAGTGTAAGCACTATGTAGTGTAAGCAGTGTAAGCACGCTACTATGTAGTGTAAGCAGTGTAAGCACGATCCCTGAATACCTGAATACAGTTATACCTGAATACTGCGATTTCGGTAATCAAACTACACTTTTCTGCTTGCAGGGCATTGTATTAATGTATTTCTAGTTCAGAAGCGCAAGTTATGCGAGGATTCTCAGTTTGGACACGCTAACAGTTATTTAACAAATATATGAATTTCGAAACTTTTAATTCAACAAGCGTACCAGCGCAATGGTACACATTGCGTTTCTATATGGCCAATGTACTGGATTAAAGAAAAACGTACCGAAAGAAGATATGCTGCGGTTCTGTGGGATAAAACAGCCAGGAAATGCAACAAGGACTTCGACGTAGGTAAAACTACCGGGAAATACAACAAGAATATGACAAGAACTTTGCTACTCACTTCCAAGGCGAATGACCTTCGCTCGAAACGTCGAAGTTGTTGTTGTATTTTCCATTCCAGGTTCTTTAATCCTGCTGCAGACCTACACTGGAACAACGCGTTCAAGAAATTATCACTTAGAAAAAGGACCTTGTTGTCCTTCACACTTTGTATACAGTAGAGGATATATCCACTCAACATTTTCAGGAATGAAAGTACACTTTGGGAATAAGAGGGGTGGGGAAAGGCACTTGAAATTGGATGGATTATTTTAACTTTCCTTTAAGGTAAAATCAGTATATAATAAGAACCTACCAAGTAATTTATAGACGCATAAACATAGTAATCTAAAGATTTCTCTCGGCATCTCGTTCGATGGGATTAATAGTACAAGGTGTTAGTAGATGGAATACTCGAACGGAAGTTTATATACATTCTTTAGACCTAACCTGGAGCGGTTGCGAAAAGTGCAACTTAGGCCCTCTGGCAGGAATTGAACTGACCTGCGGCCGTGCGAATCCGGTGCAGCGCTCAAACCAACTGAGCTACAGAGTCCAGTTGCTGAGCATTAAGCGCAAGTTCGGTATATATGATGGGAGCGATGCCAGCAAAAGTGTATGGGTAAATATCGAGATTTTTCTCGACATCTCGTTCGATGGAATTAATAGTAGACGGTGTTAGTAGATGAATACTCGAACGGAAATTTATATACATTCTTTAGACCTAGCCAGAGCAGTTGCGATGATAAAACATTCTTTAGACCTAGTCAGGAGCAGATTTATTAGGCCTAGGGCCGCAGATTCAATTCCTGCCAGAGGGCCTTACTTGCATTTTTGGCAACTGCTCCTGGCTAGGTCTAAGGAATGTATCTAAATTTCCGTTCGAGTATTCCATCTACTAACACCTTCTAATAGTAATCTAAAGAATATCCAGTGATCATACATAGCAAAGCAATGACTGATATCAAAACCATAAACCTAAGAATATGCCACTATTTCATTTGTGGTTGCATGCATTTCCTGCGTATCTATGTCCAATTGGGGTTGGGATGTTGTGGGACATCTGCGAAGCATTTGTTGATGAGTAGTTTAGATATGTCGTGTTGTCCATTCCGCAGTAATTCTCGATATTTTTAGTCGATTTGCTTCTTTATTCCTAAACGAGACAAAACTGATATAGATCTAAACTATATAAAGTTCCTTTTTTATAAATTTTTTATATAAATCTAGTTTACATTTGACATATATATAATATGAAAACAGCTGCCGCATATTTATTGAACTCCCTGTATATTGCTAAATTTAAACTTCGAGTTGCTGGCTGAGTAATACAACTTTCCACTAAAATAAATTATCGCTAGAAGAAACACGAAAATCTCAAATTTGGTACCTACTTGTAATATCAATTTCCTGCCCCAAAATTTAGAAGCCTGCGAGCTCTGTGGCATATTATGGCAGCAATATGTTTGCGACAGTATTTATATAGCTTATAGTTTTATTTGATATTCATAGATATAAAAATTTAATATGCAAACTTTATCAGAAGTTTATTCGAACATATATTTCCTAAATTAACGACTGTCCAATTGGAGTTTAGTTTAAGACTATGACCATGCCTTTCACGTTATATGAGCATGCCGGTAATGAATGTTACTTTGTAGCTTACGTTTACTCCAAATAGCTTCTGTAAAATTTGATTCGTCTAAAAATCGTAATATGGGCATAATACTTTTTTTATTTACTCCCTTTGCAGCAAAATGATGACCAAATTGGCGACCGATAAGATATTAAAATAAACTGAATTCCAAGGTGTGGACGACTTGATAACGTGTGCAATTGTTGTTTGCGGAAATTTTCCCTCAATCGAAAGAGTACTATATTGACTATATTTTTTTATAGTCATCTTTATAGGCCAAACAAGTATTCAGGGATGGATCCAGCATGATCTGATGGGGGGAGGGAGGGCGGGGTGCTAAGCGGGTGCTGGTCACGAAACAGGGTGTGGCCGGGTCCGAAGCAGGGTGAATCGTCACTAAGGACCCACTGCACGGTCAAGGGGGTCATCTTGTCAGAAAAAAAAATTAAAAATATGATTGCCTATATAGATGGTCAAAAAGGTCTATCAATGGCCAGATACTTGATTTTTATATGCATTGTCAAATCCAAAATTCAGATTTTATATGGAATTTGCACCCCTCCTGCACCCCCCTTGGCCAAGCATAGGAGGGGTGCGCACCCCCCTGCACACCCAATAAATCCACCCCTGCAAGTATTCATACAACAAATTAGTTACTACTCCGTCGTTATACAGCTTCAGAAAAAACAGCGAAAATAGAACAGTAGGAAAAACCACGCTGTTTGTCGACATTTTCTGAAAAGCACGCTCGTGCCAGTCCTTTTTTGCAGCACATCTCGATCAGCAAAATATCTGCGCCTTGCACCGCTAAGTTTATATAAGCGCCCTGATTGTGACACAGTTCCAAAATAAACAGATGTGGAACTCCAATCAGAAACGTTGATAATATTTCGTCGGTAATCGCTGTTCATTTGTTCTGGTTTAAGTGCCTTACGGTAGTCTTAGATATAGATGTGCTTCCTTTAAAAACTTATATGGTGATATGGCATATAAATAGAAATATCTTTAGATTTTGCCCCTTGCCTTTCTCTGAAATGTTGATTAAGTATTTGGGAGCGGGGGAAGTGTTTGAGAGCGGGGTTAAATAGAATAGAGGATTTACGGTATTCCTTGTCAGAAACATCTATTTTGTAAGATTATTGTTATTGATTGTTATTATAACCATAAATACATGCATGCAGCAACCCCTCGCCACAGCTAAACAACGAGATTTTTTGTTGCAAAATCTGCCGTTGCACCAGCAGTCTTTCTTCTGGAAATGGGATTCGGTAAATCAGAGGCCGTGTTTGGTATCTTCGATTCAGGCAAAAGTTTCGCTGAAAAACAGAATTGAATTCTCAATACCCCCCCCCCCCCCTCCCCTCTCCCATTTATGACGCACTCAAAGGACAGCGTCATATAAGTGAACTTCTTGACAGAAGTGTTTTCGTTCATCTCAAATGAGTTTGAAGGAAAACAATACTCTAATAGCTTGAAAGGAAAACTGTAAGGAAACCGGGAAATATATATAGAGTTAGAAGTTAAGGGTTTTTCACTTTCACAGGGTTTCTTGAAAGATACGCAACGGAAATATTTCTTCAGTAGTGGAAGCACTGTAGTCATAGCAACACTGACACAATACATAATACAAATTTTTACGCTACAAAACAGGATACAAATTGGCCAAAAATAATAAAAAAGGAATTATTTATATATTTCATTATTGTATCTATTTTTGTGTAAAAAGAAAATTAGAATACATATTGTGTGCTGTTCTTTCGAAGCATTTACGCTGAATCATCATTCATTCCGCAGTATTTTTCATTGGTTGTTTGAAGAGGTGTTAATTATAATTTCTAGTCGTATTTGCTTAGGATTTGTCTCATTTATAAATAGGATATTGGTGGGCACTCCCCTCACATTTTCTCCTGTTCCCCTATTTTCTTCTCACCTCGTTCAATTTTTCTTTTCCGCGCGCGCTCAAAACAAAATTCGCTCCCACACAACAGAACGCCTGCCACGTAGACTATCATACCATAACAATCCGGGCAAAAATTATTGTGGACCGCGCGTGCGCAAATCCATATACCTAATAAAACATTAACTTTCCGTTTCTGAGCACCCTTCCCCCTCTGAATGTTGATAAATGAACCGAAATAAGATCGACGTTCACGAAAGGGGGCGCGAGGGCGTTATAGCGTGGAAAAGTAATGTATGAGGGTCGACTCGTTTGTTCAAGGTGAACTGTCCACATAATTTTTGCCAGGATTGCCTGAGAAAGACGAAAAAAATTTCTCTTAAAATAGAGGTTGAAATACAATATTTCAAAACTGACAGTGGTCGTAGCACACAATAGGGGATTTAAGAGATTATATTTCTTTTCACCGACGCTCTTTATAGATAGCATTAGCTATTTTGAGAAAGGTTTGCCAGAAGATGGATGGCCATATGCTACGCCAAGTTCGTGCATGAAAATGTAAACATGTGCATTGTTCAAGCTGTCACAAAGATAGGAGGAAAACCCATTTGGACCTGAACAATTTCCCTTGTCAGAACAGCCAAATAATCTCCGATTGCGCACTGCGACAATAATCAGTAAACATTAAAGGAAAAATTAAGGCTAAGAAATTAAATTATCCAATCTGCTACTTCTATTGTGTACCCCTGTAAGTTTTTTCTTAATGAAATTAATATTATTGCTTGAGATCAGGGATAACTAAAACCAAGGGTACACAGTCGTGTACCATCAGGTTTAAATAACATTAGTGTGTATTCTTTAGACAGACGGTACACAAGCGTCTACCGTCCTTAACTTCCTTCATAATTAAAAATTCGACATGCTTTGCTGTCAAACCTAAGAAATTCGTTCTCCATGACATCGTATAATGAGTCTGAGAATAGACGTACAACTTGTGAACTTTCAGCGTGGGCGCGATTACTGATCAGACAAGTACCACTTCATGTTGAGTGCTAATATCACATTTTAACAAAAATTCATCAGATAAAACAACATAAATATACGTCATATGATATATGTTGAAGGAAAAAAACATATCTTAGGCAGTCTCAGAATACTTATTCGCCGTAAACTTCACATTTTATTTTTAGTTATACTTTCAGACAATCCTGGCAAAGATTATTGTGGACAGCGCGTGCGCAAATCCATATACCTAATAAAACATTAACTTTACGTTTCTGAGCCCCCTCCCCCCTCTGAATGTTGATAAATGAACAAATAAGACGTTCACGAAAATGCTTCATACAATACAACATTGAAGGGGGGCGCGGGGGCGTTATAGCATGGAAAAGTAATGTATGAGCGTCGACTCGTTTGTCCAAGGTGAACTGTCCACATAATTTTTGCCAGGATTGTACCTTTTCACGTTACTATGTTCATGTTAATATCTGTGATAATGTTAAATAACACGTTAAAAATACGATACAGTGAAATTTTAATCCTGAGTTTACCGTGTTTGAATAAGGTTCTTGCATCCTATGGCGGTGTGCGGTGGGCAATATGCATAGGAACAATATTTTCCTAATTTACGGCGTTTTATATTTTACTTTATATTATAAGTAGTATCTAACGAGAAATTTGATTGGCTAATGCGCGTGCTTTATGACGCAATAAAGCACGGCCAGCGTTTTCATTTTTCTCACTTCGTCCCCGCTTGTTAAATTTTCCTCGGAATTGTCAATACAACAATATGAACAAAATTATAATAGTTTTCCAAGTCAAGTCTCTGTCAAAAAGCAAGAAAAAATATACCTAAACCAGATGGAAAAAAGCCAGCCAACAAATAACAACGGAACATAAACGGCGAATAAAGATTCGTAGCTGTTTCTGAGTTTGAAATATACTTTTTTGCTTGAAAGTTGGCATTCAACGGCGACAAAAAACGCGAAAATCTGTACTATTTTAACATATAAAGGTACAAAAACTGTTTTTAAACACAAACCAAACCAAATTTATCCACAGTTCTAGGTGCAAAAAATTAAAATTAACCATTTTGGCATTGATTTAGATATAAACAATATGTGTACAGTTTTTAAGTTGTCAAGATGCAACGACAAAAACCTACAGAAATACATGTTTATGCATTTCTTGACAGTTTGTCTGAGAAAATTTTTAACCACCAACCACTGAACTAGCAAAAAACACAAAAAATATTCAAACAGTACCTTCAAACAAAAACTGCCTGATATATTTGGTTCAAGATGAAAAATCAACTTGACAGCCAATGTCATCAAAGCAGCTTGACAAAAACGGAAAAACCCTTCGCTTTTATACGAATGCAGGACAATAGTGAAGCAGAACAACGAAAAACCAATCTGTCTATCATTGTGCACTATATTTGAAAAAATTTCAACAGTTTTTGTGCCTTTTTAATCCCTAATTTTTGTTGAGTTGCAAGTTTTTCGCTCCTTCGCCGGCCAGAATTCAAGCTTGTAGTTGTTGCCAAGCAATGAAAACATTAAAAAGCCTGCGAGTGACGTCAGTGATTACATGTTAGGAGAATATCAACATTGATCTTTGAACAAAAGTGTTTACTGTGCTTATATACCACGTATAATATAAAAGAATTAAAAAACTCGTCTTGTGCCGTTATGGTGTAATAATGCACTCGGGGGAATGTTGGGAGAATACTCGAGAAGCGTGTAAAACACTCGGCTACGCCTCGTGTTTTACAAGCTTCTCTCGTATTCTCCCAACATTCACCCCTCGTGCATTATTACACCATAACGGCACGCGACTCGTTTTTTAATTCTTAAATATTTCTTGATGTTGCACAACATAATATGTTGACGTAATGATAATAGTCAAGATTATTAGTATTTACCACATTACCCAACGATTTTACCAAGACATCGCCAGAAAATCTTCTTGATCACAGGCTTTTCGTTATGCGTGTTAAATTACCCATGTAATTTCGCTATCTGTTATATTTACGCTACTGCAAACATAAGATGAGATTTAATCAGTACTCCATCAAATTTAATTTAATGTAAAACTATTTAATATCATTTTTGCTTTACTAAGAAGCGGTGTGGTAGAATAATGGCATTTTCTTCTAAAATATAGGATTGATAGGTCAACTTGATTTTCTTCAGAATAATATTACTGTGCACCTAAACCACAAAAATTAATATATTAGCAGTTTTATGAAACAAAATGCATTTGGCAAAACAGGTTTCTGTAGTGTAGTGGTTATCACGTGCGCCTAACACGCGCAAGGTCCCCAGTTCGAACCTGGGCAGAAACTTATGCGCGCTATTTCCTTTTGACATTCTGAAGATTAATAGAGGCTTATAACTGGATAGCGTCAATGCTAGTATTATCTACGCAATATTTTAATCCAATAAGCTTGGATTTGGGGGAGAAATAATACACCTCACTTGCAAGGCTTTAACATATATCTACGCTGTAGTGATCTAATGAGAATATATGTTACAAATATTTGTCCACAATCATTAGTACTGTAATATCCATTCTTACATCAACTGAACAGACAAAAAAAATTATTAGAATACTCCCCGAAAAAATGTCAGTCAGGAGTGGGATTCGAACCCACGCCCATATTCATGGACCAGAACGCCCAGGAATCCCACAAGAATGGAAGAAGTTTTCGCACTTGAGTCTGGCGCCTTAGACTGCTCGGCCATCCTGACTGTTCTCAAGAGGCATAAACCAAACACTTATGCCATATCTGCGATCAATACATGTTTTTTCCTTTAAACTGAGGCTAGTTGGTCACATTCACGATTGAAAGAATTGGAAAAATGAAATTAAATCGATAGTACTCTTTGAATTTCGATTTAGGATGGATCTTAAATACGGACCTACAGAAAAATTATGTATTGAATGACGTGAGTTCGCATGCAAGCTTTTCACCTGAGCTGCATAAACTTTTCATAACATTAAGGCCGTTTGGGGTACAAGTTTCTGTAGGGTAGTGGTTATCACGTGCGCTTTACACGCGCAAGGCCCCCAGTTCAATCCTGGGCAGAAACATGCATCGTATAAATTTTTACACCTCTCCAAATAATTAGAATTAAAATATGGCCAATTTACAAGTTCTCTTGTTAACAATGTTTCTGAAATATAGTGGTCATCACGTGCCCTTGACACGCGCGAAGTCTCCAGTTCGTTCCTCCAGATAGACATATACTTCATGTATTATATTGACAGTTTTTGCTAATAGGGTTTGTTTAACGCCATATGCATAGGAACAATATTTTCCTAATTTACGGCGTTATATATTTTACTATATTCCTTGATGTGGCACAACATAATATGTTGACGTTATGATAATAGTCAAGATAGTAGTATTTACCACATTACTCCAACGATTTTACCAAGATATCCCCAGAAAATCTTCTTGATTACAGGCTTTTCGTTATGCGTGTTATATTACCCATGTAATTTCGCTATCTGTAACATTTACGCTACTGCAAACATAAGATGAGATTTAATCAGTACTCCATCAAATTTAATTTAATGTAAAACTGTTTAATTTCATTTTTGCTTTACTAAGAAGCGGTGTGTTAGAATAATGGCATTTTCTTCTAAAATATAGGATTGATAGGTCAACTTGATTTTCTTCAGAATAATATTACTGTGCACCTAAACAAGAAAAATTAATATATTAGCAGTTTTATGAAATAAAATGCATTTTGCAAAACAGGTTTCTGTAGTGTAGTGGTTATCACGTGCGCCTAACACGCGCAAGGTCCCCAGTTCGAACCTGGCCAGAAACTTATCCGCGCTATTTCCTTTTGACATTCTGAAGATTAATAGAGGTTTATAACTGGATAGCGTCAATGCTAGTATTATCTACGCAATATTTTAATTCAATAAGTTTGGATTTGGGGGAGAAATAATACACCTCACTTGCAAGCCTTTAACATATATGTTCGCTGTAGTGATCTAACGAGAATATAGGTTACAAATAGTTGTCCACAATCGTTAGTAATATCCATTCTTACATCAACTGAACAGACAAAAAAAAATTAGAATACTCCCCCAAATATGTCAGTCAGGGGTGGGATTCGGACCAACGCCCATATTCATGGACCAGAACGCCCAGGAATCCCACAAGAATGGAAGAAGTTTTCGCACTTGAGTCTGGCGCCTTAGACTGCTCGGCCATCCTGACTGTTCTCAAGAGGCATAAACCAAACACTTATGCCATATCTGCGATCAATACATGTTTTTTCCTTTAAACTGAGGCTAGTTGGTCACATTCACGATTGAAAGAATTGGAAAAATGAAATTAAATCGATAGTACTCTTTGAATTTCGATTTAGGATGGATCTTAAATACGGACCTACAGAAAAATTATGTATTGAATGACGTGAGTTCGCATGCAAGCTTTTCACCTGAGCTGCATAAACTTTTCATAACATTAAGGCCGTTTGGGGTACAAGTTTCTGTAGGGTAGTGGTTATCACGTGCGCTTTACACGCGCAAGGCCCCCAGTTCAATCCTGGGCAGAAACATGCATCGTATAAATTTTTACACCTCTCCAAATAATTAGAATTAAAATATGGCCAATTTACAAGTTCTCTTGTTAACAATGTTTCTGAAATATAGTGGTCATCACGTGCCCTTGACACGCGCGAAGTCTCCAGTTCGTTTTTCCAGATAAACATATACTTCATGTGTTATATTGACAGTTTATGCTAATAGGGTTGTTTAACGCCATATGCATAGGAACAATATTTTCCTAATTTACGGCGTTATATATTTTACTGTGCATCTAAACCACAAAAATTAATATATTAGCAGTTTTATGAAACAAAATGCATTTGGCAACACAGGTTTCTGTAGTGTAGTGGTTATCACGTGCGCCTAACACGAGCAAGGTACCCAGTTCGATCCTGGGCAGAAACTTATGCGCGCTATTTCCTTTTGACATTCTGAAGATTAATAGAGGTTTACAACTGGATAGCGTCAATGCTAGTATTATCTACGCAATATTTTAATCCAATAAGCTTGGATTTGGGGGAGAAATAATACACCTCACTTGCAAGCCTTTAACATATATCTACGCTGTAGAGATCTAATGAGAATATATGTTACAAATAGTAGTCCACAATCGTTAGTAATATCCATTCTTACATCAACTGAACAGACAAAAAAAATTATTAGAATACTCCCCCAAAAATGTCAGTCAGGAGTGGGATTCGAACCCACGCCCATATTCATGGCCCAGAACGCCCAGGAATCCCACAAGAATGGAAGAAGTTTTCGCACTTGAGTCTGGCGCCTTAGACCGCTCGGCCATCCTGACTGTTCGCAAGAGGCATAAACCAAACACTTATGCCATATCTGCGATCAATACATGTCTTTTCCTTTAAACTGAGGCTAGTTGGTCACATTCACGATTGAAAGAATTGGAAAAATGAAATTAAATCGATAGTATACTCTTTGAATTTCGATTTAGAATGGATCTTAAATACGGACCTAGAGAAAAATTATATATTGAATGACGTGAGTTCGCATGCAAGCTTTTCACCTGAGCTGAATAACCTTTTCATAACATTAAGGCTGTTTGGGGTACAAGTTTCTGTAGTGTAGTGGTTATCACGTGCGCTTTACACGCGCAAGGCCCCCAGTACAATCCTGCGCAGAAACATGCATCGTATAAATTTTTACACCTCTTCAAATAATTAGAATTAAAATATGGCCAATATATAAGTTCTCTTGTTAACAATGTCTGTGTAAGATAGTGGTCATCACGTGCCCTTGACAAGCGCAAAGTCTCCAGTTCGTTCCTCCAGATAAGCATATACTTCATGTATTATATTGACAGATTTTGCTAATAGGGTTGTTTAACGCCATATGCATAGGAACAATATTTTCCTAATTTACTGCGTTTTATATTTTACTATATTTCTTGATGTTGCACAACATAATATGTTGACGTAATGATAATAGTCAAGATTAGTGGTATTTACCATGCACATTACTCCAACGATTTTACCAAGACATCGCCAGAAAATCTTCTTGATTACAGGCTTTTCGTTATGCGTGTTACATTACCCATGTAATTTCGCTATCTGTTATATTTACGCTACTGCAAACATAAGATGAGATTTTTTAATCAGTACTCCATCAAATTTAATTTAATGTAAAACTATTTAATTTCATTTTTACTTTACTAAGAAGCGGTGTGGTAGAATAATGGCATTTTCTTCTAAAATATAGGATTGATAGGTCAACTTGATTTTCTTCAGAATAATATTACTGTGCACCTAAACCACAAAAATTAATATATTAGCAGTTTTATGAAACAAAATGCATTTGGCAACACAGGTTTCTGTAGTGTAGTGGTTATCACGTGCGCCTAACACGCGCAAGGTCCCCAGTTCGATCCTGGGCAGAAACTTATGCGCGTTATTTCCTTTTGACAGTCTGAAGATTAATAGAGGCTTATCACTGGATAGCGTCAATGCTAGTATTATCTACGCAATATTTTAATCCAATAAGCTTGGATTTGGGGGAGAAATAATACACGTCACTTGCAAGCCTTTAAAATATATCTACGCTGTAGTGATCTAATGACAATATATGTTACAAATAGTTGTCCACAATCGTTAGTACTGTAATATCCATTCCTACATCAACTGAACAGACAAAAAAAATTATTAGAATACTCCCCCAAAAATGTCAGTCAGGAGTGGGATTCGAACCCACGCCCATATTCATGGACCAGAACGCCCAGGAATCCCACAAGAATGGAAGAAGTTTTCGCACTTGAGTCTGGCGCCTTAGACCGCTCGGCCACCCTGACTGTTCGCAAGAGGCATAAACCAAACACTTATGCCATATCTGCGATCAATACATGTTTTTTCCTTTAAACTGAGGCTAGTTGGTCACATTCACGATTGAAAGAATTGGAAAAATGAAATTAAATCGATAGTACTCTTTGAATTTCGATTTAGGATGGATCTTAAATACGGACCTAGAGAGAAATATGTATTGAATGACGTGAGTTCGCATGCAAGCTTTTCACCTGAGCTGCATAACCTTTTCATAACATTAAGGCTGTTTGGTGTACAATTTTCTGTAGTTTAGTGGTTATCACGTGCCCTTTACACGAGCAAGGCCCCCAGTTCAATCCTGGGCAGAAACATTCATCGTATAATTTTTTACACCTCTCCAAATAATTAGAATTAAAATATGGCCAATATACAAGTTCTCTTGTTAAACATGTTTCTGTAAGATAGTGGTCATCACGTGCCCTTGACACGTGCGAAGTCTCCAGTTCGTTCCTCCAGATAAACATATACTTCATGTACTAGAAATACATGCATGCAGAATCCCCTCGCCCATTTGAACCAAACAATTTACTCCCCAAATGTTATTGTAACCATGGTAACACGCAACACTGCATATTTTTATATTTTAATTTGTACAAAATATTGTTATTTTGTTTTGAACCATAAAATTATCAATTGCCCAACTAAAAGCCCAACTATATAAAGTGGGTATGCTATTATGTACTCTTTTAGCTTTGATTTACTGTAACATTCAACCTTAGACCTTCACAAAACTGCTTCAAAATGTTCATAAATCGGCAAAGCAAGCATGCAAAATAGACACTTGCCCGTTTAAAACGCTCCTTCTTCGGTCTTTCGACTGTTTTTCCTCTTGTTAATTTGTCCTCGAAGTAATTTTCATTTGTCTTGTTTTTGGATATTTAACATATAAACTTACTTACATAGAGACTTGCTTATAAAATGAGTGCAAAACTATTTTTGAAAAAAGTTTGCAAAAAGGAAGTCTTCTCTCGGCTTGAACTCGCGCATGCGCATAACTTACAAAACCGTCCCGTCCATGACAAAAAAAAATGGCGGACGACTTTGCATTCCACAATGTTTTCACATACCCGGGCGTAAATATCCGAGCGGAATTAGTACCCTCGCACGGCGCTTCGCGCCGGCTCGGGGATTATATTGACAGTTTTTGCTAATAGGGTTGTTTAACGCCATATGCAAAGGAACAACATTTTCCTAATTTACGGCGTTTTATATTTTACTATATTTCTTGATGTTGCACAACATAATAATTATGTTGACGTAATGATAATAGTCAAGATTAGTAGTATTTACCACATTACTCCAACGATTTCACCAAGACATCGCCAGAAAATCTTCTTGATTACAGGCTTTTCGTTATGCGTGTTATATTACCCATGTAATTTCGCTATATGTTATATTTACGCTACTGCAAACATAAGATGAGATTTAATCAGTACTCCATCAAATTTAATTTAATGTAAAACTATTTAATTTCATTTTTGCTCTACTAAGAAGCGGCGTGGCAGAATAATGGCATTTTCTTCTAAAATATAGGATTGATAGGTTAACTTGATTTTCTTCAGAATAATATTACTGTGCACCTAAACCACAAAAAATAATATATTAGCAGTTTTATGAAACAAAATGCATTTGGCAACACAGGTTTCTGTAGTGTAGTGGTTATCACGTGCGCCTAACACGCGCAAGGTCCCCAGTTCGAACTAGGGCAGAAACTTATGCGCGCTATTTCCTTTTGATATTCTGAAGATTAATAGCGGCTTATAACCGGATAGCGTCAATGCTAGTATTATCTACGCAATATTTTAATCCAATAAGCTTGGATGTGGGGGAGAAATAATACACCTCACTTGCAAGCCTTTAACATATATCTACGCTGTAGTGATCTAATGAGAATATATGTTACAAATAGTTGTCCACAATCGTTAGTACTGTAATATCCATTCTTACATCACTGAACAGAAAAAAAATTTATTAGAATACTCCCCCAAAAATGTCAGTCAGGAGTGGGATTCGAACCCACGCCCATATACATGGACCAGAACGCCCAGGAATCCCACAAGAATGGAAGACGTTTTCGCACTTGAGTCTGGCGCCTTAGACCGCTCGGCCATCCTGACTGTTCTCCAGAGGCATAAACCAAACACTTATGCCATATCTGCGATCAATACATGTTTTTTCCTTTAAACTGAGGCTAGTTCGTCACATTCGCGATTGAAAGAATTGGAAAAATGAAATTAAATCGATAGTACTCTTTGAATTTCGATTTAGGATGGATCTTAAATACGGATCTAGAGAAAAATTATATATTGAATGACGTGAGTTCGCATCCAAGCTTTTCACCTGTGCTGCATAAACTTTTCATAACATTAAGGCTGTTTGGGGTACAAGTTTCTGTAGTGTAGTGGTTATCACGTGCGCTTTACACGCGCAAGGCCCCCAGTTTAATCCTGGGCAGAAACATGCTTCGTATAAATTTTTACACCTCTCCAAATAATTAGAATTAAAATATGGCCAATATACAAGTTCTCTTGTTAACCATGTTTCTGTAAGATAGTGGTCATCACATGCCCTTGACATGCGCGAAGTCTCCAGTTCGTTCCTCCAGATAAACATATACTTCATGTATTATATTGACAGTTTTTGCTAATAGGGTTGTTTAACGCCATATGCAAAGACAACATTTTCCTAATTTACGGCGTTTTATATTTTACTATATTTCTTGATGTTGCACAACATAATATGTTGACGTATTGATAATAGTCAAGATTAGTAGTATTTACCACATTACTCCAACGATTTTACCAAGACATCGCCAGAAAATCTTCTTGATCACAGGCTTTTCGTTATGCGTGTTACATTACCCATGTAATTTCGCTATTTGTTATATTTACGCTACTTCAAACATAAGATGAGATTTAATCAGTACTCCATCAAAATTAATTTAATGTAAAACTATTTAATTTCATTTTTGCTTTACTAAGAAGCGGTGTGGTAGAATAATAGCATTTTCTTCTAAAATATAGGATTGATAGGTTAACTTGATTTTCTTCAGAATATTATTACTGTGCACCTAAAACACAAAAATTAATATATTAGCAGTTTTATGAAACAAAATGCATTTAGCAACACAGGTTTCTGTAGTGTAGTGGTTATCACGTGCGCCTAACACGCGCAAGGTCCCCAGTTCGAACCTGGGCAGAAACTTATGCGCGCTATTTCCTTTTGACATTCTGAAGTTTAATAGAGGCTTATAACTGGATAGCGTCAATGCTAGTATTATCTACGCAATATTTTAATCCAATAAGCTTGGATTTGTGGGAGAAATAATACACCTCACTTACAAGCCTTTAACATATATCTACGCTGTAGTGATCTAATGAGAATATATGTTACAAATATTTGTCCACAATCGTTAGTACTGTAATATCCATTCTTACATCAACTGAACAGACAAAAAAATTATTAGAATACTCCACCAAAAATGTCAGTCAGGAGTGGGATTCGAACCCACGCCCATATTCATGGACCAGAACGCCCAGGAATCCCACAAGAATGGAAGAAGCTTTCCCACTTGAGTCTGGCGCCTTAGACCGCTCGGCCATCCTGACTGTTCGCAAGAGGCATAAACCAAACACTTATGCCATATCTGCGATCAACACTTGTTTTTTCCTTTAAACTGAGGCTAGTTGGTCACATTCACGATTGAAAGAATTGGAAAAATGAAATTAAATCGATAGTACTCTTTGAATTTCGATTTAGGATGGATCTTAAATACGGACCTAGAGCAAAATTATGTATTCAATGACGTGAGTTCGCATGCAAACTTTTCACCTGAGCTGCATAAACTTTTCATAACATTAAGGCTGTTTGGGGCAAAAGTTTCTGTAGTGTAGTGGTTATCACGTGCGCTTTACACGCGCAAGGCCCCCAGTTCAATCCTGGGCAGAAACATGCATCGTATAAATTTTTACACCTCTCCAAATAATTAGAATCAAAATATGGCCAATATACAAGTTCTCTTGTTAACAATGTTTCTGTAAGATAGTGGTCATCACGTGCCCTTGACACGCGCAAAGTCTCCAGTTCGTTCCTCCAGATAAACATATACTTCATGTATTATATTGACAGTTTTTGCTAATAGGGTTGTTTAACGCCATATGCAAAGGACAAGATTTTCCTAATTTACGGTGTTTTATATTTTACTATATTTCTTGATGTTGCACAACATAATATGTTGACGTAATGATAATAGTCAAGATTAGTAGTATTTACCACATTACTCCAACGATTTTACCAAGACATCGCCAGAAAATCTTCTTGATTACAGGCTTTTCGTTATGCGTGTTACATTACCCATGTAATTTCCCTATCTGTTATATTTACGCTACTGCAAACATAAGATGAGATTTAATCAGTACTCCATCAAAATTAATTTAATGTAAAACTATTTAATTTCATTTTTGCTTTACTAAGAAGCGGTTTGGTAAAATAATGGCATTTTCTTCTAAAATATAGGATTGATAGGTCAACTTGATTTTCTTCAGAATATTATTACTGGGCACCTAAACCACAAAAATTAATATATTAGCAGTTTTATGAAACAAAATGCATTTAGCAACACAGGTTTCTGTAGTGTAGTGGTTATCACGTGCGCCTAACACGCGCAAGGTCCCCAGTTCGAACCTGGGCAGAAACTTATGCGCGCTATTTCCTTTTGACATTCTGAAGATTAATAGAGGCTTATAACTGGATAGCGTCAATGCTAGTATTATCTACGCAATATTTTAATCCAATAAGCTTGGATTTGTGGGAGAAATAATACACCTCACTTACAAGCCTTTAACATATATCTACGCTGTAGTGATCTAATGAGAATATATGTTACAAATAGTTGTCCACAATCGTTAGTACTGTAATATCCATTCTTACATCAACTGAACAGACAAAAAAATTATTAGAATACTCCCCCAAAAATGTCAGTCTGGAGTGGGATTCGAACCCACGCACATATTCATGGACCAGAACGCCCAGGAATCCCACAAGAATGGAAGAAGTTTTCGCACTTGAGTCTGGCGCCTTAGACCGCTCGGCCATCCTGACTGTTCGCAAGAGGCATAAACCAAACACTTATGCCATATCTGCGATCAATACATGTTTTTTCCTTTAAACTGAGGCTAGTTGGTCACATTCACGATTGAAAGAATTGGAAAAATGAAATTTAATCGATAGTACTCTTTGAATTTCGATTTAGGATGGATCTTAAATACGGACCTAGAGAAAAAGTATGTATTGAAGGACGTGAGTTCGGATGCAAGTTTTTCACCTGAGCTGCATAACCTTTCATAATATTAAGGCTGTTTGGGGTACAAGTTTCTGTAGTGTAGTGGTTATCACGCGCGCTTTACACGCGCAAGGCCCCCAGTTCAATCCTGTGCAGAAACATGCATCGTATAAATTTTTACACCTCTCCAAATAATTAGAATTAAAATATGGCCAATATACAAGTTCTCTTGTTAACAATGTTTCTGTAAGATAGTGGTCATCACGTGCCCTTGACACGCGCAAAGTCTCCAGTTCGTTCCTCCAGATAAACATATACTTCATGCATTATATTGACAGTTTTTGCTAATAGGGTTGTTTAACGCCATATGCAAAGGAACAACATTTTCCTAATTTACGGCGTTTTATATTTTACTATATTTCTTGATGTTGCACAACATAATATGTTGACGTAATGATAATAGTCAAGATTAGTAGTATTTACCACATTACTCCAACGATTTTACCAAGACATCACCAGAAAATCTTCTTGATTACAGGCTTTTCGTTATGCGTGTTACATTACCCATGTAATTTCGCTATCTGTTATATTTACGCTACTGCAAACATAAGATGAGATTTAATCAGTACTCCATCAAACTTAATTTAATGTAAAACTATTTAATTTCATTTTTGCTTAACTAAGAAGCGGTGTGGTAGAATAATGGCATTTTCTTCTAAAATATAGGATTGATAGGTTAACTTGATTTTCTTCAGAATAATATTACTGTGCACCTAAACCACAAAAATTAATATATTAGCAGTTTTATGAAACAAAATGCATTTAGCAACACAGGTTTCTGTAGTGTAGTGGTTATCACGTGCGCCTAACACGCGCAAGGTCCCCAGTTCGAACCTGGGCAGAAACTTATGCGCGCTATTTCCTTTTGACATTCTGAAGATTAATAGAGGCTTATAACTGGATAGCGTCAATGCTAGTATTATCTACGCAATATTTTAATCCAATAAGCTTGGATTTGGGGGAGAAATAATACACCTCACTTGCAAGCCTTTAACATATATCTACGCTGTAGTGATCTAATGAGAATATATGTTACAAATAGTTGTCCACAATCGTTAGTACTGTAATATCCATTCTTACATCAACTGAACAGACAAAAAAAATTATTAGAATACTCCCCCAAAAATGTCAGTCAGGAGTGGGATTCGAACCCACGCCCATATTCATGGACCAGAACGCCCAGGAATCCCACAAGAATGGAAGAAGTTTTCGCACTTGAGTCTGGCGCCTTAGACCGCTCGGCCATCCTGACTGTTCGCAAGAGGCATAAACCAAACACTTATGCCATATCTGCGATCAATACATGTTTTTTCCTTTAAACTGAGGCTAGTTGGTCACATTCACGATTGAAAGAATTGGAAAAATGAAATTAAATCGATAGTACTCTTTGAATTTCGATTTAGGATGGATCTTAAATACGGACCTAGAGAAAAATTATGTATTGAAGGACGTGAGTTCGGATGCAAGCATTTCACCTGAGCTGCATAACCTTTTCATAATATTAAGGCTGTTTGGGGTACAAGTTTCTGTAGTGTAGTGGTTATCACGCGCGCTTTACACGCGCAAGGCCCCCAGTTCAATCCTGTGCAGAAACATGCATCGTAATAATTTTTACACCTCTCCAAATAATTAGAATTAAAATATGGCCAATATACAAGTTCTCTTATTAACAATGTTTCTGTAAGATAGTGGTCATCACGTGCCCTTGACACGCGCAAAGTCTCCAGTTCGTTCCTCCAGATAAACATATACTTCATGTATTATATTGACAGTTTTTGCTAATAGGGTTGTTTAACGCCATATGCAAAGGAACAACATTTTCCTAATTTACGGCGTTTTATATTTTACTATATTTCTTGATGTTGCACAACATAATATGTTGACGTAATGATAATAGCCAAGATTAGTAGTATCTACCACATTACTCCAACGATTTTACCAAGACATCGCCAGAAAATCTTCTTGATTACAGGCTTTTCGTTATGCGTACGTGTTACATTATTACCCATGTAATTTCGCTATCTGTTATATTTACGCTACTGCAAACATAAGATGAGATTTAATCAGTACTCCATCAAACTTAATTTAATGTAAAACTTTTTAATTTCATTTTTGCTTAACTAAGAAGCGGTGTGGTAGAATAATGGCATTTTCTTCTAAAATATAGGATTGATAGGTCTACTTGATTTTCTTCAGAATAATATTACTGTGCACCTAAACCACAAAAATTAATATATTAGCAGTTTTATGAAACAAAATGCCTTTGGCAAAACAGGTTTCTGTAGTGTAGTGGTTATCACGTGCGCCTAACACGCGCAAGGTCCCCAGTTCGAACCTGGTCACAAACTTATGCGCGCTATTTCCTTTTGACATTCTGAAGATGAATAGAGACTTATAACTGGATAGCGTCAATGCTAGTATTATCTACGCAATATTTTAATCCAATAAGCTTGGATTTGGGGGAGAAATAATACACCTCACTTGCAAGCCTTTAACATATATCTACGCTGTAGTGATCTAATGATAATATATGTTTCAAATAGTTGTCGACAATCGTTAGTAATATCCATTCTTACATCAACTGAACAGACAAAAAAAATTATTAGAATACTCCCGCAAAAATGTCAGTCAGGAGTGGGATTCGAACCCACGCCCATATTCATGGACCAGAACGCCCAGGAATCCCACAAGAATGGAAGAGGTTTTCGCACTTGAGTCTGGCGACTTAGGCCGCTCGGCCATCCTGACTGTTCGCAAGAGGCATAAACCAAACACTTATGCCATATCTGCGATCAATACATGTTTTTCCTTTAAACTGAGGCTAGTTGGTCACATTCACGTTTGAAAGAATTGGAAAAATGTAATTAAATCGATAGTACTCTTCGAATTTCGATTTAGGATGGATCTTAAATACGGACCTAGAGAAAAATTATATATTGAATGACGTGAGTTCGCATGCAAGCTTTTCACCTGAGCTGCATAACCTTTTCATAACATTAAGGCTGTTTGGGTTACAAGTTTCTGTAGTGTAGTGGTTATCACGTGCGCTTTACACGCGCAAGGACACCAGTTCAATCCTGGGCAGAAACATGCATCGTATACATTTTTAGACCTCTCCAAATATTTAGAATTAAAATATGGCCAATATACAAGTTCTCTTGTTAACAATGTTTCTGTAAGATAGTGGTCATCACGTGCCTTTGACACGCGCGAATTCTCCTGTTCGTTCCTCCAGATAAACATATACTTCATGTATTATATTGACAGTTTTTGCTAATAGGGTTGTTTAACGCCATATGCATAGGAACAATATTTTCCTAATTTCTTGATATTGCACAACATAATATGTTGACGTAATGATAATAGTCAAGAATAGTAGTATTTACCACATTACTCCAACGATTTTACCAAGACATCGCCAGAAAATCTTCTTGATTACAGGCTTTTCGTTATGCGTGTTACAGTACCCAATCATGTAATTTCGCTATCTGTTATATTTACGCTACGTACTGCAAACGTAAGATGAGATTTAATCAGTACTCCATCAAATTTAATTTAATGTAAAACTATTTAATTTCATTTTTGCTTATTAAGAAGCGGTGTGGTAGAATAATGGCATTTTCTTCTAAAATATAGGATTGATAGGTCAACTTGATTTTCTTCAGAATAATATTACTGTGCACCTAAACCACAAAAATTAATATATTAGCAGTTTTATGAAACAAAATGCATTTGGCAAAACAGGTTTCTGTAGTGTAGTGGTTATCACGTGCGCCTAACACGCGCAAGGTCCCCAGTTCGAACCTGGGCAGAAACTTATCCGCGCCATTTCCTTTTGACATTCTGAAGATTAATAGAGGCTTATAACTGGATATCGTCAATGCTAGTATTGTCTACGCAATATTTTAATCCAATAAGCTTGGATTTGGGGGAGAAATAATACACCTCACTTGCAAGCCTTTAACATATATCTACGCTGAAGTGATCTAACGAGAATATATGTTACAAATAGTTGTCCACAATCGTTAGTAATATCCATTCTTACATCAACTGAACAGCACAAAAAAATATTTGAATACTCCCCCTAAAATGTCAGTCAGGAGTGGGATTCGAACCCACGCCCATATTCATGGACCAGAACGCCCAGGAATCCCACAAGAATGGAAGAGGTTTTCGCACTTGAGTCTGGCGACTTAGGCCGCTCGGCCATCCTGACTGTTCGCAAGAGGCATAAACCAAACACTTATGCCATATCTGCGATCAATACATGTTTTTCCTTTAAACTGAGGCTAGTTGGTCACATTCACGTTTGAAAGAATTGGAAAAATGTAATTAAATCGATAGTACTCTTCGAATTTCGATTTAGGATGGATCTTAAATACGGACCTAGAGAAAAATTATATATTGAATGACGTGAGTTCGCATGCAAGCTTTTCACCTGAGCTGCATAACCTTTTCATAACATTAAGGCTGTTTGGGTTACAAGTTTCTGTAGTGTAGTGGTTATCACGTGCGCTTTACACGCGCAAGGACACCAGTTCAATCCTGGGCAGAAACATGCATCGTATACATTTTTAGACCTCTCCAAATATTTAGAATTAAAATATGGCCAATATACAAGTTCTCTTGTTAACAATGTTTCTGTAAGATAGTGGTCATCACGTGCCTTTGACACGCGCGAATTCTCCTGTTCGTTCCTCCAGATAAACATATACTTCATGTATTATATTGACAGTTTTTGCTAATAGGGTTGTTTAACGCCATATGCATAGGAACAATATTTTCCTAATTTCTTGATATTGCACAACATAATATGTTGACGTAATGATAATAGTCAAGAATAGTATTTACCACATTACTCCAACGATTTTACCAAGACATCGCCAGAAAATCTTCTTGATTACAGGCTTTTCGTTATGCGTGTTACAGTACCCATGTAATTTCGCTATCTGTTATATTTACGCTACGTACTGCAAACGTAAGATGAGATTTAATCAGTACTCCATCAAATTTAATTTAATGTAAAACTATTTAATTTCATTTTTGCTTATTAAGAAGCGGTGTGGTAGAATAATGGCATTTTCTTCTAAAATATAGGATTGATAGGTCAACTTGATTTTCTTCAGAATAATATTACTGTGCACCTAAACCACAAAAATTAATATATTAGCAGTTTTATGAAACAAAATGCATTTGGCAAAACAGGTTTCTGTAGTGTAGTGGTTATCACGTGCGCCTAACACGCGCAAGGTCCCCAGTTCGAACCTGGGCAGAAACTTATCCGCGCCATTTCCTTTTGACATTCTGAAGATTAATAGAGGCTTATAACTGGATATCGTCAATGCTAGTATTGTCTACGCAATATTTTAATCCAATAAGCTTGGATTTGGGGGAGAAATAATACACCTCACTTGCAAGCCTTTAACATATATCTACGCTGAAGTGATCTAACGAGAATATATGTTACAAATAGTTGTCCACAATCGTTAGTAATATCCATTCTTACATCAACTGAACAGCACAAAAAAATATTTGAATACTCCCCCTAAAATGTCAGTCAGGGGTGGGATTCGAACCCACGCCCATATTCATGGACCAGAACGCCCAGGAATCCCACAAGAATGGAAGAGGTTTTCGCACTTGAGTCTGGCGACTTAGACCGCTCGGCCATCCTGACTGTTCGCAAGAGGCATAAACCAAACACTTATGCCATATCTGCGATCAATACATGTTTTTCCTTTAAACTGAGGCTAGTTGGTCACATTCACGATTGAAAGAATTGGAAAAATGAAATTAAATCGATAGTACTCTTTGAATTTCGATTTAGGATGGATCTTAATACAGATATAGAGAAAAATTATATATTGAATGACGTGAGTTCGCATGCAAGCTTTTCACCTGAGCTGCATAACCTTTTCATAATATTAAGGCTGTTTGGGGTACAAGTTTCTGTAGTGTAGTGGTTATCACGTGCGCTTTACACGCGCAAGGCCCCCAGTTCTATCCTGGGCAGAAACATGCATCGTATAAATTTTTACACCTCTCCAAATATTTAGAATTAAAATATGGCCAATATACAAGTTCTCTTGTTAACAATGTTTCTGTAAGATAGTGGTCATCACGTGCCTTTGACACGCGCGAAGTCTCCAGTTCGTTCCTCCAGATGAACATATACTTCATGTATTACATTGACAGTTTTTGCTAATAGGGTTGTTTAACGCCATATGCATAGGAACAATATTTTCCTAATTTACGGCGTTTTATATTTTACTATATTTCTTGATGTTGCACAACATAATATGTTGACGTGATGATAATAGTCAAGATTAGTAGTATTTACCACATTACTCCAACGATTTTACAAAGACATCGCCAGAAAATCTTCTTGATTACAGGTTTTCGTTATGCGTGTTATATTACCCATGTAATTTCGCTATCTGTTATATTTACGCTAATGCAAACATAAGATGAGATTTAATCAGTACTCCATCAAATTTAATTTAATATAAAACTATTTAATTTCATTTTTGCTTTACTAAGAAGCGCTGTGGTAGAATAATGGCATTTTCTTCTAAAATATAGGATCGATAGGTTAACTTGATTTTCTTCAGAATAATATTACTGTGCACCTAAACCACAAAAATTAATATATTAGCAGTTTTATGAAACAAAATGCATTTGGCAACACAGGTTTCTGTAGTGTAGTGGTTATCACGTGCGCCTAACACCCGCAAGGTCCCCAATTAGAACCTGGGCAGAAACTTATCCGCGCTATTTACTTTTGATATTCTGAAGATTAATAGAGGCTTATAACTGGATAGCGTCAATGCTAGTATTATCTACGCAATATTTTAATCCAATAAGCTTGGATTTGGGGGGGAAATAATACACCTCACTTGCAAGCCTTTAACATATATCTACGCTATAGTGATCTAACGAGAATATATGTTACAAATAGTTGTCCACAATCGTTAGTAATATCCATTCTTACATCAACTGAACAGACAAAAAAAATTATTAGAATACTCCGCCAAAAATGTCAGTCAGGAGTGGGATTCGAACCCACGCCCATATTCATGGACCAGAACGCCCAGGAATCCCACAAGAATGGAAGAAGTTTTCGCACTTGAGTCTGGATCCTTAGACCGCTCGGCCAGCCTGACTGTTCGCAAGAGGCATAAACCAAACACTTATACCATATCTGCGATCAATACACGTTTTTTCCTTTAAACTGAGGCTAGTTGGTCACATTCACGATTGAAAGAATTGGAAAAATGAAATTAAATCGATAGTATACTCTTTGAATTTCGATTTAGGATGGATCTTAAATACGGACCTGGAGAAAAGTTATGTATTGAATGACGCGAGTTCGCATGCAAGCTCTTCACCTGAGCTGCATAACCTTTTCATAACATTAAGGCTGTTTGGGGTACAAGTTTCTGTAGTGTAGTAGTTATCACGTGCGCTTTACACGCGCAAGGCCCCCAGTTCAATCCTGGGCAGAAACATGCATCGTATAAATTTTTACACCTCTCCAAATAATTAGAATTAAAATATGGCAATATATAAATTCTCTTGTTCACCATGTTTCTGTAAGATAGTGGTCATCACGTGCCCTTGACACGCGCAAAGTCTCCAGTTCGCTCCTTCAGATAAACATATACTTCATGTATTATATTGACAGTTTTTGCTAATTGGGTTGTTTAACGCCATATGCATAGGAACAATATTTTCCTAATTTACGGCGTTTTATATTTTACTATATTTCTTGATGTTGCACAACATAATATGTTGATGTGATGATAATAGTCAAGATTAGTAGTATTTACAACATTACTCCAACGATTTTACCTAGACATCGCCAGAAAATCTTCTTGATTACAGGCTTTTCGTTATGCGTGTTACATTACCCTTGTAATTTCGCTATCTGTTATATTTACGCTACTGCAAACATAAGATGAAATTTAATCAGTACTCAATCAAATTTAATTTAATGTAAAACTATTTAATTTCATTTTTGCTTTATTAAGAAGCGGTGAGGTAGAATAATAGCATTTTCTTCTAAAATATAGGATTGATAGGTTAACTTGATTTTCTTCAGAATAATATTACTGTGCCCCTAAACCACAAAAATTATTATATTAGCAGTTTTATGAAACAAAATGCATTTGGCAACACAGGTTTCTGTAGTGTAGTGGTTATCACTGCGCCAACACGCGCAAGGTCCCCAGTTCGAACCTGTGCAGAAACTTATGCGCGCTATTTCCTTTTGACATTCTGAAGATTAATAGAGGCTTATAACTGGATAGCGTCAATGCTAGTATTATCTACGCAATATTTTAATCCAATAAGCTTGGATTTGTGGGAGAAATAATACACCTCACTTACAAGCCTTTAACATATATCTACGCTGTAGTGATCTAATGAGAATATATGTTACAAATAGTTGTCCACTATCCTTAGTACTGTAATATCCATTCTTACAGCAACTGAACAGACAAAAAAAATTATTAGAATACTCCCCCAAAAATGTCAGTCAGGAGTGGGATTCGAACACACGCCCATATTCATGGACCAGAACGCCCAGGAATCCCACAAAAATGGAAGACGTTTTCGCACTTGAGTCTGGCGCCTTAGACGGCTCGGCCATCCTGACTGTTCGCAAGAGGCATAAACCAAACACTTATGCCATATCTTCGATCAATACATGTTTAGTCCTTTAAACTGAGGCTAGTTGGTCACATTCACTATTGAAAGAATTGGAAAAATTAAATTAAATCGATAGTACTCCTTGAATTTCGATTTAGGATGGATCTTAAATACGGACCTAGAGAAAAATTATGTATTGAATGACGTGAGTTCGGATGCAAGCTTTTCACCTGAACAGCATAACCATTTCATAACATTAAGGCTGTTTGGGGTACAAGTTTCTGTAGTGTAGTGGTTATCACGTGCGTTTTACACGCGCAAGGCCCCCAGTTCAATCCTGGGCAGAAACATGCATCGTATAAATTTTTACACCTCTCCAAATAATTAGAATTAAAATATGGCCAATATACAAGTTCTCTTGTTAACCATGTTTCTGCAAGATAGTGGTCATCACGTGCCCTTGACACGCGCAAAGTCTCCAGTTCGTTCCTCCAGATAAACATATACTTCATGTATTATATTGACAGTTTTTGCTAATAGGGTTGTTTAACGCCAAATGGATAGGAACAATATTTTCCTAATTTACGGCGTTTTATATTTTACTATATTTCTTGATGTTGCACAACATAATATGTTGACGTAATGATAATAGTCAAGATTAGTAGTATTTACCACATCACTTCAACGATTTTACCAAGACATCGCCAGAAAATCCTCTTGATTACAGGCTTTTCGTTATGCGTGTTACATTACCCATGTAATTTCGCTATCTGTTATATTTACGCTACTGCAAACATAAGATGAGATTTAATCAGTACTCCATCAAATTTAATTTAATGTAAAACTATTTAATTCCATTTTTGCTTTACTAAGAAGCGGTGTGGTGGAATAATGGCATTTTCTTCTAAAATATAGGATTGATAGGTTAACTGGCTTTTCTTCAGAATAATATTACTGTGCACCTAAACCACAAAAATTAATATATTAGCAGTTTTATGAAACAAAATGCATTTGGCAACACAGGTTTCTGTAGTGCAGTGGTTATCACGTGCGCCTAACACGCGCAAGGTCCCCAGTTCGAACCTGGGCAGAAACATATCCGCGCTATTTGCTTTTGACATTCTGAAGATTAATAGAGGCTTATAACTGGATAGCGTCAATGCTAGTATTATCTACGCAATATTTTAATCCAATAAGCTTGGATTTGGGGGAGAAATAATACACCTCACTTGCAAGCCTTTAACATATATCAACGCTGTAGTGATTTAATGAGAATATATGTTTCAAATAGTTGTCCACAATCGTTAGTAATATCCATTCTTACATCAACTGAACAGACAAAAAAAATTATTAGAATACTCCCGCAAAAATGTCAGTCAGGAGTGGGATTCGAACCCACGCCCATATTCATGGACCAGAACGCCCAGGAATCCCACAAGAATGGAAGAAGTTTTCGCACTTGAGTCTGGCGCCTTAGACCGCTCGGCCATCCTGACTGTTCGCAAGAGGCATAAACCAAACACTTATGCCATATCTGCGATCAATACATGTTTTTTCCTTTAAACTGAGGCTAGTTGGTCACATTCACGATTGAAAGAATTGGAAAAATGAAATTAAATCGATAGTACTCCATTACCAGAAATATGGGACATTTTGCGACTGCGTTTGCTCAGCGGGTATTCGCTTCGTATTTATAGCATTCTACGGGGAATTTACTACGACAGACGGCTTGCGAAACCGTAACTTCCCAATTTCCCCACCAAAATGTTCGCAAGAACCTATTCGTTGTGAATCTGCGAATACATTTTAACATTGCGCACGGCAAAAAGCGTTAAGATGCTTCAAACACCGGGCGCAGGCTTATTTCGCGATAATTTTATAGTAATGGATGCAAAGTCATGCGACTTTGAGGCCAAAAGTACCGCACTTTTTTATCTCTTCCATAACAAACATCTACAACAGGAGATAGCGCAATATCGCAGGAGTATAAAGCTGTGCGTATATTTTAAGAATGTTATATATAAAGCGAGAAACGAGAAATTTAAGGGAAAAAATGCATGTTTATATCCCGCGATTGTAGTATGAAATCCAAGCATGACCTGACACCTGATACTTGCTGACCTTTTGTCTGTACATGTTTTGCCATGGAAAATAGCTCGAAATATATGCACGCAAATTACTAATTCGACACGAATCCAAGTCACCAGATCACGCAAATCTCTCTGTTTTTCTGTAGTAATAGACTGGAAACTAGCCTTGCTAATAAACAATAAACATGGCTGCTCGAAGCAACATATACAATTTATCAAGCTTGTCTTTTCGCAAAAATTTAGATTTAAAGACGCCATATTGACGACTCTTAGAACTAGGAAAAAGGCCGATTTTCAAACGATTTTGGAAGTAGTTTGCCGTGGAATAACCGCCACTTTTCTTAGCTGTATTAACAGATCAAACATCGGCAAATTCATCGCGATCTCCGCAGTTTGCATCGCCCGCAAATATATTGGCCTATTCGACGGAGTTTTACCTCATGTATGACCTAATTACTATAGATTATACTGTATAATGCATTCATCGAAATGGCAATGAAAATACATCGATCTCGGGAAGTACTTAGACGTGGACAAATACTTGCGATTTTGGTTTACAAACATTGCTTATTCATATTGTTACTATTATCGATCTCCGCAACCATGAAATATTTAAACAAAATAGGTGAAAATTTGATATTTATATCAACTTCTATATAGTTTATAGTAATATTTGGTCGCCATATTAGGGCAATATGCGCATGTCCGTCGCCATCTTGTCCCATATTTCTGGTAATCCTTTGAATTTCGATTTAGGATGGATCTTAAATACGGACCTAGAGAAAAATTATGTATTGAATGACGTGAGTTCGCATGCAAGCTTTTCACCTGAGCTGCATAACCTTTTCATAACATTAAGGCTGTTTGGGGTACAATTTTCTGTAGTGTAGTGGTTATCACGTGCGCTTTACACGCGCAAGGCCCCCAGTTCAATCCTGGGCAGAAACATGCATCTTATAAATTTTTACAACTCTCCAAATAATTAGAAATAAAATATGGCCAATATACAAGTTCTCTTGCTAAACATGTTTCTGTAAGATAGTGGTCATCACGTGATTACAGGCTTTTCGTTATGCGTGTTACATTACCCATGTAATTTCGCTATCTGTTATATTTACGCTACTGCAAACATAAGATGAGATTTAATCAGTACTCCATCAAATTTAATTTAATGTAAAACTATTTAATTCCATTTTTGCTTTACTAAGAAGCGGTGTGGTGGAATAATGGCATTTTCTTCTAAAATATAGGATTGATAGGTTAACTGGCTTTCTTCAGAATAATATTACTGTGCACCTAAACCACAAAAATTAATATATTAGCAGTTTTATGAAACAAAATGCATTTGGCAACACAGGTTTCTGTAGTGCAGTGGTTATCACGTGCGCCTAACACGCGCAAGGTCCCCAGTTCGAACCTGGGCAGAAACATATCCGCGCTATTTCCTTTTGACATTCTGAAGATTAATAGAGGCTTATAACTGGATAGCGCCAATGCTAGTATTATCTACGCAATATTTTAATCCAATAAGCTTGGATTTGGGGGAGAAATAATACACCTCACTTGCAAGCCTTTAACATATATCTACGCTGTAGTGATTTAATGAGAATATATGTTTCAAATAGTTGTCCACAATCGTTAGTAATATCCATTCTTACATCAACTGAACAGACAAAAAAAATTATTAGAATACTCCCCCAAAATTTCAGTCAGGAGTGGGATTCGAACCCACGCCCATATTCGTGGAACAGAACGCCCAGGAATCCCACAAGAATGGAAAGTTTTCGCACTTGAGTCTGGCGCCTTTGACCGCTCGGCCATCCTGACTGTTCGCAAGAGGCATAACCCAAACACTTATGCCATATCTGCGATCAATACATGTTTTGTCCTTTAAACTGAGGCTAGTTGGTCACATTCACTATTGAAAGAATTGGAAAAATTAAATTAAATCGATAGTACTCTTTGAATTTCGATTTAGGATGGATCTTAAATACCGACCTAGAGAAAAATTATCTATTGAATGACGTGAGTTCGGATGCAAGCTTTTCACCTGAGCTGCATAACCATTTCATAACATTAAGGCTGTTTGCAGGGGCGGATCTAGGAATTTTCGTACGTGAGTCAAAAAGTCTGAAATGTTATCTTGGGCGTGGTCTTGATTTTCGATCGGCAAAAAAGACCCCCCGTGACACGATCGTTCGCGGTATTTAATTTCGCGATAGACAAAACTTCGAAGGAATTTTAAAAAAGCCGTTTCGCCCTATATCAGGGCTCATCAGCATTCCTAGGAAACACAAATTGCAATATATCAACAGTATATAGAGCAAAGTGGTGATTCCGACATGGACAGCCTTTAGACGGCTGTTCAAAGAGCAGACTGGTTTTAAGGCGCCAGAGACTCGCCTAGAAGGAGTTTGGTTAGAAAGGGTTGACTGTAAGGGACATTTCATGGACATGAAATTGCTCAATTTTCATGCCATCCCAGTCAATATGCACACACACACACACACACAAACATACAGGGATGAAAGGAGGTGATTAGATATAAATAACTATTAAAATAAGGACAATTTATCTTTCAAAGAGCAGACTGGTTTTAAGGCGCCAGAGACTCGCCTAGAGGGAGTTTGATTAGAAAGGGTTGACTATATGGGACATTTCATGGACATGAAATTGCTCAATTTTCATGCCATCCCAGTCAATATGCACACACAAACATACAGGGATGAAAGGAGGTGATTAGATATAAATAACTAAAATAAGGACAATTTATCTTTCAAAGAGCAGACTGGTTTTAAGGCGCCAGAGACTCGCCTAGAGGAGTTTGGTTAGAAAAGGTTGACTGTATGGGACATTTCATGGACATGAAATTGCTCAATTTTCATGCCATCCCAGTCAATATGCACACACACAAACATACACATACAGGGATGAAAGTAGATTATTAAAGTTATTAAGAACAAATTAAAAAGACATGTTAGCCAGGTTTTATAATTAGTAGACAACATTTAATAATACTTTTAGAAATATTTTGTTAATTGCAAAAGGTTAAGAAAGAATGAAAGATGTCATAGTATCACCGTGTTTTATTATGTTTATGTTGCGTTGTGCCCAGTTACTGCATACTGTACACTTTGTGTTTACTGTACGCGTTGTGCCCAGTTTATACTGTACACTTATAGTGTTTGACGGTTATGACGTCAACATCAAGGTAGACAAGCTACTGTATTTGCCTTTGGTCTACTATACTGTACACTTATAGTGTTTGACGGTTATGACGTCAACATCAAGGTAGACAAGCTACTGTATTTGCCTTTGGTCTACTACTATTTGCCCTACCAATTTTCGGAGCAACATTATGTTTTATTACTTTTATAGTTTTGAGTTACACATAAGCTCACGGCAAAGATAACCACAGTATGCAATATTTTGTTGCATTGCAAAATGTAAGAAAGATAGAATTATGTAACAATGGCACAATATATTACAGTGTGCAGCAAGTTAAGAAAGCATATAATGCTCACAATATAACGGTAATGATACTGACATACTGTGTATTACGGAAATACGATAACAGAAATACTACAGAGGATTCCGTGTTACGCTGTGGTAGATAGAGATACATGTAGATATGAATTGAGTTGAATATAACTACGAGTTTAGGCAAATGCTTAGATAGACTAAAATAGTGCTAACAAACAGAACTACACTCTTAACTAAATTTCAACCTTGTGTTTCCAACGGAAAACTTATCTATAACTTTTCCGATATCTGGAACAATCTCCTGGTGAATCTTCATCAAAGCGAGACCATTCAGGCGTTCTTCAACCATGGTACTGCGCTTGTAGTCTTTGAGTATTCTAAGGGCAGAAATGGACCGTTCACATTCACAAGAAGTGATGGGAAGAGTTCCTAGAATTCGAAGTAAAACTTTAATATTCTCAAAACCATCAAAACTGATAGCTTTCAACGTCAATACAATATTAGACGGGAGAGGTCCTCAAACGTCTCCCAATAGGTGTTCCACAACGAAAGCTCAGCATCTAAAGCTAAGGGGTTGGGTAGATCATCACTGTAAAAGCAGAAACGGTCTTAAACTCCTCTTTCCAATCAATTCCTTGTTAATTAAAGACATCATCTTTGTGGGCACAATACTTAATCCTTTATAGACATTACCACGATCCATCTCAAAACGTGTCTGTAAAGAGAAATGAAAATGGTCCATCAAAGGAATGGTAATAGTACGATTATAATATTCTGAAATCGACGTAACAGGGAGATTAGCTCTCTTAGTCTGTCTGCCCACAGTCCTTGGCTTTGACTCATCAATGTCAAGCTCATTTGCTAAAGTAAGAGCTTCTTGATACCAGGAATCATGATAGGTATCTACAGAATCCTCATTAGAATCATGTTGTCTTTCAAGCTGTTAATTAAATGAATGCCATCCATGATGTCTAGGCTCTTCCTTGCAACAATTGTGTGACAGCAAGAGTTGCATCTAGTACATGTCTGGTTATAATAAATACTACAATAAAATCAAAAGTAGAAATATGTTTAAAGTGAGATAGAGAGCATCACTGGAAAGAGAGGGGTTATACTCACCCTCTGCATTATCAACCATATCTTCAAATAAACGATATAAAGGGATAAAAGCTCCTGAAAAGTATCCATACCCTGAATACGTTCAACCCACCTGGTTCTACAAACATCAGCTAGCTTGGTCTTCTTTGTATCTGATGCAGAACAATGGGTTTTAATACTTTCCTCAAAAGGCATGTTCGTGTTTGAGAAATATTAATAAAGTGAGAAACCTCATTATACATGCTTCAGCATGTTTTTCACTTCAACAATGGCTAACGAATCACAAACAGATAAATTTAATCTATGGCTATAGCAGTGAGTGTAAAGGGCTTTACTGTTTAGCCTTAAAATATGTGCAGATAACCCATTTATGTGCCCAGCCACTGCACCAGCACCATCATACCCTTGACCACGACAATCTTCAATAGACAAGGTTAAATCTTTAGCGCATCTAGAATTAATTTATAAGTTGGGCACCACTCAACCCCCACTTGCAGTGCAAAAATGCAATGAAATCTTCTCTGATATTCATGTCACTATCAACAAAACGTAATACAAGGGACATTTGCTCCTTGCGAGAAGTGTCTGAAGCCTCATCAGCAATAATACAAAAAAACTTACTTTTCTTTATATCGTTGATGATCTGCTCACTAATAACCTGGCCACAACATTCAATTATCTTATTCTGGCTGGTCTTAGAGATATAGCTTTGGTTCTTTCCACAAGTCTTTAAATGCTCTTCTAAGACTTTATCTCCAGCCCGAACTCTAAAATTGAGAGACTCCACAAAATTGCCCACTCCCCCCGTAGAGTAATTACCCACTTCTGGATGGTACTTGGCATCATCACGATGCCCACGTATGGCAAACCAAGACGCCCACAAAAAACCACAGAGTCAACAATGGGAGTTAGTTTTTTCCTATTATCCTCAATTTCCTTTTTGAGGTTGGCATCTATCATAACCTCAATAGGCTGTGCTGCTCCTGACATTTGCAAAAGTAAAGAAGTTAAAATTGGGAAAGTACAAGCATGCAGGCCCATTTCCTCCTGTACCATGCCCAGCATGGCGTTTCAAATTTTGTGCGGTATCGTTCCAGCGAGAAAGTGGTTGAGAAAATAATTTCTGGATTTTCCTAGCCTTACCCGGAAAACGATCTCCAAAAAGTACACACGACAAACAGTATGCACCATCTTCAGAGGGTGAATAACAAAGCCAGGGATATAATTTTAACCAATCATACCTAAAACTTCTACCATTAGTCCTGGGAAAAGAGTGCTGTTTATCAGGTTTATAAACATTTTTAATTAAATTACAAATTTGAGATGTATCCATACCTTTAACCTTGTCTCTAAAGAATGCAACATCAAAATTATTAGTTAAATCATGTTTCACCTCTTCAATTTTAACCTTACTAGTTGATTGAAGAGAAGTAGTTGAGGTGCTAGGTGTTGAGTCCCCAGCTAACTTATGAGCAGCAAGTCTTTTGGAAGAAGAAAAAGTCTCATTATTGGCTTTCTTTGAACATGTTGGATCTATAATATTAACCTTTGTCTTTGACACTATACGGTAGTAAAAAATTAGAAATTGTAGAAACTTTTTGCTTCTTAGTTATTCTGCCAGATGCCTGTGAATTAACTGCCGGCTTTCGTTTCTCCTGGTGTTGATGAAAAGAAGAGGTACAAAGTGGTTAGGTTTAAAGGTTTCTCCGGGTTTAATATTACCTTCATAACAAAATAGAACATGAAGATCATCTACACCTTTCTTAACATGTTGACGTGGCTCAACTAGGCGGTTAAATAGCAGTTTATACCTTAATTCACCACAATCTGGGTAGTAGGAAAAATATTTCTACTTAAAACAGAAGAGAGACCTAAAATACAAAGAAATGATGACCATTTTGTATCTGTACAATTTAAAATGGCCTCCTGTTTTACCAAGTCATCCTTGGTCAAACCTGTGTCAAGGCATGCGAGAGAGACAGACAAAGGTAAAAGATTATTAATACTTTTACCAAAGCATTCATTATGATCATTCACAGCCGACAAAAAGCATGGGTGTTGAGAATAAAATTAGCATTAATGAAAAGCTCAAGTGAGGTTAACATTCTCAAATCATTCACAAACTTGTTGCTGCCTACCAGTGCCAATGATGCAGAGCTATATAAGCAATTGCCAGAAATTTCAGATCTATACAAAATAAAGATATTTACTATTAATATAGTTAATATAGTTCATCCGATCAGAACTATAAATCATTAATACACCAGGCCATGTCACAGAATAAATCTTTATTCTATGGCCATGTGGACCATGTGGTGACAACAAATAAAACAACATGCAGGGCCAGCTAGCAGCTATGAACACGGTTCATATATATAGTATTATTTTACACCGCAACAAAGCTTTAATACATACTTTATATAGAAAATAGAAATAAATGTCTTGATTGAAGACGACGCGACGACAGAGTATAAACAATATGCTAATATCATTAATATATCAATAGGATTAAAATATGAATGCATAAGTAACCTTTATTTGACAAAGAAACACACGCAACATTATGCAAATGTTAGGAATATATCTTTACCTTATTGCCGTACAACACTTTCGTCTGCCATCAATTGTTCCTTCACGTGCATGCTGCGGGATAAACTTCTCAGCACCGAAATTTCTAGCGAGGCTAGAATTTGTGCTGTTTATCGCATCCAATAGATGGCCGCAGACATCGTTGTTATGCTATTCAAAGCGTCGATTCGCTTGATCAGATGCCCGTAAATCTCGTTAAGACTTTCGAGATCGTTCTTCCGAAATCCTGCGATGATATTCTCGCGCATTGTCGATACACTGTATTATAATCGCTTGAAAATTGAAGCTAGCAATACAGAATATCGAGCAGAAGGCTAGTCAGCTCGAAACCTGACGTATTTATACCCCACGCTGCGACTGGTCAAAAATTGCGTCATGACCGGTCAAAAAATCTAGCCATGGATAAGGATGGATAATTTTTTTTGAATCATCCAATCGAATGCTCGCATTCGAGCTCCTGAACTGCACAAACCGGTCAGGCCGCCCCACAGATCGGTCAAAATGGCGAATCTCCATGGAGATGACCCCAAATAGGCATATTGACCAATCAGATTGCTAGAATTTGACCGGAGACCGGTCAAAACTCATGGGTAAGACAGCTGATCGGTCATTGGATTGGATTGCTTTACCAAAACTGCGCCACTGAACGAATTTAATTAACTGGACTAGAATTCCAATATTAATAACTATTATATTTATATATGCCGCTGCACGAAAGGTATTTAACTGGATTAACTTAGAATATTAATTATCTGCGCAATTTTTACATGAGTCGCGTGACCGGTTTGACCACCCCTAGATCCGCCCCTGCTTAATAGCATAATGGGGTTTGTATATGTCTCTCCATTAATATAGGATTGACACCCAGGACTGACCCCCGTTGGTTTTGACGTCATATACATGCATGCTGTTGTTGTCAGCACTTTGAAGTAAATCAATGCGTGCCTTCGGCTTAATTCGAGGCAAATTAATCTACTATATGGCCTACTGTACATTAGATATATGGTAAATATGAGTGAGAACACGGCGGTAATCTGGTTTAATACCGCCGAATATTTAGTATGCACCAATTCAAGGGCGGACGTTCATATACATGTTATATATTGTCGGTATGACATACGTGGTGAATCGAAGTAGGAGAGAAAAAATCGAGTCATTGTAAAATTGCATATATATGGTAAGTTCAGTTGAATATGTTTACCAATTTAGCATACTTTATAGCCAGCTAACGATATGTACAGCAGTAAATAAGTGTCCAAGGTCTGAAGGTCGATTTTACATGTACTTTGCTCATCACTCATCAGGCAAGTTTAATGAATAACGACTCGAAAATATATAAATGTTCTCCTATGAACCTCATGACCATAAAATTAACATTTCTGCGTAAAATTAACTTAATTTAGCCCCCTATAAATCCACCGATTGTATTAGTATCTTTGGGTTGCACGATTTAAAACCTGCTTTAGTTTAAATATATGCTGACTGAAAACATGACATGAACTATAAATTACTGTAGTTATCTATTATAGAAAGGTTTATCTAATGCAGTACTGGTAATATAACTCGCTTTAGATTGCTTATTATGACAAGAGGAAATTGATGTATCGTTCAGATGGACGTGAATAAACATCAGTTGAAAGGTTGCCAGACCTTCAAAGTGGCTTGGCATGAGGTTTGCGTAGTTTAGCTTGGTGGTCACATAACTGGGAAAATTTAAATAGGGTGCATTTACCCACACTCAAACAAGAATTGCTTACCAAGTTTATAAAAACATTTTGAATGAATTTGTGGGTAGATGCAACCTCAAAATTGCAAGGATAATAATAGGCAGGACAAGCATAAAAGATTTTGCCAGAAACATGTCATTGTGTTATGTTGTTATGTTATGCTTACTTGACAATGTGGATGTCTGGGGAAGTCTTGCTTGAATTATCGTAGGTAGGCAGGAGGCACAAATTGTGTCACAAGTTGATGTCTCGAAGTGAATGAGGATCACTCTTTTGTTATATAATTGGTGAGTATAAACTCCCCTGTGCATGGGTTTGGGACTGTCGTTTCTATATGGGCGGCTGGAGTGTATTTTCGAACCGCTGTTTCTATATGGGCAGTTTGCTATTGCTATATGCCTTAGTAAAAAAAACTGTGCACTATTCCTGCCAGGGTCGAGTATTAGGTTGCTTTTCAGGGTGGAAATCCGGACATTCGGAATTGCGGAACGCCGGACATTCGAATTTAAGTTGCGGAACGCCGGACGTTAACTAACAAAAATTTACCATTTATGCCAGGTCTTAGACATGGCATAATTGGTTTCCTTTTCAGGGTACTATAGCTAGCGCAGGTAGCTTAGAAACATTTAGACAGTTGACATTGTATGCTATTTTCTATCATTAATTTCTGTGTAGATGCTCTAGTATGAAGGGAAATAAAATATTTCCTGATGAAATTCTTAGAGATACATTATTAGTGACCACCAAGAACTTAGTTAATTAATAACATGTATTGATCTAGAGTTAATAATTTGCGGTTGGGGACCGGCGTAAGGTGATGTCGTTAAAATAGTGTCATTTAAATGCAGTTTTCTGGAACTACCGTATATGCAGCTTTATAGGATGTGCCGGGTTTTTTGTAGATTAACCTCGGCCTTTGTGTGGTTTTGGACACCTTAATTACGCTCCCTCACTAAAACTGTAAAATTACTTCACCTAATTATTCCTACACCGAAAGTTGGTGAGGAACCTGTGATTAGGTGAAATTTAAAAACGGATAACAAAAAAAATGCTGTTCAAACAGCATAACACTTGTATATGTGGTCGTGTGCTCGCAAAATGAGAGCATATAACTGCAGTGTAGGAAAAAATATGGCAACAAAAATGGCGACCTTGGAATTGATGTAAATAACTAAATAAATAATAAAGAGAATAATCTACAGAATACAAGTTTGGTTTATAACTATATAAAAGGATTGGGCACATAATAAGCATTCATATAATTGCTGCGGAGCGAGCGAGCCTGAAGCGAGCGAGCGTAGCAGCAGCCTAATATGTGCAGAGAGGGGGTTTTGAAGTAAATTTTATTTAGCGCATGGAATTGTGGTCGTGCGCGCTTGCTATGCGCAGAACACAAATTTGACGGACGGAGTCTTCGAATTATTATGGAATTTCTAAAGCTTTTTCAAGTCTATTTTGACCATTCAAGGTAGGTTATTTTGTCTTTTGTTTATATGTTACATTTACATTTGTTTACTCCATTTTGGAAAGTTGGCAATCTTAATTTATATATCTATGAAACGCTGAAAGCACACAATCGATCGCAGCTAGATTCAGTGTCTGTCTATATATAAACTATATATTATGCATTAGTGCATGCTATCGACTTTGCTTGAGCTGTTAGTGCTGTAAAGCATGGAAGTCTTACATAGAGATGTCTTTAAAAGGTTTTTCTATCCATTCGCGTTTGCTTTCTCTTGCTGATTTCCATATTTTGTATCAAGTGATGTTTCGTGTATGCCGCTTGACGATTGTGACTCCGTGTGAACTTGACACAAAGTCACAGATATGCAATTGATCGTCTAAATTGCCTGACTGAATCATTCTGTTTGACCTATTAAATAGGCTACTGTAGGCATATAAATATGTTTTTATTCCTATTTTACAATGGACTTAACATTTTTGTCTAGCCGCGGGCCTTCACATATTATTGTCAGAACAGACATGAAGGGTCTCAGTTGTGCGCGCACTAAGACAAATATTCGAATGGCAATTAGTTGAAATGAGTTGTGCTTTACATATAGGTGACTCGCAAATTATTTTGCGCACATGTATATATAGTTTAAAGCTTTTATACACTACAAAAATATGCAAATTTCCTTGCGTGGCAGTGTCCAATTACTCATCGCAGTAAACATGGGTTTCATGTGGGAATTCCATGTGGTAGAACAATACATGGAAAATATTGATATTTTGAAATAGATGTTACAAAATTTGATGTCTTTCATGTTTCGTGATATATTTAGCTTGTCTCATCCTGCAAACTGTGCCAGGGTATGCATCTACTGACAGCGCGCAAGCCACTGGGTCAATGGCAATAATTACCGTCTACTGAATATAATTTGTGTTGCATATTTGTTTGCATGTTTGTTTCAAGAAGCTAAAGAATAATAACAGTCCCGCAGCATTCCCTACCTTGCTGGTACCCTAGTCTATATTCTTTAACGCGCAATAGATTTTGCTTTGATCTGTTGACAATTTTTTCTTCATAATAATTATTTCAGGCAGGAAATTAAATCAATTGGCGCGAGATTTAAGCTGCTCAAGGAGAATAGCCAGACATGCATACTATAGAATATAGCATATCCAAAGTTCAACTGTCTAAATCATAGCCTTTGCCTTGCCTTGTTTTGGCAGCGTGGTTTCCGCATCAGAGGTTTGAAATATCTTCCAGAATAGTTATTGAATATCTCAATATATGTCAAATTTAAAGAATACTGCACAATAATTCATACTGTACAACTTCATGTAACTAATATAACTGCTGTACTATATCTTCGAATTTTCGAATTGAACAATATTCATAGTGTAATTTATCAGAATGTTTAGTTAAATTTGTATAATATTTATATCACTTGAGTACTTTTGTGCGCCGATAGAGGTTACTTGTTTGCCACATTATTCTATTCTGTTGACAGCTATCCTTAATCTATGCGTTATGGCGAATTTCGTTTGGAACGTTCAATAATTTAATTCGTTCAAACGACTTCTGATAGAACGTTTTTTTATCCGTTCAAATCCTCGACTTTATTCGTTCAGATTTTTTGCTCAAATCGTCAAAACGTTTTTGAGATTCGTTGAAACGTTATAACAAAACGTTCTCTATCCGTTCGTTCCCCGTTTTTTTGGCCGTTTCAACGAAATATCGTTAAGGTATGTTTTCCCATGGAAGGTCACATTATGTTGACGTAAGGATAATAGTCAAGAATAGTAGTATTTACCACATTACTCCAACGATTTTACCAAGTTATCGCCACAAAATATTCTTGATTACAGGCTATTCGTTATGCGTGTAACATTACTATTGTAATTTCGCTATCTGTTATATTTACGCTACTGCAAACATAAGATGAGATTTAATCAGTATTCCATCAAAATTAATTTTATGTAAAACTATTTAATTTCATTTTTGCTTTACTAAGAAGCGGTGTGGTAGAATAATGGCATTTTCTTCTAAAATATAGGATTGATAGGTTAACTTGATTTTCTTCAGAATAATATTACTGTGCACCTAAACCACAAAAATTAATATATTAGCAGTTTTATGAAACAAAATGCATTTAGCAACACAGGTTTCTGTAGTGTAGTGGTTATCACGTGCGCCTAACACGCGCAAGGTCCCCAGTTCGAACCTGGGCAGAAACTTATGCGCGCTATTTCCTTTTGATATTCTGAAGATTAATAGAGGCTTATGACTGGATAGCGTCAATGCTAGTATTATCTACGCAATATTTTAATCCAATAAGCTTGGATTTGTTGGAGAAATAATACACCTCATTTGCAAGCCTTTAACATATATCTACGCTGTAGTGATCTAATGAGAATATATGTTACAAATAGTTGTCCACAATCGTTAGTACTGTAATATACATTCTTACATCAACTGAACAGACAAAAAAATTATTAGAATACTCCCCCAAAAATGTCAGTCAGGAGTGGGATTCGAACCCACGCCCATATTCATGGACCAGAACGCCTACGAATCCCACAAGAATGGAAGAACTTTTCGCACTTGAGTCTGGCGCCTTAGACCGCTCGGCCATCCTGACTGTTCGAAAGTGGCATAAACCAAACACTTATGCCATATCTGCGATCAATACATGTTTTTTCCTTTAAACTGAGGCTAGTTGGTCACATTCACGATTGAAAGAATTGGAAAAATGAAATTAAATCGATAGTACTCTTTGAATTTCGATTTAGGATGGATCTTAAATACGGACCTAGAGAAAAATTATGTATTGAATGACGTGAGTTCGCATGCAAGCTTTTCAATTGAGCTGCATAAACTTTTCATAACATTAAGGCTGTTTGGGGTACAAGTTTCTGTAGTGTAGTGGTTATCACGTGCGCTTTACACGCGCAAGCCCCCCAGTTCAATCCTGGGCAGAAACATGCATCGTATAAATTTTTACACCTCTCCAAATAATTAGAATTAAAATATGGCCAATATACAAGTTCTCTTGTTAACCATGTTTCTGTAAGATAGTGGTCATCACGTGCCCTTGACACAGCGCGAAGTCTCCAGTTCGTTCCTCCAGATAAACATATACTTCATGTATTATATTGACAGTTTTTGCTAATAGGGTTGTTTAACGCCATATGCATAGGAACAATATTTTCCTAATTTACTGCGTTTTATATTTTACTATATTTCTAGATGTTACACAACATAATATGTTGACGTAATGATAATAGTCAAGATTAGTAGTATTTACCACATTACTCCAACGATTTTACTAGGACAACGCCAGAAAATCTTCTTGATTACAGGCTTTTCGTTATGCGTGTTACATTACCCATGTAATTTCGCTATCTGTTATTTTTACGCTACTGCAAACATAAGATGAGATTTAATCAATACTCCATCAAATTTAATTTAATGTAAAACTATTTAATTTCATTGTTGCTTTACTAAGAAGCGGTTTGGTAGAGTAGAGGCATTTTCTTCAAAAATATAGTGTTGACACGTCAACATGATTTTCTTCAGAATAATATTTCTGGGGACTGAAACCACAAAAATTAATATCTTAGCATTTTTATCAAACAAAAAGCATTTGGCAAGACAGGTTTCTGTAGTGTAGTGGTTATCACGTGCGCCTAACACGCGCAAGGTACCCAGTTCGATCTTGGGCAGATACTTATGCGCGCTATTTCCATTTGACATTCTGAAGATTAATAGAGGCTTATAACTGGATAGCGTCAATGCTAGTATTATCTACGCAATATTTTAATCCAATAAACTTGGATTTGGGGGAGAAATAATACACCTGACTTGCAAGCCTTTAACATATATCTACGCTGTAGTGATCTAATGAGAATATATGTTACAAATAGTTGTCCACAATCGTTAGTAATATCCATTCTTACATCAACTGACAGACAAAAAAAATTATTAGAATACTCCCCCAAAAATGTCAGTCAGGAGTGGAATTCGAATCCACGCCCATATTCATGGCCCAGAACGCCCAGGAATCCCACAAGAATGGGAAGAAGTTTTCGCACTTGAGTCTGGCGCCTTAGACCGCTCGGCCATCCTGACTGTTCGCAAGAGGCATAAACCAAACACTTATGCCATATCTGCGATCAATACATGTTTTTTCCTTTAAACTGAGTCTAGTTGGTCATATTCACGATTGAAAGAATTGGAAAAATGAAATTAAATCGATAGTACTCTTTGAATTTCGATGTAGGATGGATCTTAAATACGGACCTAGAGAAAAATTATGTATTGAATGACGTGAGTTCGCATGCAAGCTTTTCACCTGGGCTGCATAAACTTTTCATAATATTAAGGCTGTTTGGGGTACAAGTTTCTGTAGTGTAGTGGTTATCACGTGCGCTTTACACGCGCAAGGCCCCCAGTTCAATCTTGGGCAGAAACATGCATCGTATAAATTTTTCCACCTCTCCAAATAATTAGAATTAAAATTTGGCCAATATACAAGTTCTCTTGTTGACAATGTTTCTGAAAGATAGTGCATGGTCATCACGTTCCCTTGACACGCGCGAAGTCTCCAGTTCGTTCTTCCAGATAAACATATACTTCATGTATTATATTGACAGGTTTTGCTAATAGGGTTGTTTAACGCCATATGCAAAGGAGCAACATTTTCCTAATTTACGGCGTTTTATATTTTACTATATTTCTTGATGTTGCACAACATAATATGTTGACGTAATGATAATAGTCAAGATTAGTAGTATTTACCACATTACTCCAACGATTTTACCAAGACATCGCCAGAAAATCTTCTTGATTACAGGCTTTTCGTTATGCGTGTTACATTACCCATGTAATTTCGCTATCTGTTATATTTACGCTACTTCAAACATAAGATGAGATTTAATCAGTACTCCATCAAACTTAATTTAATGTAAAACTGTTTAATTTCATTTCTACTTTACTAAGAAGCGGTGTGGTAGAATAATGGCATTTTCTTCTAAAATATAGGATTGATAGGTTAACTTGATTTTCTTCAGAATAATATTACTGTGCACCTAAAGCACAAAAATTAATATATTAGCAGTTTTATGAAACAAAATGCATTTGGCAACACAGGTTTCTGTAGTGTAGTGGTTATCACGTGCGCCTAACACGCGCAAGGTCCCCAGTTCGAACCTGGGCAGAAACTTATGCGCGCTATTTCCTTTTGACATTCTGAAGATTAATAGAAGCTTATAACTGGATAGCGTCAATGCTAGTATTATCTACGCAATATTTTAATCCAATAAGCTTGGATTTGGGGGAGAAATAATACACCTCACTTGCAAGCCTTTAACATACATCTACGCTGTAGTGATCTAATGAGAATATATGTTACAAATAGTTGTCCACAATCGTTAGTACTGTAATATCCATTCTTACATCAACTGAACAGACAAAAAAAATTATTAGAATACACCCCAAAAATGTCAGTCAGGAGTGGGATTCGAACCCACGCCCATATTCATGGACCAGAACGCCCAGGAATCCCACAAGAATGGAAGAAGTTTTCGCACTTGAGTCTGGCGCCTTAGACCGCTCGGCCATCCTGACTGTTCGCAAGAGGCATAAACCAAACACTTATGCCATATCTGCGATCAATACATCTTTTTTCCTTTAAACTGAGGCTAGTTGGACACATTCACGATTGAAAGAATTGGAGAAATTAAATTAAATCGATAGTATACTCTTTGAATTTCGATTTAGGATGGATCTTAAATACGGACCTAGAGAAAAATTATGTATTGAATGACGTGAGTTCGGACGCAAGCTTTTCACCTGAGCTGCATAACCTTTTCATAACATTAAGGCTGTTTGGGGTACAAGTTTCTGTAGTGTAGTGGTTATCACGTGCGCTTTACACGCGCAAGGCCCCCAGGTCAATCCTGGGCAGAAAAACGCATCGTATAAATTTTTACACCTCTCCAAATAATTAGAATTAAAATATGGCCAATATACAAGTTCTCTTGTTCACCATGTTTCTGTAAGATAGTTGTCATCAAGTGCCCTTGACACGCGCGAATTCTCCTGTTGGTTCCTCCAGATAAACATATACTTCATGTATTATATTGACATTTTTTGCTAATAGGGCTGTTTAACGCCATATGTAAAATAACAACATTTTCCTAATTTACGGCGTTTTATATTTTACTATATTTCTTGATGTGGCACAACATAATATGTTGACGTAATGATAATAGTCAAGATTAGTAGTATTTACCACATTACTCCAACGATTTTACCAAGACATCGCCAGAAAATCTTCTTGATTACAGGCTTTTCGTTATGCGTGTTACATTACCCATGTAATTTCGCTATCTGTTATATTTACGCTACTGCAAACATAAGATGAGATTTAATCAGTACTCCCTCAAATTTAATTTAATGTAAAACTATTTGATTTCATTTCTGCTTTACTAAGAAGCGGTGTGGTAGAATAATGGCATTTTCTTCTAAAATATAGGATTGATAGGTTACCTAAACCACAAAAATTAATATATTAGCAGTTTTATGAAACAAAATGCATTTGGCAACACAGGTTTCTGTAGTGTAGTGGTTATCACGTGCGCCTAACACGCGCAAGGTCCCCAGTTCGAACCTGGGCAGAAACTTATGCGCGCTATTTCCTTTTGACATTCTGAAGATTAATAGAGGCTTGTAACTGGATAGCGTTAATGCTAGTGTATTATCTACGCAATATTTTAATCCAATAAGCTTGGATTTGTGGCAGAAATAATACACCTCACTTGCAAGCCTTTAACATATATCTGCGCTCTAGTGATCTAATGAGAATATATGTTGCAAATAGTTGTCCACAATCGTTAGTACTGTAATATCCATTCTTACATCAACTGAACAGACAAAAAAAATTATTAGAATACACCCCAAAAATGTCAGTCAGGAGTGGGATTCGAACCCACGCCCATATTCATGGACCAGAACGCCCAGGAATCCCACAAGAATGGAAGAACTTTTCGCACTTGAGTCTGGCGCCTTAGACCGCTCGGCCATCCTGACTGTTCGCAAGAGGCATAAACCAAACACTTATGCCATATCTGCGATCAATACATGTTTTTTCCTTTAAACTGAGGCTAGTTGGTCACATTCACGATTGAAAGAATTGGAAAAATGAAATTAAATCGATAGTATACTCTTTGAATTTCGATTTAGGATGGATCTTAAATACGGACCTGGAGAAAAATTATGTATTGAATGACGTGAGTTCGCATGCAAGCTTTTCACCTGAGCTGAATAAACTTTTCAGAACATTAAGGCTGTTTGGGGTACAAGTTTCTGTAGTGTAGTGGTTATCACGTGCGTTTTACACGCGCAAGGCCCCCAGTTCAATCCTGGGCAGAAACATGCATCGTATAAATTTTTACACCTCTCCAAATAATTAGAATTAAAATATGGCCAATATACAAGTTCTCTTGTTCACCATGTTTCTGTAAGATAGTGGTCATCAAGTGCCCTTGACACGCGCGAATTCTCCTGTTAGTTCCTCCAGATAAACATATACTTCATGTATTATATTGACAGTTTTTGCTAATAGGGCTGTATAATGCCATATGCAAAATAACAACATTTTCCTAATTTACGGCGTTTTATATTTTACTATATTTCTTGATGCAGCACAACATAATATGTTGACGTAATGATAATAGTCAAGAATAGTAGTATTTACTACATTACTCCAACGATTTTACCAAGACATCGCCAGAAAATCTTCTTGATTACAGGCTTTTCGTTATGCGTGTTGCATTACCCATGTAATTTCGCTATCTGTTATATTTACGCTACTGCAAACATAAGATGAGAATTAATCAGTACTCCATCAAATTTCATTTAATGTAAAACTATTTAATTTCATTTTTGCTTTACTAAGAAGCGGTGTGGTAGAATAATGGCCTTTTCTTCTAAAATATAGGATTGATAGGTTCACTTGATTTTCTTCAGAATAATATTACTGTGCACCTAAACCACAAAAATTAATATATTAGCAGTTTTATGAAACAAAATGCATTTGGCAACACAGGTTTCTGTAGTGTAGTGGTTATCACGTGCGCCTAACACGCGCAAGGTCCCCAGTTCGAACCTGGGCAGAAACTTATGCGCGCTATTTCCTTTTGACATTCTGAAGATTAATAGAGGCTTATAACTGGATAGCGTTAATGCTAGTGTATTATCTACGCAATATTTTAATCCAATTAGCTTGGATTTGGGGCAGAAATAATACACCTCACTTGCAAGCCTTTAACATATATCTGCGCTCTAGTGATCTAATGAGAATATATGTTACAAATAGTTGTCCACAATCGTTAGTACTGTAATATCCATTCTTACATCAACTGAACAGACAAAAAAAATTATTAGAATACTCCCCCAAAAATGTCAGTCAGGAGTGGGATTCGAACCCACGCCCATATTCATGGACCAGAACGCCCAGGAATCCCACAAGAATGGAAGAACTTTTCGCACTTGAGTCTGGCGCCTTGGACCGCTCGGCCATCCTGACTGTTCGCAAGAGGCATAAACCAAACACTTATGCCATATCTGCGATCAATACATGTTTTTTCCTTTAAACTGAGGCTAGTTGGTCACATTCACGATTGAAAGAATTGGAAAAATGAAATTAAATCGATAGTATACTCTTTGAATTTCGATTTAGGATGGATCTTAAATACGGACCTGGAGAAAAATTATGTATTGAATGACGTGAGTTCGCATGCAAGCTTTTCACCTGAGCTGAATAACCTTTTCATAACATTAAGGCTGTTTGGGGTACAAGTTTCTGTAGTGTAGAGGTTATCACGTGCGTTTTACACGCGCAAGGCCCCCAGTTCAATCCTGGGCAGAAACATGCATCGTATAAATTTTTACACCTCTCCAAATAATTAGAATTAAAATATGGCCAATATACAAGTTCTCTTGTTCACCATGTTTCTGTAAGATAGTGGTCATCAAGTGCCCTTGACACGCGCGAATTCTCCTGTTCGTTCCTCCAGATAAACATATACTTCATGTATTATATTGACAGTTTTTGCTAATAGGGCTGTTTAATGCCATATGCAAAATAACAACATTTTCCTAATTTACGGCGTTTTATATTTTACTATATTTCTTGATGCTGCACAACATAATATGTTGACGTAATGATAATAGTCAAGAATAGTAGTATTTACCACATTACTCCAACGATTTTACCAAGACATCGCCAGAAAATCTTCTTGATTACAGGCTTTTCGTTATGCGTGTTACATTACCCATGTAATTTCGCTATCTGTTATATTTACGCTACTGCAAACATAAGATGAGATTTAATCAGTACTCCATCAAATTTAATTTAATGTAAAACTATTTAATTTCATTTTTGCTTTACTAAGAAGCGGTGTGGTAGAATAATGGCATTTTCTTCTAAAATTTTCGACTGATAGGTCAACTTGATTTTCTTCAGAATAATATTACTGTGCACCTAAACCACAAAAATTAATATATTAGCAGTTTTATGAAACAAAATGCATTTGGCAACACAGGTTTCTGTAGTGTAGTGGTTATCACGTGCGCCTAACACGCGCAAGGTCCCCAGTTCGAACCTGGGCAGAAACTTATGCGCGCTATTTCCTTTTGACATTCTGAAGATTAATAGAAGCTTATAACTGGATAGCGTCAATGCTAGTATTATCTACGCAATATTTTAATCCAATAAGCTTGGATTTGGGGGAGAAATAATACACCTCACTTGCAAGCCTTTAACATATATCTACGCTGTAGTGATCTAATGAGAATATATGTTACAAAAAGTTGTCCACAATCTTTAGTATTATCCATTCTTACATCAACTGAACAGACAAGAAGAAATATTAGAATACTGCCGCCAAAATTTCAGTCAGGATTGGGATTCGAACAACGCCCATATTCATGGACCAGAACGCCTAGGAATCCCACAAGAATGGAAGAAGTTTTCGCACTTGAGTCTGGCGCCTTAGACCGCTCGGCCATCCTGACTGTTCGCAAGAGGCATAAACCAAACACTTATGCCATATCTGCGATCAATACATCTTTTTTCCTTTAAACTGAGGCTAGTTGGACACATTCACGATTGAAAGAATTGGAGAAATGAAATTAAATCGATAGTATACTCTTTGAATTTCGATTTAGGATGGATCTTAAATACGGACCTAGAGAAAAATTATGTATTGAATGACGTGAGTTCGGACGCAAGCTTTTCACCTGAGCTGCATAACCTTTTCATAACATTAAGGCTGTTTGGGGTACAAGTTTCTGTAGTGTAGTGGTTATCACGTGCGCTTTACACGCGCAAGGCCCCCAGTTCAATCCTGGGCAGAAACATGCATCGTATAAATTTTTACACCTCTCCAAATAATTAGAATTAAAATATGGCCAATATACAAGTTCTCTTGTTCACCATGTTTCTGTAAGATAGTGGTCATCAAGTGCCCTTGACACGCGCGAATTCTCCTGTTCGTTCCTCCAGATAAACATATACTTCATGTATTATATTGACAGTTTTTGCTAATAGAGCTGTTTAACGCCATATGCAAAATAACAACATTTTCCTAATTTACGGCGTTTTATATTTTACTATATTTCTTGATGCTGCACAACATAATATGTTGACGTAATGATAATAGTCAAGATTAGTAGTATTTACCACATTACTCCAACGATTTTACCAAGACATCGCCAGAAAATCTTCTTGATTACAGGCTTTTCGTTATGCGTGTTGCATTACCCATGTAATTTCGCTATCTGTTATATTTACGCTACTGCAAACATAAGATGAGATTTAATCAGTACTCCATCAAATTTCATTTAATGTAAAACTATTTAATTTCATTTTTGCTTTACTAAGAAGCGGCGTGGTAGAATAATGGCCTTTTCTTCTAAAATATAGGATTGATAGGTTCACTTGATTTTCTTCAGAATAATATTACTGTGCACCTAAACCACAAAAATTAATATATTAGCAATTTTATGAAACAAAATGCATTTGGCAACACATGTTTCTGTAGTGTAGTGGTTATCACGTGCGCCTAACACGCGCAAGGTCCCCAGTTCGAACCTGGGCAGAAACTTATCCGCGCTATTTCCTTTTGACATTCTGAAGATTAATAGAGGCTTATAACTGGATAGCGTCAATGCTAGTATTATCTACGCAATATTTTAATCCAATAAGCTTGGATTTGGGGGAGAAATAATACACCTCACTTGCAAGCCTTTAACATATATCTACGCTGTAGTGATCTAATGAGAATATATGTTTCAAATAGTTGTCCACAATCGTTAGTAATATCCATTCTTACATCAACTGAACAGACAAAAAAATTTATTAGAATACTCCCCCAAAAATGTCAGTTAGGAGTGGGATTCGAACCCACGCCCATATTCATGGACCAGAACGCCCAGGAATCCCACAAGAATGGAAGACGTTTTCGCACTTGAGTCTGGCGCCTTAGACCGCTCGGCCATCCTGACTGTTCGCAAGAGGCTTAAACCAAACACTTATGCCATATCTGCGATCAATACATGTTTTTTCCTTTAAACTGAGGCTAGTTGGTCGCATTCACGATTGAAAGAATTGGAAAAATGAAATTAAATCGATAGTATACTCTTTGAATTTCGATTTAGGATGGATCTTAAATACGGACCTGGAGAAAAATTATGTATTGAATGACGTGAGTTCGCATGCAAGCTTTTCACCTGAGCTGCATAAACTTTTCATAACATTAAGGCTGTTTGGGGTCCAAGTTTCTGTAGTGTAGTGGTTATCACGTGCGCTTTACACGCGCAAGGCCCCCAGTTCAATCCTGGGCAGAAACATGCATCGTATAAATTTTTACACCTCTCCAAATAATTAGAATTAAAATATGGCCAATATACAAGTTCTCTTGTTCACCATGTTTCTGTAAGATAGTGGTCATCAAGTGCCCTTGACACGCGCGAATTCTCCTGTTCGTTCCTCCAGATAAACATATACTTCATTGGCGGTCAGGCTCGGTCTGCTCCTTGTAGTTTTATTTGTATTCACTGTCTTTCTTTCCGAAGTGAGCAAAGAATTGCCTGAAAATGTTACACAGATTGAGCACAAGAAAGTGGGCTTCGGAAATTGGCATTATTTTTATACGAAAGTCGATTTATTTACGAATTGCTTTCGTTACTATTTGCCGTCAAGCTTTCGCAATCGTAAGGTACATTTGACAAGGAAAGATGGCTTTTATCCTGTTCGATCGTTGATGGGGAAGTGGACAAAGCATGGATATATCTGTCTGGTTATTATCGGTCATGATCCTCCTAAAGATCTCACCATTTATTTGGATATTGCAAAAAATCCTGGCCCGTTTTCCCTGGCATTTGGTATACAAAGCCGAGAGTCATTCAACCACACCGAAGGTGTAAATTTGCATTTTGTTCAGCAACAACAACTATATCAACATTTGCCAGGAGTGCAATCTAGTTCCTCTTTATTAAGCAACTGCTACAGGACTGATTGGCAAAACCTTGGTCAAAGAATTAATACTCGTATAACAAGATCTCGAAACAAAACGCCTAACACACGTACTCGGAATATTGAGAATTGTATTCAAATTGATATAGATTTGAAATACCCCTCCAATAACCAGAGTCGTATTCAAATGGAGCATAGTGGTCAACGCAAACAAATTAGTATAGCTCACCTTAATGCAGAATCCTTGAGAAATAGAATTCACTTCACTGAAATTAAGAAACTATCTCTCGAAAAAGACTATGATATTTTATCATTTTCTGAGACGTGGTTCAATACAACTGTTACAAATGCTAGTGTGAGCCTTGAAGGCTATAATATTTTCCGACTAGACCGCATACGGAAAAAAGGGGGCGGTGTCTGTGCTTATGTTAAAGCTAGTCTGAAAGTGAAGGTTCTTAAAGATTTAACGGGATCTTCGAACTCAGGCTTGCATCAGTTGTGGCTTCAGATACAGCATCTACATCTTAAAACTTTTATTCTTTGTGTTGTTTACCGACCCCCCGATTGTGCTATTTCTTGTTTGGCTGATGATTTGATGCCTAACTACATCCAGGGCCTTACTCTAAACAAACCCATTATACTAGTTGGTGATTTGAACTGTGATCTATTGTCAGTCAATTCTCCAGGAAATGCCTTACGGTCCTTTTGTACAGCGGTGAATGCGACGCAACTAATTAAAGATCCAACTAGAGTCACTCGATTGTCTTCTACATTAATTGACATTGTTTTAACGTCAGACTCCACTCTTGTTAAAGCTAGTGGTGTACTGGAAACGACTATCAGTGATCATTTCCTGGTCTATGCTGTACTGGACTTGAAAATGCCCAAATCTAGAGCATGCTATGTTACTACTCGCAGTTATAAGAATTATAATGCAGCTCAGTTTTCGGCCGATGTTTCACGCATTCCCTGGAACACTATAGACCTCCTAGACTCTCTAGATGCGAAAGTTGATGGTTTTAATGACCTTTTTCAAGCTTGTCTTACAGATTATGCTCCTATCAGGACAACCAAAGTTAAGTGTAGATCAATTCCTTTCATCAATCATGACATTAGAAAATTAATTGTCACCAGAAACAACTTACATAAGATTGCCCGTCAAACTGGCTCTGTTAGAGACTGGAATGTTTTCAAACAACAAAGGTGCAAAGTAAAGCTTGCCCTTAAGAATGCAGAAGTGGAATATTACAATGACCAGATTCTGTCTAATAAGAACAATAGTGCGTCATTATGGAAAACGATACGGGGTGCCTTACCGACCAAACTACACCATAATCTGGAATATACCAAAGAAACGTCGGTTTTAGCGGAAGAATTTAATCGGTACTTCATCTCAGTGGGAGGAAAGGCTTCAATTGCTTCAGAAAAATTGGCGGAAACTTATGGCCTAAATACTGCTCACAGGATACCCAGTTGTAGTACCATCAATATCCCTTGCGACGATCCTTTTGAATTTCGACCTGTGACCTGTTTAGAGGTTACAAAGGTGATTATGGAAATGCCCAACAACAAAGCTCCAGGGTATGACAAAGTGTCCGTCTCGGTCATCAAGGATTGTCTGCCCCATTTATTGCCAATTATCACCAGCATCATAAACCAGTCCTTTGCTTCGTCAGTTTTCCCGTGTGCATGGAAAAAGGCAGAGGTTGTACCTCATTTAAAGGAAGGTGATTATGAGGTACCTGATGATAACAGACCGATCTCGCTCCTCCCTGTACTGTCCAAAGTGATTGAGAAGCTTGCACTACGACAGTATACATCTTTTCTGTCGGAGAAGAATTGTCTCACCAAACACCAAAGTGGTAATAAGAGGTACCACTCCACCGAGACTCTTGGCTTACTGGTTGCAGACCATCTTTTTAATGCAATTGATGATAAGAAAGTAACAGCCATGGTACTCATTGACTTGAGTAAGGCGTTTGACAGTATATGCCACTCTACCCTGCTGAAGAAGTTACATATGTTGGGAACATCCCATAGTGCACTTGATTGGTTCAAGAGTTACCTTACAAATAGGGAACAAACCACTCGAATAGGATCTACGGTTTCCACAACGCTTGTAGTAACGCACGGCGTCCCTCAAGGCTCGATACTCGGACCTATGCTTTTCAACCTCTATATGAACGACTTACCAGAAGTCGTTGAAAACAGCTTGGCAGAGTCCTTTGTCGATGACTCAAAGATCTTCCTATCGTTTTCAATCAATGATAAAGTAAACGCAGTTAGTCATATATCTTACGATCTATACAGAGTAGCAGAGTGGTGCTGCACAAATCATTTGCTCATAAAACCTGGCAAGACCAAGTTAATTGTATTTGGCACACGGCAGTTGCTGGGACGAATGGGGGACCTTACCATCTCCTTCCTTGGTAAAGAATTGTCTCCTTTACCATCGTGCAAAGATCTAGGAATTATTTTTGACGAATTGTGGTCTCGTTTATATACTGTACGATATCATGTAATGAAATTTTTAGATTAACGTAACTTTTAGATATAATTATATTTAATATATATTTTAGATTCATATGCTTAGATTAATTGATGTATTACTACTCTATCTTGTAAATTAGTATTGAAAATCCCTTTTGGGATATACTAATAAATCTTTGTATTGTATTGTATTGTATTATATTGACAGTTTTTGCTAATAGGGTTGTTTAACGCCATATGCATAGGAACAATATTTCCCTAATTTACGGCGTTTTATATTTTACTATATTTCTTGATGTTGCACAACATAATATGTTGACGTGATGATAATAGTCAAGATTAGTAGTATTTACCACATTACTCGAACGATTTTCCCAAGACATCGCCATAAAATCTTCTTGATTACAGGCTTTTCGTTATGCGTGTTATATTACCATGTAATTTCGCTATCTGTTATATTTACGCTACTGCAAACATAAGATGAGATTTAATCAGTACTCCATCAAATTTAATTTAATGTAAAACTATTTAATTTAATTTTTGCTTTACTAAGAAGCGGTGTGGTAGAATAATGGCATTTTCTTCTAAAATATAGGATTGATAGGTCAACTTGATTTTCTTCAGAATAATATTACTGTGTACCTAAACCACAAAAATTAATATATTAGCAGTTTTATGAAACAAAATGCATTTGGCAAAACAGGTTTCTGTAGTGTAGTGGTTATCAGGTGCGCCTAACACGCGCAAGGTCCCCAGTTCGAACCTGGGCAGAAACTTATGCGCGCTATTTCCTTTTGACATTCTGAAGATTAATAGAAGCTTATAACTGGATAGCGTCAATGCTAGTATTATCTACGCAATATTTTAATCCAATAAGCTTGGATTTGGGGGGGAAATAATACACCTCACTTGCAAGCCTTTAACATATATCTACGCTGTAGTGATCTAATGAGAATATATGTTACAAATAGTTGTCCACAATCGTTAGTACTGTAATATCCATTCTTACATCAACTGAAAAGACAAGAAATATTATTAGAATACTCCCCCCAAAATGTCAGTCAGGATTGGGATTCGAACCCACGCCCATATTCATAGACCAGAACGCCCAGGAATCCCACAAGAATGGAAGAAGTTTCGGCACTTGAGTCTGGCGCCTTAGACCGCTCGGCCATCCTGACTGTTCGCAAGAGGCATAAACCAAACACTTATGCCATATCTGCGATCAATACATGTTTTTTCCTTTAAACTGAGGCTAGTTGGTCACATTCACGATTGAAAGAATTGGAAAAATGAAATTAAATCGATAGTATACTCTTTGAATTTCGATTTAGGATGGATCTTAAATACGGACCTGGAGAAAAATTATGTATTGAATGACGTGAGTTCGCATGCAAGCTTTTCACCTGAGCTGCATAAACCTTTCATAACATTAAGGCTGTTTGGGTTACAAGTTTCTGTAGTGTAGTGGTTATCACGTGCGCTTTACACGCGCAAGGCCCCCAGTTCAATCCTGGGCAGAAACATGCATCGTATAAATTTTTACACCTCTCCAAATAATTATAATTAAAATATGGCCAAAATACAAGTTCTCTTGTTAACAATGTTTAAGTCTCCAGTTCGTTCCTCCAGATAAACGTATACTTCATGCATTATATTGACAGTTTTTGCTAATAGGGTTGTTTAACGCCATATGCAAAGAACAACATTTCCCTAATTTACGGCGTTTTATATTTTACGATATTTCTTGATGTTGCACAACATAATATGTTGACGTAATGATAATAGTCAAGATTAGTAGTATTTACCACATTACTCCAACGATTTTACCAAGACATCGCCATAAAATCTTCTTGATTACAGGCTTTTCGTTATGCGTGTTACATTACCCATGTAATTTCGCTATCTGTTATATTTACGCTACTACAAATATAAGATGAGATTTAATCAGTACTCCATCAAATTTAATTTAATGTAAAACTATTTAATTCCATTTTTGCTTTACTAAGAAGCGGTGTGGTAGAATAATGGCATTTTCTTCTAAAATATAGGATTGATAGGTTAACTTGATTTTCTTCAGAATAATATTACTGTGCACCTAAACCACAAAAATTAATATATTAGCAGTTTTATGAAACAAAATGCATTTGGCAACACAGGTTTCTGTAGTGCAGTGGTTATCACGTGCGCCTAACACGCGCAAGGTCCCCAGTTCGAACCTGGGCAGAAACATATCCGCGCTATTTCCTTTTGACATTCTGAAGATTAATAGAGGCTTATAACTGGATAGCGCCAATGCTAGTATTATCTACGCAATATTTTAATCCAATAAGCTTGGATTTGGGGGAGAAATAATACACCTCACTTGCAAGCCTTTAACATATATCTACGCTGTAGTGATTTAATGAGAATATATGTTTCAAATAGTTGTCCACAATCGTTAGTAATATCCATTCTTACATCAACTGAACAGACAAAAAAAATTATTAGAATACTCCCGCAAAAATGTCAGTCAGGACTGGGATTCGAACCCACGACCATATTCATGGACCAGAACGCCCAGGAATCGCACAAGAATGGAAGAAGTTTTCGCACTTGAGTATGGCGCCTTAGACCGCTCGGCCATCCTGACTGTTCGCAAGAGGCATAAACCAAACACTTATGCCATATCTGCGATCAATACATGTTTTTTCCGTTAAAATGAGGCTAGTTGGTCACATTCACGATTGAAAGAATTGGAAAAATGAAATTAAATCGATAGTACTCTTTGAATTTCGATTTAGGATGGATCTTAAATACGGACCTAGAGAAAAATTATGTATTGAATGACGTGAGTTCGCATGCAAGCTTTTCACCTGAGCTGCATAACCTTTTCATAACATTAAGGCTGTTTGGGGTACAATTTTCTGTAGTGTAGTGGTTATCACGTGCCCTTTACACGCGCAAGGCCCCCAGTTCAATCCTGGGCAGAAACATGCATCGTATAAATTTTTACACCTCTCCAAATAATCCCCGAGCCGGCGCGAAGCGCCGTGCGAGGGTACTAATTCCGCTCGGAGATTTACACCCGGTTATGTGAAAACATTGTGGAATGCAAAGTCGTCCGCCATTTTTTTTTGTCATGGACTGGACTGGACCAGTGAACTCAATATATATCTATCTGGAACGATAACTTCAGTCATTTCGTACGGAAAAAAGTGAAGCCTTGACCTCTGGCGTCAGGCCACAACGCCATCGTCGTCGCCATCAATTCGTTATCGTACGTCAGTTTCAGGCCCCTATACGCCATCATTGTTGCGCGGTTCTGGACGTCAGTTTCAGTCCCCTATTTTTGTTGCGCGGTTCTGGACGTCAGTTTCAGTCTCCCACAATTTATTTACTGCGCGGTCCGTACGTAAACTCTATTTTTGTATTATTTTTTTGAAAAAAACAACAGTTTTTTTGCAAATCGAAGTAGTTTCCCCTTTGTAACTGGCTAAAAAAGATTACAGAAGGAAAACTAGGAGGAAAACATATCTTTGTCACTGAAGTAAGTTAATTAAAGCAAGTTTTCTCAGTGTTTTTGTTCAAACAGCGAAAATATTTTGTTTTTTGTCTGTCGTACAAGGCGTATAAGCTAGTTTGTGCAAAAAGTTTATGAAAGCCATAAAAATATGGGATAAGATAAGCTATCGTGCAGGTTTTAACAGATATTCAAGTTTTTTTTCCTATTTTCGTGAACTTATTTTGAACTTTGGCTGTTGTGAAATCAATCACGTTTGATGGCGTAGGCACTGTTATTTTGGCTTCACTTTTCACCCGCCAGTTATCGTTCCAGGTTAACAAATTGAGTTCACTGGACTGGACAGGACCTTTTCGTAAGTTATGCGCATGCGCAAGTTCAAGCCGAGAGAAGACTTCCATTTTGCAAACTTTTTTCAAAATTAGTTTTGCACTCATTATATAAGTAAGTCTCTATGTCTCCAAAACAAGATAAATGAAAATTATTTAGAGGACAAATTAACAAGAGGAGAAAAAGTCGAAAGACAGAAAAAGGAGCGTTTTAAACAGGCAAGTGTCTATTTTCCATGCTTGCTTTGCCGATTTTTTAACATAGCTTGCAGTATAGTTTGTGAATTTGAAAATGTGTAGATCATTCTGTGTGGTCAATACAACATTGATTGATCTTTAAGAGTATTTTAGTATTGATTCAAATATGTTATAGAAAAATAAACAAACATTAAATTTCAAAAACTTCATTGCAAAAGCAAGTGCGAAATATAAAAATACTCCTCGAAAAGCAGTTGAAGTTTTTTGAAAATTTCGAAACGTTTTGTGAACGTCTAAGGTTGAATGTTACAGTAAATTAAAGCTAAAAGAGTACACAATAGCATACCCACTTTATATAGTTGGACAATTGATAATTTTATGGTTAAAAACAAAATAAGATTTTGTACAAATTAAAATATAAAAAATATACAATGTTGCGTGTTACCATGGTTACATTCGTCGACTCAGTACTTCATGTTACAATAACTTTTGGGAGTAAATTGTTTGGTTCAAACTTAACTATGGTTCAAATGGGCGAGGGGTTACTGCATGCATGTATTTCTAGTTAGAATTAAAATATGGCCAATATACAAGTTCTCTTGTTAACCATGTTTCTGTAAGATAGTGGTCATCACGTACCCTTGACACGCGCGAAGTCTCCAGTTCGTTCCTCCAGATAAACATCTACTTCATGTAATATATTGACAATTTTTGCTAATAGGGTTGTTTAACGCCATATGCAAAGAACAACATTTTCCTAATTTACGGCGTTATTTATTTCACTATATTTCTTGATGTTGCACAACATAATATGTTGACGTATTGATAATAGTCAAGATTAGTAGTATTTACCACATTACTCCAACGATTTTACCAAGACATCGCCAGAAAATCTTCTTGATCACAGGCTTTTCGTTATGCGTGTTACATTACCCATGTAATTTCGCTATCTGTTATATTTACGCTACTGCAAACATAAGATGAGATTTAATCAGTACTCCATCAAATTTAATTTAATGTAAAACTATTTAATTTCATTTTTGCTTTACTAAGAAGCGGTGTGGTAGAATAATGGAATTTTCTTCTAAAATATAGGATTGATAGGTTAACTTGATTTTCTTCAGAATAATATTACTGTGCACATAAACCACAAAAAATAATATATTAGCAGTTTTTTGAAACAAAATGCATTTGGCAACACAGGTTTCTGTAGTGTAGTGGTTATCACGTGCGCCTAACATACGCAAGGTCCCCAGTTCGATCCTGGGCAGAAACTTATGCGCGCTATTTCCTTTTGCCATTCTGAAGATTAATAGAGGCTAATAACTGGATAGCGTCAATGCTAGTATTATCTACGCAATATTTTAATCCAATAAGCTTGGATTTGGAGGAGAAATAATACACCTCACCTTGCAAGGCTTTAACATATATCTACGCTGTAGTGATCTAATGAGAATATATGTTACAAATAGTTGTCCACAATCGTTAGTACTGTAATATCCATTCTTACATCAACTGAACAGACAAAAAAATTATTAGAATACTCCCCCAAAAATGTCAGTCAGGAGTGGGATTCCAACCCACGCCCATATTCATGGCCAGAACGCCCAGGAATCCCACAAGAATGGTAGAAGTTTTCGCACTTGAGTCTGGCGCCTTAGACCGCTCGGCCATCCTGACCGTTCGCAAGAGGCATAAACCAAACACTTATGCCATATCTGCGATCAATACATGTTTTTTCCTTTAAACTGAGGCTAGTTGGTCACATGAACGATTGAAAGAATTGGAAAAATGAAATTAAATCGATAGTACTCTTTGAATTTCGATTTAGGATGGATCTTAAATACGGACCTAGAGAAAAATTATGTATTGAATGACGTGAGTTCGCATGCAAGTTTTCACTTGAGCAGCATAACCTTTTCATAACATTAAGGCTGTTTGGGGTACAATTTTCTGTAGTGTAGTGGTTGTCACGTGCGCTTTACACGCGCAAGGCCCCCAGTTCAATCCTGGGCAGAAACATGCATCGTATAAATGTTTACACCTCTCCAAATATTTAGAATTAAAATATGGCCAATATACAAGTTCTCTTGTTAACCATGTTTCTGTAAGATAGTGGTCATCACGTGACCTTGACACGCGCGAAGTCTCCAGTTCGTTCCTCCTGATAAACATTTACTTCATGTATTATATTGACAGTATTTGCTAATAGGGTTGTTTAACGCCATATGCAAAGGAACAACATTTTCCTAATTTACGGCGTTTTATATTTTACTATATTTCTTAATGTTGCACAACATAATATGTTGACGTAATGATAATAGTCAAGATTAGTAGTATTTACCACATTACTCCAACGATTTTACCAAGACATCGCCAGAAAATCTTCTTGATTACAGGCTTTTCGTTATGCGTGTTACATTACCCATGTAATTTCGCTATCTGTTATATTTACGCTACTACAATCATAAGATGAGATTTAATCAGTACTCCATCAAATTTAATTTAATGCAAAACTATTTAATTTCATTTTTGCTTTACTAAGAAGCGGAGTGGTAGAATAATGGCATTTTCTTCTAAAATATAGGATTGATAGGTTAACTTGATTTTCTTCAGAATAATATTATTGCGCACCTAAACCACAAAAATTAATATATTAGCAGTTTTATGAAACAAAATGCATTTGGCAACACAGGTTTCTGTAGTGTAGTGGTTATCACGTGCGTATAACACGCGCAAGGTCCCCAGTTCGATCTTGGCTGAAACTTATGCGCGCTATTTCCTTTTACTATTCTGAAGATTAATAGAGGCTTATAACTGGATAGCGTCAATGCTAGTATTATCTACCCAATATTTTAATACAATAAGTTTGGATTTGGAGGAGAAATAATACACCTCACCTTGCAAGCCTTTAACATATATCTACGCTGTAGTGATCTAATGAGAATATATGTTACAAATAGTTGTCCACAATCGTTAGTAATATCCATTCTTACATCAACTGAACAGACAAGGAAAATTATTAGAATACTCCCCCCAAAATTTCAGTCAGGAGTGGGATTCGAACCCACGCCCATATTCATGGAACAGAACGCCCAGGAATCCCACAAGAATGGAAGAAGTTTTCGCACTTGAGTCTGACACCTTAGACCGCTCGGCCATCCTGACTGTTCGCAAGATGCATAAACCAAACACTTATGCCATATTTGCGATCAATACATGTTTTTTCCTTTAAACTGAGGCTAGTTGGTCACATTCACGATTGAAAGAATTGGAAAAATGAAATTAAATCGATAGTACTCTTTGAATTTCTATTTAGGATGGATCTTAAATACGGACCTAGAGAAAAATTATGTATTGAATGACGTGAGTTCGCATGCAAGCTTTTCACCTGAGCTGCATAACCTTTTCATAACGTTAAGGTTGTTTCGGGTACAAGTTTCTGTAGTGTGGTGGTTATCACGTGCGCTTTACACGCGCAAGGCCCCCAGTTCAATCCTGGGCAGAAACATGCATCGTATGAATGTTTACACCTCTCCAAATAATTAGAATACAAATATGGCTAATATACAAGTTCTCTTGTTAACCATGTTTCTGTAAGATAGTGGTCATCACATGCCCTTGACACGCGCGAAGTCTCCAGGTCGTTCCTCCAGATAAACATATACTTCATGTATTATATTGACAGTTTTTGCTAATAGGGCTGTTTAACGCCATATGCATAGGAACAATATTTTCCTAATTTACGGCGTTTTATATTTTACTATATTTCTTGATGTTGCACAGCATAATATGTTGACGTAATGATAATAGTCAAGATTAGTAGTATTTACCACATTACTCCAACGATTTTACCAAGACATCGCCAGAAAATCTTCTTGATTACAGGCTTTTCGTTATGCGTGTTACATTACACATGTAATTTCGCTATCTGCTATATTTACGCTACTGCAAACATAAGATGAGATTTAATCAGTACTCCATCAAATTTAATTTAATGTAAAACTATTCAATTTCATTTTTGTTTTACTAAGAAGCGGTGTGGTAGAATAATGTCATTTTCTTCTAAAATATAGGATTGATAGGTCAACTTGATTTTCTACAGAATAATATTACTGTGCACCTAAACCACAAAAATTAATATATTAGCAGTTTTATGAAACAAAAAGCATTGGCAAAACAGGTTTCTGTAGTGTAGTGGTTATCTCGTGCGCCTAACACGCGCAAGGTCCCCAGTTCGAACCTGGGCAGAAACTTATGCGCCCTATTTCCTTTTGACATTCTGAAGTTTAATAGAGGCTTATATCTGGATAGCGTCAATGCTAGTATTATCTACGCAATATTTTAATCCGATAAACTTGGATTTGGGGGAGAAATAATACACCTCACTTGCAAGGCTTTAACATATATCTACGCTGTAGTGATCTAATGGTAATATATGTTTCAAATAGTTGTCCACATTCGTTAGTAATATCCATTCTTACATCAACTGAACAGACAAGAAAAATAATTAGAATACTCCCCCAAAAATGTCAGTCAGGAGTGGGATTCGAACCCACGCCCATATTCATGGACCAGAACGCCCAGGAAACCCACAAGAATGGAAGAAGTTTTCGCACTTGAGTCTGGCGCCTTAGACCGCTCCTCGGCCATCCTGACTGTTCGTAAGAGGCCTAAACCAAACACCTATGCCATATCTGCGATCAATACATGTTTTTTCCTTTAAACTGAGGCTAGTTGGTCACATTCACGCTTGAAAGAATTGGAAAAATGAAATTAAATCGGTAGTACTCCTTGAATTTCGATTTAGGATGGATCTTAAATACGGACCTAGAGAAAATTTATGTATTCAATGACGTGAGTTCGCATGCAAGCTTTTCACCTGAGCTGCATAACCTTTTCATAACATTAAGGCTGTTTGGGGTACAAGTTTCTGATGTATAGTGGTTATCACGTGCGCTTCACAGGGGGCCGTTTTGGCTCTTTAAAAGAGGGGCCGATTTGCCCCGACAGGGGCCAAAAGACAACTCTGGAGCCGTTTTTGCCCCAAGGGGCTGTTTGGGCTCTTTTAAACAGGGGCCGTTTTGACACCCTGACAGGGGCCAAAACGCAACTCTGGGGCGTTTTAGCCATAGGGGGCCGTTTTGGGCCAAGTTGAAAGGGGGTCGTTTTGGCTCTGACAGGAGCCAAGACACAACTCTGGGGCCGTCTTGTCACATTATGGGCTGTTTAGCCCCTTTTAGAATTTAGAGCTGTTTTTGCCACGAAATTATTTTGAGTAAATTTTTTATTTTTAAACACGGAGGCCGTTTTTGGCCAAATTGCCAAAACAGGAAAACAGTTTGTTTACAAATCTCTTCAAATGACAAATTCAACATGGAAATGTCTTTCTAAAAATGTGATGCTTGGTCACTACCAAAAGAAATAACAAGGCTGTACTATTACTACACAATTACTACACAAATGCTATTTTGACCCCATTTGCTTCTCCTTATATGCTAATATATTTTGTGATGTGATTTCCATGTTTTGTTTATAGTTGTTTTGATTAAATCCATCTGATTGGTTTATTTTTTATCACGTGATCGCTTTTTTATTCACTATAAAAGCACATGTTTTTTCCCGACCCATTCTACCAACTTCCAGACGAAGGGCCTTTGCTCGAAACGTCGAAGTTCTTATTGTATTTTTCAGGTAGTTTTACACAACAGTCAACCGCCGTCTTTGATTTTTATACAAATAATAGTTGTAGAATATTTCGGATCGAAGACGGAAATCGTCCCTCTTCTTGGAAAAAATCAGGGGACCACCTTAATATATATGTTAATAATCTAATACTGAGAAATCCACATGTATGCTATAATATTTCTACGAAAATATTGAAATATATCGGGAAATTTATATCGGTATGCTCAAGTTCGAATTTAAGAGCTCTATATGTAACACAAAATCTTAAACATTTACTGGTGATTGAAGTTTTGTCACTCCATCAAAGCCAATGAACGAAAAATGAATAAATTCCGCAATGCGCGCTGACTGACAGACTGGTGCCTAGTCTTCTTACTACACGCCCAAAGGTTCTCGGGTTAGAGTCATCACACCTCCGTATATATTTTAAAATTTATTATTTTTGTTCTGTTAATGGGAATCGAGCTCGAAATTTTATATTTTTGACCCAAGATAAACTGGATTTTCAGAAGCGATACATCGACAACTACTGAATAATATTCAGGTAAGGTTATTGTTATGTTTTATATGTAATGGAGCGATTTTGTTAGAAAATATTTGCAATCTTCGTTCGTGAATGTTAAGCATGTTGTCCACTTGTCCCCGTTTAAAATTTGAATTTGCCGCGACAGTATATGAACTAAAACGCTGAAAATAATACAGTTCCAATTTTAAATTACTTCAGCAAATGCTACTATATAAAATCTTCAATTTTATTTGGGCTTTCAATGTTTATATTTACCAACTGTCCAACTGTATATGACAGATTGGCAGTTAAATACTCAGAGCCCATATTGTCCTAAAAAATCAGGTACAAATTTCATATAAGATTTTTATATAATTATGTTGATACATATGCAGTGAAAATGGAGAAAAAACAAAGTATTGCCTATTCTAAATATATTATTTGAGTTCAAGAGATTGCATCGTTGTTACCTTGTCATCACTAACTGGTATACTGTCAATCAGAGTCATGTATCTAAATTCTGCTGTATTTTGCAAGCTGAAATGTTTCATCGATACTAATAGGTCAGATTCGTATGACTTTTATATATTTTCACATATCCGAAACCTGTCCAAGAATGTAAAATCACTGAGCCCATTGTCCAACTACATGTAAATGTTCAAATGTCTGGTTGATATATTTTGATTGTGAGAAGCTTATGCACCAGTCAATGTAAATCCATGCTGCCGATAAGTGGATACAGGAACATACTTTTACACAAAAATAGTTTTCTTCAAAAGTTAATCATAGATGTTAAATTATATCATGCCTATGTTCCAAGAGTAGAGAGGACTAACACTATGCCCTACTTATCCATGTATCAGCAGCTTCCGCCCGGGGTCGTCCCCCTGGGGACCCAGAGACATTCGCCAAGTGTTTGCATCCCATGGGGGTGGGGGGGAGTCAAATTTGGTTCTCAAACCGAAAACCCACAGGAAAGTACCCAGGAGATTTTGATTTAGAAACTCCAGAGTGTGACTTTGATGCATTGAATTTATTACGAATTTATTGGATTGGTCTAGGGCCATTCATATTATACATTTCCTATCTTTTGCTACAAGTCATTGTTGATGTTTTTAGTGTTGATGTTTTTAGTGTTGATAAGTCAGTCTATAAACGAGAGCTTATACCACTTGCAACTGGCTGTGTAACTTGATATAGGATTGAAGAAAAAGATACTGCCCTTGAGGGTGGGGGTTGTATTTAATACCTGTATCTTGTACCCAGGGGAATTTGCTAAGGTTTGACTGGGTGAAAAGACCAATCCCCCTGCATCCCAGGGGGTCGACACGAGGGGGAAGCCACTGATACATGCATTTCCTAAGGACAATAATGGCTGTGGTACAACATATCTATTTCTCACTCTACACTATGTGGTATCGACTAGTACTTCCTTCCCACATTCTAATGGGGCCTGCAGACAGAAACAATGTGTGGATATGGAACTTATTGCCAGTGCCAGACACTTCGCAAAATATTGGCGGTGCGAACTTAGGTTGCCAACATATAACCATCCTTTTGTTGCTGCAAATCTCCATTCTTAAAACCTTTTTCACTTAAATTTCATGCAAATTTACTTAAATTATAGCCTATCAAGGCTTTCGTGGTTGTAAAATCATTAATTGATACAGCTTTGTTACACAGTTTACCAGCTATCATTCAAAGGCTTTGAGAAATTATTCGGGGAGCGACTGAACCCCTGGTAATCACTGCTTATTGCAAAATACTTTATTATTATATACTCTGTCTCAGTGATGAAGCTAGACATAGCAACTGGTTGTGCTATAGATGCATTTGCAAATTGTTGATTCTTTAATTATTTAAACCTTCAGAAATGCATTGTCTTTAGGGACTTGTCAGAAATTACCAGGGGGGGAGGGGGGGGTGGAGAAAGGGGGAGGGTCTTAATTTTTTCAGCCCTTCAAAAGGGTGCATGGGTCATTAAAAACTGAACCATTGAAAAGGGAGTGTCATAAAAATTTAAGTCATAATTTTCATAAGGGAGGATTTTGCGCAGCACTTTGGCCCCCATTTTGGGGCCGTCTCAGGGTCCAAATTTTGGCCCCATTTTTGGAGCCAAAATGGCCCCGAAAAAATTACTGTGTTTACACGCGCAAGGCCCCCAGTTCAATCCTGGGCAGAAATATGCATCGTATAAATTTTTACACCTCTTCAAATAATTAGAATTAAAACAGTGTATACAATCATATAGCCATTAAGATACATGTATTTTAAAATATGGGGTAAATGGGTATTGACATACTTATAAATCAGGGCTTCATCATTGAGACTACCATAAACTTGTAAAGTACAATATAACTCATTAGTTTATGTTTATGCAAGAATGTGATTTTTTAGTTTCGACATTACTATTGGTTGTTTCGATGTGATAAAATCACATTCTAGCAGAAACCTGGACAATAATATAGATACTGAGTTATAATGTACTTCATGGAGTTTCCAAACCATATATGATGAGTTCTATTAGCTGCGATTGCAATTACTGGTCATGCAATCAAATGCTAGTAAACCTGCATCGAGTTTAAGGCAGTAGATTAAGTTTTGTAAGTTTTGAATAACACAAATAATTTAAAATTTGCATAGCATGCATGCATGCTAGTTTGCCATTGTTAGTTTTGCCACTGTTAACTTGCATGTATATATATGTGTGTAAATTAAGATTAATGTCAAACTTATAAATATATATTTTTTAACTTTTAAATTGTTGTGTAACTCACTATTATATTTTATCTTCACCAATTTTAGTTCCTATTAACAAGGGTCAATTTAGCTTTATTTGAAGTTATTAATATTATTATATATTACGAACGAAAATAACCTCAACGAAAGCTAAATTGGCCCTTTGATGGGGCCAAAGCTGGGACTGTTTTGGCCCCATCAAGAGGGCTGTAAATTTGGCCTCCAGATAAAATTTGTCCTCCAGATAAACATATACTTCATGTATTATATTGACAGTTTTTGCTAATAGGGTTGTTTAACGCCATATGCATAGGAACAATATTTTCCTAATTTACTGCGTTTTATATTTTACTATATTTCTTGATGTTGCACAACATAATATGTTGACGTAATGATAATAGGCAAGATGAGTAGTATTTACCACATTACTCCAACGATTTTACCAAGACATCGCCAGAAAATCTTCTTGATTACAGGCTTTTCGTTATGCGTGCTACATTACCCATGTAATTTCGCTATCTGTTATATTTACGCTACTGCAAACATAAGATGAGATTTAATCAGTACTCCATCAAATTTAATTTAATGTAAAACTATTTAATTTCATTTTTGCTTTACTAAGAAGCGGTGTGGTAGAATAATGGCATTTTCTTCTAAAATATAGGATTGATAGGTTAACTTGATTTTCTTCAGAATAATATTACTGTGCACCTAAACCACAAAAAATAATATTTTAGCAGTTTTATGAAACAAAATGCATTTGGCAACACGTGTTTCTGTAGTGTAGTGGTTATCACGTGCGCCTAACACGCGCAAGGTCCCCAGTTCGAACCTGGGCAGAAACCTATGCGCGCTATTTCCTTTTGACATTCTGAAGATTAATAGAGGCTTATAGCTGGATAGCGTCAATGCTAGTATTATCTACGCAATATTTTAATCCAATAAGCTTGGATTTGGGGGAGAAATAATACACTTCACTTGCAAGCCTTTAACATATATCCACGCTGTAGTGATCTAATGAGAATATATGTTACAAATAGTTGTCCACAATCGTTAAGTTAGTAATATCCATTCTTACATCAACTGAACAGACAAACACAATTATTAGAATACTCCCCCAAAAATGTCAGTCAGGAGTGGGATTCGAACCCACGCCCATATTCATGGACCAGAACGCCCAGGAATCAAACAAGAATGGAAGAAGTTTTCACACTTGAGTCTGGCGCCTTGGACCGCTCGGCCATCCTGAATGTTTGCAAGAGGCATAAACCAAACACTTATGCCATATCTGCGATCAATACATGTTTTTCCATTAAACTGAGGCTAGTTGGTCATTCACGATTGAAAGAATTGGAAAAATGAAATTAAAACTATAGTACTCTTTGAATTTCGATTTAGGATGGATCTTAAATACGGACCTAGAGAACATTTATGTATTGAATGACGTGAGTTCGGATGCAAGCTTTTCACCTGAGCTGCATAACCTTTTCATAACATTAACAGTGGCGTAGCCAGCCCGCCGATTTGGTCCCGCTATGCAAATTTCAAATCATTATCATTATTAATTTCTTTAGAAATTGATTGTTTTCACAGTCAATGAACACGAACAAATTTGCATAGCGGGACTAAATCGGCGGGCTGGCTACGCTACTGAACATTAAGGCTGTTTGGGGTACACGTTTCTGTAGTGTAGTGGTTACCACGTGCGCTTTACACGCGCAAGGCCCCCAGTACAATCCTGGGCAGAAACATGCATCGTATAAATTTTTACACCTCTTCAAATAATTAGAATTAAAATATGGCCAATATATAAGTTCTCTTGTTAACCATGTTTCTGTAAGATAGTGGTCATCACGTGCCCATGACACGCGCAAAGTCTCCAGTTCTTTCCTCCAGATAAAGATATACTTCATGTATTATATTGACAGTTTTTGCTGATAGGGTTGTTTAACGCCATATGCATAGGAACAACATTTTCCTAATTTACGGCGTTTTATATTTTACTATATTTCTTGATGTTGCACAACATAATATGTTGACGTAATGATAATAGTCAAGATTAGTAGTATTTACCACATTACTCCAACGATTTTACGAAGACATCGCCAGAAAATCTTCTTGATTACAGGCTTTTCGTTATGCGCGTTACATTACCCATGTAATTTCGCTATCTGTTATATTTACGCTACTGCAAACATAAGATGAGATTTAATCAGTACTCCCTCAAATTTAATTTAATGTAAAACTATTTAATTTCATTTTTGCTTTACTAAGAAGCGGTGTGGTAGAATAATGGCATTTTCTTCTAAAATATAGGATTGATAGGTTAACTTGATTTTCTTTAGAATAATATTACTGTGCACCTAAACCACAAAAATTAATATATTAGCAGTTTTATGAAACAAAATGCATTTGGCAACACAGGTTTCTGTAGTGTAGTGGTTATCACGTGCGCCTAACACGCGCAAGGTCCCCAGTTCGAACCTGGGCAGAAACTTATGCGCGCTATTTCCTTTTGACATTCTGAAGATTAATAGAAGCTTATAACTGGATAGCGTCAATGCTAGTATTATCTACGCAATATTTTAATCCAATAAGCTTGGATTTGGGGGAGAAATAATACACCTCACTTGCAAGCCTTTAACATATATCTACGCTGTAGTGATCTAATGAGAATATATGTTACAAATAGTTGTCCACAATCGTTAGTACTGTAATATCCATTCTTACATCAACTGAACAGACAAAAAAAATTATTAGAATACTCCCCCAAAAATGTCAGTCAGGAGTGGGATTCGAACCCACGCCCATATTCATGGACCAGAACGCCCAGGAATCCCACAAGAATGGAAGAAGTTTTCGCACTTGAGTCTGGCGCCTTAGACCGCTCGGCCATCCTGACTGTTCGCAAGAGGCATAAACCAAACACTTATGCCATATCTGCGATCAATACATGTTTTTTCCTTAAACTGAGGCTAGTTGGTCACATTCACGATTGAAAGAATTGGAAAAATGAAATTAAATCGATAGTACTCTTTGAATTTCATTTTACGATGGATCTTAAATACGGACCTAGAGACAAATTATGTATTGAATGACGTGAGTTCGCATGCAGGCTTTTCACCTGAGCTGCATAACCTTTTCATGACATTAAGGCTGTTTGGGGTACAAGTTTCTGTTGTGTAGTGGTTATCACATGCTCTTTACACGCGCAAGGCCCCCAGTTCAATCCTGGGCAGAAACATGCATCGTATACAATTTTACACCTCTTCAAATAATCCCCGAGCCGGCGTGAAGCGCCGTGCGAGGGTACTAATTCCGCTCGAATATTTACACCCGGGTATGTGAAAACATTGCACGTGGAATGCAAAGTCGTCCACCATTTTTTTTTGTCATTGACGGTTTTTTAAGTTATGCGCATGCGCGAGTTAAAGCCGAGAGAAAACTGGTAACTAGCTATATCATGATTGGCTAAGACAACAATTTTGTTTTTATGCAAACGTCGGAAAAATAGCTATCATTTTGGCATTTTATTTTTGGCATTTAATTATAATGCATTTATATTAAAACTTTTTTCAAAATTGTACTCTGGAGTCGGGACATATTAATTCAGACAATTAAGTCTCCAAAACAAGAGAAGTGAAAATTTTTTAGAGGACTTTTATTTACTAAAGTCAATAAGAAAATAAAGCAATCGAAAAGCCGAGAAAGGACAGAATTTTCGAGTTTTAAAGCGTTTTAAATTAAACGGGTAAGTGTTTATTTTGCATACTTGTTTTTGCAGTTTTGCCGTCAATTGGCATGCAACTTTAATTTGTGGTTTTGAAATTGCATAGTTCAACCTGTGTGGTCAATACAACATTGTTTTAGTGTTAATTCAAATGCGTTATATAGAAAAGAAAAACACATTTTTTCTAAAAAACTTCATAGTATAAAAATACTGTTCAAAAAACAGTTGAAGTTTATGACAATTTCGAAACGTTTTGTACAGTAAATCAAAGCCAAAAAAGAACAAAATAACATACCTACTTTATATAGTTGGGCAATTGGTATTTTATTGTTAAAAGTAAAAATATTATCACAGTTTGTACAGAAAAGAAAATAAATATAGAGTAAAAGGCAGTTTAGTTTTACAAACTTTTCGAAACGTTTTAGTGAACAGAAGGTTGCATTAAAACATTAATTTGAAGCTTATAGAATGCATAAGAACATACCTACCGCATATATCTCATATTTCTATGGCTAAAACAACTAATATTTTAATTATTTTTGCAGCTTTTGTAAACTGTTTTGTACTCCAGAAAAGAAATTTATATTATTAATCGAGTTGCCATGGCTACTGTGCTTCCTCTTCATGAAATAAAATTTACATTTTTTATTCTTTCAAAAATTCTCAACCCAAAATAGATTTCCCAAAATATTATTGTTTCCTTCCACTCTTCTTTCCAAACTATTACAGTAATGATCAAAATTTTAATGGCACATTTAAAATGAAGGGAAACACAATGATGACGTCAAGTAAAACATTTCATATGGCGATAGCCTTTGAGTGCGTCGTGAAGAGGGGTGTAAGCCTGAGGCCCAGAGATCCAATTCAGTTTTCCAAGCTAAAATTTTGCTTTGAACCCAGATATCTGACTCGTCTACCACCTTTGCATAGCAGATTTTGTGATGAAAAAGCTTAGTAACAGTAATGTTTTGGAATATAGTGTCTGTCATTGTTCGGGTGCATGGGGCGAGGGGTTACTGCAAGCATGTATTTCTAGTTAGAATTAAAATATGGCCAATATATAAGTTCTCTTGTTAACCATGTTTCTGTAAGATAGTGGTCATCACGTGCCCATATGCACAGGAACAATATATTCCTAATTTACCGCGTTTTATATTTTACTATATTTCTTGATGTTGCACAACATAATATGTTGACGTGATGATAATAGTCAAGATTAGTAGTATTTACTACATTACTCCAACGATTTTACCAAGACATCGCCAGAAAATCTGCTTGATTACAGGCTTTTCGTTATACGTGTTACATTACCCATGTAATTTCGCTTTCTGTTATATTTACGCTACTGCAAACATAAGAAGAGATTTAATCAGCACTCCATCAAATGTAATTTAATGTAAAACTATTTAATTTCATTTTTGCTTTACTAAGAAGCGGTGTGGTAGAATAATGGCATTTTCTTCTAAAATATAGGATTGATAGGTCAACTTGATTTCCTTCAGAATAATATTACTGTGCACCAAAACCACAAAAATTAATATATTACCAGTTTTATGAAACAAAATGCATTTGGCAACACATGTTTCTGTAGTGTAGTGATTATCACGTGCGCCTAACACGCGCAAGGTACCCAGTTCGATCCCGGGCAGAAACTTATCCGCGCTATTTCCTTTTGACATTCTGAAGATTAATAGAGGCTTATAACTGGATAGCGTCAATGCTAGTATTATCTACGCAATATTTTAATCCAATAAGCTTGGATTTGGGGGAGAAATAATACACCTCACTTGCAAGCCTTTAACATATATCTACGCTGTAGTGATCTAATGAGAATATATGTTACAATTAGATGTCCACAATCGTTAGTAATATCCATTCTTACATCAACTGAACAGACAAGAAAAATTATTAGAATACTCCACCCAAAATTTCAGTCAGGAGTGGGATTCGAACCCACGCCCATATTCATGGACCAGAACGCCCAGGAATCCCACAAGAATGGAAGAAGTTTTCGCACTTGATTCTGGCGCCTTAGACCGTTCGGCCATCCTGACTGTTCGCAAGAGGCCTAAACCAAACACCTATGCCATATCTGCGATCAATACATGTTTTTTCCTTTAAACTGAGGCTAGTTGGTCACATTCACGATTGAAAGAATTGGAAAAATGAAATTAAATCGGTAGTACTCCTTCAATTTCGATTTAGGATGGATCTTAAATACGGACCTAGAGAAAATTTATGTATTGAATGACGTGAGTTCGCATGCAAGCTTTTCACCTGAGCTGCATAACCTTTTCATAACATTAAGGCTGTTTGGGGTACAAGTTTCTGATGCATAGTGGTTATCACGTGCGCTTCACAGTAATTTTATGGGGCCATTTTGGCCCCAGGGGGCCGTTTTGGCTCTTTAAAAGAGGGGCCGATTTGTCCCCGACAGGGGCCAAAAGACAACTCTGGAGCCGTTTTAGCCCCAAGGGGCTGTTTGGGCTCTTTTTAAACAGGGGCCGTTTTGACACCCTGACAGGGGCCAAAACGCAACTCTGGGGCGTTTTAGCCATAGGGGGCCGTTTTGGGCCAAGTTGAAAGGGGGTCGTTTTGGCTCTGACAGGAGCCAAGACACAACTCTGGGGCCGTCTTGTCACATTATGGGCTGTTTAGCCCCTTTTAGAATTTAGAGCTGTTTTTGCCACGAAATTATTTTGAGTAAATTTTTTATTTTTAAACACGGAGGCCGTTTTTGGCCAAATTTCCAAAACAGGAGAGCAGTTTGTTTACAAATCTCTTCAAATGAAAAATTCAACATGGAAATGTCTTTCTAAAAATGTGATGCTTGGTCACTACCAAAAGAAATAACAAGGCTGTACTATTACTACACAATTACTACACAAATGCTATTTTGACCCCATTTGCTTCTCCTTATATGCTAATATATTTTGTGATGTGATTTCCATGTTTTGTTTATAGTTTGTTTTGATTAAATCCATCCGACCCATTCTACCTGCTTCCAGACGAAGGGCCTTTGCTCGAAACGTCGAAGTTCTTATTGTATTTTTCAGGTAGTTTTACACAACAGTCAACCGCCGTCTTTGATTTTTATACAAATAATAGTTGTAGAAAATTTCGGATCGAAGACGGAAATCGTCCCTCTTCTTGGAAAAAATCAGGGGACCACCTTAATATATATGTTAATAATCTAATACTGAGAAATCCACATGTATGCTATAAAATTTCTACGAAAATATTGAAATATATCGGGAAATTTATATCGGTGTGGTCAAGTTCGAATTTAAGAGCTCTATATGTAACACAAAATCTTAAACATTTACTGGTGATTGAAGTTTTGTCACTCCATCAAAGCCAATGAACGAAAAATGAATAAATTCCGCAATGCGCGCTGACTGACAGACTGGTGCCTAGTCTTCTTACCACACGCCCAAAGGTTCTCGGGATAGAGTCATCACACCTCCATATTTTAAAAATTTTTATTTTTCTTCTGTTAATGGGAATCGAGCTGGAAATTTTATATTTTTGACCCAAGATAAACTGGATTTTCAGAAACGATACATCGACAACTACTGAATAATATTCAGGTAAGGTTATTGTTATGTTTTATATGTAATGGAGCGATTTTGTTAGAAAATATTTGCAATCTTCGTTCGTGAATGTTAAGCATGTTGTCCACTATGGAGGGTAATCACCGCCAAAATTATTATTTGAAATTTTCAGCTCAACTTCTAGATTTTGTTGTTCAGTTGGTGCTTTGTGATATTAAAGAATGGAATTTTGTTATTAAAGATTTGAATTTTGATGTTCGCAATCCGCATTTGCACTTGTGTTTGTGTATTCTGTCCTTAAGCGTTCCATTGTGATGACGTAACATTATCCTTAAGCATTCCATTGTGATGACGTAACATTATTCGTGACACTCAGAACACAATTTGTGATCATTGTTTAATGATAATTTATTTGCCGCCAAATATTGTAATTATTTTAACGATAATTTATTACGCAGTAAATTGCGCTGATTATTTTCATTAATTTATGAATTATAATTTTAAAATTTTGCCGTGCAGTATTAACATGGCGGACGATGGGAACACTGTGGATGGGAATCATGAAGAGTTTATAAACCTTCTTCGAAACGCCATTACAAGTTGTATTGCAGAATTTGATGGAAGTCCGGATCGAGATTACAGCGTTTTTCGTATCGATTGTCTGTACCACACTACAGTACGATTCGCCGAATCTTTGAATTAGACGATTCTGTCATTCAGTTAATTTCGGACGCAAGGGACATACTTTTGAGCGCAATGCCGATGCAGAGATTGTGCAAACAATAACATGCCCTCAGTTATTTACTGGCGAACCAGGTCGGCCAAAGTTCGACATCACAGAAGAAATTCTTCGCTTTTTATTTGATAAGCGGTTTACTGTCAGCGATACAGCGACTCTTCTTGGAGTTAGTAAGCGAACGGTCGAGAGAAGAATGAACGAATTTGGCCTGCGTATTGGCGATTGTTATTCTAACATCGAAGACAATGATCTGGAATCATTAGTACGTGACTTGGTTCGTCAATTTCCAAATGTTGGCTACAAACGGATGACAGGATTGCTGTTGGTTAGGGGGTTACGAATCCAACAAAGCAGAATCCGCGAAACAATGCGGAGGGTGGACCCCCTTGGGACTTTATTTCGAGCTCTATCCCTACGACCTGTGCGAAGACGAAGATATCACGTCTCAAGCCCATTATCACTATGGCATATCGATGGCAACCATAAATTAATAAGGTACTGTCTGTGCCTATAATTACTGCAAGTCGTCCTGATACTAGAAAGTACTGTTTAGCCTAACCTAAGAACATTCCTTTGACCATTAACTGTGCTATGACAATGGCACTTGTCCGAATTGGCAAACGGCAATTAGGTGAAGTTTACTGTTGCGGTCAACTTTAGCTTGTTCATGACTTCTAGGAAGAGGTTGTGTTACAGTTGTTAGTCATGGCCGATTGTTGATGGCATTACAAAAGAGAATGTCCATTTGTTAGAATGTTAGTTATCCCCACTTGAAATGCCTAAAGGTGCCCTCTTAGTCCTTTTAAAATTATGACACACACATTGTTTTATATTAGATGGAGATTTGTCATCCACGGTGGAATAGATGGCTATTCAAGAATGGTTGTCTTCATCCATTGTAGCACAAACAACAAGGCTGAGACAGTTGTCAACCTCTTTGAATCTGCAGTACAGGCTTATGGGTTGCCCTCCCGAGTAAGGACTGACAAAGGTGGAGAGAATGTTAGAATTGCCCAATTTATGCTCAGCCATCCATTACGAGGACCAGGGCGTGGCAGTCACATTACCGGCAGGAGTGTCCACAATCAAAGGATCGAGCGTTTTTGGCGAGATCTTTTCACTGCCTGTACATGTTTATTTTATAATTTGTTTCACAGTATGGAAAGTTATGGAATTTTGGATGCCTCTAATGAGGAGCACCTGTTTGCTCTCCACTACGTTTTTTGTCCAATGATAAACAGAAATATGTCCATTTTTCAACAAGGACATAACAGATCCCCCATAAGGACTGAAAGAAATTTGTCGCCACAACAGTTATGGATTCAAGGAGCCTGCACACAAGGTGCAGTTGATCAGAGACTGTCTCAGGAATTTGCTTCATTGGTATGGTACTTTGTGCTTAACTTCTTAGTCCACCATTGACCATGAAGTTTATTTTTGTTGTGATTACCAAGTCTAAAATTTTTAAATGAAAAAAATAGTCTTGTATGGAATTATTCAACTGTGTACATTATCATGTACTTTAGCTACCAATAATACAGTAGGCTAATCAATTCAGTACAGGGTATTGCAGATCAATCAGATATTACTGTTTACTAGGCTATCCCAGCTTTTATAAAGGACTGTTTTCAAACTAAAATCAATGAAAATTGTTTCTAATTTGCACTGTAGCTTCAAAAATTACTTTAGTGATAACAAATTTTACAAAATTATTTCAGTGATAACAATAAATACCAATTTTATTTTACACCTAGGTTGACAGGGAGCCATTCAGATTGAATGTACTAGAACAGACCACTGACGTCCAGCAAGTATCCATTCCAGAGACCATTGTTCAATTAGGCGAAGGGGATCTAGCCAGCTTGCAGGAAACTATTGACCCACTACGGCCATCAAGTCATAATGGTGTGGATATTTACTTAGAAGTACTCCAGTTTATAAGTGAGCATACCAGAATATGAATCTTTAAAGTTGCAAGAATGTTGACAAAATGGAGGTATCAAAAATGTTGATACTTTGTAATATTTTCCCACAAATTATAAAAACTTTGGCTATTTTCCCTAAACATTGGGGTATGACAGAATAATTAACAGTTAAAAAGATAAAGTACACATTTATGTTTTTACAGAAAAATTCAACAACACAACAAAAAAACTATTCTCATGTAATCTTGGTTCAAACATGGTTCAAACAGTACAGAAGCATAAACTAATCTTTATTATTGTATAATAAAATCAATGGCTTCATTGCATGCATAGTTACTGTTCGCAACATGCACTTCTCTACATAGTTACAGTTTATAACATGTCTTTCTGAACAAAACATCCCCTTCTGAACAAAACAATCACTAAGGTGAACAAACAAACGCCCCTCAAAAAACAACGGATATTTTAAATTATGATACAGTATCTATATCCATATTAAATAACCACCGTCCACAGTAAAAATACAGATGAAAGGTGCATTTTGAATATACTACTTGTCCGCATTGTCTATTAACTTCAATCCGGGCAACACATGGTTTAACATGACATGCCCATGCTCAATAAACATGAATACAATAAATGTACAGTAAATTTAAACTTGGGTAAACCCTTTGCATCCCAATAGCAGTGCCTTGTCCATCTTTATTTTGAAGCAATCAAAGCTGTTGTATGCTGGTGTCACTAACAGGAAGAAGCACGTTCTACTCTCAGGTAACAAGTCAGTAGACTTGTTTCCATCCACTCTGATGTTGAGTAGTTCCCCAGCACTTGGAAGTAAAGCCCAAGCAGTCCAAAAGAATAACAAATCTTTCAAAGTTGGACCTAAGTAAAACACACAGTAAATCATTAATAACTCTTCTGACAAAGGCCTCTGTAAATATTTGTGAGAAATTCATGTCACTATGGTAAATACACAATAACAAGATGTTTACTATCAACTTACCAGTTTTTTCACTATCAATAAGATCAACATACTGCTTCATATACTGCACAATTTTCTCACCAACAACTTCGTCCACTTCAAGTTGAATAATGGATTTAACATAATCTTTGTTAATGACTGATGCTGCAATTCTTGGAAACAGCAATGGTAGCACAATATCTTTATTTTCTTTAACAAGTCTAGAAGTCCAAACTCGTTCAATCCTTCAGCCAAATCTTTCAGCTCTGATCTTCTGCGGTAATAACATTGTGAAGCATAATTTGCTGAGCAATAATATGCCTCTTGGTACCGGAGAATGACGTGTCTAAAATCGATGCTTCATCACGGTATTGTGTCAAGAACTCTTTTAACTCATCAGAAGGTGACGTTTCCTTATCAAGACTTGTCAACTAAAATGTACAACAGAGTGTAATATTTCTTTTACTGACAGTCTGAAACCTTCATGTATCCTGGGCTCCTGGCTAATAAATAATTAACAATCATATACACATGTAATACAGTAGTTATGCTAGTCTGGTAAGTACTGCTAGGACATATACCAACTATGGTACTGTCAGTTTTACCATTCTTTCTCCAAATATTTCTTCTATTTTTAAATCCTCCTTCATTTAAAACAAAGCAGGAAATACAAATATGCAAAAACAGGGCTTCCAATTTGCAGGATTATATTATATGTTAAAATGGATAGTATGAGTATAGGTAATCGTAGTTCTGTAACACTATATTGCAATTTGCCATATTCTTCAAAAATTACAAATACAGCACACTTAGTGTTATTCAGACTTGCAACATATCCTACCTCAAGCAGTGCGTTTCGCAAATCAATATCTGATATGTCCGGAACTTGCAAAGATGGAATTTCTTCATCATTCTCAGCCACCATACAGTCAACAATAGCTTGTGATATGCCAAACACTGGAGGTCCAGAATGGAGGAATGAATGGGCAATCATTCTCCCAACTAACGTATAGAAGCCTGTGCTTCTTAGTAACGAGTTTGCCACTGGTACCTTATGGTCATCCTCACCTTCAAATATTAAGGTGGCAGGTTTGTCTTCACCATCCAATGGAAAACCATTGATAACCATGTTCATAAGGATGCTAAAGAATTCTCGTACAGGACCAATACCAATGGAGGTTTCATTTTCGAACTTCACTCTGAACGGGAACACAACTTCTGTAATGGTTTTTTATAAATCCCCATCACATCATTGGCGAAGTCAGGTGTCATGCGGCCAACATAGACACGGAAAGTGGCACTTTCTCTTAAAATTGTTGATTTTCGGTAGTCTTCAACAATGCCCTGCTTCAGGTCTAATAGGAAAAGCAAATAGTAGCGGATGAGAAAGATTTCTCAATAACTGAGCAGAAACATGTCTTGAGGAACATTTAACAAGAATCTACAAAACACTTGGTATCATATGAAATTGAGATCACCTGTGTACATCATTTGATTGTTTCTTCGGTAGTTAAACATGATGTTTTGTGCCATATAGTATAACACATAGAACGTGAATTTACCTCTAGGAACCACTGTTCGCGTATTTGATAATGGAGAATTCCACAACACTGATTCTGAATCTGACTCAGTATCGGAACTTTGTACATATTCAGGCATCTCATTCAGATTCTCAGGCTTACTTGTATGGTCTATACGAGATAAAGCATGAAACAATGTGGTAAAGCCCCCCCCCCCCCCAGGGCTTAATAAAGAGAATACGGTATATTTTTCAGACGCTTTTGAGGGGGAGGGGCTTATTAGAGATGGGGGGCTTAAGAGAGGGGGGAGAGGGCTTATTTATTTTTTGGTAGAAATCTGTAAAATTATATGATAATTTTCTTCCAGCACAAAGCAATGTGTGTAAAACATCTATGTATTCTAAAAATTTTAACACAACTGTAAACGTTTTAAGATGTTTACTATATATTTTTTTTAACTTTTCAGGTAGATACACGGCAAAAAATTATCACTTGTTCAGGTTGTTGAAAACAGGATGCAACAATGTTGTGCTGCCCACATTGTTCATAGTTGTCAACAATATTGTTCAGCATTGAATCAGCCTGCAATCAGGTGTAACAATGCTGAACAATATTGTTGACAACTATGAACAATATGGGCAGCACAACATTGTTGCATCCTGTTTTCAACAACCTTGAACAAGTGATAATTTTTTGCCGTGTATATGTTTTAAGATGCTCATGAAATACATAAACGTCATGTTATTCTTCTGAAAATGAAAACAAATTAGTAGAAATCTGTTTCATTAAAAACTACATATTTTTTTATCAGAGAGGGGGGGGGCTTAATAGAGAGGGGGGCTTAATAAATTTCTTCACTTAAAAAGGGGGTGACTTATTTTAGAGGGGGGATAAATAGAGAGAATACGGTATAATATTGCAGAATACTGAACTTTTGTTAGTTTATGTACTTACTATCAATCAAATAGGATGCTGCTAAATCAACATTGCCAAAAGAGGTTTCAAGAGCTTTATTTATTTCTTCACAAGATATGTCTGGAAACATTTCTTTCAAATGAGATGTTCTTTCAGCAGTTTCAGAGTTTGAACAGCCCTAACAGACGAGAAATATTTTTGTTCTTTAGTATATAGCGATGCTGGGCTGTATGTTTATGACACATCTGAGTTTTTACATATAAATTTGATTTAAAAATTATATTTGGGTTGATTTATTCAGCTTAAAGCTGAATAAATGCATATCACTGAGGAGGGACATACACATGTATTAAAATTTAAGTTAGACAGCACTGCAATATACACTGACATCTGTTTTAGGGGTTTTACATCAAGTAAACTTGTATAATTCTGAAATATTAACTGTCTGTATATAGTGCATATAATATTACTCGAGCACTTTCAAAACTACAACTGCTTCAAAGGTATGCCCTGTAACTTGGTGGTTTATGCAACTTCAAAGCTTTTTGAACAGTAATACAAATTTCTGTACATGCAATACATTGCACAGGGTTATAAGAATACAATTTGTTCGCTATATTGCTTATCGCAATACTGTCTAGAAATTGGCAATTTAGTAACTGGTATACGTATTACAGAAATAAACAACAAATCGCAAAAACAAATGTTACAAAATACATCACTTCTATGGTTTCTTATCTATGCATAGTTGACCACCACAGTTACATACTTGTTTTGAAGATGCCTCTTGATCATTGCATACTTGTTCAGAAGATGCCTCTTGATCAATGCATATGTCTACATGTTGTTTAATGCCATTCATCGGTATGTCATTGGTGCAAAATAGACATTTTACTGTTGGTCCTGTATATACAGATATCCCATCTTCTTCCTAAGATTACAATTAAAAATCATAATTATTGCTTAGAATGGAAGCAAATTTTACAGTAGACACAGTAACACAACCATACAGGGAATAGTTGCATTTTGCATGAGAAAATTCTTATTTTTTCCTTGTTCAAAAGTTTGTGAACCACAAGATCACTTCATACATTTATTATCTGATCAAAATAACAATCAGTTTAGTATATATAAAGAACAATTTAGGCAAACATGTCAATCAAAATAGAAATGTCAATTTGAACAGGGCTGCCCAGAGGGGGGGGGGGGGGGAAGAGGGCAATTTTCCCCAGGCCCCCAGCCAAATGTCTCCGGGCGGCCCTGAATTTGAATTTATGTTGTGCAAATGAATTTAATATTCATATACCTCGGTTAGTTGGCTGTTTCCCATTTCAGTGGTTGGTTGCAAAGGTTTGCTATCCAAGTCCTTTTGAATAGGTCTTATGTACGCAATCGCTTGATCCAGACCTGAGGAATCGCGCAGAAATGTAACAGAATACCCACAGTTCGGGGGTGCCATGACGTCCAAGTCACGGGGTGATACACTGCTCCTCAACAGTTCAAACCCGCCTCCAGTTGCCAGCTTGGGGTATGTTTGTTCCAACTTTGCCTTTACTTGATAGGCATCGTCATTTTTGTGAAAGGTAATTCGCTTTCGACCCAGCCCAGCGTTTTGAAGCTTGACTTTTTCTGTCCTTGTGGGGACACCTCTCTGCTGGGTAGTAGCCAAATGTTACTTGGCTAGTGGTGGCGTGGTTAGAGCCAGAAGGTCCCGGTCCACTGGAATGAACTACGGACTGGACCGACTGATTTTGGTTATTTAAACTCGCTGTAGCCGTGGGAATAGTGGCATTGACGACATTGTTGTTATTCGTTGTATTTCTACTATTACTTTGTGTCAACAAACTTGCTGCACGCCGTAATAAAGCTGCTGCTTCATTTGTTGTTGTACGTTCGTCCGCCATGTTTGCGATGGCATTTACTGCGTAATAAATTATCGTTAAAATAATTACAATATTTGGCGGCAAATAAATTATCATTAAACAATGATCACAAATTGTGTTCTGAGTGTCACGAATAATGTTACGTCATCACAATGGAATGCTTAAGGATAATGTTACGTCATCACAATGGAACGCTTAAGGACAGAATACACAAACACAAGTGCAAATGCGGATTGCGAACATCAAAATTCAAATCTTTAATAACAAAATTCCATTCTTTAATATCACAAAGCACCAACTGAACAACAAAATCTAGAAGTTGAGCTGAAAATTTCAAATAATAATTTTGGCGGTGATTACCCTCCATAGTCCACTTGTCCCCGTTTAAAATTTGAATTTGCCGCGACAGTATATGAATTAAAACGCTGAAAATAATACAGTTCCAATTTTAAATTACTTCAGCAAATGCTACTATATAAAATCTTCAATTTTATTTGGGCTTTCAATGTTTATATTTACCAACTGTCCAACTGTATATGACAGATTGGCAGTTAAATACTCAGAGCCCATCTTGTCCTAAAAAATCAGGTACAAATTTCATATAAGATTTTAATATAATTATGTTGATACATATGCAGTGAAAATGGAGAAAAAACAAAGTATTGCCTATTCTAAATATATTATTTGAGTTCAAGAGATTGCATCCTTGTTACCTTGTCATCACTAACTGGTATACTGTCAATCAGAGTCATGTATCTAAATTCTGCTGTATTTTGTAAGCTGAAATGTTTCATCGATACTAATAGGTCAGATTCGTATGACTTTTATATATTTTCACATATCCGAAACCTGTCCAAGAATGTAAAATCACTGAGCCCATTGTCCAACTACATGTAAATGTTCAAATGTCTGGTTGATATATTTTGATTGTGAGAAGCTTATGCACCAGTCAATGTAAATCCATGCTGCCGATAAGTGGATACAGGAACATACTTTTACACAAAAATAGTTTTCTTCAAAAGTTAATCATAGATGTTAAATTATATCATGCCTATGTTCCAAGAGTAGAGAGGACTAACACTATGCCCTACTTATCCATGTATCAGCAGCTTCCGCCCGGGGTCGACCCCTGGGGACCCAGAGACATTTGCCAAGTGTTTGCATCCCATGGGGGTGGGGGGGGGGAAGTCAAATTTGGTTCTCAAACCGAAAACCCACAGGAAAGTACCCAGGAGATTTTGATTTAGAAACTCCAGAGTGTGACTTTGATGCATTGAATTTATTACGAATTTATTGGATTGGTCTAGGGCCATTCATATTATACATTTCCTATCTTTTGCTACAAGTCATTGTTGATGTTTTTAGTGTTGATGTTTTTAGTGTTGATAAGTCAGTCTATAAACGAGAGCTTATACCACTTGCAACTGGCTGTGTAACTTGATATAGGATTGAAGAAAATGATACTGCCCTTGAGGGTGGGGGTTGTATTTAATACCTGTATCTTGTACCCAGGGGAATTTGCTAAGGTTTGACTGGGTGAAAAGACCAATCCCCCTGCATCCCAGGGGGTTGACACCAGGGGGAAGCCACTGATACATGCATTTCCTAAGGACAATAATGGCTGTGGTACAACATATCTATTTCTCACTCTACACTATGTGGTATCGACTAGTACTTCCCTCCCACATTCTAATGGGGCCTGCAGACAGAAACAATGTGTGGATATGGAACTTATTGCCAGTGCCAGACACTTCGCAAAATATCGGCGGTGCGAACTTAGGTTGCCAACATATAACCATCCTTTTGTTGCTGCAAATCTCCATTCTTAAAACCGTTTTCACTTAAATTTCATGCAAATTTACTTAAATTATAGCCTGTCAAGGCTTTCGTGGTTGTAAAATCATTAATTGATACAGCTTTGTTACACAGTTAACCAGCTATCATTCAAAGGCTTTGAGAAATTATTCGGGGAGCGACTGACCCCCCTGGTAATCACTGCTTATTGCAAAATACTTTATTATTATATACTCTGTCTCAGTGATGAAGCTAGACATAGCAACTGGTTGTGCTATAGATGCATTTGAATATTGTTGATTCTTTAATTATTTAAACCTTCAGAAATGCATTGTCTTTAGGCTATTTTAATGCATGCTTATTTGAATAGTAAGAGCAGATTCCATGGCTTCACTCCAGACAATTTGAGTAATCAAAGGGAGAGTAGGAGACTGCCTAGACATTATGTGCAGGTAATGCCATAAGCTCTCTCTGTCTTGGATGAGAAAACCTCTGGTCGCAATAGGGACTTACAAAAATAACAATTATTAGAATTTTTGTATTTTTATGCGGTGAGAAGATTTGATACAGTATGTAGTTAACTAATTCAAGGTTATGGCGGTTGACTGTTATGTAAAACTACCCGAAAAATACAATAAGACGTTCAACGTTTCGAGCGAAGGCCCTTCGTCTGGAAGTTAGTAGAAGCCCAGATGAAGGGCCTTCGCTCGAAATGTCGAACTTCTTATTGTATTTTTCAGGTAGTATTACACAACAGTCAACCGCCGTATTTCCTATACTCTACCCACACTGGCACCGCACAATCGAGATAATTCAAGGTTAACCGATTACTGTCCAATGCATTTTAAAATAGTGTATTAATTTTTATTCTCCTAAGATTCTATTGTGGCCAGATGTTTTGCTTAATCCAAGAGAGCTAGCTTATAGCACTACATAATGTCCAGGCAGTCTCCCAGTCTTTAGGTAGTTTTACACAACAATCAACTGCTGAGTATCCCACTCTCCTTATAATAACTCAAATAAAGGTTTCAATAATTTAAAATATATATTTGCATAGCATGGCTAGTTGCTAATGTCTAGCTTCACCACTGAGACAAAGTATATAATCTAGCTTGCTTTCTGCAGGAAATTTGATGTTTGGCAAGTGCTATTTACTGCGGGACATTTAATGTTGTGCAAGTACTCTGACCTCATACTTCATATTCTATGTTGGATGTTTAATCGTATTCTAGTTGAGTAGTTGTGTTTTACACCAATATCTACATTGACACTCACAATATTTTTTCCGTAGCCCTCGTCAACAATGGAGAGTATGGTCCGGGACGAAATGGTCCAGTTTCGTGTACTGTGCATTGGGTACCGGGAGGATGTAGACCAGTTAATGATTATTGGGGAGAACCAAGTGTTTGTTGAATGCCCTGGTACTGATGTGATCAACGCTCTGATAGATGTCATATCCGCGTACTACCGTACGTTTTCAACGTTTCCTACCCAGATGGCATGGTTGCGGCCTTATCCTTTCTTCTGGAAATTGTGTTGCGATCAAGCGATAATGCATACAAAGGTACAAAGTACTCAGCATTAATGACTGAACTAAAGAGTAGCATGTCAATAGCTGAAAACGAACCGTAGAACTATTCTGTTATACACACAAAATACCTACAAAATAGTCTGTACATTATTTAATGGTCTTAACATTATTTTTTGTCTTAATAAATTATTTAACAATTATTATAGTATTATGCTTTCTTATATAATGGTAAAACTAGATTCTAGATTATTTTTTTACTCCATTTTTGGAGTAAAATTAACTCCTTGAAATTAACAGTGTATACAATCATATAGCCATCAAGATACATGTATTTTAAAATATGGGGTAAATGGGTATTGACATACTTATAAATCAGGGCTTCATCATTGAGACTACCATAAACTTGTAAAGTACAATATAACTCATTAGTTTATGTTTATGCAAGAATGTGATTTTTTAGTTTCGACATTACTATTGGTTGTTTCGATGTGATAAAATCACATTCTAGCAGAAACCTGGACAATAATATAGATACTGAGTTATAATGTACTTCATGGAGTTTCCAAACCATATATGATGAGTTCTATTAGCTGCGATGGCAATTACTGGTCATGCAATCAAATGCTAGTAAACCTGCATCGAGTTTAAGGCAATAGATTAAGTTTTGTAAGTTTTGAATAACACAAATAATTTAAAATTTGCATAGCATGCATGCATGCTAGTTTGCCATTGTTAGTTTTGCCACTGTTAACTTGCATGTATATATATGTGTGTAAACTAAGATTAATGTCAAACTTATAAATATATATTTTTTAACTTTTAAATTGTTGTGTAACTCACTATTATATTTTATCTTCACCAATTTTAGTTCCTATTAACAAGGGTCAATTCAGCTTTATTTGAAGTTATTAATATTATTATATAATACGAACGAAAATAACCTGAACGAAAGCTAAATTGGCCCTTTGATGGGGCCAAAGCTGGGACTGTTTTGGCCCCATCAAGAGGGCTGTAAATTTGGCCCCCGTTTGGGGCCAAAACAGCCCCACTAAAATTGGCCCTTTTAATGGGGCTGTTTTGGCCCTTTTAATGGGGCTGTAATTTTGGCCCCCATTTTGGGGCTGTTTTGGCCCCACTAAAAGGGGCCGTCTCAGGGTCCAAATTTTGGCCCCATTTTTGGAGCCAAAATGGCCCCGAAAAAATTACTGTGTTTACACGCGCAAGGCCCCCAGTTCAATCCTGGGCAAAAATATGCATCGTATAAATTTTTACACCTCTTCAAATAATTAGAATTAAAATATGGCCAATATATAAGTTCTCTTTTTAACCATGTTTCTGTAAGATAGTGGTCATCACGTGCCCTTGACACGCGCGAAGTCTCCAGTTCGATCCTCCAGATAAACATATACTTCATGTATTATATTGACAGTTTTTGCAAATAGGGTTGTTTAACGCCATATGCATAGGAACAATATTTTCCTAATTTACGGCGTTTTATATTTTACTATATTTCTTGATGTTGCACAACATAATATGTTGACGTGATGATAATAGTCAAGATTAGCAGTATTTACCACATTACTCCAACGATTTTACCAAGACATCGCCAGAAAATATTCTTGATTACAGGCTTTTCTTTATGCGTGCTACATTACCCATGTAATTTCGCTATCTGTTATATTTACGCTACTGCAAACATAAGATGAGATTTAAACAGTACTCCATCAAATTTAATTTAATGTAAAACTATTTAATTTCATTTTTGCTTTACTAAGAAGCGGTGTGGTAGAATAATGGCATTTTCTTCTAAAATATAGGATTGATAGGTCAACTAGATTTCCTTCAGAATAATATTACTGTGCACCTAAACCACAAAAATTAATATATTACCAGTTTTATGAAACAAAATGCATTTCGCAACACAGGTTTCTGTAGTGTAGTGATTATCACGTGCGCCTAACACGCGCAAGGTACCCAGTTCGATCCTGGGCAGAAACTTATCCGCGCTATTTCCTTTTGACATTCTGAAGATTAATAGAGGCTTATAACTGGATAGCGTCAATGCTAGTATTATCTACGCAATATATTAATCCAATAAGCTTGGATTTGGGGGAGAAATAATACACCTCACTTGCAAGCCTTTAACATATATCTACGCTGTAGTGATCTAAAGAGGATATATCGGGAAATTTATATCGGTATGCTCAAGGTCGAATTTAAGAGCTCTATATGTAACACAAAATCTTAAACATTTACTGGTGATTGAAGTTTTGTCACTCCATCAAAGCCAATGAACGAAAAATGAATAAATTCCGCAATGCGCGCATACTGACAGACTGGTGCCTAGTCTTCTTACTACACGCCCAAAGGTTCTCGGGATAGAGTCATCACACCTCCATATTTTAAAATTTTTTATTTTTCTTCTGTTAATGGGAATCGAGCTCGAAATTTTATATTTTTGACCCAAGATAAACTGGATTTTCAGAAGCATTATTCTGTTATACACACAAAATACCTACAAAATAGTCTGTACATTATTTAATGGTCTTAACATTATTTTTTGTCTTAATAAATTATTTAACAATTATTATAGTATTATGCTTTCTTATATAATGGTAAAACTAGATTCTAGATTATTTTTTTACTCCATTTTTGGAGTATAATTAACTCCTTGAAATTAACAGTGTATACAATCATATAGCCATCAAGATACATGTATTTTAAAATATGGGGTAAATGGGTATTGACATACTTATAAATCAGGGCTTCATCATTGAGACTACCATCAACTTGTAAAGTACAATATAACTCATTAGTTTATGTTTATGCAAGAATGTGATTTTTTAGTTTCGACATTACTATTGGTTGTTTCGATGTGATAAAATCACATTCTAGCAGAAACCTGGACAATAATATAGATACTGAGTTATAATGTACTTCATGGAGTTTCCAAACCATATATGATGAGTTCTATTAGCTGCGATGGCAATTACTGGTCATGCAATCAAATGCTAGTAAACCTGCATCGAGTTTAAGGCAATAGATTAAGTTTTGTAAGTTTTGAATAACACAAATAATTTAAAATTTGCATAGCATGCATGCATGCTAGTTTGCCATTGTTAGTTTTGCCACTGTTAACTTGCATGTATATATATGTGTGTAAACTAAGATTAATGTCAAACTTATAAATATATATTTTTTAACTTTTAAATTGTTGTGTAACTCACTATTATATTTTATCTTCACCAATTTTAGTTCCTATTAACAAGGGTCAATTTAGCTTTATTTGAAGTTATTAATATTATTATATATTACGAACGAAAATAACCTCAACGAAAGCTAAATTGGCCCTTTGATGGGGCCAAAGCTGGGACTGTTTTGACCCCATCAAGAGGGCTGTAAATTTGGCCCCCGTTTGGGGCCAAAACAGCCCCACTAAAAGGGACCGTTTTAGGGTCAAAATTTTGGCCCCATTTTTTGGGCCAAAACAGCCCCACTAAAATTGGCCCTTTTAATGGGGCTGTTTTGGCCCTTTTAATGGGGCTGTAATTTTGGCCCCCATTTTGGGGCTGTTTTGGCCCCACTAAAAGGGGCCGTCTCAGGGTCCAAATTTTGGCCCCATTTTTGGAGCCAAAATGGCCCCGAAAAAATTACTGTGTTTACACGCGCAAGGCCCCCAGTTCAATCCTGGGCAGAAATATGCATCGTATAAATTTTTACACCACTTCAAATAATTAGAATTAAAATATGGCCAATATATAAGTTCTCTTGTTAACCATGTTTCTGTAAGATAGTGGTCATCACGTGCCCTTGACACGCGCGAAGTCCCCAGTTCGATCCTCCAGATAAACATATACTTCATGTATTATATTGACAGTTTTTGCTAATAGGGTTTGTTTAACGCCATATGCATAGGAACAATATTTTCCTAATTTACGGCGTTTTATATTTTACTATATTTCTTGATGTTGCACAACATAATATGTTGACGTGATGATAATAGTCAAGATTAGCAGTATTTACCACATTACTCCAACGATTTTACCAAGACATCGCCAGAAAATATTCTTGATTACAGGCCTTTCTTTATGCGTGCTACATTATCCATGTAATTTCGCTATCTGTTATATTTACGCTACTGCAAACATAAGATGAGATTTAATCAGTACTCCATCAAATTTAATGTAAAACTATTTAATTTCATTTTTGCTTTACTAAGAAGCGGTGTGGTAGAATAATGGCATTTTCTTCTAAAATATAGGATTGATAGGTTAACTTGATTTTCTTCAGAATAATATTACTGTGCACCTAAACCACAAAAATTAATATTTTAGCAGTTTTATGAAACAAAATGCATTTGGCAACACGTGTTTCTGTAGTGTAGTGGTTATCACGTGCGCCTAACACGCGCAAGGTCCCCAGTTCGAACCTGGGCAGAAACGTATGCGCGCTATTTCCTTTTGACATTCTGAAGATTAATAGAGGCTTATAACTGGATAGCGTCAATGCTAGTATTATCTACGCAATATTTTAAACCAATAAGCTTGGATTTGGGGGAGAAATAATACACCTCACTTGCAAGCCTTTAACATATATCTACGCTGTAGTGATCTAATGAGAATATATGTTACAAATAGTTGTCCACAATCGTTAGTAATATCCATTCTTACATCAACTGAACAGACAAAAAAAATTATTAGAATACTCCCCCCAAAATTTCAGTCAGGAGTGGGATTCGAACCCACGCCCATATTCATGGACCAGAACGCCCAGGAATCCCACAAGAATGGAAGAAGTTTTCGCACTTGAGTCTGGCGCCTTAGACCGCTCGGCCATCCTTACTCTTCGCAAGAGGCATAAACCAAACACTTATGACATATCTGCGATCAATAGATGTTTTTTCCTTTATACTGAGGCTAGTTGGTCACATTCACGATTGATAGAATTGGAAAAATGAAATTAAATCGATAGTACTCTTTGAATTTCGATTTAGGATGCATCTTAAATAAGGACCTAGAGAAAAATATGTATTGAATGACGTGAGTTCGCATGCAAGTTTTTCACCGGAGCTGCATAACCTTTTCATAACATTAAGGCTGTTTGGGGTACAAGTTTCTGTAGTGTAGTGGTTATCACGTGCGCTTTACACGCGCAAGGCCCCCAGTTCATTCCTGGGCAGAAACATGCACCGTATAAATTTTTACACCTCTCCAAATAATTAGAATTAAAATATGGCCAATATACAAGTTCTCTTGTTAACCATGTTTCTGTAAGATAGTGGTCATCACGTGCCCATGACACGCGCAAAGTCTCCAGTTCTTTCCTCCAGATAAACATATACTTCATGTATTATATTGACAGTTTTTGCTAATAGGGTTGTTTAACGCCATATGCATAGGAACAATATTTTCCTAATTTACTGCGTTTTATATTTTACTATATTTCTTGATGTTGCACAACATAATATGTTGACGTAATGATAATAGTCAAGATTAGTAGTATTTACCACATTACTCCAACGATTTTACCAAGACATCGCCAGAAAATCTTCTTGATTACAGGCTTTTCGTTATGCGTGCTACATTACCCATGTAATTTCGCTATCTGTTATATTTACGCTACTGCAAACATAAGATGAGATTTAATCAGTACTCCATCAAATTTAATTTAATGTAAAACTATTTAATTTCATTTTTGCTTTACTAAGAAGCGGTGTGGTAGAATAATGGCATTTTCTTCTAAAATATAGGATTGATAGGTTAACTTGATTTTCTTCAGAATAATATTACTGTGCACCTAAACCACAAAAAATAATATTTTAGCAGTTTTATGAAACAAAATGCATTTGGCAACACGTGTTTCTGTAGTGTAGTGGTTATCACGTGCGCCTAACACGCGCAAGGTCCCCAGTTCGAACCTGGGCAGAAACCTATGCGCGCTATTTCCTTTTGACATTCTGAAGATTAATAGAGGCTTATAGCTGGATAGCGTCAATGCTAGTATTATCTACGCAATATTTTAATCCAATAAGCTTGGATTTGGGGGAGAAATAATACACCTCACTTGCAAGCCTTTAACATATATCCACGCTGTAGTGATCTAATGAGAATATATGTTACAAATAGTTGTCCACAATCGTTAGTAATATCCATTCTTACATCAACTGAACAGACAAACACAATTATTAGAATACTCCCCCAAAAATGTCAGTCAGGAGTGGGATTCGAACCCACGCCCATATTCATGGACCAGAACGCCCAGGAATCAAACAAGAATGGAAGAAGTTTTCACACTTGAGTCTGGCGCCTTGGACCGCTCGGCCATCCTGAATGTTTGCAAGAGGCATAAACCAAACACTTATGCCATATCTGCGATCAATACATGTTTTTTCCATTAAACTGAGGCTAGTTGGTCACATTCACGATTGAAAGAATTGGAAAAATGAAATTAAAACTATAGTACTCTTTGAATTTCGATTTAGGATGGATCTTAAATACGGACCTAGAGAACATTTATGTATTGAATGACGTGAGTTCGGATGCAAGCTTTTCACCTGAGCTGCATAACCTTTTCATAACATTAACATGCCTGCCGATTTGGTCCCGCTATGCAAATTTCAAATCATTATCATTATTAATTTTTAGAAATTGATTGTTTTCACAGTCAATGAACACGAACAAATTCCAGCGAAGTGGGACTAAATCGGCGGGCTGGCTACGCTACTGAACATTAAGGCTGTTTGGGGTACACGTTTCTTAGTGGTAGATTACGTGCGCTTGCGCTTAAACGCGCAAGGCCCCCAGTACAATCCTTTACACGCGCAACCCCCCCCCCAGTACAGGGGCAGAAACATGCATCGTATAAATTTTTACACCTCTTCAAATAATTAGAATTAAAATATGGCCAATATATAAGTTCTCTTGTTAACCATGTTTCTGTAAGATAGTGGTCATCACGTGCCCATGACACGCGCAAAGTCTCCAGTTCTTTCCTCCAGATAAACATATACTTCATGTATTATATTGACAGTTTTTGCTAATAGGGTTGTTTAACGCCATATGCATAGGAACAATATTTTCCTAATTTACTGCGTTTTATATTTTACTATATTTCTTGATGTTGCACAACATAATATGTTGACGTAATGATAATAGGCAAGATGAGTAGTATTTACCACATTACTCCAACGATTTTACCAAGACATCGCCAGAAAATCTTCTTGATTACAGGCTTTTCGTTATGCGTGCTACATTACCCATGTAATTTCGCTATCTGTTATATTTACGCTACTGCAAACATAAGATGAGATTTAATCAGTACTCCATCAAATTTAATTTAATGTAAAACTATTTAATTTCATTTTGCTTTACTAAGCGGTGTGGTAGAATAATGGCATTTTCTTCTAAAATATAGGATTGATAGGTTAACTTGATTTTCTTCAGAATAATATTACTGTGCACCTAAACCACAAAAATAATATTTTAGCAGTTTTATGAAACAAAATGCATTTGGCAACACGTGTTTCTGTAGTGTAGTGGTTATCACGTGCGCCTAACACGCGCAAGGTCCCCAGTTCGAACCTGGGCAGAAACCTATGCGCGCTATTTCCTTTTGACATTCTGAAGATTAATAGAGGCTTATAGCTGGATAGCGTCAATGCTAGTATTATCTACGCAATATTTTAATCCAATAAGCTTGGATTTGGGGGAGAAATAATACACTTCACTTGCAAGCCTTTAACATATATCCACGCTGTAGTGATCTAATGAGAATATATGTTACAAATAGTTGTCCACAATCGTTAGTAATATCCATTCTTACATCAACTGAACAGACAAACACAATTATTAGAATACTCCCCCAAAAATGTCAGTCAGGAGTGGGATTCGAACCCACGCCCATATTCATGGACCAGAACGCCCAGGAATCAAACAAGAATGGAAGAAGTTTTCACACTTGAGTCTGGCGCCTTGGACCGCTCGGCCATCCTGAATGTTTGCAAGAGGCATAAACCAAACACTTATGCCATATCTGCGATCAATACATGTTTTTTCCATTAAACTGAGGCTAGTTGGTCACATTCACGATTGAAAGAATTGGAAAAATGAAATTAAAACTATAGTACTCTTTGAATTTCGATTTAGGATGGATCTTAAATACGGACCTAGAGAACATTTATGTATTGAATGACGTGAGTTCGGATGCAAGCTTTTCACCTGAGCTGCATAACCTTTTCATAACATTAACAGTGGCGTAGCCAGCCCGCCGATTTGGTCCCGCTATGCAAATTTCAAATCATTATCATTATTAATTTCTTTAGAAATTGATTGTTTTCACAGTCAATGAACACGAACAAATTTGCATAGCGGGACTAAATCGGCGGGCTGGCTACGCTACTGAACATTAAGGCTGTTTGGGGTACACGTTTCTGTAGTGTAGTGGTTACCACGTGCGCTTTACACGCGCAAGGCCCCCAGTACAATCCTGGGCAGAAACATGCATCGTATAAATTTTTACACCTCTTCAAATAATTAGAATTAAAATATGGCCAATATATAAGTTCTCTTGTTAACCATGTTTCTGTAAGATAGTGGTCATCACGTGCCCATGACACGCGCAAAGTCTCCAGTTCTTTCCTCCAGATAAAGATATACTTCATGTATTATATTGACAGTTTTTGCTGATAGGGTTGTTTAACGCCATATGCATAGGAACAATATTTTCCTAATTTACTGCGTTTTATATTTTACTATATTTCTTGATGTTGCACAACATAATATTTTGACGTAATGATAATAGTCAAGATTAGTAGTATTTACCACATTACTCCAACGATTTTACCAAGACATCGCCAGAAAATCTTCTTGATTACAGGCTTTTCGTTATGCGTGTCACATTACCCATGTAATTTCGCTATCTGTTATATTTACGCTACTGCAAACATAAGATGAGATTTAATCAGTACTCCATCAAATTTAATTTAATGTAAAACTATTTAATTTCATTTTTGCTTTACTAAGAAGCGGTGTGGTAGAATAATGGCATTTTCTTCTAAAATATAGGATTGATAGGTTAACTTGATTTTCTTCAGAATAATATTACTGTGCACCTAAACCACAAAAATTAATATTTTAGCAGTTTTATGAAACAAAATGCATTTGGCAACACGTGTTTCTGTAGTGTAGTGGTTATCACGTGCGCCTAACACGCGCAAGGTCCCCAGTTCGAACCTGGGCAGAAACTTATGCGCGCTATTTCCTTTTGACATTCTGAAGATTAATAGAGGCTTATAACTGGATAGCGTCAATGCTAGTATTATCTACGCAATATTTTAATCCAATAAGCTTGGATTTGGGGGAAAAATAATACACCTCACTTGCAAGCCTTTAACATATAATATTATCTACGCTGTAGTGATCTAATGAGAATATACGTTACAAATAGTTGTCCACAATCGTTAGTAATATCCATTCTTACATCAACTGAACAGACAAAAACAATTATTAGAATACTCCCCCCAAAATGTCAGTCAGGAGTGGTATTCGAACCCACGCCCATATTCATGGACCAGAACGCCCAGGAATCCCACAAGAATGGAAGCAGTTTTCGCAATTGACTCTGGCGCCTTAGACCGCTCGGCAATCCTGACTGTTCGCAAGAGGCATAAACCACACACTTATGCCATATCTGCGATCAATACATGTTTTTTCCTTTAAACTGAGGCTAGTTGGTCACATTCACGATAGAAGGAATTGGAAAAGTGAAATTAAAACGATAGTACTCTTTGAACTTCGATTTAGGATGGATCTTAAATACGGACCTAGAGAAAAATTATGTATTGAATGACGTGAGTTCGCATGCAAGCTTTTCACCTGAGCTGCATAACCTTTTCATAGCATTAAGGCTGTTTGGTGTACAAGTTTCTGTAGTGTAGTGGTTATCACGTGCGCTTTACACGCGCAAGGCCCCCAGTTCAATCCTGGGCAGAAACATGCATCGTATTAATTTATACAACTCTCCAAATAATTAGAATTAAAATATGGCCAATATACAAGTTCTCTTGTTAACCATGTTTCTGTAAGATAGTGGTCATCACGTGCCCTTGGCACGCGCGAAGTCTCCAGTTCGTTCCTCCAGATAAACATATACTTCATGTATTATATTCACAGTTTTTGCTAATAGGGTTGTTTAACTCCATATGCATAGGAACAATATTTTCCTAATTTACTGCGTTTTATATTTTACTATATTTCTTGATGTTGCACAACATAATATGTTGACGTAATGATAATAGCCAAGATAAATAGTATATACCACATTACTCCAACGATTTTACCAAGACATCGCCAGAAAATCTTCTTGATTACAGGCTTTTCGTTATGCGTGTTACATTACCCATGTAATTTCGCTATCTGTTATATTTACGCTACTGCAAACATAAGATGAGATTTAATCAGTACTCCATCAAATTTAATTTAATGTAAAACTATTTAATTTCATTTTTGCTTTACTAAGAAGCGGTGTGGTAGAATAATGGCATTTTCTTCTAAAATATAGGATTGATAGGTCAACTTGATTTTCTTCAGAATAATATTACTGTGCACCTAAACCACAAAAATTAATATATTAGCAGTTTTATGAAACAAAATGCATTTGGCAACACAGGTTTCTGTAGTGTAGTGGTTATCACGTGCGCCTAACACGCGCAAGGTCCCCAGTTCGAACTTGGGCAGAAACTTATGCGCGCTATTTCCTTTTGACATTCTGAAGATTAATAGATGCTTATAACTGGATAGCGTCAATGCTAGTATCGAGATCATCTTACTGAGTAAGACGTGTGTTTAGGAGCTCTGATGAAAATGAATTCGTCGACTGTTATCAATGTATTGTATGACTTTTTTGGCCTGAAGAAAAACAAATTAATATGGTCAGGCTCACTCGAAGATCTAAAGGCTTTTGTTCTCACAATAATCGACGAAGAAACAGCTGAAAGTACGCAATGGCGATCACCCAGTGGTGGCAAATGGTGCTTCGATAGCGCTCAGCTCAAAGTCACCTGGCATTCAAAGAGCGAAGTCATTTGTTTTGATGGAGCTAAAGCCGAAGCCTTGTGTAAGCGAATACGTGATGGTATTGTAAAATCAAGCATACCAGAGAGAGTCGATAATACCGATCTTAATCACTCCTTTGAATGTTTTATGGCCGAAGCTGATCTTAAAGCGAACAATCCTAACTTCGATGGAACGCCAAGAGCATGTACTTCGTTACTACAAGTCAGCAATATATCCTGCTGTAATAAATCGGATAATAAATATGACGGAGATGCGTCTGGGCATAACGAGTCAGGCAAACACAAGGTCGCCTATCAAGATCCGCTCGAGTCGGAGTGTATATTGCTCGACCCGGAGTATACAAGTGTGGGTGCCTGCTGTGCCTGTTGTGCCAAGCATAGAGAGGATATTAAGAATCTATATGCTGAAATCGCTGTTCTCAAGGAAGCCGTTTTTCCTGAAGGAAAAAAGCCTGAGAAGCCAACTATGTATATGCAAATGTCTCGCCTACGAAGAGATAATTCTGCTTTAATTACATCAGTTGAACTACTTAGTAAGCAACTCAGTTCAGGTTCAGTCAACTCCAAAAATTCTGCAAACGATACTGCTATAATCACAGAGAATTCAAATGCAAGGGATCCTTCCAGTAAAGTATCTAAGAAAAAGAAAAAGAAACAGAGGAAGACGGGCATAGATAATAATACATCGCAACAGCGAAGTAATCAACCGATTAGTGATGCCTCATTGCCTAGCTACACCCAGGATGCATCGATTAGTAATGCTTCATTGCCTAACCTCATCCAAAATCCACCAATTAGTGATGCCTCATTGCCTACCTTCATCCATGCAGCCCCAGCCGCATCGTTGCCTCGTGTCACCCCATCGCCTCGTGACACCTCACCGTCAAAGTCGAGTAAATCTTCGCCTAATGACGAAGATAAAACTCAACGTGCAAAACGAGCTGAAGGTCAATCTTCAAACAAGAAAGATGTTGTAGTGATCGCTGGTGATTCGCTGGTGAAAAATGTGGTTGGTGCTTATATGAGCAAATATACAATATAAAAAATATACAGTGTTGCGTGTCACCATGGTTACATTGGTCGACTCAGTACTTCATGTTACAATAACTTTTGGGGAGTAAATTGTTTGGTTCAAATGGGCGAGGGGATTTTGCATGCATGTATTTCTAGTTATGTTTTAAAGGCTTTCCCTGGGGCAACCGTCACCGATATGGAGGATTTTATTAAGCCTATCTCCCGCAAGTCACCGAATAAAGTTATCGTCCATGTCGGTACAAATGATTTGAAGACAGATTCGACACCGAAAATCATTGCTGATTCCATTATAAATCTGACGATTCAGGTAAAAGAGGACTCGCCTAATACAACGGTAGGTGTTTCAGCTTTGCTGGTTAGAAGTGACTCCCCAAAATTAGCGACCAAAGTTAAGCAAGTAAACTTTACCCTAGACAATTACTGTTGTATGAACAAGATTCCTTTCTTAAGAAATGCTAATATTAATAACAGTCACCTGAACGATAGAGGCCTTCATTTAAATAAATTAGGTAGTCGGTGCTTACAAAACAATTTCATTGAGTTTATAAACAATTTAGACAATAATTGACATAATACCGTGTCGTTTAGAGCTGCTGCTGTTGATAATATGCAATCTATGCAAACTATTACTTCTAAAGGTCAAAACCTACTCCTACCTAAGATGAGGGGTTTTAAACTTGCGTCGCTTAATATAACTAGCTTAGTTAAGCACATAGATGAGTTGAGAGTACTTCTAGCCGATAATACGATTGATGTATTGGCTATTAATGAGACAAGGCTTGATTCTATGATTAGTGATACTGAAATGCACATACAGGGCTATGAAATTGTTCGCCGTGATAGAAATAGAAATGGAGGAGGTATCTGTTTCTATATTCGCAGTTGTATTAATTTTTCTATTCGCCTTGATTTGTCATTTGATCAATTAGAAAACTTGTGCATTTCAATTAATAAGCCTAGATCCAAGCCTTTTCTCATAGTAACTTGGTACAGGCCACCGAATTCGCCTGTGGCTAAGTTCAACCAATTTGAAACTCTATTAGATATACTTGACGTCGAAAATATTGAATACTATCTAATGGGTGACTTGAATTGTGATTTGAGCTCTTCAGTCTTGGATCATGGTTCAAGGTTACTCATGGATACTATTGAATCATACAATCTCACTCAGCTGATAAAGGAACCTACTCGAATTACGGATTCCTCTTCTACATTAATTGATCACATCTTTACTAACACCCCTGATAAAGTAGTTTGTTCTGGTGTCTCTCATGTTGGTATAAGCGATCACAGTCTTATTTATGCTTTTCGAAAGCTTGCAGTTGCCACGTCGGGTAGGAGCCACTCTACAATAAACTACAGAAAGTTTAAAAACTTTGATCCGATTAGATTTCGTAATGATATCAGTACACAAAATTGGAGCTATATTGATGAGTTTGAAAACCCTAATGATATGTGGTACGCTTGGAAAACCACATTTAATTCCGTTGCGGAAAAACATGCTCCACTTCGTACAAAGCGTGTCAAGGCTTCTAAATCGCCTTGGATTACGTTTATTATTATTATTATTATTATTACATTTAAACACTCCCAAAAGGGTTTTTCAGTGCTTAATTACATGATAAAGTATTTAAACTATAAAATGTTTTCTAAGATTACTATGAAATGTTATCTAAACTACAAAATGTTATCCAAACTATAAAAACCCCTCCAAGATTGTAGAACTATACTATATATAAAAACTATTCAAGAACTATTAATCTGATCTTCAAAAAATTCTTTTAACAATAAACTTTTAAGTTCATGTTTAAATCGTTGCAAACTAAAATTATTGTCTTTCAACCATTCTGGCAAACTGTTCCATATAGATACAGCACGATAGCTAAAAGAACGTTGTCCGGTCGTCGTCCTGCAAAAAGGTATTTGTAAATTTCCACTAGTTCTCGTATTCAAATTATGTAGCTGCGATCTTGTCTCAAACATGGAGCACAAATATGATGGAGCCATACCTCTGATACATTTAAAAACCATTACGGTGTCTCTAAAACGCAACATGTAACTAACTGGTAACCAGTTTAGCTGTTTTAAAGATGGTGTGATCTGATCGAATTTCCTTTTTCCCGTGACGATACGTGCAGCAAAGTTTTGAACTTTTTGCAATTTTGCAATATTTTTCTTTGATGAATTTGACCATATAGTTGAACAGTAATAGAGTTTACTAAAAACTAAAGCGTTTATTATACGAAGTAATGTTTTCTTATCAAAAATATGCTTTGCTCTGTTAATTTGACATAGGCTTCCTACACATGAGGAAACCAATTTAGTAATATGCTCGTCGTACTTTAAGCTGCTATCCAATGTAACGCCTAGATCTGTGGCCGAAGTTACAGGAATTAGTTCTTTCCCCAATAAGGAAATTTGAAAATTTGTAGGTATCTGTTTCAACATGTAACGAGTTCCAAACATGAGCAGTTTCGTTTTCTCTGGATTAATGAGGAGACTATTTAACGAACACCAGGAAGCAACTCTTTGAAGATCCTCGTTAAGTTTGACAACCGCTGACGTCATTTCGTTGATTGGAAAGGACAGAAAAAGTTTCGAATCATCCACAAACGACTTTAGGGAACATACTTTTGGTGCCATCGGTAGATCATTTATATAAATGTTAAATAACATCGGTCCAAGAATCGAACACTGTGGAACACCATGGGTAATTTCGCGTTCTTCAGAGAGTGTTGATCCAAGACGCACAGCCTGTTTGCGTTCTGTCAAATAACTTTCGAACCAACATGTTGCCGTATTTGATACGCCCAACACATTGAGCTTCTTCAATAGTAACGCATGATCTATATTGTCAAAGGCCTTAGAGAGATCTAATAAAACTATAGCCACGACCTCCTTATCATCCATGGATTTTAAAATCTTGTCCGATATTAATAAATTTAATGTTTCGGTTGAGTGCATCTTTTTGTTTCCATTTTGGTGTTCGCTTAAACATTTCTTCTGTGTCGTATAGTCGGTTAACTGTTCTAAAGCCACACGCTCGCAAATCTTTGATGCTGCCGATAACAAGGAAATCGGACGATTATTATTTGCTAAGTCGCCCTCTTTTAACAATGGAATGACTTCCGATAACTTCCACGCAGTGGGAAACGTGGATTCTCGCAACGAGCAGTTTACAATGTCCGTAAGGGAATGAAGAATGTAGGGCAAAGCATCTTTGATCAAAGACATGGACACCTTATCTGGCCCGGGAGCCTTATTGGATGGAAACGAGTACACGATTCTGCGAATCACGTCACAGGATACAGGATGAAAGTGAAATTTGTCGTCTTCTGCACAAGGGTCAAACGGTATTTCAAGAGAAGTTCTTGGAAGATCATATGTAATAGCCATAGCTCTCGAATCTACAGACGCTTTTGCCCCAACCGAGGTAAAGAAATCATTAAATTCATTTGCCAACTCACTAACATTCCGAGAATACACTGGACGTGATATTTCTTTCCTAGGAATACATTCTCTAATAATTTTCCACAAGGAGTTATTGTTGTTATTGTTGTTATTGATTTTATTATGTACAAACTTTCTTTCGGCTTCTCTCAATTTTTCTTTAACCTGATTCTTATACGATCGATATCTGTCCCAGTCCAAAGCCTGACCAGTTTCACGAGCGATTCTGTGAAATATTTTTCTCGTTTTCATCATTTCAACAATTTCCCTATCGACAAAAGGGCACAAACGACGTTTGATCTTTATAGTCTTTATAGGAGCATGCATGTTTAAAACGTTCAGAAATTTTTGATTAAAATTATCTGTTTTTTGGTTAATATCATTATCAATAGAGTTTTCCTGCCAGGTAATTTGTGCCAAATCTCTGGTAAATCGTTCAGGGGAGTAATTCTTGAGACTTCTTGTGACTATATAACCAGACAATTGTTTTGGTAATTTAAGTTTTAATATTGAATAAACCAGGTAATGGTCACTAATATCCGTCACTTCGACACCACTTTTCTCAACTAAACTTGTATTTGATGCCAGGATCACATCAATGAGAGAGGAGGACTGCAAAGTCACTCTAGTAGGTTCTTTAATGAGTTGTGATAAGTTCAAACTGTTGCACATTTCATTCAGCGCTTCAGATTCTGGACTGACTTTTAATAAATTGCAATTTAAGTCACCCGCTTCAAATATATATTTTCTAAAGGTAAGAGCATACGAGTGATTGTCCATAAAATCCTCCACAAGACATGAAACTGGACAATCCGGCGGTCTATAGGCAACACATAGTAAAAACGATTTCATTTTTTTGTGTTGAATTTGCAGCCATAATTGATGAAAACCCGCTGATGAGATTACAGATATGTCCTTTATAATCTTAGTTTTCAAGGAAGTGCGAGTAAAGACACAAACGCCTCCTCCTTGTTTATTGAGGCGATCTAGACGTGACAACTTATAACCTTCAATTTCGACTTCTGAATTTCGGACCGTTGAATTAAGCCATGATTCCGACATTGTTAAAATATCATACTGTTGTTCATGTGTTAATTGTCTCAACTGTATTAAGTTGTCTCTATTTTTTAACGATCTAACATTTAAATGGGCAAGAATAAGTCTTGAACTTTGATAGCGGTTTTGTACATTCGAACGTACGTTAAGATTAGTTTGTATCGGATTGTTAGTGCATTGGTTGTTTGCTTTAATGGAAATACAATTTGAGGGATTATGTCTTCTAGGGAAATCACTTAATAATGATAGCGGAACCAGTTTATTGGTTGATATTTCCACTTGGGATGCGTACAAAAATCCGCTTCACTGTTTTGTTTAGGTTTGCCATTCCCAGATTTACACTTTCGTTCATATTGCGGTAAAGGTACATCATTACCAGTGCAGTAATTATTAACGACAAGGTTTCGATCTTCGAATTGATTTTGCATGACTTTTCCTCGGTTGTTCTCCGAGTCTGGTAATACGAACTGGGATTTGATTGTAATTATGTGTGCCACCGTATTTCCCGGGCAGTATGTTCTAAGAACAAAGATAACACCAGAAGGAGCAAAACGTTCGTGGTTTTCTCCAAACATGCAAAAATATGCATCAGCCAGAGAAATGGCGGATCAGCCAGTTCGGCGTGCTTTGATATTGAAAAAGCAATTGACACAGAGAAATGGCGCAGCCAACATGCGTAATGCGATAACACGGCCGAGAAATTAAGGTTCCCCAAAGAGTGAACTCTAGTATAATATTACTCTTATGGTATGACCAGGCAAATAAAGATGTATACAACCAAAGGCTCACTCCAGCGGTGCAACGTTTTTTCGGTAAAAATATGCAGTTTACTAGCCAGAGAAATGGCGGATCAGCCAGTTCAGCTGCTTTCGGCGTGTATTGAAAAAGCAATTGATGAAATGGCATGGCGACCACGCGAATGCTGATATAAAAGAGGAATAGAAATTCAAGGTTCCCAAGAGAGTAGATATAATATATAATATTTACTCTATGGTATGACTTTGGGATTTAAAATTACATAGCTGAGAGGATTCTATTGAATTCCCCTCAAGATTTTCCACAATATGGCTGGACACCAACCGCCAAAGGAAAATTCATGCATAGTTGGACAACAATTAACCAGCGAATTTTCATTACCGTGATATACAGTATTTTGCGGCAAAGTGTTTTGGGATGATTTGGGATGATTTTCCAAAGCATCAATCGCTTGAATCGCCGCTTCGAATGTTTCGGAGTCCAAATCCGATTGGTGGCATTTTTCAAGGTTGATAGATCGGTTCTCACGAGACAAGCCTTGACAGCCCCTCGGGGCGAGTTGTTATATAGTTGTTTACATATTCGGGCTCACTCGGCTTTTGTTCACTATTGTGAGCATTTCTATTATTATAATATATAGTATCGTCGAGAGGTCCCAACTCAGGGCTGGACGTTTGGGTTGAACAGTCAATGACTTTTAATAAACACGAAGCCGAATTTACAACATGTTTATCCAACCTTTCTCGCATGTCATGCACTTCCTTTCTAAGTTGAATTACTACATCGCTAAATTTTCCCACCTTGTGATCATTAACTTTAACATCATTTTGCGATATCACTTGCTCCAATTTAATACCTTCCAGATCGACAGACAACTCACTACATTTACACGTCGGAGGAACAGCGGCACACGCAGCTACCGGATTCGCACTTTGATCATCATATTTAAATTCTTGAATGTCACAGAATTTCATACAAAAGGTCCGTTTGATCTTCTGGGAATCTGTACCTTCGAAATTAAGAAGCTTTTTGCCTTTCCTCCACGTAATGCGAAACGATTCTCCAATAAATACTTTCCAATCTCCACCAGGTTGATCCCATGCACACCTTGAAGGTTCATATCGTTGCACACAAACGACTTTAGTGATGCAAAATCCCCTGTCCAAGTTAGTTTTAGTTTGCTTTTTGATAGCGAGTCATCTTGCTCATTACTTAATCTTGTTTTATTAGTCGAATTACAGATTTGAGAATGCTTTTGTAGCGACAAAGAGCTAATTTATGAAGAGCACTCATATGTCTGACCGCTCGCCATCTTGAATATAGTCAGCTTCTGTACTGCCCATTTGTGTTTCAAGGCAAGCATCACCTCAGATCTTAGCCTGTCGACACAGGCCTCAACCACATCAGATGGGGGATGAGGATTTTCAAAGTACCTAGGGTAGAGAATATGCATCACAAAACATGCCTTGTTTCAAAGGTTTAACATCAATTTGCTTCATATAAATAAATGGAAAGTTATGACTAAATTTGGTCTTATATATTAACAAGATTTCCCGTTTTTATTATTTCTTGAGAATTTAAACATAAATATGTAATCATTCATATTCTACACGATATTCAGAAAGCGACTTTCATATTAAAGAGAATTTATGGGAGAGCTTACCTGAAAGAAGCTGGAGAAATGTGCTCTTCTGGCTCCCAAGTATTTTGGAAAGAGCTAATTCAGCTAAATCCCTTCCACTTCACAAAGTATTTAGATTCCTGAAACAAATGAAATGTTCGAGGTTGAAACTTCAACATATATTATATAAAAAGCAACTGTTAGGGCGCTGGTATTATAATAACAAGTTTTTAATCGATAGTTTGTCTGTCGAGTGTGACAATGTGTCATTGTATGATATTAAGAAATTTCTTTAACGCACCTTTTTATTCGTTCTTCGCGCGATCAAACGTTCGGCTTCATAAACGCCAACTACCCGGCGACTTTTCTTTGCCTTTCTTTCGTCGATCAGAGTATACACCGAACTCAAATTGTTGAGAACACTGTACGGGACAGAGCCTTTCTTTGAAGTTCTAGTAGTCGCCATTGTGTTTGCTCAAAAATTTCCTAAATTATTCTATTATCAAGCGACTTTCCGCTTACTGAACGCGGCCGCAAAATGTCCCATATTTCCAGAAACGGTTTCTGCCCAGGATCGAACTGGGGACCTTGCGCGTGTTAGGCGAACGTGATAACCACTACACTACAGAAACCTGTGTTACCAAATGCATTATGTTTGACAAAAATGCTAAGATATGAATTTTTGTGGTTTATGTGCACAGTAATATTATTCTGAAGAAAATCAAGTTGACCTATCAATCCAAAATGACATTACTCTACCAACCGTTTCTTAGTAAACCAAAAATGAAATTAAATTGTTTTACATTAAATTTGATGGAGTACTGATTAAATCTCATCTTATGTATGCAGTAGCGTATATATAACAGATACCGAAATTATATGGGTAATGTAACATGCATAACAAAACGCGCGCATTCAAGAATATTTTCTGGCGATTTCTTAGCAAAATCTTTGGAGTAATGTGGCAAATATAACTAATCTCGACTATTATTATTATGTCAACATGTTATGTTTGAAACATCAAGAAATATGGTAAAATTTATAAACGCTATAAATTGGGAAAATATTTTTTCCTAGTATGCATATTACCGTTAAACAAACCTATTTGCAAAAACTGTCAAAATTTTACATTAAATAGCTATATGTTTCTTTTGAGGATCAAGCTGGAGACTTTGCGCGTGCGAAGGGCACGTTATGACCACTAGATTATAGAAACTTGGTTAACAAGATAACTATTATATTGGCCAACATATTTTAATTCTAATTATTTGAAGAGGTGTAAAAATGGATACGATGCATGTTTCTGCCCAGGATTGAACTGGGGACCTTGCGCGAGTAACGCGCACGTGATAACCACTACACTACAGAAACTCGTACCCGAAACAGCCTTAGCGTTATGAGAAGGTTATGTAGCTCAGGTGAAAAGCTTGCATCCGAACTCACGTCATTCAGTACATAATTGTCCTTTAGATCCGTATCTAAGATCCATGCTAAATCGAAATTCAAAGAGTACTATCGATTTCATTTCATTTTTCCAATACTTTCAATCGTGAATGGGATCAACTTGCATCAGTTTAAAGGCAAAAGACTTGTATTGTTCGCAGAAATAGCATACGTGTTTGGTTGAGGCCTCTTGCGAACAGTCAGGATGGCCGAGCGGCCTAAGGCGCAAGACTAAAGTGCGAAAACTTGTTCCATTCTTGTGGGATTCCTGGGCGTTCTGGTCCATGAAAATGGGCGTGGGTTCGAATGCCACTCCTAACTGAATTTTGGCGGGAGTATTCCAATAATTTTTTTTGTCTGTTTAGTTGATTTAAGAATGGATATTACTGACGATTGTGGATTAACTATTTGTAACATGCATTCTAATTAGATCACTACAGCGTAGATATATTTTAACCGCTTGCAAGTTAATTAAGGTGTAGTATTTCTCCCCAAAACCCAAGCTTATTGAATCAAAATATTGCTGAGATAATACTAGCATTGACGGTATCCAGTTATAAGCCTCTATTAATCTTCGTAATGTCAAAAGGAAATAGCGCGCACAAGTTTCTGCCCAGGATCGAACTGGGGACTTTGCGCGTGTTAGGCGATCATGATAACCACAACACGATAGAAACCTGTGTTACCAAATGCATTTTGCTTGACAAAAATGCCAAGATATGAATTTTTGTGGTTTATGTGCACAGTAATATTATTCTGAAGAAAATAAAGTTGACCTATCAATCGAAAATGACATTACTCTACCAAACCGTTTCTTAGTAAAGCAAAAATGAAATTAAATTGTTTTACATCAAACTTGATGGAGTACTGATTAAATCTCATCTTATGTTTGCCGCAGTAGCGTAAATATAACACATAGCTAAATTATATGGGTAACGTCACATGCATAACAAAAACCGTACATTCAAGAATATTCTGCCGATTTCTTAGCAAAATCTTTGGAGTAATGTGGCAAGTATAACTAATCTTGACTATTATTATTATGTCAACATGTTATGTTTGAAACATCAAGAAATATGGTAAAATTTATAAACGCTGTAAATTGGGAAAATATTTTTCCTAGTATGTATATTACCGTTAAACAAACCTATTTGCAAAAACTGTCAAAATTTTACATTAAATAGCTATATGTTTCTTTTGAGGATCAAGCTGGAGACTTTGCGCGTGCGAAGGGCACGTGATGACCACTAGAATACATAAACTTGGTTAACAAGAGAACTTTTATATTGGCCAACATATTTTAATTCTAATTATTTGAAGAGGTGTAAAAATTCATACGACGTATGTTTCTGCCCAGGATTGAACTGGGGACCTTGCGCGTGTAAAGCGCACGTGATAACCACTACACTACAGGAACTCGTACCCCAAACAGCCTTAGTGTTATGAAAAGTTTATGTAGCTCAGGTGAAAAGTTTGCATCCGAACTCACGTCATTCAGTACATAATTGTCCTTTAGGTCTGTATCTAAGATCAACGCTAAATCGAAATTCAAAGAGTACTATCGATTAAATTTCATTTTTCCAATAGTTTCAATCGTGAATAGGACCAACTTTCCTCAGTTTAAAGGGGAAAGACTTGTATTGATCGCAGAAATAGCATACGTGTTTGGTTGAGGCCTCTTGCGAACAGTCAGGATGCATTGCCGAGCGGTCTAAGGCGCCAGACTCAAGTGCGAAAACTTGTTCCATTCTTGTGGGATTCCTGGGCGTTCTGGTCCATGAATATGGGCGTGGGTTCGAATCCCACTCCTGACAGAAATTTGGGGGAGTATTCTAATAATATTTTTTGTCTGTTCAGTTGATGTAAGAATGGAGATAATACTAGACGCTATCCAGTTATAAGCATCTATTAATCTTCATTATGTCAAAAGGAAATTGCGCGCATAAGTTTCTGCCCAGGATCGAACTGGGGACCTTGCGCGTGTTAGGTGAACGTGATGACCACTACACTACAGAAACCTGTGTTACCAAATGCATTATGTTTGACAAAAATGCTAAGATATGAATTTTTTTGGTTTATGTGCACAGTAATATTATTCTGAAGAAAATCAAGTTGACCTATCAATCGAAAATGACATTACTCTACCAAACCGTTTCTTATTAAAGCAAAAATGAAATTAAATTGTTTTACATTAAATTTGATGGAGTACTGATTAAATCTCATCTTACAGTATGTTACAGTAGCGTAAATATAACAGATAGCGAAATTATATGGGTAATGTAACATGCATAACAAAAAGCGTGCATTCAAGAATATTTAGCAAAATCTTTGGAGTAATGTGGTAAATATAACTAATCTTGACTATTATTATTACGTCAACTTGTTATGTTTACAACATCAAGAAATATGGTAAAATTTATAAACGCTGTCAATTGGGAAAATATTGTTCATATGCATATAACCGTTAAACAAACCTATTTGCAAAAACTGTCAAAATTTACATTCAGTAGCTATATGTTTCTTTTGTTAATCCACAATAGTCAGTAATATCCATTCTTATATCAACTGAACAGACAAAAAAATATATTAGAATACTCCCCCAAAATTTCTGTCAGGAGTGGGATTCGAACCCACGCCCATATTCATGGACCAGAACGCCCAGGAATCCTACAAGAATGGAACAAGTTTTCGCACTTGAGTCTGGCGCCTTAGACCGCTCGGCCATCCTGACTGTTCACAAGAGGCCTCAACCAAACACGTATGCTATTCCTGCGATCAATACAAGTCTTTTTCCTTTAAACTGAGGCAAGTTGGTCCAACTCACGATTGAAAGTATTGGAAAAATGAAACTAAATCTATAAACTCTTTGAATTTCGATTTAGCGTGGATCTTTGATACGGACCTAAAGGACAATCCTGTACTGGATGACGTGAGTTCGGGTGCAAGCTTTTCACCTGAGCTAGATAACCTTTTCATAGCACTAAGGCTGGTTGGGTTACGAGTTCCTGTAGTGTAGTGGTTATCATGTGCGCTTTACACGCGCAAGGTCCCCAGTTCAATCCTGGGCAGAAACATGCATCGTATAAATTTTTACACCTCTTCAAATAATTAGAATTAAAATATGTTGGCCAATATAAAAGTTATCTTGTTAACCAAGTTTCTGTAATCTAGTAGTCATCACGTGCCCTTCACACGCGCAAAGTCTCCAGTTCGATCCTCAAAAGAAACATATAGCTATTTAATGTAAAATTTTAACAGTTTTTGCAAGTAGGTTAGTTTAACGTTAATATGCATAGGAACAATATTTTCCCAATTTATAGCGTTTATAGATTTTACCATATTTCTTGATGTTGCAAACATAACATGTTGACGTAATAATAATAGTCAAGATTAGTTATATTTACCACATTACTCCAAAGATTTTGCTAAAAAATCGCCACAAAATATTCTTGAATGCAGGGTTTTTGTTATGCATGTTACATTATCCATATAATTTCGTTATTAGTTATATTTACACTACTGCAAACATAAGATGAGAATTAATCAGTACTCCATGAAATTTAATGTAAAACAATTTAATTTCATTTTTGCTTTGCTACGAAACGGTTTGGTAGAGTATTGTCAGAATAATATTACTGTGCACATAAACCACAAAAATTCATATCTTAGCATTTTTGTCAAACATAATGCATTTGGTAACACCGGTTTCTGTAGTGTAGTTGTTATCACGTGCGCCTAACACGCGCAAGGTCCCCAGTTCGATCCTGGGCAGAAACTTATGCGCGCTATTTCCTTTTGACATTATGAAGATTAATATAGACTTATAACTGGATAGCGTCAATGCTAGTATTATCTCCGCAATATTTGGAACCAATAAGCTTGGATTTGGGGGAGAAATACTACACTTAACTTGCAAGCCTTTAAAATATATCTACGCTGTAGTGATCTAATGAGAATGCAAGTAACAAATACTTAATCCACAATCGTCAGTAATATCCATTCTTATATCAACTGAACAGACAAAAAAATATATTAGAATACTCCCCAAAATTTCTGTCAGGAGTGGGATTCGAACCCACGCCCATATTCATAGACCAGAACGCCCAGGAATCCCACAAGAATGGAACAAGTTTTCCCACTTGAGTCTGGCGCCTTAGACCGCTCGGTCATCCTGACTGTTCGCAAGAGGCCTCAACCAAACACGTGTGCCATTTCTGCGATCAATACAAGTCTTTTCCCTTTAAACTGAGGCAAGTTGGTCACATTCACAATTGAAAGTATTGGAAAAATGAAATGAAATCGATAGTACTCTTTGAATTTCGATTTAGCTTGCATGGATCTTAGATACGGTCCTAAAGGACAATTATGTACTGAATGACGTGAGTTCGGATGCAAGCTTTTCACCTGAGCTGCATAACCTTTTCATAACACTAAGGCTGTTTGGGGCACGAGTTCCTGTAGTGTAGTGGTTATCACGTGCGCTTTACACGCGCAAAGTCCCCAACTGAAGGGTTTTGTAGATGGAAGATTTAATCTTCCATCTACAAAACTCTTCAATTATTATTCAATCGAGTGAGATGCCAACAAAATCTTGATATTTACCTACAATCAGGTATGTGAGAATATTGTAGATGCATGGATGTTGTCAGAATACCAGATGTCGCTAACACACCCTCGCACAGTTTCAAAAGCCTTTTTAAACACATTGATACACGACTTCAACAATAATAATAATAATAATAATAATAATAGTCTTTATTAATCAATACTCGAAACACACGTCTGAGTTTACATGGAATTGTAAAAACAAGCGGTATTCAGGGATGGAGGAACACAAATGAACTATTTATTCCACATTGATGTGTTAGCAAATAGGTCATATTGTTGAAGTACATTCATCAGTAGCAAATGTTAACAATGTAGAAAATGAGGAGTATCATTTAACACATGTATATAGTCTGCGAATAGAATGTAAAAAGTTTATATACGTATTTTGTATAAAGCATGCATTGCCTTTTCACTAAGTTGTTGGTTGGCAACTGTGAATTTTGTTTTAGGTGTTAATTTCAGACTGAGATAAGTGTATTCGTCTGTGATAGAGATTGTCTTTTTCCAATAAAAAAGTTAAGCGTTTACGTTTTGTACTTTGGATTTATGTTTTTGTATAGAATCATAACTTTGGTTAGTCTTAACTTTTTGGTCCAAAATCGCCACTTTTTCAAAAAGTAAAAAAGTGGCCAAATCCGTCGAAAAAGTAAAGGGTTAGCCTTATCAATAAGATAAAATGTTAACCTTTACTTTTTGGACATTTCTTGCCCTTTTATCAAAAACTGAAAAAGTGACCAATTTTGGCCAAAATATAAAGGCGTTAGTCTTATAACTTTTTGGTCAAAAATCGCCACATTATGAAAAACTAAGGGGTTAGCTTTTGCTTTTTGGCCATTTTAGCCACTTTTTCAGAGACTATAAAAAGTGGACAATTTTTGCCAAAAGTAACGGGGTTAGCCTGAACTTTTTTTTATAAAAAATCGCTACTTTTTCAAAAATTTATCTGAAAGCCTTCTATTAGATTCTGAGGGAAAAATACTAGCGTTGGTTGTAGTCACTAAGTTATATTACAAGTTTCATGACTGTTTTGTTTTCGTACTATGAAAAATGACGAAAGTTCGATCTTGCCAAAGCAAACTTTGCAGCTTCAAACTCCCAAGCCCAAAAGGCTCTAAAGCCTATTTTGTACTGTTTTATATTTTTGAACTATTGCATCGCCCTTGCTTTCACGACTTTAAAAGGAGATTAAAATTCGGACTTTCTTGATGGCTATAACGAAAACTTCATATATGGGTCCAGGACAGCATATCTAACCAGATTTTGATTAAGTAATAAAATTGAGTTGAATTATGGAAACCCTGAGAGGACGGTGACATATCGACTTTTCATCTTTGTGTTTCGTGTCTCAACTTTTCGTTTTTGTCAAAATTTTCTTCTGCAAAAATATTTTTGGAAAGCGTACACCAGTCACCATTGTTCTTTGCGACGCAAGAGCTCACAACTCATAATACAATATTTCGGAATGTGAAATTTTTGTTCCCTTGACGAATGCTCCTCGACGTACGTGTAACTGATAAAATTTTAGCAATTTCAACCTAATTTTTCATCCATATTTTGTAAAAAAGAGCTGGCGATATGTAATAATATATTTATCTTCATTCCAATTAAATGTAAGTTCATGGATAAGAGCACTGATCTGAAACCTAGAACTAAATAGAGTATCCACGTGAATTCAATGAGGCAAATAATTGAGAAGAGATTTCAAATCTTCTACAAATCGAATTTTTTGATGTTTGTATTAGTCAAATTTTACTATCACGTAACTGTCTTTTGCTATGTAGCTTGAGTGGTATACTATCTTCTTACACCATTTATAATGAGTTTTAGGACGTTTTAAACACGTACTAGATAATGAGACACGAGGCGGCCATATTTGTGTCACCTCATTAGTTATTCACTAGTAAATTTAAGAAGAAAGAGAGGCCACTGATGACTAGTTTTATCAAGACAATATATTTCCTTTCCCACCTATAACCAGAAAATTTGAGAACCTCTTCTAGCATGTCAGCAATTCCACTGACTGTAGATTTGTGGTAGTCACACCAATATGGCCGGTATCGCCTTCATTTATGTATAGTAGATGAACTATCCAGTCCTAGTTTTCAGATCATTGGATAAGGCGTATAAGAACAGGGATGGTGAAAGTGGTAGAAACCACAAGGAGCCCGCACAATCCACTTGCCTATCTGTGTATTTGTTCGATACATAACCTGAAATATGAAATAGAAGTGCATCCATCCTACCTTATATATTGTGTTGTTTTCTTTCAAAATGTATCTATTTAGGCGTGATTTAGAAAGACGTGATAGATGCCATTGGCCTAGGATTATTTCGTAGACGTACCTGTGACTATGGGGTAGAACGAAATTTCATGACATAGGATAATGCAGTTTCTTTATAGATATTATTTCTTGAACCAGAAATTTTCTTATTTTTGGCAAATGTGACTGTTTTTTAACCTATGCACAGCCGTAAATTGTCGCATAATTTACGTGTTTGAAAAGTTTTGTAAACGACTACCATACCTATCTCTTCGCATTACCATGTTCATGTTACTATCTTTTCATAATGTTAAATAACACATTAAAAATACTATACAGTGAAATTTTAATCCTGAGCTTACCGTGTTCGAATAAGGTTCCTGCATCATATGGCGGTGTGCCCCCTTTATTAAGCGCGGCGCTCACGCTCTGGTTGTGGTTCAGATGCATGTTAAGTAACCAAGCCAGTAACAAACAACTGGATATGTTGCAAATAACGTTTTCTCGTTTTTGCATATTATCATTTATGCAAACCATTAATCGGCCGACATAGATCGAACCGTACCGTGCGTACGGCTTTAAGAAGCTATTTGATATCATACCTTAATCCGGCATAAACGATCTTTGGCAATTTCAGGATTTAAGCGACTGACTATCTACATGGAGAGAAGCTTTTTGGCAAATATAAACTCTGTTATATAGGTAGAAATTTGTTAATCAATTTAAAGAAAACATTTAATAAACATAACCACAGACATGTTTTTAACTATACATTGACTTTCTAGTTATTTAATAACCTTTTCCCATGTTAAAATCTTCAGATGCTAAGTGATTACAGCAGGCGTAATAGACACAGGAGAAGCAGATTGATCCATCCAATGTACTAATTTCCTTTCTTTTCTGTAAAAATATACATATAGGCTACCTTATAATTGTAATCACCGCTATATATGCTGAATAGACAAATTTCACGATCATGCGCAGTTGTTTAATTTCAAAGTTCTATAGCAGTTCAAAGGCGATTATATAAGTACAAAATCTAATAGAAATTGGGCAAATACTGCGCGGAAGATACACTCATCGGAAGTTTTACTTCCACGGTAGAATTTAAAGTCATTTACTAAGAAATTTCCCCATTAAATTTGGAACGACATCTTTCATCTTGTGTAACCTCTGCCGCTTTCCGTGACTCGTGTCAAACCTTGCGCAAATTCCAAACATTGATATGTTCTTTTCAGCTAAAGCAGTCGTTTTATCCTTCGGTGAAAATTTAAAGATAGACAGTACTCTCGTCTAGGAAGTGGATTTTTGCATATATGCTTAATCTTCGGAGAGACCGGTCATAGTGAGGTCGGGTTAGAAAATTGCTTAGACAAAAGGATTGTGGATTGCATTCATTCGAGAAATACACAAGAAACTACGATGATATATGATGTGATAAAATACAGGTATGCAGATTATTTTAGTGTCAATAATTATATCTCGAAAAGTACCTTCATTGTACCGAACCTTCTTCATTTGTCCGAGAACATATCTTTTAAAAAACCTTAACAATAAATAACGATTTTGACATAATAACGTTCAACAATAAATTAATCGTTAAATTCCCAAACTAACGGCACCCGGAGAGTTACGTTGACTTAGTGACCCTTGAAAACAAGGTCCACATCCCCAAGAATGGCGGTAATTTTAAACGAATTTTCTATCCAAAATAAGTGACTTAGTAAAGTATAGTATACATTGGTTGATATTAACCACTTGATATCTGCATGTCTTAACTCTCCTCAAATTGCAGGAAATGGTGTTTATGTGTACCTGGTCTACTCTACCAAGAATTATCACATTCGCACAATCACTCCCAGATTACCTTAGATTAACATTTTTTAAGTACAATGTTTTGGTAAATTGTACAATGTTTTGGTAAATTGTACAATGTTTTGGTAAATTGTACAATTGTACTGTTTTGTCGGTCGTCATGATAAGTGCCATGATGACAGCGAGCAGATATCAAGGAAAACTTAATGGTAAAATAATTCAAGGAATTTTTAAGAAAACTATAGAATATCGGAGCTCGTTCTCAGGAATTATTGAATATTAATTACATTAGAGAATATTCAGTCTTACCAATTAAGGATGGTGGGCATATATTGCGAAGCGTATACTATCCACAGTGTAGGTTGAGATGAGATCCAACATTCACCTAATTTATTCACCATCGCAATCGCCATATATTTAACAAATTGATCTGTTTCCATAAGATCTTCCGCATCCGCACGATATGGCGTATCTTTCGCAAGCTATTACACATACAAAGGTAGAAAGTTACGCACGTTGGGAAACAGTGATTAATAGCTAGATACTTTTAATCTTGCTTACCCCAATTCAGCGCTTAATATAATAATAATATTAGAACATTATCTTTATAGTAAGAGATTTGCCGATTCCACAAGCTAATTAACATTTTCGTCTATTGTCACTGAATTAATGGACCTTTCGATGATGCTTTTTACTGCTCCTCAGTTTTAGCAAAACTTCTTTGTAGCCAAAAAACACGCAATCCGTCATCTAATCCGTCATATAAATTACTCTAATTATAAGCTCACTCCCAGTGTCATTCAACGGTTTGTTGGGCCAACTTCATTATTAAAATTTTAAGGTAAAAGTTCCTCGTGATTTCAGACCCTGCCTCTGGTATGCAAATGGTTTGAATAGATATGTGATAATTCTACATGCCTTTCCCGATATCTCGGAAGCAGCATTCTCCCAGATGGCTGACTTAACTGGTCCAGGACAAACTATTGAGACGTCGATTCCATTGCCATAAACTTCAGCTCCCAAACTTAAGAAATGCCCCTAAATATTAAACAAAAGGAGAACATTGTTCCATCAACAAAATTTAAATGAGAGTTAACCGTCATTTCTGAGAATACTGGCCTCCTGCGTACGCGGCCTGCAATCCTTTGATTCCACTCAATTTCGAAGACAATTTTGGAACTGAGCGCTTTAGAAATGGCTTCTTCCCAGACAGGAGTTATGATCTACTGTATATCTTAATAATTGGCATAAATATAATTCTCAACAACTTAATTTCCAAACCATTACTAGCTTTTATAAGTCATTATATGATATACCATTGCAATAAGTACTACAGTGATTATGATATCTTAAACGGCAGTCTTATTGATACCAATTCTGTGAACGTCAATGTGCCACCAACGGTAAACATGTTTTTAAGTATGTGAAATATTTGGGTAATTCTAAGAAGAAAAACAAAATATCTTCCTTGATCAACATTTTTCCCTCTCAATAATGCCGCATAATTATGATATCATAGTTTAATAGATGAATTGTATAGCAGCTAAAACAGGCACATACTAATTTGCAATCCATCAAACAACATCATACCTGGAATATTTTACGGTGAAAAAGCCGATAAAGATATATAAGTTTTTTCCTATGACGATGCATTACATTTCCTCCTATGGGAGTCGCCGAAATTGATAAGACGTAGAAACATATTTGCCGGTTACACTTTTATATAAGCGCCCTTTTAAGATGTTCCAACAATGTATATTATAGACACACAAGCAAGGTATAAAGCCTAGTTCCATATATTAACGACGTTGGGGTAATGGAATGCTGGGAGAGATCACTTCAAACCTAGAGCAATGGAATCTAGGATCTCCGCTAGTTGTGTAGACGACCTGTTGGAAAATGCAACTGTTCTAACTAAAATAATTTTTCAAAATAATTAATTTTATTATAGTTACGACACATATTTTGCGCCAAAAGACATTTCCCGAATTTGCTGGCTGGCAATGAAAACTACTGTACCTTTTATACAATGGAGTTTTCGATGTCACTGATCGGTATTTAAAAAATACATTATATTTTATGCTACAGTAAGTTTTGAGAAGCAAAACGTATGCATGCGTTCCTTAATATAACAATCCACCTTCCAACAGGTCTTCTGCACTGCGAACAGAGATTCCAGACTTCAGCGTTCTAGATTTTATCTTTCCCAGCATTCCATGGGAGGTGGGAGGAGCTGGCCTTTCTGGAAGAGCTGTGCTGACAGTTTGAGAAAGAGAATATTGCATTGGCAATCACGTCACAAGGAAAAACTTGTCTTTTCCGCCGTTTTCCCATTTAAGAAATGTGCTCCTTATTTTAAAAGAGCAATCTTTACAAAGTAAGTTGCAGCGAGGTGCAGATGCTTTACATGGTACTATCCCAAAATGTCGTTACGAGGATTAGGGCTATAGTATTAGCGTCAGGATTAGCGTTATGATTAAGGTTAGGCTTAGGATGGGAATTATCTTTGCATTTAGGTTTAGGTTGGAAATTGGTAACAAAAATACAATTTGTTGAGGTGATTAATTAGGACAGTGAATGCTATCATGGTATAGGGTTTCGTTTAATCTTTTAGCGAAAATGTGTTCGAAGTTAGTTTTCTTAACCCGTCGAATACAGTCATTTATAGATGCTTACCTGTAAAGCAAACTTTGTGGCGGCGTATATACCAGATGTAGGTGTACCTAAATTTTTATTTTTAGCAAGAAATATTTTCATTTATCACTTATTTACTGAGACCGAGGGAAAACACAAAACACGCTGTTTTCCTGAGATCTCAGTAAATAAGTATTTTATTATAAAGCAAGCGTCAAAGTTTCAATAATTCACCTGCTATTCCGTCTTTATCTCTTAATAATAGATTAATATCTTGTCAAAGTCTCAATAATTCACCTGGTATTCCGTCTTTATATCTTAATAATAGATTAATATCTTCTTCTGAAGGAACGACTTGCAAACCGACCGGCAGACGCGAGCAGCTCGCGCCTCACTTCCGGTTGTATTGTTGTAATTGTTTCGTTGTTGACCGGTTGCCGAACATGACGTTTTGTGGACCGGCACGTGATATGGTTTTGTCCAATCGGCAAACAGGAAAATTGAACTTTGACACTTGCTATATAATATTACTTGAAGGCAGTGGCAAGGCCAGCGGTCATGCATGTCATGCAGTGCATGCCTAAAACTTTCCCTAAAAAGGTTTAAAAATCAGTTCAGTAAAATTGTCTAAAATAGAATTACGCTTTATCTTTGCCTTTCTACGTTCAGCTGCTTTATGCTATATATTTTTGACATAAATCAATGGTCTTTACGCGATATTTTCGCTGAATATTCTCGTATGTTATTGATTTCGGTTTTGTTGCCTTGGCAACTAAGTAGGGCCTGCATAATTTCACTTGCATGACCGCTTGCGTAATACGAGTGGAAAACGAGTGCGTGGAATTGCTGCGTGGTTGCCCACTGCGTGTTTTGGTCATGCATTTTCAGAATTTCATGACTAGCTAATATTATTTTATATTAGGTTTCTTGTTTTCTGACTGGCTTACGATGTTTGCGCACGCGCGATGCGGTTGTTTTTGACGCTATGGTCATGCAATTTTCGATTTTCATGACTAACGGACAGCCCAACCTGATCACAGCCTCTTTGCTCGAAGCTTTCAGCCTGAATGAACATGGCTTAAAGTCATTCAGGCATTTCGAGTTCTTCTTCACTTGAAGTTAACGATATTGTTTCGGAGTTGGTGAGAAAATCCTTTTCTGCTTGGGCTACTGCAGTACTGCTGAACAGAATATTATTGTTAAGCAGCGACCAACGCCAGATCTTTCGTCAAGAAAATACTATTTGACCGGCAAGGGACATATCTTCGGTTCGGTGCAGGCTATGTAGATGGCAATACCACCGTTCGAATCAGCGTTTTACGATCTCTTAGAGAGGTAAATTGTGTTTGTCTACAACCCTATGCGGCCAATTTAGCCGCTTTTAAACACTCTAAAATTTTGTTTTGTTTACAAATTAACAATAATATAAACTTCGCTTTCCTACCTTCGGTCTACACGGTACAAACTCTTAAATATTCGTCCGGTCTTTGTGATATCTTTGAAATGAATCCATTTATATTACAATACGACATAATCTAGCACTTTTATGGCAATTCTCGTTAAAATGCTTTCTTTGTTGCGAAGCCGGTATTGTCGGCTGAGCGAAACAGTCAATTTTTTTTTTTACAAACTTAGCATTAGGCAGGTTAACCCTACAGAGCTTAGTGCTCCATTCACAGGGTTCCTAAAATGATTTAGAATAATAATAATGGATTTTCCTATTTTTGTGTCAACCTTCATTGTTGTTCTCTGAAAGATGCAAAATTCTCAACATTTTTTCCTTTATTAGGTCAAGCTATTCCTGAAAGTTGATGCCTAGATTGCTGCATATGACAATTCTGGGAGTCAATATTTCAAAATTTTCCCGGGGGAGCACGCCCCCCGACCCCCCTAGCAGGTCTCGCGCCTTCGGCGATCGTTGCATGACCACTCAGACCGGGCTGGCTTCGCCAATGCTTGAAGGTGACCTACTCTAGACATCCGAAAAAGGGCTGGGACAAGTTATAAAAATAAAATCCATTTTCATATTAAAATATCTCAATATTTCGCAAATTTTCGCGGTTTCGAAGACATATTCTCGTTTTCAGATCGATTGCACTCAACTTATCGCCTCGCGTTTTACACCTTTCTCTCTCGTTCTGCCAACTTTCCTCTCGTGCATTATCACACCATAAAAGCACGCGACTGGAGAGCGAGGGGGCTTACCGCCTTATTATTCCAAAAGAAGGCGCCCACTAGAATGTGTAATTTTTTGAGACGTTAACGTTGGCACAATACATAATTGATGGTATAGTCACATTGATAACTTCTGAATGCATGGCCAACGAACTTACCGAATTTTCCCACAACACTGCTGACAACGACAATGTGTCCCACCTTCTTCTCAATCATATGCGGGAGGACAGCATTAGTTAGGGATATTGCACCGATCACGTTTAGATCAAACAATTCTTGAACCACTTTCAGTTCTGTGTTTACAATCATTCCCCATTGAGATCTACCAGTGTTGTTCACCAGAATATCTATCTGTAAGTAAATTATTGTAGAATAATTGAAATGACTGTTCTTTTTTCATTATTCCCCTTTGATCTAACTTCCAATGCCTCTCTAAACGTGTTTTAATTTAAGACGTTCTAAACATTCATTAATTCCTGTCACCCCAGTAGCTATAGTATTCAAGAATGAAAAGAGGTCATTGCGTGATTACCAATAACCAACAACAGCAATCATCCTTCATTTTCCCATAGAATTAAAGTTAACAATTGAAGAATAATTACATTACTGTACATGAATAAAGAGGACTGGCTTCATCAGTACAAGGGAAGGAAGCCAGATATTTCAGAAATTACCACTCGAACTACTTTAGGAAAACACAGGATCGCGGTACACTCCGCACCTTAACGCCCCTGACGGTTTCAACATATATTTCTGAAAATGTCATTTTTATACAGCAAAATTGTTGTTATAGAAAATGGGCGATTCCATTTTTCTAGCTGTTTCACCATTCGTTTGATTTAGATTTTTAGGGTTATAATATATTTCAGATTTTTTGGAAAGCATTAAAAATTCGATATGAAAACAAAGCCGAACACGCCCGTTAAAACCGGCCGAGCATTAGTCTTTTAAAGCCAGTATTGATCGAAACGTTTTTTCGAGAAAATCGAATTTATAAATATTACAGCAACTTTGCGGATTTTCTTACTTCATGGCTCCACGCCATGTCCCAATTATATGCACCAGTTCCTAACCAATGAGAACACAGAAAAGGTAATTTGTTTCGACATTCCGCTCCATATAAGGGCACAGACTAATGTAAACAATCATTTTTTCTGCCGAAATAATATAATCCTTCGCCCTACTTGCGAATGCAGCGAAAATGTTTTATTTATGGTGAGTTTTCAAAAAAAATTTTTTAATTTGTTCAAAGGTTAGAAAAACTGCAGAGCTTTATAAAAACAAGAATATAATTTTGAGTGAATTTTAACGATTGAAAGGCCGAAAGATGCTCTGTACCCTTAAGGATGTACCTGGCTAAAGTGATCCAGAACAGTTTTAACTGCCTCTTCATGTGTTTCAAACTTGGTAACATCCAGTGGTAAAACAAGAAAATCCTTGTCCTTATCAACATCATCTAGTTTCTTACCAGCTATTTCTGAAATTAAACAAGAGTAGATTTCGCATTTTAAACAATATAAGGAATTACAATATTTTTACATAGGAAATGCGTATCTCATATTGTGAAATTACTACAATATCTAATAAGTGCGAATGGAACAGTTTCATACGTAAAGACAATATTTTTCATACGCAAAATGTTATATTATTTGTTGTAATATCTCGAACGCGTGGCGTCAGTGTAGCCGTAATATATATATGTTATTTACCGGTTGGGAGGTCCGGATGAGAAAAACTGTGCCCGAGGTCTTGAAAACGGCCCGAGCCCGGAGGGCGAGGGACGTTTTCAAGACCGAGGGCACAGTTTTCTCATCCGCCCCGACGCTGCCGGTAAATAACGTGTTTATTTTTTATCATAGGTAAAATTTAAGAATTTATTAAAATTGAAAATTCCAGTGTAGCGAAATAATTTGAGATCAGTGCAATTGTGAATTCAAAGCGAGGCTGACAAAACTTGAACGTTAAAAGAAAACACGAAGACGAAAACTCAAGAAAACTGGCAAGAAACTCACAAAAAACCATAGTTTCTGTAAAAATGTACACGATATTTTTAAATATGGCAGTAGAAAAGCATAAGAATGAAAGGTTTTGGCCTGGTTTTCCGGTATTCCGTATTTCTTCGACAAGGATATCTTCGTGTTTACTTGCTTTGGCCATAAAAATCTCATAAAGTGAATCATGCAGTGAATGCATGTGTTTTGACTTCGATCAACGCTTTCTACTAAAACTGGACGATGAACAAGGTATGCTGTAATTTTTTTCTGGTCATTTCACGATAAAAAAAACATATAGCCTCAACTTTGTTTGCCAAGGGCCACGGCTTTAATTTTTTTTGTTTACATATGTATACGAAAAGTACTTTAACAAATGGGCAGAAAAATCATGTTTTCACTACAGTTGGTCCATATTTTTAAGTTTTATGTATGGAGAAAAGTTTTTTCTTCTATGATATCTGTTTAAACTGTATTTTTTTAACTTTAATGTGGCCAAATACTGAAATACATGAGCAATAAAACAAATGTATTAGTTTTAATACACGAGCATTTAAAACAAATGTATTAGTTTTCTCGACGCATCGTGCTTAGTATGAAGCCTTTAGAGTTGATGCAATTCATTCTTGTACTCTAACTATCGTTAGGCTAGCTTTTTGAACTTTTTGGGTAGATTTTTTAATCTAAAAATTGTTTCACTCCTGTGTTTTGTCGCGTAATCCAGAGCGGGCCGGATGAGTTTCAGAGCGGGCCGGATGAGTTTCAGAGCGGGCCGGATGAGTTTCAGAGCGGGCCGGATGAGTTTCAGAGCGGGCCGGATGCAAAAATCCGGACCGCTCTGAAACGCTCGCTAGCCAATCAGATTGCTTTATTTTCATAGATAAAAAATAAAAGATAAAACTACCTGAAAAATACTTTAAGTAAGAAAAACTACCTGAAAAATACAATAAAAACTTCGACGTTTCGAGCGAAAGCCCTTCATCTGGAAGTTAGTAGAGTGGGTCGGGGAAAAATACGATTTAATCAGAACAAACTATAATATACAAACTACGGAAATCACATTACAAAATATATTAGAATGTAAGGAAAAGCGAAGAAAACAAGAATAGGAGAACTTATCAAAATATCTATGAAATGAGGTGAGATGTACAATATCTGCTAATAGCAGGCATATATATATATATAAACAGATAGGAGTTAAATGCAAGAGAAGCGCTCATTAATGCTGTGAGGATGAATGGTGCTTAGTCGGGAAATGAGCGAACTAGATTGCTGGGTGGAAGGTATTAACAAAGTTAAAAAAACTTCTCCAACTCTCCACGGGAACATGATGCTGTGCCGAGACAGTCATCAAGGTAATCAGGTATGGGATCAGTTTATTGCTCGAAGTTATGCTTTTCCACAAACGAACGAACAAATTGGCATTGTTAGGACCCATTTTAGTTCCCATGGCCACACCACTTACTTGTTGATAATGCTCACCGTCAAATGAAAAATTTTTGAGGGTGAGCACCAACTCATCCAAACGAATCAAAACAGCGGTAGACGGTTACTGGTCAGGGCGCTTATCTAGGAAGAATTTAAGCGCCCTCAAACCATCATGATGGGCAATAACAGTGCACGTGTACAAGAATTTGACATCCATTGTGAAAATGAATTTATGAGTGCTATGAAATTGAATGTACTGAAAGATTTGGAGAGCGTTTTTGGTGTGCTTGATATAAAATGGTAAGTCCTTAACCAAGGGTGCCATAATAAGATAAAGGTAGCTGGAGATGAGCTCCGTGGGACAACCGCAATCAGAGACAATGGGTCTACCTGGGTTGTAGGGTTTGTGGATTTTGGATAAGAAGTACATGACAGGTGTGCGAGGTGTGGTGGTTATAAGATGCTTGGCGGTTTCAGGAAGATGACCAGAGGCGTTGAGGTTCTCGATGTTGGTGCAAATGGTGGTTTGATGGGTAGACGTCAAATCCTCGTCAACTCTGTTGTAAAAAGTGGTGTCACTCAATTGTCGATGAGCTTCATTGCGCTACAACTCAGCTCTCTAAGCAACCAAGGCACCACCTTTATCAGCAGGTTTGATAACAATGCCTTTGAGAGCACTAAATTCAGCTTCAGTGGCCTTTTGGGCCTAAATTTGGGGAGTTGTTCTATGTCATGTCGACATTGTCGAATGAATAGCTCTAGAGACCCATATTGGTCTTCTGAAGGGACCAGGGAGATTTTTTAGGGTCGATAGTCTCAAAAACGTCCTTTTGATGGACGGAGGTCGTGAAAGTGTGCCTTGAGGCGTAATCGTCTGAAAAAAATCGCTATCTGCTTTAACTGAAAAAAAGTCAAGGAACCCGGCGTTGGGAACAAATATGAGACATTTCGGAAAAGAACAGATCTCTCAGCGTTGGATAGGGTTAAATTAGGGGGAATCGTTACAACTAACTTGACATCGTTAGCTGAATTAGTATGACTTGATGCCGAAACGGGTCGGGTGCCTACAAACAAAGAGTTGAATTTAGAAGTTTTTTGCCTTAAGAAACGAGTAAAGTCTATAATTCAACAAACGAATAAATTGGATAATGTCCTGTCTAAAAATAGAAGGACAGATAGAAGACAAAGTGTTTTTGACATGCGAAATACCTGAATCTAAATTATGAATTTGCGAAGTCATAGGTTCAACGGCAATGCGCATCAAACGCCGCCTGCGTTCAAAGCGTGACGCGACGAGACATAACATGGTCGATATTAGGCTAGTGGAAATATAACCTAAAGGGCGATTTAAAGCCATTAAGAATGACTTTATACCGTAAACAACGACTCAAAAAGGAAAGCTTGCTAGAGAAACGAGTCTTAGATAAAATAAGGTCGAAATATAACGTAAAGCAAGTTTAGCGATACACGGTAAATATAGTATAATATGATTGCGTATGTATGAAATGACGTGAATACTTCTGCCGGGTACAAGGGCTAGCTCGCTCTCCCGAGATAAATTTCCACCCGTGTTTACAGTAGACTGTTCAGACTGGTTGGCCGGCCATTGCAAAGTATGGAAAATACCAGCCCGGTTTAAGTGAGATCCCGGGTCAGTTGTGAAAGGATCTCGCTTAGGCTATGGATTTGGCATCGGTTAAGATGGATGTTTATCGTAATTCCGGGGCAAAAGGTCGAGCTTGAAGTCATTTTTAAAATTAGGGGGAGTGAACGAGATATTGTAATTGTATACGCATGCATGTTTCTTTCCATGTGCTCGATCAATATTTTGAAAACTTTATATACTGATGCGAAAAGATCGAAAATTTTCAGAAAATCTTAGGTAAGTATGGCTCTGTTTCTTTCTACTGACATACATCAAGGCGATGAACTATTTAGTGTTCAATCTAGAGAGAAGCAATGTGCTTTCATGAGTTTATCGGCTATTTCAACAGCCCAAAATAACCCGCTGATCGATTGGTCAAAACTACATTAAATGTCTTATTGCAAGGAGACAAAATGTACTTAAAAGCACCAGATAATGGCTTAATTATCCTAGACCCAGGTGTAGAATTTTTGTTTATAGGTCACTTACCAACAGTTGTCAGTGTTTCATGTGGTAAGAACATGTTTTCTTACGAGATCTGTGGATCTGTAATATCGCCTGTACAGGCAAAAACAGCTGCATTATCTGTGATGGCGACAAATAGTGATCTACCTGTTGTTGTAGAGTCGGCTGAGGCACTAAAAGGCATTGATTTGCCCGTTGAGGCACAGAATAACATCGACCTGCCCGTTGAGGCACAAAATAACATTGATCTGCCCATTGTGGCGGAAAATAACATTGATCCGCCTATTGTAGCGGAAAGTAACATTGATCAGCCCGTTGTGGCAGAGCCCATTGAGGCACAAAATAATATTGATCTGCCCGTTGAGGCACAAAATAACATTGACCTACCCATTGTGGTAGAACCTGTTGAGGCAGAAAATGAACACCAAATTTGGTTTATAAATTATCAAAAAGAGCTTCAAGGTCTTGTTTATAACTGATCGAGAAATTGAGTCTCACTACTATGATATCCATACAGCACTTTTGAATACTTTGTTGAATGGTAGTTATGCTATTTTAATATTAGAAGGTTGTATGATGGCCTTAATCAAATGGATGATTTATTTTTATTTGACTCACATAAACAAACCCTTGAGTTTGAGGGGGGAGGAGCCAAAAATCTAGGGAGGAGGTAAGCGACAGGGTGCGTAGCAACGCCGAGCAAGCTGCAGCAGGGGTCTGGGGGCACAGTTGCCAATGGGAGTAAGGTGGCGAAGGCCCCAGAAAATTTTGAGATTTTTGGTCTTATTTAGTTCAAAATCCTTGTTTTTAGTCTTACTTAGTTCAAAATCTTTATTTCAATCACACTACTGTCATTTATCCCAATGATCATTTAAATTTTTTGGGGGGATCAGCAAATTTCTCTAGGTGGGGTCTAGAAAAATCCGTCAATGACTGTAAGTATACATATTCCCTAATGAAATGTTTATCAATCTATTTTAATCAATTTTACTCTATCTGTATGTATGAAAATGTATGTATGAAAATGTGATTGTCAGCAAGATAAAATAGCAAGTTTTGTTCTTTAAAATTTTCTGTATCCAACTTTTTTTCCTTACACAGGTAAATTCTAGTATACTAAATATTTCTTTAGGGTTTTGGGGGACCGGTCATTAATAATGGGAGGGGGGGGGCGGTGGGTTAGAATAGAGGGGCGGTCTCAATCCCAAAAATATGTGCCAGGGGCTACTTGAAGTGTTTTGCTGAAACCATACGACAAGAAATTGACCATGTAGCATACATCAATAGATGCAAGATAGATGACTTCATACTCATAAACATACAATATACATGCACTATACATACTTCAAACTGTCCATAATTCTTGTGGATATAACATGTTGCTGTTTAGTATTACCCATATTATGGTATTTTAGACTTGGTGGTTACATTAAAGTTTAAGACAGAATAAAATAATAACAGGACTGCTTTGGGCTTGATGGGTAAAGAGAGCTAATCGCTGTTCAGCCAGACAAGTAAAATTGTCTTTGTGTATAGAGTAAAAAATAATGCAATTTTTTCCTACTTTGGGGATTCATCTGAAACATTGGGTTGCTGCAGGCAAAGAATACAGGATTTGACTGTAATATGTTTATCAAAAAATAGCTTGTGTAAAGCTTGAAATGGGGGGAGGGGTCTGAAATATTCGATATGGAATTCGCAGGCGTCTTGAAAATAAATGTCTTGCTGGGAATTTCTCAAACCACCGCCCCCCCCCCTCCCGTTATTAATGACCGGTCCCTTACTGAGCTTATTGTCAATCATTACACTGGCTGGTACCATCTGAACAGCTGGATTACACAGAAATGTATATTTACTTGATACTTGATGGTTGTTTCAAAATAATATGGATATATTACATCATCTCTTATGTGGTGCCATCGGCTATACGAATAATTATGTGTTTCCAACATGTCATGTGGGTGTGGATCCTGTGTAATGTGTTTGAAAGTCGTTTTGGAGAGAGACACCATTATGTTGGTTTGCTGTATAATCATGTATTTTGACAATTCACTGGGCAGTACAGATGAACACTCAGGTGGAACCAAATGTTGATTAAATACATATATGAAACATCTACTGATGGGAACAAAGAGTCAAAGACTGTTCTGACAGACTGCACATGGCAAATGCATTATCAATATCTTATGAACACAGACAACCAGCTAATTGCACCACAAAAAGTATTAAAAGACACTGCCTCTATGATTTCAAATTACTTATTCAAGATGCCATTGACAACTTTGAAGTAAACAATGACTACCATTAACATTTGATGTTGGTACCAAGAGTTCCATTAACAATAGCACACTCAGATATCTTGCTTAATACTGTACAGTATATACCATTTACAATAGTATAGTGTGTCCTATTGTTGTAGTCACAGTGTTGTGATCTCAACGTTTTGATAACAAAATAATTCAATACATACAGTGTATCATACATACAATTTCAATAAGTTCAATATTTAGTACTAATTATGTTCAGGAATTTTCCATGCACTTTGCAGCACTTTCCTTACGATAGTAACTCCTAGAATGTATCAATAACCTCTCAGGCACGCAAAATTTACTTCGTATAGTATACACAGAATTTTCTGCACCGTACACATAGGGTATTTTGTGACTAAGGTTTATATAGATAACTTAGTCAGCCATTACTACTCAACAACGTACTGGGACTTCAATATCCTTAACAAACTATTTCTCATGTAAGCCAATTCTTAAAAAGATTTATGTTACTACAAAAACATTTGTCCATGGTAGATGGAAAATCTCAATGCTCCATTGCATTCGCCATAAATAACATTCCAAAAAATTTCATACCAAACACACTTATTCCATTTTGGAACGATGTTTGGAACAGAATGGAACGGAGAAATACAATTGTTTGATAGACAAAGGGCCGGCGAACAACGACAACCCGGCTTCGCAACAAATATAGCGTGCTCACCAGAATTGCTGTAAAAGGGCTAGATTATGTCGTATGGCAATAAAAATGGAGTCAAACTAAAGGGATTGGAACTCCCCATCGAATGGTGGTATTTACGAGTTTGTGGTGAATAAAGCAAAGGTAGGAAAGCGAAATGAATATTTAATTATATTTAATATTGTTAATTCGTAAACAATACAAATTTCAGAGGTGTTTGAAAGGCTACATCGGCCGCATAGCGTTGTAAACAAACACAATTTACTTCTCTAAAATGATCGTAAAACGCTGAATCGAACGGTGGTATTGTCATCTACATAGCATGCACTGAGCCGAAGATATGAACCTGCAAAATTGCTGCAAATTTTAGGACGATATCGTCCTAAACATTAGTACCCAACGATAAAGACCTGATCGCCAATTTCACATGACGAATGATATTTTGCCAAACAATTCCGATTAGCGAATATTGACACTGAAAATGCACCGGTACTACCATGCATTGATATTGATGTTGATATTGATGTTGAATTGCATTTTTACTCTCAAGTCCCAGTGTCGGCCGTCGGGGAACATCTTTGGCGTAATTATATTTTACTCACCAGCGCATCTTGCTTCCACCCGTTCTAGTTCCTGCTTTCTTCTTGCAGAAAGAACCAACTTACAGCCAGCACTTGCTAGTTCATAAGCCAAATATTCACCTATACCGCTAGAAGCTCCAGTGATCCACACAACTTCACCCCGTAATTCTTGGACTTTCTTACCAAATAATTGGTAGAATTTCAATGTCAAATCTACTTCAACGCTCTTGTAAAGTAGCACGAACAATATTAAGGCGATTATAGCGGCAATTACCAAAAAATACATTGCAGAAAATCACGCTTGACAAAAAAGCGACATTAATATTAAAGTGTGACACTTGCGTAATATCTTTTGGCCTTTTGAACATTTGTGGTTGTTCAGAGTAATGCGAAACCTAATAGGGTTGAAAGGGGTTTACAAAGTTGCTATGGTTACACTGTCTTCAAGCTGGGTTTCCAGCTTGGCGCAAATTCGCGATTTTGGCTTCTTTTGATTTTATTTGGCTACTAAAAATTTCGTTTGGCTTCTCTCTATTTTTGGCTTCTTTATGGCTTCTTTATCAAAATATGCAACTCTTCGAAAAATATTCACGCATCCACCACCAAAAGTTAGTTATCTGGACAAATTTAGGGTAGCACGGGTGGCGGAAGCGGTTAGCGCGCTGCCTCTTACCACTGAGTTGAGCCTGTTTCACAACAGGTCGAGGTCACTGTTGGTACTCGCATGAGATCGGCAGTGTGCTCAAATAACTCATGTAAGTTGAGATTCTCTCCTGTGCTTCGAGAGTTTTCCCCGGGTACTCCGGTTTCCTCCCTCTAATACTAACCCTTAGGAACTAACCCTTAGGAACTAACAATGGGGCCACAGTAATTGGCTGACGCTGTTGTGGACTCCTGCCATTGAGGCGAAGTTTAATAATAAAAAAAATCACTCGAATAACTTGTAGTGACACTTCGCACAAAGGTAACTTGAGATAATTAATGCCGCCGCTAATCTCATTACGTGTAAATTTCCTCTTGACAGCGATACCAGACACCAGTGACACGCCTTAATTACTTCATACTAATCTTAATTGCTTTTCCGCCTCACATTTCCTGGTGAATGATAACATTTCATGGTTCGGTAAAAATTATATACAGTCGGTTGCCTGCCTCGTACCCAGGCGTCTCCAGAGCATTATTTACAAATTAGCTATGATGGTTTTTTTACATGAAGTATTCCACTGGCGAGCGAAGCGCGCGGGGAAATTGGGAAGAGTGCAGTTGAAACGGGAGACGCCTGTCAGTTCTTGGTCGATTTCTGGCAACAAAGTACGATTTCTTGCAAGTTGTGATATTTCGCTGTCGTTTTCGTTATTTTTCTACTTGTCTTTGTTGTATTGGTCAAAATATATAGTAGTTAGTTATCTGAGCGTTCACTTGTCCTGTTGCACTTGGTATACAACCTTTCACACATGCCCTAAAGTCAGGAGATACCAACATGTCAACACTTGAAGAAGACTTGCAGGGATTAGATTTGCAAGGTATGACAAATAGACTCTAAAAATGCATTGTAGTGATAAATATTTCAATATTTACGGCTGTGGGTGTATATTTACAGCGTTTATTCATTTTAGATGAACCACAGGTGAAGCAAGACCTGTCTTGCCTGTAACTTTCAACGTCCAATATCGCCTGATCCTTCGCCAAATCTAAGCGAGAAGCATGACTTAACGCCAAAATCAAAGACTATGGGCTTACCACGAAACAAACGTGTTCATGTTGGAGGTAAAACTTGTTGTATTGTATATTTCTTTGTTCAGAGAGATCACAAATGGGCAAATTGTGAGGGTATCAATATTTAGCCATTTAATAGTATGTCAGTATATTAAATTATGCATAGGTTCAAACCATATGCTCAAATTTATCGGAATACCGAAATTCAGGATAAATCCTACTAATGCAATCATACTTTTCTTTAACATGTATTATAAATTAGTAAAAGTGCAATTTCAGAGGGTAATATGCCCAATTGCTTATGGATTGATATGAGCTGATATAGGCCGTAGGATGAGCATCCAAAAGATGCTTAGAAAAGGGATTCCGTTGCACCCCTCGTGGAACTACATAATTTTCACATGAATCAATAGATAAAAACTTACTTTATCAGAATCCGTTGCTCCCCAAGCGAAACAGGTGCACAATTGGGAAAAAAATCCCTCCAAAGTTTGCTGTTTTCGCGCTTCGAAATATTCGAAGCGCCATTGTTTTGGTATCAAATACGCATGCGCAGTCAGCAAAACTCGAACTGCGCACGCGCACAAACACGCACATGCTTCGAAGTGGAAACACGCTTAGTTATGCAAAACAATCATGGCTGAAGATATTTATAAAACTCGAATATCCTCATGTTTTATGCATTTTTATGGCGTTACGGAGCAACTTTGCAAAGTTACACGCCAAAGGCTTCAGAGATTTCTTGAGTGTAGGTCTAAATAGGCCAAACTTAAATGTCAACAAGCTGAAAATATAGCTAAGAAATCGTACGAGAACATCGATGACGGATCTGTCAATAATGTCAATTCATAGAATGGTACAATCATGAAATGCTCGAAGAGATTTTGTGATGAAGAGAAGATCCGTAGACAACAGAGGAAAGAAGAAAAAGGTGAAGGAACTAGTTCTAAAACTGTAACTTCTACCGAAGAACCACATGTGGAAGTGGAGCCAAATAGCCAATAGAACCAAGGCGAAAAATTACACGTCGATCAGTCGTAGAACCTAATAAGACCCTGCCTAAAAGAAACGAGCATGTACTCCCAGAGATATGTATTATTTGTGGAAGAGACTCCTCTTGGTTCTCACTAGACAAGGTATGGTCATTTTGACAGGTATACTATATACTAGCGCAATGTGCACAACATTCTCGGGTAAAGTAGTTTCTAATGCTACAAACATCCAACCTTGTTATTAGCAGATATATAGTTTAATAATTTTGTTTTACACCAGGTAACTAAGAGAAGAAGAACCCCACTCATGTTGGCAGAAACAATTGATGCTGGTCTTCTACGTACAGCTGCCGAGAGAAAGAATGATGAACAGATACTTGTGCAAATCCAGGGGAAAGACTGTGTGCGCTATCACAAAGTTTGCTACTGCAATTATACAAAATTTCTCACCAGAGAGACGAAGAAGCAATCGGAGACTGAAAGATCTACATCAGTGTACGAGAAGTCGTATGATGTCTTCTGTAATGCATCAGTCAAATCCAAGCGTGCCCATCCCCCCCCCCCGGGCCACCATGGGGCATTTGACACTTTGGCTCCTCCCTGGGGTGGGGGATTTGAAAGCTAATGTTAGCCCGGGGGTAGGGCATTAGAAAATTTTCTATTTTGAACCTAATAAAACCATTTGGCCAAATAGAAAGACTTCCGCTTTGTGGTGCCAGTGTAGGTAAGTTTCGGACTGGGGCCCTTCATCTGGAAGCGTAGGCCCTTTGTCTGGAGCGGACGAAGGGTCTCCCGCTCGAAACGTCGTAGTTCTCATTGCTCAAAGCTTAGACTTAATTTGGCTGCAATGTTCCACATTATGTTGCTCCTAACGAAGCATGGTTTGTTCATACGGACACAATGCCAACTTGATATAGCTTTTTAACATACATTTCATGTGTAAAAAAATATTAATATTTGCTATGTAGTTGTTTTGTCTTGTACCAACATTAACATGCGTATATTTTGTAATAATATCTGCTTTCAAAAGTGGAATAAGGTTCCCCGGGGTGGGGAATTTGCCACTGACTTGTGGCCCCACCATGGGGCATTTTCACGTGTTTGTGACCCCACCGGGGGGGCATTAGCACCATTTTTTACAAAATTTGTCAAATTCCCGGGGAGGGGGATGGGCACGCTTGGATTTGACTGATGCATAAGAAAGTAATCGAGACGGAGGCCATCGGAGATAAGCAAATAAAGTATATGAAAGATTTGCTGGAGAAATTTGTTATCATTGCTAAGGACACTGAGAATGTGGATGCATCTAAATATACAGCTTTTAAGCTCAAGCAACGACTTATGAAAAGTTATCCCCAACACAAGTTCTGTGTACCGAAAATGAGAAATGTTAGTGAGATTGTATAATTATGTGGAAAATTTGGATTCTTCTGAATTGGTTGAGGAACATATGTCAAATAAGTCTGAAAACAACAATGAAGAGAGCTGTACCATTGATGATGATGATCTGAATTCCAACACAGAAACTGAGGGAAATTCTAAATCGGTCCTTGCTATTCTAGATAGTGGCTAAATACCAACTTATGTCACAATATAATATATGTAATATTTCAAATACGAGAAGTAGAACTTTACCAGACAAAAGCCAGGACAGCTTATTGTAGAATACATGCAATCTCGTTTTGAGCATAGGCCCTTGGCCAGGATCCAATAAGTGGGATTTTATTGCACTGATGAAAATCTGGGCTCAAGGATGAAAACATTTCTTTAAATTATAGATAGTTATGATGAAATTATGGATTTTATATTTCCTCCCAATTGATCTTTTTTATTATGAATTTCGAGTTGGTGCCTGGGACATGTTTCTTTCAATTAGAGGTTTTCCTAGGAGTTTATATAAATATCCCTTAAAGCCGGGACCAACTGGGAAACATTGTTGCACAAAGATATTTGTCATATTATTTGTCTTACCAATGTTTCGGTTTGTCATATTGTCCTACCAGCGTCGGCAAACGGAGAAAGGGTGTTTCATCAAATGTTTCTGAATTTGGTAGGAAATATTTTTGCCTTCCGGGAAGCAAATTTTGTTTCTGCAATAGAAGCCAAATGTTTCCAGATGTGGGAGACAGGGAAACATTTGAGCAAGCATTGAAAATCACAAATATTTCCGGGACAATGTTTCTTAGGTTTGGCCAAGACTTTAGTTTAGTGAAATATTTAATTTGTTCCTTGATCGTGTGAATTGTATGTATATTTATATATTCTCCGTCCTATTTGATACAGGTGGGTTTTTTACCTCCCACAAATTTGTATTGAATTAGGATGTTGATAAGTAGAATTAAACGTTAAAATGGTATTTTGAAACAACAGCCAATGAATTGAAGTGATTTAGCAAATGGGCAAGCAAAATGTACAATGTGTTTTAAACAATATTTAATGTGTGTGTTTTATTCGTCAATATTACAAGGTTTGATCTCTATTCCGTGATTTTATTTTGTTGTTTTTACGGGGGAAATCGGGGAAACCCACAGGAAAATCCATTTTCTGTCTGCGCGTGCGCAGTGCGAGTTTGGCTGACAAGCGCATGCGTATTTGCTACCAAAACAATGGCGGTTCGAATATTTCGAAGTGCGAAAATAGCAAACTTTGGAGGGATTTTTTTCCCAATTGTGCACCTGTTTCGCTTGGGGAGCAACGGATTCTGATAAAGTAAGTTTTTATCTATTGATTCATGTGAAAATTACGTAGTTCCACGAGGGGTGCAACGGAATTGCATCTTTTGGATGCTCATCCTACGGCCTAATATAAGCACTTAGTCAGAATATAAGATCTACAAGATAATTTGTTGAAATGGTGGTAGTAGCCTTCTTGTGTAAAATATACTTGTATATTAACAAGGTTTTTGATCATGTTTTGGTATAGTTCCCGCCTGCAAAAGACTTGCGCCTGGAGCTTTTCCTTCCCTAAATTTACCAGAGAAAAGGATACCCTCCACCCAGGGGCGCACATTCCAAAAAAGTTTGGGGGAGTGTCCCTAGTTCAGGGACCGACTTTTAATCTTTGTTTGACGGCATCAAAACATGTAATACGAGTTAATGTAAAAATATGTATAGTGCCAGAAATGTAGAAGGATTGTTAAAAAATAGGAGGCCGCACCCACGAGGCGCCACCATGGTTGGCGCCGACGGGAAAAATTTTGAAAAACATGAGTCTGCCGATAGTCGGAAATGGCATTTTCAGAGTCTTCTCTACCTCTTTAATTAATATATATAAGATTTTCAAACACTCTAGTTTCGAATTCAAATATTTCGCTGCAATTTTCTTTAAATGCAGTTATTTGAAGAAAACGCCCCCAAAACGTTACCTTCAAGATCATAAAGACCCAATTAGAAACTGCATTTTTACCGCAGACTTGACTTAAATTTACTCAAGAATACTGCATGACGTGAAATTAGAACGCACAAAGCGGCAGAGCAAAAGTTAGGAGGTTTTGCGCAGTCGTGTATGGCTATGTCATCTTACATTTGAGCATATTGCTTGAAGAGGAAAATATATCTCTGGGTTTTGCAATGTTGATTTCTTTTATTGACAATTTTTGTATCGTTTATTATACGTTTTTAGACAGGATGTTTCGGACCAACTCGGACCGAATTAAGTAGTGTAATTTCACAATTTGGGACCGACCTTTTTGGAAAATTCACAAATAATGGGGGGTGTCATACCCCCCTTAATGTGCGCCCCTGCCTCCACCTCCACAACTGCACCAGAAGTGAACTTGTTCGACCCAAGCCCAAACCAAAACAATACTATTCAAGCTTCGAAGATTTTAAAAAGAAGGTTGAGAAATTTGTGGTTGCAGGACTTGGAATTATTAACCTCAAATGTGACTGAAAAAAGCCCCCTCCTGGCTTAATAGAAGATTTATGGTTATTTATTCTGTGCAAGACAGAATATCTGTAAAGATGGACTATACAGATCAAGCAAGCATTGGATAAACTATAAGACTAGAACATTATATCAAGAAACACAGTATATTTATATTTGTTGGGGATTGTATTGTTGAAATCATTTTAAATTGATTTCATAATTTTTTAATTGAACAAAAGTTGGCTCCTTCAAGAAAGAGAACAAATAATATGCAGAAATTAGTATTTACATTGTGGGTATAGGCTCAGATTGAAGCTGTTGGGGTTCTCCGTGCATGCTATGGTGCATGCGAGAGTCCCAACATATGGAATCCGAGCTTACATTGAACAATAGTGTAAGGCCTGCTCTGGGATCTTAACTCGCCTTAAATCGCCTTAAATCGCGGATAAAAATTGGCAACAATTCTCTTAAATCGCTTAAACTCGCACTAAATCGCCTAAACTCGCCAACCAAATTAAAATGCTGAAAATAGTAAATACTATATACAGTGTAAACACCCTTTCCCCAGGAGAGGGGGGTTCTGGTTGTTTATTTCAGATAAGATTATGAGGGCGCTTATCCGAGGGGGCTTGCTGGAGAGAGGGGGCTTAGCCGAAACAAGGGAAGTTACATGCTTATTGATAAAAGCCGAAACACAGTAATGCACTAGTAATTGGAAAGCCACGCACCCCCCTACCCAGGGAACAGTGGACATTGGATAAAGGTTGTGTCCTAAATCATTCTAATCCCCAACCTATACATGGCCTTCTTACTAGTCTAAACATGACTAAAAATAACCGGGCACCAAAAATGAAGGCTACCATAATAATTGCTTTTAAAATTCAACAAACTATTCTAAAATTTCCCCAATTTTGATCATTGGAGGCCAAACATGCAATCCAGAGTTTGTCAAAACTTTGCCAAAGTAGGTAAATATTTTGCATTTTGTCTGTTAGCTGTATCTTGCAATTTACACAAAGTCAAATAATACATTATCCTGTAAAAGCTATTTTTAGTAAAACAATGTCTATAGAGTATAGGGTAAATGTCGATGAACAAGGCTTAATAATACACCTCGAACAGACGAATTCCCACTGATTCCCAGCCTATAATCCCTGGCCATCATGACACATATCTAACGTACGCTGTCTAATGCCCTGAGTACCCAGGCATAACAGATAGGCTAATCTGCAAATAAATCCCCGCTATTTCGGCATGTCCCGGATAGGGGTGCGAGGCTTTCCATGACTGGTGCATAAGTTACATACTATCAAGCTTATAGGTATATAATATGACATAGAAACCCTTATATTCAAACAGAAAAAAGTCAGGATGGCAAGAATCAGGTTTTTTTCAACATTTTATCTATTTCGATAAGTAGGCCTATAATTAATATGCCAATATTGTGATATGAACTTCCAGAACAAATCATAAATTGTTTCGTTTTCCTTTATTGAAAATAGTGCGGGGCCTATAAATTACAGGTAGAGGGCTTATCAACTTTCGAAATTTTAAGTGACGGTAAACTGATACTTTTAATAATTCCGACGGCCTTATATACAAGTGCTGAATTGCAGTGCCTGTAGTGCACAACATTTAATATTTTATATCAACAGTGTTAAAACTTACATAAATTAATAAACCACAGCATGATCCTGGTCAACTTTTACAGTCAGCATTGTCCGGTTCATATCGTCTTATATAAAGATCCATGATCGTTTTAATAACCGAGGTTTAACATTTTTAGCGTACGATCTTGGGTCGATAACAAAACCTGGCATTTTCATTAATTCAGTTAAATACTTCATGTTAGCCACTGCGGGGAGGGAGCCTTCTCTCAGGCTATCCAGCGGAAATTTATTATTCAAGTCTGGGAAACTTTATATAAACTAAATTTTAACATTAGTGAATTTTTATAAATACTGCACTTTATATATTGAGGGGAATTAAAATAAATACCAATCAATGTTGAGTTTTACTTATTAAATGAACACATGGAAATGAAATACTATATTTGCAACATAAAGTGGTGGAAAGAGATTAAGAGATCTGGTCAAAATGTCAGGAATGGTATCACCAGTTCCTTGATAACAACATGGACGTAGAATCCGTAGCTAATAAAGTGAACGACTTCTTTGTAAGTCTTACAGATCACTTCACCCCTCTGAACCAACCAACTCCACCTATGGAAATCCCAGAATAATTCTTGGTTACGGAAAGTGAGGTGTTTAAAGCATTAGCATCGCTGCAAATTAGTAAGGCGATTGGACCTGATTATATCCCGAATAGAATCCTGAAAGAGTTTGCTCCTGAATTGGCCCCAGTCATTCGTAATATTTACAACCAGTCAATGAAAGAAGCGAATGTCCCATCTCCACTTAAGTCATCTATTGTAATTCCAGTTTCAAAGATATCACCTCCTCAAACAATTGAAAATGATATCCGCCCAATTTTCGCTAATGGAGAAGCCTGCATTTTTGGAATTCTTACTTTTTCCATAATGCTTGGATTACATAGCCAGCCACATAAGCAAGGGGTCCAAGCTTGTCAGGTGTGATGGATAATTCACTCTAAACAAAAAAAATGAAAATGTTAAAATGATTTTTTGCTTTAACCCACATGCACCTAACACTCTCATTGGTAAGTAAAATCATCTGGCATTAGACAGAATAAAAAATACCAATTTTAGTGCTATCAGGATTAACCCATTATCTGGTGGTAAAGTAGGGCGCATACTAAAGTAGGGTGCATCTATTTATTTATATTAAAGTAGGGTGCATCTGCGTATTTGCAATTCAAATTACTTTAAAATGAAAAATTCATATACCTGGGTAGATCGTATATGAAATAAATCGCCAAGACACATAACTCGCCATGTAATTTCCTCATAATTTTTCGTGCATTTTGCATGTCATCAACATTAATTTTTTTGTTGTGAATCACTCGCCAGTGATGTTCAATTCCACTCTCCTCAAAAAACGTACGAGGGCATGGTAATTTTTGTTTAAAAGCCACTTGAACAGGTCTTTGTAATGGATTTGTAGAAATTTCTACTTCCTCGATCATTTTGTCCGCCATGTCAGTATACAAGAACTGCCAGGCGCTCCCCCGCGTGAAGTCTTCCCAATTTCCCCTTCGCGTGTCGCCTCCGTTGCAATACTTCATGTATTCCTCTTATATAGCCTGACTTCAGTTCATGTATTCCTCTTATGTAACCTGCCGCAAACTGAGAGCGCCTGGGTACGAGGCAGGTCGGTTGCAACTAAGCGTACACGCGAGATGACAAACATGTTTTCATTAGATGCAAAGTTAAAATAATTCGTTGCAAACATAAATAGTTTCGCGCGCAAACATAAAAGTTTGAAAAGAAATGTAGGTATAAGTTTCAAAAACATGATGTATTAGTAATAAACCGATTATGAGTTTGAATTCTGAGTCACTATGTCAGGTAAAATGATAACGGATTGTATTTATGGTATATTTCGCATAATTACTACTTCGACCCCAGGTCCCATTCTAAATTTCGATTTTGGCTTCTTTTGGCTTAGTTTGGCTGCTTTTTATCTTGCGTTTGGCCCTTTTTGGCCCAGGCCACATGGCCTCATTACTCTTGACTCATTACTCTTTAAGGAACCTAACGCTCTTGTCTTACTTACTGGTGACTTTAATCCCTCGTCAACAGGTTTTAAAATGAAATATATCACACAGGTGAACCATCTTAAACAACTCATATCTTTTAAAACCAGAGATTCTGCCGTATTGGATTGGCTGTTAACAAATAGACCTAAGCTGTTTGAAGTATCTAGATTGCCAAAGGTTGGTTCGTCTGACCACTATACGACCTTAGCACCTAGACAGACTATTACTAAAATTGCAATCCGAGATATGCGGAACTCTGCGTGGTGTGCCTTTGGACGATGGATAATCGAAAAAAACTGGTCATCGGTATTAAGTGTAAGTTCCAGTAAAGGTAAATTTGACCTCTTCATCTCAGAGCTTGATCAAGCCGTTGATACGTTTCTCCCACAGAAGATGATTAAAAAGCATCAAACAGATCAACCGTGAATTACTACTAAGATTAAACTGTGGATTTCTAGACGCCAATCCGTATCCAAACAACAAGGAAAAAATTCTGAAGCTTTTAGTTTTTGGAGGAATAAGGTTCAACGTGCGATCCAGTCAGCAAAATCCAATTACTTTCATAGTAAGGTAGCAGATGTTGATATAATTAATCCTGTAAAGTGGTGGGAAGAGATTAAGAGATCTGGTCAAAATGTCCGACAGGAATGGTATCACCAGTTCCTTGATAACAACATGGACGTAGAATCCGTAGCTAATAAAGTGAACGACTTCTTTGTAAGTCTTACAGATCACTTCACCCCTCTGAACCAACCAACTCCACCTATGGAAATCCCAGAATAATTCTTGGTTACGGAAAGTGAGGTGTTTAAAGCATTAGCATCGCTGCAAATTAGTAAGGCGATTGGACCTGATTATATCCCGAATAGAATCCTGAAAGAGTTTGCTCCTGAATTGGCCCCAGTCATTCGTAATATTTACAACCAGTCAATGAAAGAAGCGAATGTCCCATCTCCACTTAAGTCATCTATTGTAATTCCAGTTTCAAAGATATCACCTCCTCAAACAATTGAAAATGATATCCGCCCAATATCGCTCACTTCTTCAATGGCGAAAGTTATGGAAGGCTTTACTTGCAATAGATTATTAGAGGACTTGGAAGGTAAAATCGACCCACGCCAATATGCACGCAAAGGGCACTCAACAACAGATGCCCTCCTCTACATGATGCAAACAATTCATGAGGCATTGGACAGGGGAGAAGCTGGTGCTCGTACCTTCTTCTCAAAAGATTTTGACCTAATTGATCATTCCATTTTAATACAAGAACTGGATAAGCTGCAGGTTCACCCGGCTTTGCTGTCTTGGATCACAGCGTTTTTATTCAATTGTAGGCAGGCTGTTAGAATTGGAAGTGTCCTTTCGCAATGGCAAACTCTGAAGGGAGGAATACCCCCAGGGACTAAACTCGGCGTAGTACTTTTTATGGTCATGACAAATAGCTTACTGGCTAATTGGCGTCTTCGAATTCGTACAAAATTTGTGGATGATACTTCAGCCCTCGACATTATTCCTAGAAACTCTATCAGCCCCCTAAATTTTGCAGTCTCTGATATACATGAATTTGCTAATGAGCATAACATGAAGCTCAATCCCAAGAAGTGTAAGGAAATGCTTGTAAACTTCCCACATAACCCCAATTTCTTACTCCGACCAATCCAAATTGGTAACAATATTATTGAACGCGTGGCGACGTATAAATCTTTGGGTGTCATTTTGAGTAGCGACCTAAAATGGAATCCTCATATTGAATACATTGTTAAGAAGGCCAACAAAAAACGATACCCTTTAAGAGTCCTGCGAAGAGCTGGAGTCGACCAAAAGAGTTTACTGAAAGTGTATCTGTGCAAAGTAAGACCGGTACTTGAGAACGCCGTCCTATTTGGCAAAACATTCCGGATTATCTATCGAAGGAAATTGAGTAGGTGCAAAAACGAGCACTAAAGATAATTTTCTCGGAGAGTGAATCATATGCTGAGTCCCGAAATTTTGCACAACTACCAACTTTAAGCACAAAAAGAGTCCAGATATGTCAGAAATACATGACCAGAATGAGGCGTAAATGATCCATGGCCAGAATGATCCCTGTTGTTCCTGACCATAATATTAATTTGAGACAGAACACTGATCGATCTTATCTATTTAATAATGTTACTGATTGTAGAACAATTAAAGCTCAATCCTTCTTTACATTTAAGTACTCTTAATAATTATGTTAAGATTCTTAATATGTATGATAAATTGTAAATAATTATGCATGCACTATTTACTATTTTGGTAAATGCCTAATGATTTAACTCTTGTAAATAGCCTAGATTCTAAAGCATATTCATGTACTATTTTATAACTTATTTCTATCCATTGTAAAGTAATCGCTAATTCAGTTTTTTTTGTAACTGCAAGAGAGTTATAATAAACTATTATTATTACTATTATTATACATTACTCCAACGATTTTGCTAAAATATCGCCAGAAAATATTCTTGAATGCAGGCTTTTGTTGTGCATGTTACATTACCCATATAACTTCGCTATCTGTTATATTTCCGCTACTGGAAACATAAGATGAGATTTAATCAGTACTCCATCAAATTTAATGTAAAACAATTTCATTTCATTTTTGCTTTACTATATAAGAAACGGTTTGGTCGAGTAATGTCATTTTCTTCCGAAATACACGATTGATTTTCTTCAGAAAAATATTACTGGGCATCTAAACCACGAAAATTAATATCTTAGCATTTTTGTCAAACAAAATGCATTTGGAAGCTCTGAGTTTCTGTAGTGTAGCTGGTGGTTATCACGTGCGCCTAACACGCGCAAGGTCCCCAGTTCGATCCTGGGCAGAAACTTATGCGCTATTTCGTTTTGACATTCTGAACATTAATCTAGGCTTATAACTAGATAGCGTGAATGCTAGTATTATCTGAGCAAAATTTTGATTCAATAAGCTTGGATTTGGGTGAGAAATACTACACCTTAACTTGCAAGCCTTTAAAATATATCTACGCAGCAGTGATCTGACGAGAATGCATGTTACAAATAGTTAATCCACAATCGTCAGTAATATCAATTCTTACATCAACTGAACAGGCAAAAAACAATTATTAGAATACTCCCACCAAAATTTCTGTCAGGAGTGGGATTCGAACCCACGCCCATATTCATGGACCAGAACGCCCAGAAATCTCACAAGAATGGAACAAGTTTTCGCACTTGAGTCTGGCGCCTTAGACCGCTCGGCCATCCTGACTGTTCGCAAGAGGCCTCAACCAAACACGTATGCTATTTCTGCGATCAATACAAGTCTTTTTCCTTTAAGCTGAGGCAAGTTGGTCACATTCACGATTGAAAGCATTGGACAAATGAAATGAAATCGATAGTACTCTTTGAATTTCGATTTAGCATGGATCTTAGATACGGACCTAAAGGAAAATTATGTACTGAATGACGTGAATTCGGATGCAAGGTTTTCACCTGACCAGCATAAACTTTTCATAACATTAAGTGTACGAGTTCCTGTAGTGTAGTGGTTATCAAGTGCGCTTTACACGCGCAAGGTCCCCAGTTCAATCCTGGGCAGAAACATGCATCGTGTAATTTTTTACACATCTTCAAATAATTAGAATTAAAATATATTGGCCAATATAAAAGTTCTCTTGTTAACCAAGTTTCTGTAATCTAGTATTCATCACGTGCCCTTCACACGCGCAAAGTCTCCAGTTCGATCCTCAAAAGAAATATAGCTATTTAATGTAAAATGTTGACAGTTTTTGCAAATAGGTTTGTTTAAAGCTAATATGCAAACATTTTGCTAAAAAATCGCCAGAAAATACTCTTGAATGCACGCTTTTTGTTATGCATGTTACATTATCGATATAATTTCGCTATCTGTTATATTTACGCTACTGCAAACATACTGTAAGATGAGATTTAATCAGTACTCCATCAAATTTAATGTAAAACAATTTAATTTCATTTTTGCTTTACTAAGAAATGGTTTGGTAGAGTAATGTCATTTTCGATTGATAGGTCAACTTGATTTTCTTCAGAATAATATTACTGCGCACATAGACCACAAAAATTCATATCTTAGCATTTTTGTCACACATAATCCATTTGGTAACACAGGTTTCTGTAGTGTAGTGGTTATCACGTTCGCCTAACACGCGCAAGGTCCCCAGTTCGATCCTGGGCAGAAACTTATGCGCGCAATTTCCTTTTGACATTATGAAGATTAATAGAGGCTTATAACTGGATAGCGTCAATGCTAGTATTATCTCCATTCTTACATCAACTGAACAGACAAAAAAAATTATTATAGAATACTCCCCCAAAATTTCTGTCAGGAGTGGGATTCGAACCCACGCCCATATTCATGGACCAGAACGCCCCGGAATCCCACAAGAATGGAACAAGTTTTCGCACTTGAGTCTGGCGCCTTAGACCGCTCGGCCATCCTGACTGTTCGCAAGAGGCCTCAACCAAACACGTATGCTATTTCTGCGATCAATACAATTCTTTTTCCTTTAAACTGAGGCAAGTTGGTCCCATTCACGATTGAAACTATCGGAAAAATGAAATAAAATCGATAGTACTCTTTGAATTTCGATTTAGCGTTGATCTTAGATAGGGACCTAAAGGACAATTATGTACTGAATGACGTGAGTTCGGATGTAAGCTTTCCACCTGAGCTACATAACCTTTTCATAACACTAAGGCTGTTTGGGGTACGAGTTCCTGTAGTGTAGTGGTTATCACGTGCGCTTTACACGCGCAAGGTCCTCAGTTCAATCCTGGGCAGAAATATGCATCGTATAAATTTTTACACCTTTTCAAATAATTAGAATTAAAATATGTTGGCCAATATAAAAGTTCTCTTGTTAACCAAGTTTCTGTAATCTAGTATTCATCACGTGCCCTTCACACGCGCAAAGTCTCCAGTTCGATCCTCAAAAGAAATATAGCTATATAATGTAAAATGTTGACAGTTTTTGCAAATAGGTTTGTTTAAAGGTAATATGCATATGAACAATATTTTCCCAATTGACAGCGTTTATAAATTTTACCATATTTCTTGATGTTGCAAACATAACAAGTTGACGTAATAATAATAGTCAAGATTAGTTATATTTACCACATTACTCCAAAGATTTTGCTAAAAAATCGCCAGAAAATATTCTTGAATGCACGCTTTTTGTTATGCATATTACATTACCCATATAATTTCGCTATCTGTTATATTTACGCTACTGCAAACATACTGTAAGATGAGATTTAATCAGTACTCCATCAAATTTAATGTAAAACAATTTAATTTCATTTTTGCTTTACGAAGAAACGGTTTGGTAGAGTAATGTCATTTTCGATTGATCGGTCAACTTGATTTTCTTCAGAATAATATTACTGTGCACATCAACTACAAAAATTCATATCTTATCATTTTTGGACAATATAATGCATTTGGTAACACAGGTTTCTGTAGTGTAGTGGTTATCACGTTCGCCTAACGTAACACGCGCAAGGTCCCCAGTTCGATCCTGGGCAGAAATTTAAGCGCGCAATTTCCTTTTTACATTATGAAGATTAATAGAGGCTTATAACTGGATAGCGCCAATGCTAGTATTATCTCCATTCTTACATCAACTGAACAGACATAAAATATTATTAAAATACTCCCCCAAAATTTCTGTCAGGAGTGGGATTCGAACCCACGCCCATATTCATGGACCAGAACGGCCCGGAATCCCACAAGAATGGAACAAGTTTTCGCACTTGAGTCTGGCGTCTTAGACCGCTCGGCCATCCTGACTGTTCGCAAGAGGCCTCAACCAAACACGTATGCTATTTCTGCGATCAATACAAGTCTTTTTCCTTTAAACTGAGGCAAGTTGGTCCCATTCACGATTGAAACTATTGGAAAAATGAAATAAAATCGATAGTACTCTTTGAATTTCGATTTACCGTTGATCTTAGATAGGGACCTAAAGGACAATTATGTACTGAATGACGTGAGTTCGGATGTAAGCTTTCCACCTGAGCTACATAACCTTTTCATAACACTAAGGCTGTTTGAGGTACGAGTTCCTGTAGTGTAGTGGTTATCACGTGCGCTTTACACGCGCAAGGTCCTCAGTTCAATCCTGGGCAGAAATATGCATCGTATAAATTTTTACACCTCTTCAAATAATTAGAATTAAAATATGTTGGCCAATATAAAAGTTCTCTTGTTAACCAAGTTTCTGTAATCTAGTATTCATCATGCACGTGCCCTTCACACGCGCAAAGTCTCCAGTTCGATCCTCAAAAGAAATATAGCTATATAATGTAAAATGTTGACAGTTTTTGCAAATAGGTTTGTTTAAAGGTAATATGCATATGAACAATATTTTCCCAATTGACAGCGTTTATAAATTTTACCATATTTCTTGATGTTGCAAACATAACAAGTTGACGTAATAATAATAGTCAAGATTAGTTATATTTACCACATTACTCCAAAGATTTTGCTAAAAAATCGCCAGAAAATATTCTTGAATGCACGCTTTTTGTTATGCATATTACATTACCCATATAATTTCGCTATCTGTTATATTTACGCTACTGCAAACATACTGTAAGATGAGATTTAATCAGTACTCCATCAAATTTAATGTAAAACAATTTAATTTCATTTTTGCTTTACGAAGAAACGGTTTGGTAGATTAATGTCATTTTCGATTGATCGGTCAACTTGATTTTCTTCAGAATAATATTACTGTGCACATAAACCACAAAAATTCATATCTTATCATTTTTGGACAACATAATGCATTTGGTAACACAGGTTTCTGTAGTCTAGTGGTTATCACGTTCGCCTAACGTAACACGCGCAAGGTCCCCAGTTCGATCCTGGGCAGAAATTTAAGCGCGCAATTTCCTTTTGACATTATGAAGATTAATAGAGGCTTATAACTGGATAGCGTCAATGCTAGTATTATCTCCATTCTTACATCAACTGAACAGACAAAAAATATTATTAAAATACTCCCCCAAAATTTCTGTCAGGAGTGGGATTCGAACCCACGCCCATATTCATGGACCAGAACGCCCCGGAATCCCACAAGAATGGAACAAGTTTTCGCACTTGAGTCTGGCGCGTTAGACCGCTCGGCCATCCTGACTGTTTGCAAGAGGCCTCAACCAAACACGTATGCTATTTCTGCGATCAATACAAGTCTTTTTCCTTTAAACTGAGGCAAGTTGGTCCCATTCACGTTTGAAACTATTGGAAAAATGAAATGAAATCGATAGTACTCTTTGAATTTCGATTTAGCGTTGATCTTAGATAGGGACCTAAAGGACAATTATGTACTGAATGACGTTAGTTCGGATGTAGCTTTCCACCTGAGCTACATAACCTTTTCATAACACTAAGGCTGTTTGGGGTACGAGTTCCTGTAGTGTAGTGGTTATCACGTGCGCTTTACACGCGCAAGGTCCTCAGTTCAATCCTGGGCAGAAACACGCATCGTATACATTTTTACAACTCTTCAAATAATTAGAATTAAAATATGTTGGCCAATATAAAAGTTCTCTTGTTAACCAAGTTTCTGTAATCTAGTATTCATCACGTGCCCTTCACACGCGCAAAGTCTCCAGTTCGATCCTCAAAAGAAATATAGCTATTTAATGTAAAATGTTGACAGTTTTTGCAAATAGGTTTGTTTAAAGGTAATATGCATAGGAACAATATTTTCCCAATTGATAGCGTTTATAAATTTTACCATATTTCTTGATGTTGCAAATATAACAAGTTGACGTAATAATAATAGTCAAGATTAGTTATATTTACCACATTACTCCAAAGATTTTGCTAAAAAATCGCCAGAAAATATTCTTGAATGCTCGCTTTTTGTTATGCATGTTACATTACCCATATAATTTCGCTATCTGTTATATTTACGCCACTGCAAACATACTGTAAGATGAGATTTAATCAGTACTCCATCATATTTAATGTAAAACAATTTAATTTAATTTTTGCTTTATTAAGAAACGGTTTGGTAGAGTAATGTCATTTTCGATTGTTTGGTCAATTTGATTTTGTTCAGAATAATATTACTGTGCACATAGACCACAAAAATTCATATCTTAGCATTTTTGTCAAACATAATCCATTTGGTAACACAGGTTTCTGTAGTGTAGTGGTTATCACGTTCGCCTAACACGCGCAAGGTCCCCAGTTCGATCCTGGGCAGAAACTTATGCGCGCAATTTCCTTTTGACATTATGAAGATTAATAGAGGCTTATAACTGGATAGCGTCAATGCTAGTATTATCTCCATTCTTACATCAACTGAACAGACAAAAAAAATTATTATAGAATACTCCCCCAAAATTTCTGTCAGGAGTGGGATTCGAACCCACGCCCATATTCATGGACCAGAACGCCCCGGAATCCCACAAGAATGGAACAAGTTTTCGCACTTGAGTCTGGCGCCTTAGACCGCTCGGCCATCCTAACTGTTCGCAAGAGGCCTCAACCGAACACGTATGCTATTTCTGCGATCAATACAAGTCTTTTTCCTTTAAAATGACGCAAGTTGGTCCCATTCACGATTGAAACTATTGGAAAAATGAAATAAAATCGAGAGTACTCTTTAAATTTCGATTTAGCGTTGATCTTAGATAGGGACCTAAAGGACAATTATGTACTGAATGACGTTAGTTCGGATGTAAGCTTTCCACCTGAGCTACATAACCTTTTCATAACACTAAGGCTGTTTGGGGTACGAGTTCGTGTAGTGTAGTGGTTATCACGTGTGCTTTACACGCGCAAGGTCCTCAGTTCAATCCTGGGCAGAAACATGCATCGTATACATTTTTACACCTCTTCAAATAATTAGAATTAAAATATGTTGGCCAATATAAAAGTTCTCTTGTTAACCAAGTTTCTGTAATCTAGTATTCATCACGTGCCCTTCACACGCGCAAAGTCTCCAGTTCGATCCTCAAAAGAAATATAGCTATTTAATGTAAAATGTTGACAGTTTTTGCAAATAGGTTTGTTTAAAGGTAATATGCATATGAACAATATTTTCCCAATTGACAGCGTTTATAAATTTTACCATATTTGTTGATGTTGCAAACATAACAAGTTGACGTAATAATAATAGTCAAGATTAGTTATATTTACCACATTACTCCAGATTTTGCTAAAAAATCGCAAGAAAATAAACGCTTTTTGTTATGCATGTTACATTTTAATGTTTTAATGTTTGAATGTTTTAATAGAAATATCAGCTGACTTGTAACCAAAGGTTAAATTACATCAGTGAATAAATAAATACATTAAATGAATTATCTTTAGAAATTATGCTATATACTATTATATTTAGAAATAGTTTGTGGTAAAAAGGATTTTCTAAATCGCTCTGTTCTACATTAAAAGTTTTTATATTTACATTGTCCCCTTGTATCATAAACTAAGGATGATTTGTTTGGCAGAAATTCGTCGAATTTATCAAGGTTCTCTTTTCTAAGAAAGAACCGATCACATAAAATTTCACGGCGTGTCTTTAATAGCGGAATATTCAATAGTTCCCGAGCTTCACTGTAACTTAATGATGGTAAAATTATTCTCATAGCTCTTCTTTGCACCTTTTCAATGTCATCGCTCAAATAGTTGGGAATATTTTAATGCCAGACTTGACAGTCATATTCTAAAACAGGTCGTATGATGTTGATAAATACAGTACATAACAGTTTTGCATCAGCCTTAGCACATTTAAGCAGCCGAAGCATATATAATCTTTTCCTGCCTTCCCAACAATTTTGCCGACATGCTCGTTCCAGCCCATATTATCTTGAACCGTAACCCCGAGAATTCGAGCAGATTTTACACGATCTATTTCAATGTTGTCAATTAATAGCGGAGGAAAGTTTCGTTTAACCCTCGCGAAATCGAACACAAGTTCTTTACATTTAGTTACATTTAACTTCATGTTGTCCAATTATGAATGGTCCAATTATGAATGGTCCAATTATGAATGTAATCAACAAGACATTCAATGGTCCAATTATGAATTATTTTAATGGTCCAATTATGGTCCAATTATGAATGGTCCAATTAATGACTTCGAATGGTCCAATTATGAATGTAATCAACAAGGCATTGGAGTTTACTATCACTGTCTATCATTATACTCTCTGTAACTGTACAGTCATCTACATATTTCCATCTATCGGGCCATTCATTAAGAAGGTCGTTGATCAAAACCAAAAAGAGAACATGTCCTAAGACAGTTCCCTGAGGTACTCCCCATTAAGATGTTTCCAACACGATAAATAGTTACCCAATTTTACCCGTTGCATCCTTTCTGTTAGAAAACTTCGGACCCAATTTAAGATGGTTATAGGAATATCTAATTCCCGTAATTTATGTAACAAAATGTTATGGTCGATAAGATCAAATGCTTTGGAAAAGTCAATGAGAAACACTCTAACAGCCCACTTTAGGACATCCGTTTCTTTTAGAAGGTGGTGAACCAAACTAATTAAATTAAGAGTTGTCGAGGAATTCTTCATAGACCCAAATTGTCTCACATCAATTTTATTTCTAATTGAACTGACTAACCAATCGGACACGAAAGATTCACAGATTTTCGATAAAGTAGGGGTCAATGAAATAGGGCGCAAGTCTGTTGTTATGTCCTTATAGGTACTGATATTTTTGGTATTGGAATAGTTTCTGCTTTCTTCCATAATGCCGGGACGCATTGTTGTTGTATCGACGCATTATAAATTGAGGCAACAGGGGAAGCCAAAATACAAGCATACTGCTTGAGGACCCAATTCGGAATTCCGTCTGGTCCAGGTGATTTCGAAACACGAATTTCAGACAATTTCTTATACACAGTTTCTTCGTCGATGATAAAAGGGAGATCGATGTTAGCTTCAGAGACTTCTGGAAAACTTTCCACGAGTGTAGATGGTAACATACTGTAAGATGAGATTTAATCAGTACTCCATCAAATTTAATGTAAAACAATTTAATTTCATTTTTGCTTTACTAAGAAAAGGTTTGGTAGAGTAATGTCATTTTCGATTGATAGGTCAACTTGATTTTCTTCAGAATAATAATTATTACTGTGCACATAAACCACAATAATTCATATCTTAGCATTTTTGTCAAACATAATGCATTTGGTAACACAGGTTTCTGTAGTGTAGTGGTTATCACGTTCGCCTAACACGCGCAAGGTCCCCAGTTCGATCCTGGGCAGTAACTTATGCGCAGAATTTCCTTTTGACATTATGAAGATTAATAGAGGCTTATAATTGGATAGCGTCAGTGCTAGCATTATCTCCATTCTTACATCAACTGAGCAGACAAAAAAAATTATTAGAATACTCCCCCCAAAATTTCTGTCAGGAGTGGGATTCGAACCCACGCCCATATTCATGGACCAGAACGCCCCGGAATCCCACAAGAATGGAACAAGTTTTCGCACTTGAGTCTGGCGCCTTAGACCGCTCGGCCATCCTGACTGTTCGCAAGAGGCCTCAACCAAACACGTATGCTATTTCTGCGATCAATACAAGTCTTTTCCTTTAAACTGAGGCAAGTTGGTCCCATTAACGATTGAAATTATTGGAAAAATGAAATGAAATCGATAGTACTCTTTGAATTTCGATTTAGCGTGGATTTTAGAGACGGACCTAAATAACAATTATGTACTGAATAACGCGAGTTCGGATGCAAGCTTTTCACTTGATCTGCATAACCTTTTCATAACACTAAGGCTGTTTGGGGTACGAGTTCCTGTAGTGTAGTCGTTATCACGTGCGCTTTACACGCGCAAGGTCCCCAGTTCAATCCTGGGCAGAAACATGCATCGTATAAATTTTTACACCTCTTCAAATAATTAGAATTAAAATATGTTGTCCAATATAAAAGTTCTCTTGTTAAACAAGTTTCTGTAATCTAGTATTCGTCACGTGCCCTTCACACGTGCAAAGTCTCCATTTCGATCCTCAAAATAAATATAGCTATTTAATGTAAAATTTTGACAGTTTTTGCATTTGGTAACAGAGGTTTCTGTAGTGTAGTTGTTATCACGTGCGCCTAACACGCGCAAGGTCCCCAGTTCGATCCTGGGCAGAAACTTATGCGCGCTATTTCCTTTTGACATTATGAAGATTAATATAGACTTATAACTGGATAGCGTCAGTGCTAGTATTATCTCCGCAATATTTGGAACCAATAAGCCTGGATTTGGGGGAGAAATACTACACCTTAACTTGCAAGCCTTTAAAATATATCTACGCTGTAGTGATCTAATGAGAATGCATGTAACAAATAGTTAATCCACAATCGTCAGTAATATCCATTCTTATATCAACTGAACAGACAAAAATATATATTAGAATACTCCCCCAAAATTTCTGTCAGGCGTGGGATTCGAACCCACGCCCATATTCATGGACCAGAACGCCCAGGAATCACACAAGAATGGAACAAGTTTTCCCACTTGAGTCTGGCGCCTTAGACCGCTCGGCCATCCTGACTGTTCGCAAGAGGCCTCAACCAAACACGTGTGCCATTTCTGCGATCAATACAAGTCTTTTTCCTTTAAACTGAGGCAAGTTGGTCACATTCACAATTGAAAGTATTGGAAAAATGAAATGAAATCGATAGTACTCTTTGAATTTCGATTTAGCTTGCATGGATCTTAGATACGGTCCTAAAGGACAATTATGTACTGAATGACGTGAGTTCGGATGCAAGCTTTTCACCTGAGCTTCATAACCTTTTCATAACACTAAGGCTGTTTGGGGCACGAGTTCCTGTAGTGTAGTGGTTATCACGTGCGCTTTACACGCTCAAAGTCCCCAACTGAAGGGTTTTGTAGATGGAATATTTAATCTTCCATCTACAAAACCCTTCAATTATTATTCAATCGAGTGAGATGCCAACAAAATCTTGATATTTACCTACAATCAGGTATGTGAGAATATTGTAGATGCATGGATGTTGTCAGAATACCAGATGTCGCTAACACACCCTCGCACAGTTTCAAAAGCCTTTTTAAACACATTGATACACGACTTCAACAATAATAATAATAATAATAATAGTCTTTATTAATCAATACTCGAAACACACGTCCGAGTTTACATGGAATTGTAAAAACAAGCGGTATTCAGGGAAGGAGGAACACAAATGAACTATTTATACCACATTGATGTGTTAGCAAATAGGTCATATTGTTGAAGTCCATTCATCAGTAGCAAATGTTAATAATGTTGAAAATCAGGAGCATCATTTAACACATGTATATAGTCTGTGAATAGAATGTAAAAAGTTTATATACGTATTTTGTATAAAGCATGCATTGCCTTTTCACTAAGTTGTTGGTTGGCAACTGTGAATTTTGTGTTAGGTGTATCACAGACCGAGATAAGTGTATTCGTCTGTGATAGAGATTGTCTTATTTCCAATAAAAAAGTTAAGCGTTTACGTTTTGTACTTTGGATTTATGTTTTTGTATAGAATCATAACTTTGGTTAGCCTTAACTTTTTGGTCCAAAATCGCCACTTTTTCAAAAAGTAAAAAAGTGGCCAAATCCGTCGAAAAAGTAAAGGGTTAGCCTTATCAATAAGATAAAATGTTAACCTTTATTTTTTGGACATTTCTTGCCCTTTTATCAAAAACTGAAAAAGTGACCAATTTTGGCCAAAATATAAAGGCGTTAGTCTTATAACTTTTTGGTCAAAAATCGCCACTTTATGAAAAACTAAGGGGTTAGCTTTTGCTTTTTGGCCATTTTAGCCACTTTTTCAGAGACTATAAAAAGTGGACAATTTTTGCCAAAAGTAACGGGGTTAGCCTGAACTTTTAATTATAAAAAATCGCTACTTTTTCAAAAATTATCTGAAAGCCTTGTATAAGATTCTGAGGGAAAAATACTAGCGTTGGTTGTAGTCACTAAGTTATATTACAAGTTTCATGACTGTTTTGTTTTCGTACTATGAAAAATGACGAAAGTTCGATCTTGCCAAAGCAAACTTTGCAGCTTCAAATTCCCAAGCCCAAAAGGCTCTAAAGCCTATTTTGTACTGTTTTATATTTTTGAACTATTGCATCGCCCTTGCTTTCACGACTTTAAAAGATGATTAAAAATCGGACCTTCTTGATGGCTATAATGAAAACTTCATATATGGATCTAGGACAGCATATCTAACCATATTTTGATTAACTAATAAAATTGAGTTGAATTATGGAAACCCTGAGAGGACGGTGACATATCGACTTTTCATCTTTGTGTTTCGTGTCTCAACTTTTCGTTTTTGTCAAAATTTTCTTGTGCAAGATTATTTTCGGAAAGCGTACACCAGTCACCATTGTTCTTTGCGACGCAAGAGCTCACAACTCATAATACAATATTTCGGAATGTGAAATTTTTGTTCCCTTCAATAGTGGAATCAAAAATACTATACAGTGAAATTTTACCGTGTTCGAATAAGGTTCTTGCATCATATGGCGGTGTGCCCCCTTTATTAAGCGCGGCGCTCACGCTCTGGTCGTGGTTCAGATGCATGTTAAGTAACCAAGCCAGTGACAATCAACTGGATATGTTGCAATATTATCATACATGCAAACCATTAATCGGCCGACATAGATCGAACCGTGCCGTGCGTACGGCTTTAAGAAGCTATTTGATATCATACCTTAATCCGGCATAAACGATCTTTGGCAATTTCAGGATTTAAGCGACTGACTATCTGCATGGAAAGAAGCTTTTTGGCAAATATAAACTCTGTTATATAGGTAGAAATTTGTTAATCAATTTAAAGAAAACATTTAATAAACATAACCACAGACATGTTTTTAACTATACATTGACTTTCTAGTTATTTAATAACCTTTTCCACACAGGAGAAGCAGATTGATCCATCCAATGTACTAATTTCCTTTCTTTTCTGTAAAAATATACATATAGGCAACCTTATAATTGTAATCACCGCTATATATGCTGAATAGACAAATTTCACGATCATGCGCAGTTGTTTAATTTCAAAGTTCTATAGCAGTTCAAAGGCGATTATGTAAGTACAAAATCTAATAGAAATTGGGCAAATACTGCGCGGAAGATACACACATTGGAAGTTTTACTTCCACGGTAGAATTTAAAGTCATTTTACTAAGAAATTTCCCCATTAAATTTGGAACGACATCTTTCATCTTGTGTAACTTCTGCCGCTTTCCGTGACTCGTGTCAAACCTTGCGCAAATTCCAAACATTGATATGTTCTTTTCAGCTAAAGCAGTCGTTTTATCCTTCGGTGAAAATTTAAAGATAGACAGTACTCTCGTCTAGGAAGTGGATTTTTGCATATATGCTTAATCTTCGGAGAGACCGGTCATAGTGAGGTCGGGTTAGAAAATTGCATAGACAAAAGGATTGTGGATTGCATTCATTCGAGAAATACACAAGAAACTACGATGATATATGATGTGATAAAATACAGGTATGCAGATTATTTTAGTGTCAATAATTATATCTCGAAAAGTACCTTCATTGTACCGAACCTTCTTCATTTGTCCGAGAACATATCTTTTAAAAAACCTTAACAATAAATAACGATTTTGACATAATAACGTTCAACAATAAATTAATCGTTAAATTCCCAAACTAACGGCACCCGGAGAGTTACGTTGACTTAGTGACCCTTGAAAACAAGGTCCACATCCCCAAGAATGGCGGTAATTTTAAACGAATTTTCTATCCAAAATAAGTGACTTAGTAAAGTATAGTATACATTGGTTGATATTAACCACTTGATATCTGCATGTCTTAACTCTCCTCAAATTGCAGGAAATGGTGTTTATGTGTACCTGGTCTACTCTACCAAGAATTATCACATTCGCACAATCACTCCCAGATTACCTTAGATTAACATTTTTTAAGTACAATGTTTTGGTAAATTGTACAATGTTTTGGTAAATTGTACAATGTTTTGGTAAATTGTACAATTGTACTGTTTTGTCGGTCGTCATGATAAGTGCCATGATGACAGCGAGCAGATATCAAGGAAAACTTAATGGTAAAATAATTCAAGGAATTTTTAAGAAAACTATAGAATATCAGAGCTCGTTCTCAGGAATTATTGAATATTAATTACATTAGAGAATATTCAGTCTTACCAATTAAGGATGGTGGGCATATATTGCGAAGCGTATACTATCCACAGTGTAGGTTGAGATGAGATCCAACATTCACCTAATTTATTCACCATCGCAATCGCCATATATTTAACAAATTGATCTGTTTCCATAAGATCTTCCGCATCCGCACGATATGGCGTATCTTTCGCAAGCTATTACACATAGAAAGGTAGAAAGTTACGACGTTGGGAAACAGTGATTAATAGCTAGATACTTTTAATCTTGTTTACCCCAATTCAGCGCTTAATATAATAATAATATTAGAACATTATCTTTATAGTAAGAGATTTGCCGATTCCACAAGCTAATTAACATTTTCGTCTATTGTCACTGAATTAATGGACCTTTCGATGATGCTTTTTACTGCTCCTCAGTTTTAGCAAAACTTTTTCGTAGCCAAAAAACACGCAATCCGTCATCTAATCCGTCATATAAATTACTCTAATTATAAGCTCACTCCCAGTGTCATTCAACGGTTTGTTGGGCCAACTTCCTATTCACGTTTATGATATTTAAAATTTTAAGGTAAAAGTTCCTCGTGATTTCAGACCCTGCCTCTGGTATGCAAATGGTTTGAATAGATATGTGATAATTCTACATGCCTTTCCCGATATCTCGGAAGCAGCATTCTCCCAGATGGCTGACTTAACTGGTCCAGGACAAACTATTGAGACGTCGATTCCATTGCCATAAACTTCAGCTCCCAAACTTAAGAAATGCCCCTAAATATTAAACAAAAGGAGAACATTGTTCCATCAACAAAATTTAAATGAGACTTAACCGTCATTTCTGAGAATACTGGCCTCCTGCGTACGCGGTCTGCAATCCTTTGATTCCACTCAATTTCGAAGACAATTTTGGAACTGAGCGCTTTAGAAATGGCTTCTTCCCAGACAGGAGTTATGATCTACTGTATATCTTAATAATTGGCATAAATATAATTCTCAACAACTTAATTTCCAAACCATTACTAGCTTTTATAAGTCATTGATATACCATTGCAATAAGTACTACAGTGATTATGATATCTTAAACGGCAGTCTTATTGATACCAATTCTGTGAACGTCAATGTGCCACCAACGGTAAACATGTTTTTAAGTATGTGAAATATTTGGGTAATTCTAAGAAGAAAAACAAAATATCTTCCTTGATCAACATTTTTCCCTCTCAATAATGCCGCATAATTATGATATCATAGTTTAATAGATGAATTGTATAGCAGCTAAAACAGGCACATACTAATTTGCAATCCATCAAACAACATCATACCTGGAATATTTTACGGTGAAAAAGCCGATAAAGATATATAAGTTTTTTCCTATGACGATGCATTACATTTCCTCCTATAGGAGTCGCCGAAATTGATAAGACGTAGAAACATATTTGCCGGTTACACTTTTATATAAGCGCCCTTTTAAGATGTTCCAACAATGTATATTATAGACACACAAGCAAGGTATAAAGCCTAGTTCCATATATTAACGACGTTGGGGTAATGGAATGCTGGGAGAGATCACTTCAAACCTAGAGCAATGGAATCTAGGATCTCCGCTAGTTGTGTAGACGACCTGTTGGAAAATGCAACTGTTCTAACTAAAATAATTTTTCAAAATAATTAATTTTATTATAGTTACGACACATATTTTGCGCCAAAAGACATTTCCCGAATTTGCTGGCTGGCAATGAAAACTACTGTACCTTTTATACAATGGAGTTTTCGATGTCACTGATCGGTATTTAAAAAATACATTATATTTTATGCTACAGTAAGTTTTGAGAAGCAAAACGTATGCATGCGTTCCTTAATATAACAATCCACCTTCCAACAGGTCTTCTGCACTGCGAACAGAGATTCCAGACTTCAGCGTTCTAGATTTTATCTTTCCCAGCATTCCATGGGAGGTGGGAGGAGCTGGCCTTTCTGGAAGAGCTGTGCTGACAGTTTGAGAAAGAGAATATTGCATTGGCAATCACGTCACAAGGAACAACTTAAATTGTCTTTTCCGCCGTTTTCCCATTTAAGAAATGTGCTCCTTATTTTAAAAGAGCAATCTTTACAAAGTAAGTTGCAGCGAGGTGCAGATGCTTTACATGGTACTATCCCAAAATGTCGTTACGAGGATTAGGGCTATAGTATTAGCGTCAGGATTAGCGTTATGATTAAGGTTAGGCTTAGGATGGGAATTATCTTTGCATTTAGGTTTAGGTTGGAAATTGGTAACAAAAATACAATTTGTTGAGGTGATTAATTAGGACAGTGAATGCTATCATGGTATAGGGTTTCGTTTAATCTTTTAGCGAAAATGTGTTCGAAGTTAGTTTTCTTAACCCGTCGAATACAGTCATTTATATATAGATGCTTACCTGTAAAGCAAACTTTGTGGCGGCGTATATACCAGATGTAGGAGTACCTAAATTTTTATTTTTAGCAAGAAATATTTTCATTTATCACTTATTTACTGAGACCGATGGAAAACACAAAACACGCTGTTTTCCTGAGATCTCAGTAAATAAGTATTTTATTATAAAGCAAGCGTCAAAGTTTCAATAATTCACCTGCTATTCCGTCTTTATCTCTTAATAATAGATTAATATCTTGTCAAAGTCTCAATAATTCACCTGGTATTCCGTCTTTATATCTTAATAATAGATTAATATCTTCTTCTGAAGGAACGACTTGCAAACCGACCGGCAGACGCGAGCAGCTCGCGCCTCACTTCCGGTTGTATTGTTGTAATTGTTTCGTTGTTGACCGGTTGCCGAACATGACGTTTTGTGGACCGGCACGTGATATGGTTTTGTCCAATCGGCAAACAGGAAAATTGAACTTTGACACTTGCTATATAATATTACTTGAAGGCAGTGGCAAGGCCAGCGGTCATGCATGTCATGCAGTGCATGCCTAAAACTTTCCTAAAAGGTTTAAAAATCAGTTCAGTAAAATTGTCTAAAATAGAATTACGCTTTATCTTTGCCTTTCTACGTTCAGCTGCTTTATGCTATATATTTTGACATAAATCAATGGTCTTTACGCGATATTTTCGCTGAATATTCTCGTATGTTATTGATTTCGGTTTTGTTGCCTTGGCAACTAAGTAGGGCCTGCATAATTTCACTTGCATGACCGCTTGCGTAATACGAGTGGAAAACGAGTGCGTGGAATTGCTGCGTGGTTGCCCACTGCGTGTTTTGGTCATGCATTTTCAGAATTTCATGACTAGCTAATATTATTTTATATTAGGTTTCTTGTTTTCTGACTGGCTTACGATGTTTGCGCACGCGCGATGCGGTTGTTTTTGACGCTATGGTCATGCAATTTTCGATTTTCATGACTAACGGACAGCCCAACCTGATCACAGCCTCTTTGCTCGAAGCTTTCAGCCTGAATGAACATGGCTTAAAGTCATTCAGGCATTTCGAGTTCTTCTTCACTTGAAGTTAACGATATTGTTTCGGAGTTGGTGAGAAAATCCTTTTCTGCTTGGGCTACTGCAGTACTGCTGAACAGAATATTATTGTTAAGCAGCGACCAACGCCAGATCTTTCGTCAAGAAAATACTATTTGACCGGCAAGGGACATATCTTCGGTTCGGTGCAGGCTATGTAGATGGCAATACCACCGTTCGAATCAGCGTTTTACGATCTCTTAGAGAGGTAAATTGTGTTTGTCTACAACCCTATGCGGCCAATTTAGCCGCTTTTAAACACTCTAAAATTTTGTTTTGTTTACAAATTAACAATAATATAAACTTCGCTTTCCTACCTTCGGTCTACACGGTACAAACTCGTAAATATTCGTCCGGTCTTTGTGATATCTTTGAAATGAATCCATTTATATTACAATACGACATAATCTAGCACTTTTATGGCAATTCTCGTTAAAATGCTTTCTTTGTTGCGAAGCCGGTATTGTCGGCTGAGCGAAACAGTCAATTTTTTTTTTTACAAACTTAGCATTAGGCAGGTTAACCCTACAGAGCTTAGTGCTCCATTCACAGGGTTCCTAAAATGATTTAGAATAATAATAATGGATTTTCCTATTTTTGTGTCAACCTTCATTGTTGTTCTCTGAAAGATGCAAAATTCTCAACATTTTTTCCTTTATTAGGTCAAGCTATTCCTGAAAGTTGATGCCTAGATTGCTGCATATGACAATTCTGGGAGTCAATATTTCAAAATTTTCCCGGGGGAGCACGCCCCCCGACCCCCCTAGCAGGTCTCGCGCCTTCGGCGATCGTTGCATGACCACTCAGACCGGGCTGGCTTCGCCAATGCTTGAAGGTGACCTACTCTAGACACCCGAAAAAGGGCTGGGACAAGTTATAAAAATAAAATCCATTTTCATATTAAAATATCTCAATATTTCGCAAATTTTCGCGGTTTCGAAGACATATTCTCGTTTTCAGATCGATTGCACTCAACTTATCGCCTCGCGTTTTACACCTTTCTCTCTCGTTCTGCCAACTTTCATCTCGTGCATTATCACACCATAAAAGCACGCGACTGGAGAGCGAGGGGGCTTACCGCCTTATTATTCCAAAAGAAGGCGCCCACTAGAATGTGTAATTTTTTGAGACGTTAACGTTGCACAATACATAATTGATGGTATAGTCACATTGATAACTTCTGAATGCATGGCCAACGAACTTACCGAATTTTCCCACAACACTGCTGACAACGACAATGTGTCCCACCTTCTTCTCAATCATATGCGGGAGGACAGCATTAGTTAGGGATATTGCACCGATCACGTTTAGATCAAACAATTCTTGAACCACTTTCAGTTCTGTGTTTACAATCATTCCCCATTGAGATCTACCAGTGTTGTTCACCAGAATATCTATCTGTAAGTAAATTATTGTAGAATAATTGAAATGACTGTTCTTTTTTCATTATTCCCCTTTGATCTAACTTCCAATGCCTCTCTAAACGTGTTTTAATTTAAGACGTTCTAAACATTCATTAATTCCTGTCACCCCAGTAGCTATAGTATTCAAGAATGAAAAGAGGTCATTGCGTGATTACCAATAACCAACAACAGCAATCATCCTTCATTTTCCCATAGAATTAAAGTTAACAATTGAAGAATAATTACATTACTGTACATGAATAAAGAGGACTGGCTTCATCAGTACAAGGGAAGGAAGCCAGATATTTCAGAAATTACCACTCGAACTACTTTAGGAAAACACAGGATCGCGGTACACTCCGCACCTTAACGCCCCTGACGGTTTCAACATATATTTCTGAAAATGTCATTTTTATACAGCAAAATTGTTGTTATAGAAAATGGGCGATTCCATTTTTCTAGCTGTTTCACCATTCGTTTGATTTAGATTTTTAGGGTTATAATATATTTCAGATTTTTTGGAAAGCATTAAAAATTCGATATGAAAACAAAGCCGAACACGCCCGTTAAAACCGGCCGAGCATTAGTCTTTTAAAGCCAGTATTGATCGAAACGTTTTTTCGAGAAAATCGAATTTATAAATATTACAGCAACTTTGCGGATTTTCTTACTTCATGGCTCCACGCCATGTCCCAATTATATGCACCAGTTCCTAACCAATGAGAACACAGAAAAGGTAATTTGTTTCGACATTCCGCTCCATATAAGGGCACAGACTAATGTAAACAATCATTTTTTCTGCCGAAATAATATAATCCTTCGCCCTACTTGCGAATGCAGCGAAAATGTTTTATTTATGGTGAGTTTTCAAAATTTTTTTTTTAATTTGTTCAAAGGTTAGAAAAACTGCAGAGCTTTATAAAAACAAGAATATAATTTTGAGTGAATTTTAACGATTGAAAGGCCGAAAGATGCTCTGTACCCTTAAGGATGTACCTGGCTAAAGTGATCCAGAACAGTTTTAACTGCCTCTTCATGTGTTTCAAACTTGGTAACATCCAGTGGTAAAACAAGAAAATCCTTGTCCTTATCAACATCATCTAGTTTCTTACCAGCTATTTCTGAAATTAAACAAGAGTAGATTTCGCATTTTAAACAATATAAGGAATTACAATATTTTTACATAGGAAATGCGTATCTCATATTGTGAAATTACTACAATATCTAATAAGTGCGAATGGAACAGTTTCATACGTAAAGACAATATTTTTCATACGCAAAATGTTATATTATTTGTTGTAATATCTCGAACGCGTGGCGTCAGTGTAGCCGTAATATATGTGTATTTATTTACCGGTTAGGGAGGGAGGTCGGATGAGAAAAACTGTGCCCGAGGTCTGAAAACGGCCTTCCGGCCGGAGGGCAGGACGTTTAAGACAGGCACTGGTCTCATCCAGTTCATTACTAATGGCACGTGTTTATTACACACATCATAAATTAAGATTTGAAATTTATTAAAATTGAAAAGATTCAGTGCCCAGCAGAAACAATTTGAGATCAATTGCAATTCTTGAATTCAAAGCAGAATGCAACAAAGCTTGAACATTAAGAAACAGAGGAGCAAAGCTCAGAAAACTGCAAGAAACTCACAAAACCACATAGTTTCTGCTAAAAATGTACGTATTTTAAATATGGCATTAGAAAAGCATGGGAATAGTTTTCAGCATAGTTTTCGGTATTCATATTTCTTCGATAAGAGATGTCTTCGTGTTTGCCTTTGTCATAAAAATCTCATAAAGTAAACCCCATGCAGTGAATGCATGTGTTTTGACTTCGATCCAACGCTTTCTGCAAAACTGGACTGATGAACAAAGGTATGCTGTAATTTTTTCTGGTCATTTCTGATAAAAAACATATAGCCTCTAACTTTACACATAGAATACCTTTAATTTTTTGTTTACATGTGTATACAAAAGTATAGCACAACAAATGAGCCAGAAAAAATCATGTTTCACTCTGATTGGTCATATTTTTAAAGATTTTATGTATGGAAAAGTTTTTCTTCTGATATCTGGCCTTTAAAGCCTTATTTTCCAACTAATGTATTCAAATACTAAACTCATGAGCAATAAAACAAATGTAGTAGTTTTAATACACACGAGCATTTTAAAAACAAATAGTATTAGTTTTTCTCTGACATCTGTAGTATGAAGCCTTTAGAGTTGATGCAATTCTGTTCTTGTACTCTAACCACTCGTTAGGCTAGCTTTTTAGGAACTTTTGGAGTAGAATTTTTAAATCTAAAGAAATTATTTCACTCCTGTGTTTTGTCACTTCGTAATCCCAGAGCAGGAGTGGATGGAGTTTAGGCAGGGCCGGATGAGTTTCAGGCGGGCCGGATCTAATCGGACTAATAAAGCTGTCTTCAATAATCTGGGTGCTTTATTTTCATAGATAAAAAATAAAAGATAAAACTACCTGAAAAATACTTTAAGTAAGAAAAACTACTTGAAAAATACAATAAAAACTTCGACGTTTCGAGCGAAAGCCCCTTCATCTGGAAGTTAGTAAGTGGGTCGAGGAAAAACATGTCGATTTAATCAGAACAAACTATAATATACAAACTATAAATCACATTACAAATATATTAGAATGTAAGGAAAAGCGAAGAAAACAAGAATAGGAGAACTTATCAAAATATCTATGAAATGAGGTGAGATGTACAATATCTGCTAATAGCAGGCATATAATATATATATAAACAGATAGGAGTTAAATGCAAGAGAAGCGCTCATTAATGCTGTGAGGGATGAATGGTGCTTAGTCAGGAAATGAGCGAACTAGATTGATGGGTGGAAGGTATTAACAAAGTTAATAAACTTCCCAACTCTCCACAGGAACATGATGCTGTGCCGAGACAGTCATCAATGCCTACCAGGTAATCGAGTATGCGATCAGTTTATTGCTCGAAGTTATGCTTTTCCACAAACGAACGAACAAATTGGCATTGTTAGGACCCATTTTAGTTCCCATGGCCACACCACTTACTTGTTGATAATGCTCACCGTCAAATGAAAAGTGTTGAGGGTGAGCAACAACTCATCCAAACGAATCAAAACAGCGGTAGACGGTTACTGGTCAGGGCGCTTATCTAGGAGAATTTAAGCGCCCTTTTGTTATAAACCATCATGATGGGCAATAACAGTGCACATGTACAAAAATTTGACATCCATTGTGAAAATGAATTTATGAGTGCTATGAAATTGAATGTACTGAAAGATTTGGAGAGCGTGTTTGGTGTGCTTGATATAAAATGGTAAGTCCTGACCAAGGTGCCATAATAAGATAAACGTAGCTGGAGATGAGCTCAGTGGGACAACCGCAATCAGAGACAATGGGTCTACCTGGGTTGTGGGGTTTGTGGATTTTGGATAAGAAGTACATGACAGGTGTGCGAGAGTGTGGTGGTTATAAGATGCTTGGCGGTTTCAGGAAGATGACCAGAGGCGTTGAAGTTCTCGATGTTGGTGCAAATGGTGGTTTGATGGGTAGACGTCAAATCCTCGTCAACTCTGTTGTAAAAAGTGGTGTCACTCAATTGTCGATGCCGATACAACTCAGCTCTCTAAACAACCAAGGCACCACCTTTATCAGCAGGTTTGATAACAATGCCTTTGAGAGCACTAAATTCAGCTTCAGTGAGATTAGATGGCCCTTTGGGCCTAAATTTGGGGGGTTGTTCTATGTCTTCTGAAGGGACCAGGGAGATTTTTTAGGGTTGATAGTCTCAAAAACGTCCTTTTGATGGACGGAGGTCGTGAAAGTGTGCCTTAAGGCGTAATCGTCTAAAAAAAATCGGTATCTGCTTTAACGAAAAAAGTCAAAGGAACTTGGCGTTGGGAACAAATATGAGACATTTCGGAAAAGAACAGATCTCTCAGCGTTGGATAGGGTTAAATTAGGGGGAATCGTTACAACTAACTTGACATCGTTGGCTGAATTAGTACGACTTGATACCGAAACGGGTCAGGTGCCTAACAAAGAGTTGAATTTAGAAGTTTTTTGCTTTAAAAAGAAACGAGTAAAGTCTATAATTCAACTAACGAATAAATTGGATAATGTCCTGTCTAAAAATAGAAGGACAGATAGAAGACAAAGTGTTTTTGACATGCGAAATACCTGAATCTAAATTATGAATTTGCGAAGTCATAGATTCAAAGCCAATGCGCATCAAACGCCGACTGCGTTCAAAGCAAGCCCCGTGACGCGACGAGACATAACATGGTCGACATTAGGCTAGTGGAAATATAACCTAAAGGGCGATTTAAAGCCATTAAGAATGACTTTATACCGTAAACAACGACTCAAAAAGGAAAGCTTGCTAGAGAAACGAGTCTTAGATAAAATAAGGTCGAAATAACGTAAAGCAGGTTTAGCGATACACGGTAAACTAGTGTAATATGACTAACGTTAATCATTTCATTCCGGAGATTGCAGAATATTTATTATATTTTTAAATAATTTTTAAAGCGATGTTTTGACCTGGACTTGTGCGTGCGTGTTTGATTTAAACCGGATAAATATGAAACCTTCGCGGTTTAGTACCAAGTGCTCAGCAGTTATGATGGCGCCTGACAAATCACGCCATTAGGATCAATTTTGGATGAAAAATTGGATAAGAAATTTATAACCTTCTTGATTCCCGGCTAAAAAAGAACTGAAAGCGTGATTAGTTTGTGCATGTATAACTTTTTTCATGAATACTTGACGTCTAATTTGCTGAATGACGTATGTAGTCTCTGAGTGCTCTTTTATTACACTATCTATTTTACCTGACAGATCTCGTTTGTCTAATGTCTTTCAATCTTTGAAGAATAGACTCACAATATATGCTTCCAGAGAGGATAAAATACATAGCGAACTTGCAGTTAACAGGAACGGAGAAGTGACATGCCAGGAAATTCGTCTGTGAAAATAGAAATGTGGGTCGAGACAAGAGCTTTCTCTGTAAGAAAACATAGAGCAAAATCTAAATTTTTCAAGATCTCGTTTTTCAACTTTCTTGGAATTTTCCTTTGGTGCGTTCAGGCGTTGACAACTCTTCTTGTCTTGAAATCAATAACGAACGACACCAGTAGCCACGGCAGGTTATGTTTATGCATTTCTACAATATTACGACTTTAAAAACAATCTTCATGAATCCATGAAATCATCTTTTTATACTTACTTTCCCACATATACGCCATAAAACATTGCGTATGTATGAAATGACGTGAATGCTTCTGCCGGGTACAAGGGCTAGCTCGCTCTCCCGAGATAAATTTCACCCGTACGTGTTTACAGTAGACTGTTCAGACTGGTTGGGCCGCCATTGCAAAGTATGGAAAATACCAGCGGGAACCCGGGTCAGTTGTGAAAGGATCTCGCTTCGGCTATGGATTTGGCATCGGTAAGATGGATGTTTATCGTAATTCCGGGGCAAAAAGGTCGAGCTTGAAGTCATTTTTAAAATTAGGGGGAGTGAACGAGATATTGTGATTGTATGCGCACGCATGCATGTTTCTTTCCATGTGCTCGATCAAGATTGTGAAAACTTTATATACAGATGCGAAAAGATCGAAATTTTTCAGAAAATCTTAGGTGGGTATGGCTCTGTTTCTTTCTACTAACATACATCAAAGGCGATGAACTATTCAGTGTTCAATCTAGAGAGAAGCAATGTGCTTTCATGAGTTTATCGGCTATTTCAACAGCCCAAAATAACCCGCTGATCGATTGGTCAAAACAACATTAAATGTCTTATTGCAAGGAGACAAAATGTACTTAAAAGCAACAGATAATGGCTTAATTATCCTTGACCCAGGTGTAGAATTTTTGTTTATAGGTCAATTACCAATAGTTGTCATGTTTTTCTTGTGGTAAGAACATGTTTTCTGACGAGATCTGTGGATCTGTAATATCGCCTGTACAGGCAAAAACAGCTGCATTATCTGTGATGGCGACAAATAGTGATCTACCTGTTGTTGTAGAGTCGGCTGAGGCACTAAAAGGCATTGATTTGCCCGTTGAGGCACAGAATAACATCGACCTGCCCGTTGAGGCACAAAATAACATTGATCTGCCCATTGTGGCGGAAAATAACATTGATCCGGCTACTGTAGCGGAAAGTAACATTGATCAGCCCGTTGTGGCAGAGCCCATTGAGGCACAAAATAATATTGATCCGCCCATTGAGGCACAAATAACATTGACCTACCCATTGTGGTAGAACCTGTTGAGGCAGAAAATGAAAACCAAATTTGGTTTATAAATTATAAAAATGAGCTTCAAGGTCTTGTTTATAACTGATCGAGAAATTGAGTCTCACTACTATGATATCCATACACCACTTTTTAATACTTTTTTGAATGGTAGTTATGCTATTTTAATATTAGAAGGTTGTATGATGGCCTTAATCAAATGGATGACTTATTTTTATTTGACTCACATAAACAAACCCTTGAGTTTGAATAAGAGATAAGGGAGGTGACGAAAATTTAGGGGGGGGAGCCAAAAATCTAGGGGGGAGGTAAGCGACAGGGTGCTTAGCACCGCCGAGCAAGCTGCAGCAGGGGTCTGGGGGCACAGTTGCCAATGGGAGTAAGGTGGCGAAGGCCCCACAAAATTTGAGTTATTTCAAAAATTTGACTTATTTAGTTCAAAATCCTTGTTTTTAGCCTTACTTAGTTCAAAATCTTTATTTCAATCACACTACTGTCATTTATCCCAATGAGCATTTACATTTTTGGGGGGGGTCTGCAAATTTCTCTAGGTGGGGTCTAGAAAAATCCGTCTATGACTGTAAGTATACATATTCCCTAATGAAATGTTTAACATTTCATTTTCAAATTAATTTTATCAATCTATTTTAATCAATTTTACTCTATCTGTATGTATGAAAATGTATGTATGAAAATGTGATTGTCAGCAAGATAAAATAGCAAGTTTTGTTCTTTAAAATTTTCTGTATCCAACTTTTTTTCCTTACACAGGTAAATTCTAGTACACTAAATATTTCTTTAGGGTTTTGGAATTCTTAGGGACCAGTCATTAATATTGGAAGGCGGTGGGTGAGAAAAGGGGGCGGTCTCAATCCCAAAAATATGTGCCAGGGGCTACTTGAAGTGTTTTGCTGAAACCATACGACAAGAAATTGACCATGTAGCATACATCAATAGATGCAATATAGATGACTTCATACTCATATACATACAATATACATGCACTATACATACTTCACACTGTCCATAATTCTTGTGGATATAACATGTTCCTGTTAGTATTACCCATATTATGGTATTTTAGACTTGGTGGTTACATTAAGGTTTAAGACAGAATAAAATAATAAAAGGACTGCTTTGGGCTTGATGGGTAAAGAGAGCTAATCGCTGTTCAGCCAGACAAGTAAGATTGTCTTTGTGTATAGAGTATAAAATAATGCAATTTTTTCCTACTTTGGGGATTCATCTGAAACATTGGGTTGCTGCAGGCAAAGAATACAGGATTTGACTGTAATATGTTTATCAAAAAATAGCTTGTGTAAAGCTTGAAATGGGGGGAGGGGTCTGAAATATTCGATATGGAATTCGCAGGCGTCTTGAAAATAAATGTCTTGCTGGGAATTTCTCAAACCACCCCCCATTATTAATGACGGCCCCATACTGAGCTTATTGTCAATCATTACACTGGCTGGTACCATCTGAACAGCTGGATTACACAGAAATGTATATTTACTTGATACTTGATGGTTGTTTCAAAATAATATGGATATATTACATCATCTCTTATGTGGTGCCATCGGCTATACGAAGAATTATGTGTTTCCAACATGTCATGTGGGTGTGGATCCTGTGTAATGTGCTTGAAAGTCGTTTTGGAGAGAGACACCATTATGTTGGTTTGCTGTATAATCATGTATTTTGACAATTCACTGGGCAGTACAGATGAACACTGGTGGAACCAAATGTTGATTAAATACATATATGAAACATCTACTGATGGGAACAAAGAGTCAAAGACTGTTCTGACAGACTGCACATGGCAAATGCATTATCAATATCTTATGAACACAGACAACCAGCTAATTGCACCACAAAAAGTATTAAAAGACACTGCCTCTATGATTTCAAATTACTTATTCAAGATGCCATTGACAACTTTGAAGTAAACAATGACTACCATTAACATTTGATGTTGGTACCAAGAGTTCCATTAACAATAGCACACTCAGATATCTTGCTTAATACTGTACAGTATATACCATTTACAATAGTATAGTGTGTCCTATTGTTGTAGTCACAGTGTTGTGATCTCAACGTTTTGATAACAAAATAATTCAATACATACAGTGTATCATACATACAATTTCAATAAGTTCAATATTTAGTACTAATTATGTTCAGGAATTTTCCATGCACTTTGCAGCACTTTCCTTACGATAGTAACTCCTAGAATGTATCAATAACCTCTCAGGCACGCAAAATTTACTTCGTATAGTATACACAGAATTTTCTGCACCGTACACATAGGGTATTTTGTGACTAAGGTTTATATAGATAACTTAGTCAGCCATTACTACTCAACAACGTACTGGGACTTCAATATCCTTAACAAACTATTTCTCATGTAAGCCAATTCTTAAAAGATTTATGTTACTACAAAACATTTGTCCATGGTAGATGGAAAATCTCAATGCTCCATTGCATTCGCCATAAATAACATTCCAAAAATTTCATACCAAACACACTTATTCCATTTTGGAACGATGTTTGGAACAGAATGGAACGGAGAAATACAATTGTTTGATAGACAAAGGGCCGGCGAACAACGACAACCCGGCTTCATAACAAATATAGCGTGCTCACCAGAATTGCTGTAAAAGGGCTAGATTATGTCGTATGGCAATAAAAATGGAGTCAAACTAAAGGTTGGAAATCCCCATCGAATGGTGGTATTTACGAGTTTGTGGTGAATAAAGCAAAGGTAGGAAAGCGAAATGAATATTTAATTATATTTAATATTGTTAATTCGTAAACAATACAAATTTCAGAGGTGTTTGAAAGGGGCTACATCGGCCGCATAGCGTTGTAAACAAACACAATTTACTTCTCTAAAATGATCGTAAAACGCTGAATCGAACGGTGGTATTGTCATCTACATAGCATGCACTGAGCCGAAGATATGAACCTGCAAAATTGCTGCAAATTTTAGGACGATATCGTCCTAAACATTAGTACCCAACGATAAAGACCTGATCGCCAATTTCACATGACGAATGATATTTTGCCAAACAATTCCGATTAGCGAATATTGACACTGAAAATGCACCGGTACTACCATGCATTGATATTGATGTTGATATTGATGTTGAATTGCATTTTACTCTCAAGTCCCAGTGTCGGCCGTCGGGAACATCTTTGGCGTAATTATATTTTACTCACCAGCGCATCTTGCTTCCACCCGTTCTAGTTCCTGCTTTCTTCTTGCAGAAAGAACCAACTTACAGCCAGCACTTGCTAGTTCATAAGCCAAATATTCACCTATACCGCTAGAAGCTCCAGTGATCCACACAACTTCACCCGTAATTCTTGGACTTTCTTACCAAATAATTGGTAGAATTTCAATGTCAAATCTACTTCAACGCTCTTGTAAAGTAGCACGAACAATATTAAGGCGATTATAGCGGCAATTACCAAAAAATACATTGCAGAAAATCACGCTTGACAAAAAAGCGACATTAATATTAAGTGTGACACTTGCGTAATATCTTTTGGCCTTTTGAACATTTGTGGTTGTTCAGAGTAATGCGAAACCTAATAGGGTTGAAAGGGGTTTACAAAGTTGCTATGGTTACACTGTCTTCAAGCTGGGTTTCCAGCAGCGCAAATTCGCGATTTTGGCTTCTTTTGATTTTATTTGGCTACTAAAAATTTCGTTTGGCTTCTCTCAATTTTTTGGCTTCTTTTTGGCTTCTTTATCAAAATATGCCACTCTTCGAAAAATAGTCACGCATCCACCACTAAAAGTTAGTTATCTGGACAAATTTAGGGTAGCACGGGTGGCGGAAGCGGTTAGCGCGCTGCCTCTTACCACTGAGTTGAGCCTGTTTCACAACAGGTCGAGGTCACTGTTGGTACTCGCATGAGATCGGCAGTGTGCTCAAATAACTCATATAAGTTGAGATTCTCTCCTGTGCTTCGAGAGTTTTCCCCGGGCACTCCGGTTTCCTCCCTCTAATACTAACCCTTAGGAACTAACCCTTAGGAACTAACAATGGGGCCACAGTAATTGGCTGACGCTGTTGTGGACTCCTGCCATTGAGGCGAAGTTTAATAATAATAAAAAAATCACTCGAATAACTTGTAGTGACACTTCGCACAAAGGTAACTTGAGACAATTAATGCCGCCGCTAATCTCATTACGTGTAAATTTCCTCTTGACAGCGATACCAGACACCAGTGACACGCCTTAATTACTTCATACTAATCTTAATTGCTTTTCCGCCTCACATTTCCTGGTGAATGATAACATTTCATGGTTCGGTAAAAATTATATACAGTCGGTTGCCTGCCTCGTACCCAGGCGTCTCCAGAGCATTATTTACAAATTAGCTATGATGGTTTTTTTACATGAAGTATTCCACTGGCGAGCGAAGCGCGCGGGGAAATTGGGAAGAGTGCACTTGAAACGGGAGACGCCTGTCAGTTCTTGGTCGATTTCTGGCAACAAAGTACGATTTCTTGCAAGTTGTGATATTTCGCTGTCGTTTTCGTTATTTTTCTACTTGTCTTTGTTGTATTGGTCAAAATATATAGTAGTTAGTTATCTGAGCGTTCACTTGTCCTCTTGCACTTGGTATACAACCTTTCACACATGCCCTAAAGTCAGGAGATACCAACATGTCAACACTTGAAGAAGACTTGCAGGGATTAGATTTGTAAGGTATGACAAATAGACTCTAAAAATGCATTGTAGTGATAAATATTTCAATATTTACGGCTGTGGGTGTATATTTACAGCGTTTATTCATTTGAGATGAACCACAGGTGAAGCAAGACCTGTTCGAAGATCTGCAAGACGTCTTGCTTGTAATTTTCAACGTCCAATATCGCCTGATCCTTCGCCAAATCTAAGCGAGAAGCATGACTTAACGCCTAAATCAAAGACTATGGGCTTACCACGAAACAAACGTGTTCATGTTGGAGGTAAAACTTGTTGTATTATATATTTCTTGGTTCAGAGAGATCACAAATGGGCAAATTGTGAGGGTATCAATATTTAGCCATTTAATAGTATGTCAGTATATTCAAATTATGCATGGGTTCAAACCATATGCTCAAATTTACCGGAATACCGAAATTCAGGATAAATCCTACTAATGCAATCATACTTTTCTTTAACATGTATTATAAATTAGTAAAAGTGCAATTTCAGAGGGTAATATGCCCAATTGCTTATGGATTGATATGAGCTGATATAGGCCGTAGGATGAGCATCCAAAAGATGCTTAGAAAAGGGATTCCGTTGCACTCCTCGTGGAACTACATAATTTTCACATGAATCAATAGATAAAAACTTACTTTATCAGAATCCGTTGCTCCCCAAGCGAAACAGGTGCACAATTGGGAAAAAAATTCCTCCAAAGTTTGCTGTTTTCGCGCTTCGAAATATTCGAACCGCCATTGTTTTGGTATCAAATACGCATGCGCAGTCAGCAAAACTCGAACTGCGCACGCGCACAAACACGCACATGCTTCGAAGTGGAAACACGCTTAGTTATGCAAAACAATCATGGCTGAAGATATTTATAAAACTCGAATATCCTCATGTTTTATGCATTTTTATGGCGTTACGGAGCAACTTTGCAAAGTTACACGCCAAAGGCTTAAGAGATTTCTTGAGTGTAGGTCTAAATAGGCCAAACTTAAATGTCAACAAGCTGAAAATATAGCTAAGAAATCGTACGAGAACATCGATGACGGATCTGTCAATAATGTCAATTCATAGAATGGTACAATCATGAAATGCTCGAAGAGATTTTGTGATGAAGAGAAGATCCGTAGACAACAGAGGAAAGAAGAAAAAGGTGAAGGAACTAGTTCTAAAACTGTAACTTCTACCGAAGAACCACATGTGGAAGTGGAGCCAAATAGCCAATAGAACCAAGGCGAAAAATTACACGTCGATCAGTCGTAGAACCTAATAAGACCCTGCCTAAAAGAAACGAGCATGTACTCCCAGAGATATGTATTATTTGTGGAAGAGACTCCTCTTGGTTCTCACTAGACAAGGTATGGTCATTTTGACAGGTATACTATATACTAGCGCAATGTGCACAACATTCTCGGGTAAAGTAGTTTCTAATGCTACAAACATCCAACCTTGTTATTAGCAGATATATAGTTTAATAATTTTGTTTTACACCAGGTAACTAAGAGAAGAAGAACCCCACTCATGTTGGCAGAAACAATTGATGCTGGTCTTTTACGTACAGCTGCCGAGAGAAAGAATGATGAACAGATACTTGTGCAAATCCAGGGGAAAGACTGTGTGCGCTATCACAAAGTTTGCTACTGCAATTATACAAAATTTCTCACCAGAGAGACGAAGAAGCAATCGGAGACTGAAAGATCTACATCAGTGTACGAGAAGTCGTATGATGTCTTCTGTAATGCATCAGTCAAATCCAAGCGTGCCCATCCCCCCCCCCGGGCCACCATGGGGCATTTGACACTTTGGCTCCTCCCTGGGGTGGGGGATTTGAAAGCTAATGTTAGCCCGGGGGTAGGGCATTAGAAAATTTTCTATTTTGAACCTAATAAAACCATTTGGCCAAATAGAAAGACTTCCGCTTTGTGGTGCCAGTGTAGGTAAGTTTCGGACTGGGGCCCTTCATCTGGAAGCGTAGGCCCTTTGTCTGGAGCGGACGAAGGGTCTCCCGCTCGAAACGTCGTAGTTCTCATTGCTCAAAGCTTAGACTTAATTTGGCTGCAATGTTCCACATTATGTTGCTCCTAACGAAGCATGGTTTGTTCATACGGACACAATGCCAACTTGATATAGCTTTTTAACATACATTTCATGTGTAAAAAAATATTAATATTTGCTATGTAGTTGTTTTGTCTTGTACCAACATTAACATGCGTATATTTTGTAATAATATCTGCTTTCAAAAGTGGAATAAGGTTCCCCGGGGTGGGGAATTTGCCACTGACTTGTGGCCCCACCATGGGGCATTTTCACGTGTTTGTGACCCCACCGGGGGGGCATTAGCACCATTTTTTACAAAATTTGTCAAAGTCCCGGGGAGGGGGATGGGCACGCTTGGATTTGACTGATGTATAAGAAAGTAATCGAGACGGAGGCCATCGGAGATAAGCAAATAAAGTATATGAAAGATTTGCTGGAGAAATTTGTTATCATTGCTAAGGACACTGAGAATGTGGATGCATCTAAATATACAGCTTTAAGCTCAAGCAACGACTTATGAAAAGTTATCCCCAACACAAGTTCTGTGTACCGAAAATGAGAAATGTTAGTGAGATTGTATAATTATGTGGAAAATTTGGATTCTTCTGAATTGGTTGAGGAACATATGTCAAATAAGTCTGAAAACAACAATGAAGAGAGCTGTACCATTGATGATGATGATCTGAATTCCAACACAGAAACTGAGGGAAATTCTAAATCGGTCCTTGCTATTCTAGATAGTGGCTAAATACCAACTTATGTCACAATATAATATATGTAATATTTCAAATACGAGAAGTAGAACTTTACCAGACAAAAGCCAGGACAGCTTATTGTAGAATACATGCAATCTCGTTTTGAGCATAGGCCCTTGGCCAGGATCCAATAAGTGGGATTTTATTGCACTGATGAAAATCTGGGCTCAAGGATGAAAACATTTCTTTAAATTATAGATAGTTATGATGAAATTATGGATTTTATATTTCCTCCCAATTGATCTTTTTTTTATTATGAATTTCGAGTTGGTGCCTGGGACATGTTTCTTTCAATTAGAGGTTTTCCTAGGAGTTTATATAAATATCCCTTAAAGCCCGGGACCAACTGGGAAACATTGTTGCACAAAGATATTTGTCATATTATTTGTCTTACCAATGTTTCGGTTTGTCATATTGTCCTACCAGCGTCGGCAAACGGAGAAAGGGTGTTTCATCAAATGTTTCTGAATTTGGTAGGAAATATTTTTGCTTTCCGGGAAGCAAATTTTGTTTCTGCAATAGAAGCCAAATGTTTCCAGATGTGGGAGACAGGGAAACATTTGAGCAAGCATTGAAAATCACAAATATTTCCGCGACAATGTTTCTTAGGTTTGGCCAAGACTTTAGTTTAGTGAAATATTTAATTTGTTCCTTGATCGTGTGAATTGTATGTATATTTATATATTCTCCGTCCTATTTGATACAGGTGGGTTTTTTACCTCCCACAAATTTGTATTGAATTAGGATGTTGATAAGTAGAATTAAACGTTAAAATGGTATTTTGAAACAACAGCCAATGAATTGAAGTGATTTAGCAAATGGGCAAGCAAAATGTACAATGTGTTTTAAACAATATTTAATGTGTGTGTTTTATTCGTCAATATTACAAGGTTTGATCTCTATTCCGTGATTTTATTTTGTTGTTTTTACGGGGGAAATCGGGGAAAACCCACAGGGAAAATCCATTTTTCTGTCTGCGCGTGCGCAGTGCGAGTTTGGCTGACAAGCGCATGCGTATTTGCTACCAAAACAATGGCGGTTCGAATATTTCGAAGCGCGAAAATAGCAAACTTTGGAGGGATTTTTTTCCCAATTGTGCACCTGTTTCGCTTGGGGAGCAACGGATTCTGATAAAGTAAGTTTTTATCTATTGATTCATGTGAAAATTACGTAGTTCCACGAGGGGTGCAACGGAATTGCATCTTTTGGATGCTCATCCTACGGCCTAATATAAGCACTTAGTCAGAATATAAGATCTACAAGATAATTTGTTGAAATGGTGGTAGTAGCCTACTTGTGTAAAATATACTTGTATATTAACAAGGTTTTTGATCATGTTTTGGTATAGTTCCCGCCTGCAAAAGACTTGCACCTGGAGCTTTTCCTTCCCTAAATTTACCAGAGAAAAGGATACCCTCCACCCAGGGGCGCACATTCCAAAAAAGTTTGGGGGAGTGTCCCTAGTTCAGTGACCGACTTTTAATCTTTGTTTGACGGCATCAAAACATGTAATACGAGTTAATGTAAAAATATGTATAGTGCCAGAAATGTAGAAGGATTGTTAAAAAATAGGAGGCCGCACCCACGAGGCGCCACCATGGTTGGCGCCGACGGGAAAAATTTTGAAAAACATGAGTCTGCCGATAGTCGGAAATGGCATTTTCAGAGTCTTCTCTACCTCTTTAATTAATATATATAAGATTTTCAAACACCCTAGTTTCGAATTCAAATATTTCGCTGCAATTTTCTTTAAATGCAGTTATTTGAAGAAAACGCCCCCAAAACGTTACCTTCAAGATCATAAAGACCCAATTAGAAACTGCATTTTTACCGCAGACTTGACTTAAATTTACTCAAGAATACTGCATGACGTGAAATTAGAACGCACAAAGCGGCAGAGCAAAAGTTAGGAGGTTTTGCGCAGTCGTGTATGGCTATGTCATCTTACATTTGAGCATATTGCTTGAAGAGGAAAATATATTTCTGGGTTTTGCAATGTTGATTTCTTTTATTGACAATTTTTGTATCGTTTATTATACGTTTTTAGACAGGATGTTTCGGACCAACTCGGACCGAATTAAGTAGTGTAATTTCACAATTTGGGACCGACCTTTTTGGAAAATTCACAAATAATGGGGGGTGTCATACCCCCCTTAATGTGCGCCCCTGCCTCCACCTCCACAACTGCACCAGAAGTGAACTTGTTTGACCCAAGCCCAAACCAAAACAATACTATTCAAGCTTCGAAGATTTTAAAAAGAAGGTTGAGAAATTTGTGGTTGCAGAACTTGGAATTATTAACCTCAAATGTGACTGAAAAAAGCCCCCTCCTGGCTTAATAGAAGATTTATGGTTATTTATTCTGTGCAAGACAGAATATCTGTAAAGATGGACTATACAGATCAAGCAAGCATTGGATAAACTATAAGACTAGAACATTATATCAAGAAACACAGTATATTTATATTTGTTGGGGATTGTATTGTTGAAATCATTTTAAATTGATTTCATAATTTTTTAATTGAACAAAAGTTGGCTCCTTCAAGAAAGAGAACAAATAATATGCAGAAATTAGTATTTACATTGTGGGTAGGCTCAGATTCAAGCTGTTGGGGTTCTCCGTGCATGCTATGGTGCATGCGAGAGTCCCAACATATGGAATCCGAGCTTACATTGAACAATAGTGTAAGGCCTGCTCTGGGATCTTATCTCGCCTTAAATCGCCCTAACTCGCCTTAAATCGCGGATAAAAATTGGCAACAATTCTCTTAAATCGCTTAAACTCGCACTAAATCGCCTAAACTCGCCAACCAAATTAAAATGCTGAAAATAGTAAATACTATATACAGTGTAAACACCCTTTCCCCAGGAGAGGGGGGTTCTGGTTGTTTATTTCAGATAAGATTATGAGGGCGCTTATCCGAGGGGCTTGCTGGAGAGAGGGGCTTAGCCGAAACAAGGGAAGTTACATGCTTATTGATAAAAGCCGAAACACAGTAATGCACTAGTAATTGGAAAGCCACGCACCCCCCTACCCAGGGAACAGTGGACATTGGATAAAGGTTGTGTCCTAAATCATTCTAATCCCCAACCTATACATGGCCTTCTTACTAGTCTAAACATGACTAAAAATAACCGGGCACCAAAAATGAAGGCTACCATAATAATTGCTTTTAAAATTCAACAAACTATTCTAAAATTTCCCCAATTTTGATCATTGGAGGCCAAACATGCAATCCAGAGTTTGTCAAAACTTTGCCAAAGTAGGTAAATATTTTGCATTTTGTCTGTTAGCTGTATCTTGCAATTTACACAAAGTCAAATAATACATTATCCTGTAAAAGCTATTTTTAGTAAAACAATGTCTATAGAGTATAGGGTAAATGTCGATGAACAAGGCTTAATAATACACCTCGAACAGACGAATTCCCACTGATTCCCAGCCTATAATCCCTGGCCATCATGACACATATCTAACGTACGCTGTCTAATGCCCTGAGTACCCAGGCATAACAGATAGGCTAATCTGCAAATAAATCCCCGCTATTTCCCGGCATGTCCCGGATAGGGGGGTGCGAGGCTTTCCATGACTGGTGCATAAGTTACATACTATCAAGCTTATAGGTATATAATATGACATAGAAACCCTTATATTCAAACAGAAAAAAGTCAGGATGGCAAGAATCAGGTTTTTTTCAACATTTTATCTATTTCGATAAGTAGGCCTATAATTAATATGCCAATATTGTGATATGAACTTCCAGAACAATTCATAAATTGTTTCGTTTTCCTTTATTGAAAATAGTGCGGGGCCTATAAATTACAGGTAGAGGGCTTATCAACTTTCGAAATTTTAAGTGACGGTAAACTGATACTTTTAATAATTCCGACGGCCTTATATACAAGTGCTGAATTGCAGTGCCTGTAGTGCACAACATTTAATATTTTATATCAACAGTGTTAAAACTTACATAAATTAATAAACCACAGCATGATCCTGGTCAACTTTTACAGTCAGCATTGTCCGGTTCATATCGTCTTATATAAAGATCCATGATCGTTTTAATAACCGAGGTTTAACATTTTTAGCGTACGATCTTGGGTCGATAACAAAACCTGGCATTTTCATTAATTCAGTTAAATACTTCATGTTAGCCACTGCGGGGAGGGAGCCTTCTCTCAGGCTATCCAGCGGAAATTTATTATTCAAGTCTGGGAAACTTTATATAAACTAAATTTTAACATTAGTGAATTTTTATAAATACTGCACTTTATATATTGAGGGGAATTAAAATAAATACCAATCAATGTTCAGTTTTACTTATTAAATGAACACATGGAAATGAAATACCATATTTGCAACATAAAGTGGTGGAAAGAGATTAAGAGATCTGGTCAAAATGTCCGACAGGAATGGTATCACCAGTTCCTTGATAACAACATGGACGTAGAATCCGTAGCTAATAAAGTGAACGACTTCTTTGTAAGTCTTACAGATCACTTCACCCCTCTGAACCAACCAACTCCACCTATGGAAATCCCAGAATAATTCTTGGTTACGGAAAGTGAGGTGTTTAAAGCATTAGCATCGCTGCAAATTAGTAAGGCGATTGGACCTGATTATATCCCGAATAGAATCCTGAAAGAGTTTGCTCCTGAATTGGCCCCAGTCATTCGTAATATTTACAACCAGTCAATGAAAGAAGCGAATGTCCCATCTACACTTAAGTCATCTATTGTAATTCCAGTTTCAAAGATATCACCTCCTCAAACAATTGAAAATGATATCCGCCCAATTTTCGCTAATGGAGAAGCCTGCATTTTTGGAATTCTTACTTTTTCCATAATGCTTGGATTACATAGCCAGCCACATAAGCAAGGGGTCCAAGCTTGTCAGGTGTGATGGATAATTCACTCTAAACAAAAAAAATGAAAATGTTAAAATGATTTTTTGCTTTAACCCACATGCACCTAACACTCTCATTGGTAAGTAAAATCATCTGGCATTAGACAGAATAAAAAATACCAATTTTAGTGCTATCAGGATTAACCCATTATCTGGTGGTAAAGTAGGGCGCATACTAAAGTAGGGTGCATATATTTATTTATATTAAAGTAGGGTGCATCTGCGTATTTGCAATTCAAATTACTTTAAAATGAAAAATTCATATACCTGGGTAGATCGTATATGAAATAATTCGCCAAGACACATAACTCGCCATGTAATTTCCTCATAATTTTTCGTGCATTTTGCATGTCATCAACATTAATTTTTTTGTTGTGAATCACTCGCCAGTGATGTTCAATTCCACTCTCCTCAAAAAACGTACGAGGGCATGGTAATTTTTTGTTTAAAAAAGCCACTTGAACAGGTCTTTGTAATGGATTTGTAGAAATTTCTACTTCCTCGATCATTTTGTCCGCCATGTCAGTATACAAGAACTGCCAGGCGCTCCCCCGCGTGAAGTCTTCCCAATTTCCCCTTCGCGTGTCGCCTCCGTTGCAATACTTCATGTATTCCTCTTATATAGCCTGACTTCAGTTCATGTATTCCTCTTATGTAACCTGCCGCAAACTGAGAGCGCCTGGGTACGAGGCAGGTCGGTTGCAACTAAGCGTACACGCGAGATGACAAACATGTTTTCATTAGATGCAAAGTTAAAATAATTCGTTGCAAACATAAATAGTTTCGCGCGCAAACATAAAAGTTTGAAAAGAAATGTAGGTATAAGTTTCAAAAACATGATGTATTAGTAATAAACCGATTATGAGTTTGAATTCTGAGTCACTATGTCAGGTAAAATGATAACGGATTGTATTTATGGTATATTTCGCATAATTACTACTTCGACCCCAGGTCCCATTCTAAATTTCGATTTTGGCTTCTTTTGGCTTAGTTTGGCTGCTTTTTATCTTGCGTTTGGCCCTTTTTGGCCCAGGCCACATGGCCTCATTACTCTTGACTCATTACTCTTTAAGGAACCTAACGCTCTTGTCTTACTTACTGGTGACTTTAATCCCTCGTCAACAGGTTTTAAAATGAAATATATCACACAGGTGAACCATCTTAAACAACTCATATCTTTTAAAACCAGAGATTCTGCCGTATTGGATTGGCTGTTAACAAATAGACCTAAGCTGTTTGAAGTATCTAGATTGCCAAAGGTTGGTTCGTCTGACCACTATACGACCTTAGCACCTAGACAGACTATTACTAAAATTGCCTTTGGACGATGGATAATCGAAAAAAACTGGTCATCGGTATTAAGTGTAAGTTCCAGTAAAGGTAAATTTGACCTCTTCATCTCAGAGCTTGATCAAGCCGTTGATACGTTTCTCCCACAGAAGATGATTAAAAAGCATCAAACAGATCAACCGTGAATTACTACTAAGATTAAACTGTGGATTTCTAGACGCCAATCCGTATCCAAACAACAAGGAAAAAATTCTGAAGCTTTTAGTTTTGGAGGAATAAGGTTCAACGTGCGATCCAGTCAGCAAAATCCAATTACTTTCATAGTAAGGTAGCAGATGTTGATATAATTAATCCTGTAAAGTGGTGGAAGAGATTAAGAGATCTGGTCAAAATGTCCGACAGGAATGGTATCACCAGTTCATGATAACAACATGGACGTAGAATCCGTAGCTAATAAAGTGAACGACTTCTTTGTAAGTCTTACAGATCACTTCACCCCTCTGAACCAACCAACTCCACCTATGGAAATCCCAGAATAATTATTGGTTACGGAAAGTGAGGTGTTTAAAGCATTAGCATCGCTGCAAATTAGTAAGGCGATTGGACCTGATTATATCCCGAATAGAATCCTGAAAGAGTTTGCTCCTGAATTGGCCCCAGTCATTCGTAATATTTACAACCAGTCAATGAAAGAAGCGAATGTCCCATCTCCACTTAAGTCATCTATTGTAATTCCAGTTTCAAAGATATCACCTCCTCAAACAATTGAAAATGATATCCGCCCAATATCGCTCACTTCTTCAATGGCGAAAGTTATGGAAGGCTTTACTTGCAATAGACTATTAGAGGACTTGGAAGGTAAAATCGACCCTCGCCAATATGCACGCAAAGGGCACTCAACAACAGATGCCCTCCTCTACATGATGCAAACAATTCATGAGGCATTGGACAGGGGCGAAGCTGGTGCTCGTACCTTCTTCTCAAAAGATTTTGACCTAATTGATCATTCCATTTTAATACAAGAACTGGATAAGCTGCAGGTTCACCCGGCTTTGCTGTCTTGGATCACAGCGTTTTTATTCAATTGTAGGCAGGCTGTTAGAATTGGAAGTGTCCTTTCGCAATGGCAAACTCTGAAGGGAGGAATACCCCCAGGGACTAAACTCGGCGTAGTACTTTTTACGGTCATGACAAATAGCTTACTGGCTAATTGGCGTCTTCGAATTCGTACAAAATTTGTGGATGATACTTCAGCCCTCGACATTATTCCTAGAAACTCTATCAGCCCCCTAAATTTTGCAGTCTCTGATATACATGAATTTGCTAATGAGCATAACATGAAGCTCAATCCCAAGAAGTGTAAGGAAATGCTTGTAAACTTCCCACATAACCCCAATTTCTTACTCCGACCAATCCAAATTGGTAACAATATTATTGAACGCGTGGCGACGTATAAATCTTTGGGTGTCATTTTGAGTAGCGACCTAAAATGGAATCCTCATATTGAATACATTGTTAAGAAGGCCAACAAAAAACGATACCCTTTAAGAGTCCTGCGAAGAGCTGGAGTCGACCAAAAGAGTTTACTGAAAGTGTATCTGTGCAAAGTAAGACCGGTACTTGAGAACGCCGTCCTATTTGGCAAAATATTCCGGATTATCTATCGAAGGAAATTGAGTAGGTGCAAAAAGAGCACTAAAGATAATTTTCTCGGAGAGTGAATCATATGCTGAGTCCCGAAATTTTGCACAACTACCAACTTTAAGCACAAAAAGAGTCCAGATATGTCAGAAATACATGACCAGAATGAGGCGTGAATGATCCATGGCCAGAATGATCCCTGTTGTTCCTGACCATAATATTAATTTGAGACAGAACACTGATCGATCTTATCTATTTAATAATGTTACTGATTGTAGAACAATTAAAGCTCAATCCTTTTTTAAATTTAAGTACTCTTAATAATTATGTTAAGATTCTTAATATGTATGATAAATTGTAAATAATTATGCATGCACTATTTACTATTTTGGTAAATGCCTAATGATTTTAACTCTTGTAAATAGCCTAGATTCTAAAGCATATTCATGTACTATTTTGTAACTTATTTCTATCCATTGTAAAGTAATCGTTAATTCAGTTTTTTTGTAACTGCAAGAGAGTTATAATAAACTATTATTATTACTATTATTATACATTACTCCAAAGATTTTGCTAAAATATCGCCAGAAAATATTCTTGAATGCAGGCTTTTGTTGTGCATGTTACATTACCCATATAACTTCGCTATCTGTTATATTTCCGCTACTGGAAACATAAGATGAGATTTAATCAGTACTCCATCAAATTTAATGTAAAACAATTTCATTTCATTTTTGCTTTACTATATAAGAAACGGTTTGGTCGAGTAATGTCATTTTCTTCCGAAATACACGATTGATTTTCTTCAGAAAAATATTACTGGGCATCTAAACCACGAAAATTAATATCTTAGCATTTTTGTCAAACAAAATGCATTTGGAAACACAGGTTTCTGTAGTGTAGCTGGTGGTTATCACGTGCGCCTAACACGCGCAAGGTCCCCAGTTCGATCCTGGGCAGAAACTTATGCGCTATTTCCTTTTGACATTCTGAACATTAATCTAGGCTTATAACTAGATAGCGTGAATGCTAGTATTATCTGAGCAAAATTTTGATTCAATAAGCTTGGATTTGGGTGAGAAATACTACACCTTAACTTGCAAGCCTTTAAAATATATCTACGCAGCAGTGATCTGACGAGAATGCATGTTACAAATAGTTAATCCACAATCGTCAGTAATATCAATTCTTACATCAACTGAACATGCAAAAAACAATTATTAGAATACTCCCACCAAAATTTCTGTCAGGAGTGGGATTCGAACCCACGCCCATATTCATGGACCAGAACGCCCAGAAATCTCACAAGAATGGAACAAGTTTTCGCACTTGAGTCTGGCGCCTTAGACCGCTCGGCCATCCTGACTGTTCGCAAGAGGCCTCAACCAAACACGTATGCTATTTCTGCGATCAATACAAGTCTTTTTCCTTTAAGCTGAGGCAAGTTGGTCACATTCACGATTGAAAGCATTGGACAAATGAAATGAGATCGATAGTACTCTTTGAATTTCGATTTAGCATGGATCTTAGATACGGACCTAAAGGAAAATTATGTATTGAATGACGTGAGTTCGGATGCAAGGTTTTCACCTGACCAGCATAAACTTTTCATAACATTAAGTGTACGAGTTCCTGTAGTGTAGTGGTTATCAAGTGCGCTTTACACGCGCAAGGTCCCCAGTTCAATCCTGGGCATCGTGTAATTTTTTACACATCTTCAAATAATTAGAATTAAAATATATTGGCCAATATAAAAGTTCTCTTGTTAACCAAGTTTCTGTAATCTAGTATTCATCACGTGCCCTTCACACGCGCAAAGTCTCCAGTTCGATCCTCAAAAGAAATATAGCTATTTGATGTAAAATGTTGACAGTTTTTGCAAATAGGTTTGTTTAAAGGTAATATGCAAACATTTTGCTAAAAAATCGCCAGAAAATACTCTTGAATGCACGTTTTTTGTTATGCATGTTACATTATCGATATAATTTCGCTATCTGTTATATTTACGCTACTGCAAACATACTGTAAGATGAGATTTAATCAGTACTCCATCAAATTTAATGTAAAACAATTTCATTTCATTTTTGCTTTACTAAGAAATGGTTTGGTAGAGTAATGTCATTTTCGATTGATAGGTCAACTTGATTTTCTTCAGAATAATATTACTGTGCACATAGACCACAAAAATTCATATCTTAGCATTTTTGTCACACATAATCCCCGAGCCGGCGCGAAGCGCCGTGCGAGGGTACTAATTCCGCTCGGAGATTTACACCCGGGTATGTGAAAACATTGTGGAATGCAAAGTCGTCCGCCATTTTTTTTTGTCATGGACGGGACGGTTTTGTAAGTTATGCGCATGCGCAAGTTCAAGCCGAGAAAAGACTTCCATAGTTCCATCACAGACCATTTTGCAAACTTTTTTCAAAAATAGTTTTGCACTCATTTTATAAGTAAGTCTCTGTGTAAGTAAGCAAGATAAATGAAAATTACTTAGAGGACAAATTAACAAGAGGAAAAACAGTCGAAAGACCGAAAAAGGAGCGTTTTAAACAGGCAAGTGTCTATTTTGCATGTTTGCTTTGCCGATTTTTTAACATAGCATGCAGTATAGTTTGTGAATTTGAAAATGTGTAGATCATTCTGCGTGGTCAATACAACATCGGATTGATCGTTAAGAGCATTTTAGTATCGATTCAAATATGTTATAGAAAAATAAAAAACATTAAATCTCAATAACTTCATTGCAAAAGCAAGTGCGAAGTATAAAAATACTCCTCGAAAAGCAGTTGAAGTTTTTGGAAATTTGAAACGTTTTGTGAACGTCTAAGGTTGAATGTTACAGTAAATCAAAGCTAAAAGAGTACATAATAGCATACCCACTTTATATAGTTGGCAATTGATAATTTTATAGTTAAAAACAAAACAATATTTTGTACAAATTAAAATATAAAAAATATACAATGTTGCGTGTTAGTCCAGTGCAGTCCAGTGTGACCAGATTTTTTCAGGACCAATTACTAAAAATGCCTGCGGAAAATTACTAAATCCAGAAAAAAATTACTAAAAGTTGCACACTTCCCAAAACAGCTCATAATTAAATCGGTTTTGCATTAAACTACCACAATGCTTAGCGAGTATAATGAGTATAAATATTATTCATATTGCTCCTGTAATTTATTAACCCAAGATTACAGGCTTTGGGCCAGGGGCGGTGGAGGCTGCAGAGCTGGGACCTTTGCCCCACCCCCCAATACCCAAACCGCTCCGCCGCCCCTGCTTTGGACAAAATAGAAAGCATTGTTGCAGAAACATTTGCCAAATTTCACGTTTCGCATGTGTGATGCTTGTTGCAAAAACGTCGTTTGCCCTGTCCAGGCGCAGGCCTCAGGAGTTGTGACAGGCACCAGCGGGCTGAGTTGGCATACCTGCCCGAACTGCCTCCCGCCTGTGCCTAAATAGCATTGACGAGGACACTATTTTCTCTCAAAATGTGACAGTGTTCATACAAAACAATTGGTAAAATTTGAGAAATTCATCTTTTGTCTAATTACCAACAGATTACTAAATTTCCCAAAAAATTACCAAAAAATTACTAAAAATATTTAATTACTAAAAAAGTCCGAAAAATTGTCAAAAATTACCAAAAGTAATTAAAATTACCAAATTTAGCGTTGATCTTAGATAGGGACCTAAAGGACAATTATGTACTGAATGACGTTAGTTCGGATGTAAGCTTTTCACCTGAGTTGCATAAGCTTTTCATAACACTAAGGCTGTTTGGGGAAGGAGTTCCTGTAGTGTAGTGGCTATCACATGCGCTTTACACGCGCAAGGTCCCCAGTTCAATCCTGGGCAGAAACATTCATCGTATGAATTTTTAAGCCTCTTCAAATAATTAGAATTAAAATATGGTGGCCAATATAAAAGTTATCTTGTTAACCAAGTTTCTGTAATCTAGTGGTCATCACGTGCCCTTCACACGCGCAAAGTCTCTAGTTCGATCCTCAAAAGAAACATATAGCTACTTAATGTAAAATTTTTACAGTTTTTGCAAATAGGTTTGTTTAACGGTAATTTGCATAGGAACAATATTTTCCCAATTTACAGCGTTTATAAATTTTACCATATTTCTTGATGTTGCAAACATAACATGTTGACGTAATAATAATAGTCAAGATTAGTTATATTTACCACATTACTCCAAAGATTTTGCTAAAAAATCGCCAGAAAATATTCTTGAATGCACGTTTTTTGTTATGCATGTTACATTACCCATATAATTGCGCTATCTGTTATATTTACGCTACTGCAAACATACTGCAAGATTAGATTTAATCAGTACTCCATCAAATTTAATGTAAAACAAATTCATTTCATTTTTGCTTTACTAAGAAACGCTTTGGTAGAGTAATGTCATTTTCGCTTGATAGGTCAACTTGATTTTCTTCCGAATAATATTACTGTGCACATAAACCACAAATATTCATATCTTAGCATTTTTGTCAAGCAAAATGCATTTGGTGACACAGGTTTCTGTAGTGTAGTGGTTATCACGTGCGCCTAACACGCGCAAGCTCCCCAATTCGATCCTGGGCAGAAACTTATGCGCGCTATTTCCTTTTGACATTATGAAGATTAATAGAGGCTTATAACTGGATAGCGTGAATGCTAGTATTATCTCCGCAATATTTCGATTCAATAAGCTTGGATTTGGGGGAGAAATACTACACCTTAACTTGCAAGCCTTTAAAATATATAATAATTAATAATTTTAATAATTTTATTAATTATCCATCTTTGGCATATAGAAATACAATGGATTTACAAGTTAAAAATATTATACTAAAATACATGTATAACCTATAAAAATGTAAAAATTAGAAAGTTTAAGAGATTTTATATACATATATACAATGATCTAATTTCATGAGTTGGTTAATCTACACGCCCTTGGGATAAAAGACGTGGGTATTCCACTTTTTACAAACATGGGTATTCCACTTTAAATCATTTTGCACCCATACACCGAGAAGTTTGAAGGAGTTTACTCTTTATATTTCAATTCCATCCGTTTGTATGGGTGGGGGTTCAGGAGAGGATTGGGAAAAACTGATCCACATGTCCTTAGTTTTTTTGGGATTCACGATCATTTTATTATCATTGGCCCAATTCATCACTTGATTAGTCGATTCCTGCATGTTTGAAAGGGCTCCGTTTGCAACGACCTCATCAAGAGTGCAGTCGTCTGCATACTTGTGCGTGTTTGTAAGGTTGTTTGTTAACGTGTTTTCCAAATCGTTAATATGAATATTGAACAGTGTTGGAGAAATAACGGAGCCTTGCGGGACACCAGCTGGACAGGGGGCGCTTGAAGATATAACACCATGTAAATTCACATGTTGAGTCCGCTCTGTAAGGAAGCACTTCACCCATGACCAGAAGGCCTTCGATACGTTCATTTCCGCTAATTTTATTAATATAATTCTATGGTCGACAAGGTCGAATGCTTTTTTGAAGTCCAAGAACGTAGTATGGACCCCTTTTCTTCCGATATTGGAGTTATCTGTTACGTCGAACCACCTCTGGGTCGTCGAGATCAGAGCTGAAACAGTAGATCGATTTTTAGTGAAAGCATGTTGGTTGTCCTTTATTGCCAAATCATGAGAGTTGAGTTCCAACTGGATTTTCTCTATCATTTTAGCTAGATGAGGAAGCACAGAAATTTGCCTGAAATCGTTGTTTATATCTTTTGGTTGATGTATCTTTGGTACCGGAGTTACAATTGCATGCTTGTATGCAGTAGGATACTTGGATTGGGTAATGCTGCCTGTTACGATACTATGTATCACTGGCGTAAGATCATCACAGTAGTGCTTTAAAAACCAGGCAGGGATTTTATCTATCCCTGTTGCTTTCTTTGGATTAAGGTGCTTTAGGCAGGACCGTACTTGCCCTAAGGAAGGTAGCGGTGGTGACGTATCCTTAAGTAAGTGGTTAACTTCATTTATGTCCGGGATGTCAACATGGATATCTTTCCATGGGTTTGTAAAAGCAATTTGTAGGTTTTCAGCAACCTTAGACAGATCTTCATTAGATGGAGTTTGTAAAGAGTTATGATTCGTTTCAGCACCCAACAGAGTATAGACAGTTTTATACCATTTTGCAGGATCTTTTTGGCGAAAATCTCTCCCTTCGGTATGATAAAACGATTGTTTTGCATTCCGAATTAACTTTGAGACCTTTTTACATAATTGGTCGTACTTGGATTTATCACCGCGGCAGTAAGCCTTTTGTCTAGCTTTAATCTGTGCCTTTATTTTTGGGGTAATCCAGGGTTTATCTGATGTATGCATTCGGATTGTCACTTCTGGCATAGCCTTATCCAGCAAAGAGAGTATCGTTCTATTAAATGCTTCGACTTTATCATCCACATCTGTTGCCATTAAAACATTGTCCCAGTTTTGGAGGGCAACAGTTCTACTCAATGTTTGTTTGTTTTCGGGTTTATGTAGTCTAACTTTTTTGGAAGTAGGGGGAAGTTTGTTGACATTTTGGGGGGATAACAGCAAACATTGGTGGTCAGAACGACCCAAGGGAGGTAGATGTTTGACAGGAAAATAGAGGTCAGCCATGTTGGTCAAAATCTGGTCTAAGATGTTATTACCTCTTGTGGGGGTCGAAACCATTTTTTTTAGGTTAAAGCGGTTACATAGGCGTCTTAAATTCAGTTTGTTAAAATCCCCAGCGATAATTATTCCTGTCGAAGGGCGAGAATGAAGGACCTTGTCCAGACCATCTGTGAGGTAGTTTATCATTTCATGTTCTTTCTCAACAGACTGCCCCGGTGGATAATAATATTTGGATTCAATAAGCTTGGATTTGGGGGAGAAATACTACACCTTAACTTGCAAGCCTTTAAAATATATCTACGTTGTAGTGATCTAATGAGAATGCATGTAACAAATAGTTAATCCACAATCGTCAGTAATATCCAATCTTACATCAACTGAACAGACAAAAACAATTATTAGGACACTCCCCCAAAATTTCTGTCAGGAGTGGGATTCGAACCCACGCCCATATTCATGGACCAGAACGCCCAGGAATCCCACAAGAATGGAACAAGTTTTCGCACTTGAGTCTGGCGCCTTAGACCGCTCGGTCATCCTGACTGTTCGCAAGAAGCCTCAACCAAACACGTATGCTATTTCTGCGATTAATACATGTATTTTTCCTTTAAACTGAGGCAAGTTGGTCACATTCACGATTGAAATTATAGGAAAAATGAAATTAAATCGATAGTACTTATTGAATTTCGATTTAGCGTGGATTTTAGATACGGACCTAAATAACAAATATGTACTGAATGACGTGAGTTCGGATGCAAGCTTTTCACCTGAGCTGCATAAGCTTTTCATAACACTAAGGCTGTTTGGGGTACGAGTTCCTGTAGTGTAGTGGCTATCACGTGCGCTTTACACGCGCAAGGTCCCCAGTTCGATCCTGGGCAGAAACTTATGCGCGCTATTTCCTTTTGACATTATGAAGATTAATAGAGGCTTATAACTGGATAGCGTCAATGCTAGTATTTTCTCCGCAATATTTCGATTCAATAAGCTTGGATTTGGGGCAGAAATACTACATCTTAACTTGCAAGCCTATAAAATATATCTACGCTGTAGTGATCTAATGAGAATGCATGTAACAAATAGTTAATCCACAAACGTCAGTAATATCCATTCTTACATCAACTGAACAGACAAAAAAATTGATAGAATACTCCCCCAAAATTTCTCTCAGGAGTGGGATTCGAACCCACGCCCATATTCATGGACCAGAACGCCCAGGAATCCCACAAGAATGGAACAAGTTTTCGCACTTGAGTCTGGCGCCTTAGACCGCTCGGCCATCCTGACTGTTCGCAAGAGGCCTCAACCAAACACGTATGTTATTTCTGCGATTAATACATGTATTTTTCCTTTAAACTGAGGCAAGTTGGTCACATTCACGATTGAAATTATTGGAAAAATGAAATTAAATCCATAGTACTCGTTGAATTTCGATTTAGCGTGGATTTTAGATACGGACCTAAATAACAATTATGTACTGAATGACGTGAGTTCGGATGCAAGCTTTTCACCTGAGCTGCATAAGCTTTGAAAACACTAAGGCTGTTTGGGGTACGAGTTCCTGTAGTGTAGTGGCTATCACGTGCGCTTTACACGCGCAAGGTCCCCAGTTCAATCCTGGGCAGAAACATTCATCGTATGAATTTTTACACCTCTTCAAATAATTAGAATTAAAATATGGTGGCCAATATAAAAGCACTCTTGTTAACCAAGTTTCTCTAATCTAGTGGTCATCTCTTGCCCTTCTCACGCGCAAAGTCTCCTGTTCGATCCTCAAAAGAAATATAGCTATTTAATGTAAAATTTTGACAGTTTTTGCAAATAGGTTTGTTTAACGGTAATATGCATATGACAATATTTTCCCAATTGACAGCGTTTATAAATTTTACCATATTTCTTGATGTTGCAAGCATGACAAGTTGACGTAATAATAATAGTCAAGATTAGTTATATTTACCACATTACTCCAAAGATTTTGCGAAAAAAATCGCCAGAAAATATTCTTGAATGCACGCTTCTTGTTATGCATGTTACATTACCCATATAATTTCGCTATCTGTTATATTTACGCGACTGCAAACATACTGTAAGATTAGATTTAATCAGTACTCCATCAAATTTAATGTCAAACAATTTAATTTCATTTTTGCTTTACTAAGAAACGGTTTGGTAGAGTAATGTCATTTTCGATTGATAGGTCAACTTGATTTTCTTCAGCATAATATTACTGTGCATATAAACCACAAAAATTCGTATCTTAGCATTTTTGTCAAACATAATGCATTTGGTAACACAGGTTTCATGTGCATGGTGGTTATCCCGTTCGCCTAACAAACGCAAGGTCCCCAGTTCGATCCTGGGCAGAAACTTATGCGCGCAATTTCCTTTTGACATTATGAAGTTTAATAGGGGCTTATAACTGGATAGCGTCAATGCTAGTATTATCTCCATTCTTACATCAACTGAACAGACAAAAAATATTATTAGAATACTCCCCCAAAATTTCTGTCAGGAGTGGGATTCGAACCCACGCCCATATTCATGGACCAGAACGCCCAGGAATCCCACAAGAATGGAACAAGTTTTCCACTTGAGTCTGGCGCCTTAGACCGCTCGGCCATCCTGACTGTTCGCAAGAGGCCTCAACCAAACAGGTATGCTATTTCTGCGATCAATACAAGTCTTTTTCCTTTAAACTGAGGCAAGTTGGTCCCATTCACGATTGAAACTATTGGAAAAATGAAATGAAATCGATAGTACTCTTTGCATTTCGATTTAGCGTTGATCTTAGATACGGACGTAAAGGACAATTATGTACTGAATGACGTGAGTTCGGATGCAAGCTTTTCACCTGAGCTACATAAACTTTTCATAACACTAAGGCTGTTTGGGGTACGAGTTCCTGTAGTGTAGTGGTTATCACGTGCGCTTTACACGCGCAAGGTCCCCAATTCAATCCTGGGCAGAAACATGCATCGTATAAATTTTTACACCTCTTCAAATAATTAGAATTAAAATATGTTGGCCAATATAAAAGTTCTCTTGTTAACCAAGTTTCTGTAATCTAGGGGTCATCTCTTGCCCTTCACACGCGCAAAGTCTCCAGTTCGATCCTCAAAAGAAATATAGCTATTTAATGTAAAATTTTGACAGTTTTTGCAAATAGGTTTGTTGAACGGTAATATGCATATGACAATATTTTCCCAATTGACAGCGTTTATAAATTTTACCATATTTCTTGATGTTGCAAGCATGACAAGTTGACATAATAATAATAGTCAAGATTAGTTATATTTACCACATTACTCCAAAGATTTATCTAAAAAATCGCCAGAAAATATTCTTGAATGCACGGTTCTTGTTATGCATGTTACATTACCCATATAATTTCGCTATCTGTTATATTTACGCTATTGCAAACATACTGTAAGATGAGATTTAATCAGTACTCCCTCAAATTTAATGTAAAACAATTTAATTTCATTTTTGCTTTACTAAGAAACGGTTTGGTAGAGTAATGTCATTTTCGATTGATAGGTCAACTTGATTTTCTTCAGAATAATATTACTGTGCACATAAACCACAAAAATTCGTATCTTAGCATTTTTGTCAAACATTATGCATTTGGTAACACAGGTTTCTTTAGTGTGCATGGTGGTTATCACGTTCGCCTAACACGCGCAAGGTACCCAGTTCGATCCTGGGCAGAAAATTATGCGCGCAATTTCCTTTGACATTATGAAGATTAATAGAGGCTTATAACTGGATAGCGTCAATGCTAGTATTATCTCCATTCTTACATCAACTGAACAGACAAAAAATATTATTAGAATATTCCCCCAAAATTTATGTCAGGAGTGGGATTCGAACCCACGCCCATATTCATGGACCAGAACGCCCAGGAATCCCACAAGAATGGAACAAGTTTTCGCACTTGAGTCTGGCGCCTTAGACCGCTCGGCCATCCTGACTGTTCGCAAGAGGCCTCAACCAAACACGTATGCTATTTCTGCGATCAATACAAGTCTTTTTCCTTTAAACTGAGGCAAGTTGGTCCCATTCACGATTGAAACTATTGGAAAAATGAAATGAAATCGATAGTACTCTTTGAATTTCGATTTAGCGTTGATCTTAGATACGGACTTAAAGGACAATTATGTACTGAATGACGTGAGTTCGGATGCAAGCTTTTCACCTGAGCTACATAAACTTTTCATAAAACTAAGGCTGTTTGGGGTACGAGTTCCTGTAGTGTAGTGGTTATCACGTGTGCTTTACACGTGCAAGGTCCCCAGTTCAATCCTGGGCAGAAACAAGCATCGTATAAATTTTTACACCTCTTCAAATAATTAGAATTAAAATATGGTGGCCAATATAAAAGCACTCTTGTTAACCAAGTTTCTCTAATCTAGTGGTCATCTCTTGCCCTTCTCACGCGCAAAGTCTCCTGTTCGATCCTCAAAAGAAATATAGCTATTTAATGTAAAATTTTGACAGTTTTTGCAAATAGGTTTGTTTAACGGTAATATGCATATGACAATATTTTCCCAATTGACAGCGTTTATAAATTTTACCATATTTCTTGATGTTGCAAGCATGACAAGTTGACGTAATAATAATAGTCAAGATTAGTTATATTTACCACATTACTCCAAAGATTTTGCGAAAAAAATCGCCAGAAAATATTCTTGAATGCACGCTTCTTGTTATGCATGTTACATTACCCATATAATTTCGCTATCTGTTATATTTACGCGACTGCAAACATACTGTAAGATTAGATTTAATCAGTACTCCATCAAATTTAATGTCAAACAATTTAATTTCATTTTTGCTTTACTAAGAAACGGTTTGGTAGAGTAATGTCATTTTCGATTGATAGGTCAACTTGATTTTCTTCAGCATAATATTACTGTGCATATAAACCACAAAAATTCGTATCTTAGCATTTTTGTCAAACATAATGCATTTGGTAACACAGGTTTCATGTGCATGGTGGTTATCCCGTTCGCCTAACAAACGCAAGGTCCCCAGTTCGATCCTGGGCAGAAACTTATGCGCGCAATTTCCTTTTGACATTATGAAGTTTAATAGGGGCTTATAACTGGATAGCGTCAATGCTAGTATTATCTCCATTCTTACATCAACTGAACAGACAAAAAATATTATTAGAATACTCCCCCAAAATTTCTGTCAGGAGTGGGATTCGAACCCACGCCCATATTCATGGACCAGAACGCCCAGGAATCCCACAAGAATGGAACAAGTTTTCCCACTTGAGTCTGGCGCCTTAGACCGCTCGGCCATCCTGACTGTTCGCAAGAGGCCTCAACCAAACAGGTATGCTATTTCTGCGATCAATACAAGTCTTTTTCCTTTAAACTGAGGCAAGTTGGTCCCATTCACGATTGAAACTATTGGAAAAATGAAATGAAATCGATAGTACTCTTTGCATTTCGATTTAGCGTTGATCTTAGATACGGACGTAAAGGACAATTATGTACTGAATGACGTGAGTTCGGATGCAAGCTTTTCACCTGAGCTACATAAACTTTTCATAACACTAAGGCTGTTTGGGGTACGAGTTCCTGTAGTGTAGTGGTTATCACGTGCGCTTTACACGCGCAAGGTCCCCAATTCAATCCTGGGCAGAAACATGCATCGTATAAATTTTTACACCTCTTCAAATAATTAGAATTAAAATATGTTGGCCAATATAAAAGTTCTCTTGTTAACCAAGTTTCTGTAATCTAGGGGTCATCTCTTGCCCTTCACACGCGCAAAGTCTCCAGTTCGATCCTCAAAAGAAATATAGCTATTTAATGTAAAATTTTGACAGTTTTTGCAAATAGGTTTGTTGAACGGTAATATGCATATGACAATATTTTCCCCAATTGACAGCGTTTATAAATTTTACCATATTTCTTGATGTTGCAAGCATGACAAGTTGACATAATAATAATAGTCAAGATTAGTTATATTTACCACATTACTCCAAAGATTTATCTAAAAAATCGCCAGAAAATATTCTTGAATGCACGGTTCTTGTTATGCATGTTACATTACCCATATAATTTCGCTATCTGTTATATTTACGCTATTGCAAACATACTGTAAGATGAGATTTAATCAGTACTCCCTCAAATTTAATGTAAAACAATTTAATTTCATTTTTGCTTTACTAAGAAACGGTTTGGTAGAGTAATGTCATTTTCGATTGATAGGTCAACTTGATTTTCTTCAGAATAATATTACTGTGCACATAAACCACAAAAATTCGTATCTTAGCATTTTGTCAAACATTATGCATTTGGTAACACAGGTTTCTTTAGTGTGCATGGTGGTTATCACGTTCGCCTAACACGCGCAAGGTACCCAGTTCGATCCTGGGCAGAAAATTATGCGCGCAATTTCCTTTTGACATTATGAAGATTAATAGAGGCTTATAACTGGATAGCGTCAATGCTAGTATTATCTCCATTCTTACATCAACTGAACAGACAAAAAATATTATTAGAATATTCCCCCAAAATTTATGTCAGGAGTGGGATTCGAACCCACGCCCATATTCATGGACCAGAACGCCCAGGAATCCCACAAGAATGGAACAAGTTTTCGCACTTGAGTCTGGCGCCTTAGACCGCTCGGCCATCCTGACTGTTCGCAAGAGGCCTCAACCAAACACGTATGCTATTTCTGCGATCAATACAAGTCTTTTTCCTTTAAACTGAGGCAAGTTGGTCCCATTCACGATTGAAACTATTGGAAAAATGAAATGAAATCGATAGTACTCTTTGAATTTCGATTTAGCGTTGATCTTAGATACGGACTTAAAGGACAATTATGTACTGAATGACGTGAGTTCGGATGCAAGCTTTTCACCTGAGCTACATAAACTTTTCATAAAACTAAGGCTGTTTGGGGTACGAGTTCCTGTAGTGTAGTGGTTATCACGTGTGCTTTACACGTGCAAGGTCCCCAGTTCAATCCTGGGCAGAAACAAGCATCGTATAAATTTTTACACCTGTTCAAATAATTAGAATTAAAATATGTTGGCCAATATAAAAGCTCTCTTGTTCACCAAGTTTCTGTGTTCTAGTGGTCATCACGTGCCCTTCACACGTGCAAAGTCTCCAGTTCGATCCTCAAAAGAAATATAGCTATTTAATGTAAAATGTTGACAGTTTTTGCAAATAGGTTTGTTTAACGGTAATATGCATATGAACAATATTCTCCCAATTGACAGCGTTTATAAATGTTACCATATTTCTTGATGTTGCAAACATAACAAGTTGACGTAATAATAATAGTCAAGATTAGTTATATTTACCACATTACTCCAAAGATTTTGCTAAAAAATCGCCAGAAAATATTCTTGAATGCACGCTTTTTGTTATGCATGCATGTTACATTACCCATATAATTTCGCTATCTGTTATATTTACGCTACTGCAAACATACTGTAAGATTAGATTTAATCAGTACTCCATCAAATTTAATGTAAAACAATTTAATTTCATTTTTGCTTTGCTAAGAAACGGTTTGGTAGAGTAATGTCATTTTCGATTGATAGGACAACTTGATTTTCTTCAGAATAATATTATACTGTGCACATAAACCACAAAAATTCATATCTTAGCATTTTTGTCAAACATAATGCATTTGGTAACACAGGTTTCTGTAGTGTAGTGGTTATCACGTTCGCCTAACACGCGCAAGGTCCCCAGTTCGATCCTGGGCAGAAACTTATGCGCGCAATTTCCTTTTGACATTATGAAGATTAATAGAGGCTTATAACTGGATAGCGTCAATGCTAGTATTATCTCCATTCTTACATCAACTGAACAGACAAAAAATATTATTAGAATACTCCCCCCAAATTTCTGTCAGGAGTGTGATTCGAACCCACGTCCATATTCATGGACCAGAACGCCCAGGAATCCCACAAGAATGGAACAAGTTTTCGCACTTGAGTCTGGCGCCTTAGACCACTCGGCCATCCTGACTGTTCGCAAGAGGCCTCAACCAAACAGGTATGCTATTTCTGCGATCAATACAAGTCTTTTTCCTTTAAACTGAGGCAAGTTGGTCCCATTCACGATTGAAACTATTGGAAAAATGAAATGAAATCGATAGTACTCTTTGCATTTCGATTTAGCGTTGATCTTAGATACGGACGTATAAAGGACAATTATGTACTGAATGACGTGAGTTCGGATGCAAGCTTTTCACCTGAGCTACATAAACTTTTCATAACACTAAGGCTGTTTGGGGTACGAGTTCCTGTAGTGTAGTGGTTATCACGTGCGCTTTACACGCGCAAGGTCCCCAATTCAATCCTGGGCAGAAACATGCATCGTATAAATTTTTACACCTCTTCAAATAATTAGAATTAAAATATGTTGGCCAATATAAAAGTTCTCTTGTTAACCAAGTTTCTGTAATCTAGGGGTCATCTCTTGCCCTTCACACGCGCAAAGTCTCCAGTTCGATCCTCAAAAGAAATATAGCTATTTAATGTAAAATTTTGACAGTTTTTGCAAATAGGTTTGTTGAACGGTAATATGCATATGACAATATTTTCCCAATTGACAGCGTTTATAAATTTTACCATATTTCTTGATGTTGCAAGCATGACAAGTTGACATAATAATAATAGTCAAGATTAGTTATATTTACCACATTACTCCAAAGATTTATCTAAAAAATCGCCAGAAAATATTCTTGAATGCACGGTTCTTGTTATGCATGTTACATTACCCATATAATTTCGCTATCTGTTATATTTACGCTATTGCAAACATACTGTAAGATGAGATTTAATCAGTACTCCCTCAAATTTAATGTAAAACAATTTAATTTCATTTTTGCTTTACTAAGAAACGGTTTGGTAGAGTAATGTCATTTTCGATTGATAGGTCAACTTGATTTTCTTCAGAATAATATTACTGTGCACATAAACCACAAAAATTCGTATCTTAGCATTTTTGTCAAACATTATGCATTTGGTAACACAGGTTTCTTTAGTGTGCATGGTGGTTATCACGTTCGCCTAACACGCGCAAGGTACCCAGTTCGATCCTGGGCAGAAAATTATGCGCGCAATTTCCTTTTGACATTATGAAGATTAATAGAGGCTTATAACTGGATAGCGTCAATGCTAGTATTATCTCCATTCTTACATCAACTGAACAGACAAAAAATATTATTAGAATATTCCCCCAAAATTTATGTCAGGAGTGGGATTCGAACCCACGCCCATATTCATGGACCAGAACGCCCAGGAATCCCACAAGAATGGAACAAGTTTTCGCACTTGAGTCTGGCGCCTTAGACCGCTCGGCCATCCTGACTGTTCGCAAGAGGCCTCAACCAAACACGTATGCTATTTCTGCGATCAATACAAGTCTTTTTCCTTTAAACTGAGGCAAGTTGGTCCCATTCACGATTGAAACTATTGGAAAAATGAAATGAAATCGATAGTACTCTTTGAATTTCGATTTAGCGTTGATCTTAGATACGGACTTAAAGGACAATTATGTACTGAATGACGTGAGTTCGGATGCAAGCTTTTCACCTGAGCTACATAAACTTTTCATAAAACTAAGGCTGTTTGGGGTACGAGTTCCTGTAGTGTAGTGGTTATCACGTGTGCTTTACACGTGCAAGGTCCCCAGTTCAAACCTGGGCAGAAACAAGCATCGTATAAATTTTTACACCTGTTCAAATAATTAGAATTAAAATATGTTGGCCAATATAAAAGAAACTTGTTAACCAAGTTTCTGTAATCTAGGGGTCATCACGTGCCCTTCACACGAGCAAAGTCTCCAGTTCGATCCTCAAAAGAAATATAGCTATTTAATGTAAAATTTTGATAGTTTTTGCAAATAGGTTTGTTTACGGTAATATGCATATGACAATATTTTCCAATTGACAGCGTTTACAAATTTTACCATATTTCTTGATGTTGCAAACATAACAAGTTGACGTAATAATAATAGTCAAGATTAGTTATATTTACCACATTACTCCAAAGATTTTGCTAAAAAATCGCCAGAAAATATTCTTGAATGCACGCTTTTTGTTATGCATGTTACATTACCCATATAATTTCGCTATCTGTTATATTTACGCTACTGCAAACATACTGCAAGATTAGATTTAATCAGTACTCCATCAAATTTAATGAAAACAATTTAATTTCATTTTTGCTTTGCTAAGAAACGGTTTGGTAGAGTAATGTCATTTTCGATTGATAGGACAACTTGATTTTCTTCAGAATAATATTATACTGTGCACATAAACCACAAAAATTCATATCTTAGCATTTTTGTCAAACATAATGCATTTGGTAACACAGGTTTCTGTAGTGTGCATGGTGGTTATCACGTTCGCCTAACACGCGCAAGGTCCCCAGTTCGATCCTGGGCAGAAACTTATGCGCGCAATTTCCTTTTGACATAATGAAGATTAATAGAGGCTTATAACTGGATAGCGTCAATGCTAGTATTATCTCCATTCTTACATCAACTGAACAGACAAAAAATATTATTAGAATACTACCCCAAAATTTATGTCAGGATTGGGATTCGAACCCACGCCCATATTCATGGACCAGAACGCCCAGGAATCCCACAAGAATGGAACAAGTTTTCGCACTTGAGTCTGGCGCCTTAGACCGCTCGGCCATCCTGACTGTTCGCAAGTGGCCTCAACCAAACACGTATGCTATTTCTGCGATCAATACAAGTCTTTTTCCTTTAAACTGAGGCAAGTTGGTCCCATTCATGATTGAAACTATTGGAAAAATGAAATTAAATCGATAGTACTCTTTGAATTTCGAATTAGCGTTGATCTTAGATACGGACCTAAAGGACAATTATGCACTGAATGACGTGAGTTCGGATGCAAGATTTTCACCTGAGCTACATAAACTTTTCATAACATTAAGGCGGTTTGGGGTACGAGTTCCTGTAGTGTAGTGGTTATCACGTGCGCTTTACACGCGCAAGGTCCCCAGTTCAATCCTGGGCAGAAACATGCGTCGTATAAATTTTCACACCTCTTCAAATAATTAGAATTAAAATATGTTGGCCAATATAAAAGCTCTCTTGTTCACCAAGTTTCTGTGTTCTAGTGGTCATCACGTGCCCTTCACACGTGCAAAGTCTCCAGTTCGATCCTCAAAAGAAATATAGCTATTTAATGTAAAATGTTGACAGTTTTTGCAAATAGGTTTGTTTAACGGTAATATGCATATGAACAATATTCTCCCAATTGACAGCGTTTATAAATGTTACCATATTTCTTGATGTTGCAAACATAACAAGTTGACGTAATAATAATAGTCAAGATTAGTTATATTTACCACATTACTCCAAAGATTTTGCTAAAAAATCGCCAGAAAATATTCTTGAATGCACGCTTTTTGTTATGCATGTTACCAGTGATGTGAAAATTACCAAAAAAAAGTAACGAGTAAAATTACAATTACTTCTCCAAAAAAGTAATTATTACTAATTACTTATTACTGTCTTGCAAATGTAATTAATTACCGATTACTAATTACTTTTTTAAAAAGTAATTAGTTACTAATTACTTTAAAATTACTTTCAAGTTCTCATGGACTTAAACAACAACAAAATGTTAATTCAAAAGGCAGTTCCAAAGTTAAGAGTTAAGACTTATGCAACTGTATTAAATTTGGAGTTTAGCTTTAAAAGTAGAGCCGACTCAAAATGGTCATCAGTTAACCGATTTCGATGCGGGCGCATGATCAAGCCTCCACAGCTGAAAAGACGTTCAACAGCTGCACTTGCAGGCAATACGGTGTTCAGCTTCAAAGCCATTTGCTTCAAAGGTGCAGTGCATTGTCCATTGTAAACTGTGGCATCAATAATGTCTGAAGCCAAGTACGTATCCAAAGGCGATTTGGCTGTCTTCTTCTTTGACTTGAAAAATTCATCGTCATCATCGTTGTCGCTTTGGTTTGAAGATTGTTGATCAGTGTCAATGACAAGATGCGATCTGATATACTCCAATCCTTGACATGCAAAAAATAAAGATTCTTTTTAAATAGAACTTTACTGCACTATAGTTACAACTATTTACAACAAAATTCTAAAGATAGAGTGGTTTTATAATTAAGTTTTAAAAATTTACCAACCTAATTCAAGAAGCGCCGTGTCGTCTGTCCACAAGTCCTTCATTGAAGGAATAAGAATTGCTGCAGCAATTGCTTCAGGATCTTCAAGCAACACGGAAAATCTTCTGGTGATTGCATCAAGGACTGCATTTACAAGTGGAAGGCAAACACTGCTATTTTCAGTAAGTTTGGACTTTTGTTTTCCAATCGTTTCCTGAGCTCTTCCAGAGTTGGCACTAAAAATCCAAATTTAGTGTTTTGTCACCTTGAAGGATGTCCAATGCTTTTGCCACAGGCTTCATTATCGATTCATATGTGTCAAGAAATTCATATTCAGTATCTTTGAACCTAAACGAAGTACAATATCAAGGCATAAACTACTAAAATTAGTGTGAAAAATGTACCTGAAGACATCAAGTCGTTATTAACTCCTTCATATGTTTCGAATAAAGATAAATTAAAGCGTGCATGTATCAGAAAATTATCTTCCCTTACCGTGGTAGTTCTAAACTATGACAGATGTTACTGATTGCTGAATTCCCCTTTTCGTGGCGAATTCGATTTAAGCGAGCAACTGAGTTAAAAACAGAATTCCAGCAGGTAGCACATGGTCGGACAAGTTGAAGGCCAGCTTCTTTGGAGACAATCTCATTTGCTGCTGTTGTTCGACTGAACTTGTTCCACAAAGCTTGGCATTTTGCAAATGTAGAACGACTCAGCTTTTTGTACGCAGAATCCAACTCTGCACGATCTGCGTCAGTTGTGGCAATCAGATTAAGTGTGTGCAGCACATCTATAGTGAGAAGGAGGTCTGGTTCATCAATTAGGCCGCTGTTAAAAGCATCACTCAATGATACATGCTCCTGAAATTCTTCACTTTCATCTTCTGAAGGACCGAACACTGAAAATGCTTTGACAAAATTGGACCCATTGTCTGTAGTTGTACCAATGACCTTTTCGGTTATTTCAAATTGATCATGGACCTTGCAAAGTTCCTTGCCCAATAGTTGATAATCATGTTTACCAGTAAGATGACGACAAGCCAGGGCAGCAGATTCGCGTTTCATGGTTTCCTTATTGAGCCAATGAGCAGTTACGCCAAGGAAAGATCGATGGTGGGCTGTCCAGCAGTCAGTAGTTGTAGCTACCCAATCAACTTGTCCCATTGCAGTCTTAACGCAAGCCATCACACTGTCTTTCGTTTTCTCTAGCCGGGTGGTAACCATGTAACGGGAAGGCATCACTATTGAAGGGTTGAGGGAAACAAGAAGCTCCTCAAAACTTGTTTGTTCGACAATGGACAAGGGCGACAGTGTATCAGTCACAAACTTCAAAACTAAACTCTCGAAATTTTCTTGGTTAACTTTGGAGCTAGGCTTTGAGGTTTGCCAAGACAATCTGGCTTGTTTCATCCCAGTAGCACCACCACTCCCTGCAGTATCACCAGCTCGCTTTAGTTTTCGCACGTTTGTCAGCTCGTTAAACTTCTTCAGGCTGAATGGGTGAACCATCTGGCATATAATTTTATGAAACATATTAGTACTATTTACAACATGAGCGGCCGTGTTGTATCGGATATACAAACTCTCGCCGAAAAATGGCTTAAAAAACGACTCATCTTATGAGTTCATTGGCGAAGTAATGTTAAAAATAAACGTTGTCTAAGCCGAGAAAATCAAAGTTAAAGTTTATGTAAATCAACATGAATCTGTGTCACATATACAGATACGACACGCTTATGATTATTCTTTGTGTTTTCTTCATGAATTATTAATGAGTTTTTTAAGTATATTAAAATTGCATCATCGATCATGAAATGTATAAAAAAATCACAAAGTGAGAGCTAAGATTAAAGAATATTTGTTGCCCATTTTTATCCCTTACCTTTATATGTTTTCGAAGGTTCGAATGCGACGTTTTGAAAGTTGAAAATGGCTTTTTTGATGGTGGGCATAATTCGCACTTGAAAAGTAAATTCTTCTTGTCAGACGATTGAGATGAAAAAGTAAACAATTCCTCGAGTCGTGGCCACGGATTAACATTCAAGTTGCCTTCTTCCACTGTTTCTGTGCCAATATCGGTTATATCAATAGGTTCACCGGTTTCATTTTCCGCTTCAACGATAACTTCATCCATATTCATGTTGTTTTCAACAAGCAAGGCGACACAACATTGCAATGCCATGAAGTATATTCAAATGTGTTATTTCGCAATGCTGACGCTGGTCAGCAACACTGCGGGCATTTTTATTTTTTATTTTTACGCTCAATTTGTTTGAAAAATAATAAAGTAACGCGAATTACTTTTTATAATGTTACTCGTTACCTTCAAAAAGTAATTGATTACGTTACAAATTACTTTTGTGCAAAAAGTAATTAATTAACGAAAAATTACCCAAAAAGTAATTAGTAATTAGTAACGCGTTACTTTAGTAACGAGTATTTACATCACTGCATGTTACATTACCCATATAATTTCGCTATCTGTTATATTTACGCTACTGCAAACATACTGTAAGATTAGATTTAATCAGTACTCCATCAAATTTAATGTAAAACAATTTAATTTCATTTTTGCTTTGCTAAGAAACGGTTTGGTAGAGTAATGTCATTTTCGATTGATAGGACAACTTGATTTTCTTCAGAATAATATTATACTGTGCACATAAACCACAAAAATTCATATCTTAGCATTTTTGTCAAACATAATGCATTTGGTAACACAGGTTTCTGTAGTGTAGTGGTTATCACGTTCGCCTAACACGCGCAAGGTCCCCAGTTCGATCCTGGGCAGAAACTTATGCGCGCAATTTCCTTTTGACATTATGAAGATTAATAGAGGCTTATAACTGGATAGCGTCAATGCTAGTATTATCTCCATTCTTACATCAACTGAACAGACAAAAAATATTATTAGAATACTCCCCCCAAATTTCTGTCAGGAGTGTGATTCGAACCCACGTCCATATTCATGGACCAGAACGCCCAGGAATCCCACAAGAATGGAACAAGTTTTCGCACTTGAGTCTGGCGCCTTAGACCACTCGGCCATCCTGACTGTTCGCAAGAGGCCTCAACCAAACACGTATGCTATTTCTGCGATCAATACAAGTCTTTTTCCTTTAAACTGAGGCAAGTTGGTCCCATTCACGATTGAAACTATTGGAAAAATGAAATGAAATCGATAGTACTCTTTGAATTTCGATTTAGCGTTGATCTTAGATACGGACCTAAAGGACAATTATGTACTGAATGACGTGAGTCCGGATGCAAGCTTTTCACCTGAGCTACATAAACTTTTCATAACACTAAGGCTGTTTGGGGTACGAGTTCCTGTAGTGTAGTGGTTATCACGTGCGCTTTACACGTGCAAGGTCCCCAGTTTAATCCTGGGCAGAAACATGCATGGTATAAATTTTTACACCTCTTCAAATAATTAGAATTAAAATATGATGGCCAATATAAAAGTTCTCTTGTTAACCAAGTTTCTGTGTTCTAGTGGTCATCACGTGCCATTCACACGTGCAAAGTCTCCAGTTCGATCCTCAAAAGAAATATAGCTATTTCTTGTAAAATGTTGACAGTTTTTGCAAATAGGTTTGTTTAACGGTAATATGCATATGACAATATTCTCCCAATTGACAGCGTTTATAAATTTTACCATATTTCTTGATGTTACAAACATAACAAGTTGACGTAATAATAATAGTCAAGATTAGTTATATTTACCACATTACTCCAAAGAATTTGCTAAAAAATCGCCAGAAAATATTGTTGAATGCACGCTTTTTGTTATGCATGTTACATTACCCATATAATTTCGCTATCTGTTATATTTACGCCACTGCAAACATGCTGTAAGATGAGATTTAATAAGTACTCCATCAAGTTTAATGTAAAACAATTTAATTTAATTTTTGCTTTACTAAGAAACGGTTTGGTAGAGTAATGTCATTTTCGATTGATAGTCAACTCGATTTTCTTCAGAATAATATTACTGTGCACATAAATCATAAAAATTCATATCTTAGCATTTTTGTCAAACATAATTCATTTGGTAACACAGGTTTATGTAGTGTAGTGGTTATCACGTTCGCCTAACACGCGCAAGGTCCCCAGTTCGATCCTGGGCAGAAACTTATGCGCGCAATTTCCTTTTGACATAATGAAGATTAATAGAGGCTTATAACTGGATAGCGTCAATGCTAGTATTATCTCCATTCTTACATCAACTGAACAGACAAAAATATTATTAGAATACTCCCCCCAAATTTCTGTCAGGAGTGTGATTCGAACCCACGTCCATATTCATGGACCAGAACGCCCAGGAATCCCAGAAGAATGGAACAAGTTTTCGTACTTGAGTCTGGCGCCTTAGACCACTCGGCCATCCTGACTGTTCGCAAGAGGCCTCAACCAAACACGTATGCTATTTGTGCGATCAATACAAGTCTTTTTCCTTTAAACTGAGGCAAGTTGGTCCCATTCACGATTGAAACTATTGGAAAAATGAAATGAAATCGATAGTACTCTTTGAATTTCGATTTAGCGTTGATCTTAGATACGGACCTAAAGGACAATTATGTACTGAATGACGTGAGTCCGGATGCAAGCTTTTCACCTGAGCTACATAAACTTTTCATAACACTAAGGCTGTTTGGGGTACGAGTTCCTGTAGTGTAGTGGTTATCACGTGCGCTTTACACGTGCAAGGTCCCCAGTTCAATCCTGGGCAGAAACATGCATGGTATAAATTTTTACACCTCTTCAAATAATTAGAATTAAAATATGATGGCCAATATAAAAGTTCTCTTGTTAACCAAGTTTCTGTGTTCTAGTGGTCATCACGTGCCCTTCACACGTGCAAAGTCTCCAGTTCGATCCTCAAAAGAAATATAGCTATTTAATGTAAAATGTTGACAGTTTTTGCAAATAGGTTTGTTTAACGGTAATATGCATATGACAATATTCTCCCAATTGACAGCGTTTATAAATTTTACCATATTTCTTGATGTTACAAACATAACAAGTTGACGTAATAATAATAGTCAAGATTAGTTATATTTACCACATTACTCCAAAGAATTTGCTAAAAAATCGCCAGAAAATATTGTTGAATGCACGCTTTTTGTTATGCATGTTACATTACCCATATAATTTCGCTATCTGTTATATTTACGCCACTGCAAACATGCTGTAAGATGAGATTTAATCAGTACTCCATCAAGTTTAATGTAAAACAATTTAATTTAATTTTTGCTTTACTAAGAAACGGTTTGGTAGAGTAATGTCATTTTCGATTGATAGTCAACTCGATTTTCTTCAGAATAATATTACTGTGCACATAAATCATAAAAATTCATATCTTAGCATTTTTGTCAAACATAATTCATTTGGTAACACAGGTTTATGTAGTGTAGTGGTTATCACGTTCGCCTAACACGCGCAAGGTCCCCAGTTCGATCCTGGGCAGAAACTTATGCGCGCAATTTCCTTTTGACATAATGAAGATTAATAGAGGCTTATAACTGGATAGCGTCAATGCTAGTATTATCTCCATTCTTACATCAACTGAACAGACAAAAAATATTATTAGAATATTCCCCCAAAATTTATGTCAGGAGTGGGATTCGAACCCACGCCCATATTCATGGACCAGAACGCCCAGGAATCCCACAAGAATGGAACAAGTTTTCACACTTGAGTCTGGCGCCTTAGACCGCTCGGCCATCCTGACTGTTCGCAAGAGGCCTCAACCAAACACGTATGCTATTTCTGCGATCAATACAAGTCTTTTTCCTTTAAACTAAGGCAAGTTGGTCCCATTCACGATTGAAATTATTGGAAAAATGAAATTAAATCGATAGTACTCTTTGAATTTCGATTTAGCGTTGATCTTAGATACGGACCTAAAGGACAATTATGTACTGAATGACGTGAGTTCGGATGCAAGCTTTTCACCTGAGCTACAAATACTTTTCATAACACTAAGGCTGTTTGGGGTACGAGTTCCTGTAGTGTAGTGGTTATCACGTGCGCTTTACACGCGCAAGGTCCCCAGTTCAATCCTGGACAGAAACATGCATCGTATACATTTTTACACCTCTTCAAATAATTAGAATTAAAATATGTTGGCCAATATAAAAGTTCTCTTGTTAACCAAGTTTCTGTGTTCTAGTGGTCATCACGTGCACTTCACAGGTGCAAAGTCTCCAGTTCGATCCTCAAAAGAAATATAGCTATTTAATGTAAAATGTTGACAGTTTTTGCAAATAGGTTTGTTTAACGATAATATGCATAGGAACAACATTCTCCCAATTGACAGCGTTTATAAATTTTACCATATTTCTTGATGTTGCAAACATAACAAGTTGACGTAATAATAATAGTCAAGATTAGTTATATTTACCACATTACTCCAAAGATTTTGCTAAAAAATCGCCAGAAAATATTCTTGAATGCACACTTTTTGTTATGCATGTTACATTACCCATATAATTTCGCTATCTGTTATATTTACGCTACTGCAAACATACTGCAAGATTAGATTTAATCAGTACTCCATCAAATTTAATGAAAACAATTTAATTTCATTTTTGCTTTGCTAAGAAACGGTTTGGTAGAGTAATGTCATTTTCGATTGATAGGACAACTTGATTTTCTTCAGAATAATATTATACTGTGCACATAAACCACAAAAATTCATATCTTAGCATTTTTGTCAAACATAATGCATTTGGTAACACAGGTTTCTGTAGTGTAGTGGTTATCACGTTCGCCTAACACGCGCAAGGTCCCCAGTTCGATCCTGGGCAGAAACTTATGCGCGCAATTTCCTTTTGACATTATGAAGATTAATAGAGGCTTATAACTGGATAGCGTCAATGCTAGTATTATCTCCATTCTTACATCAACTGAACAGACAAAAAATATTATTAGAATACTCCGCCAAAATTTCTGTCAGGAGTGGGATTCGAACCCACGCCCATATTCATGGACCAGAACGCCCAGGAATCCCACAAGAATGGAACAAGTTTTCGCACTTGAGTCTGGCGCCTTAGACCACTCGGCCATCCTGACTGTTCGCAAGAGGCCTCAACCAAACACGTATGCTATTTCTGCGATCAATACAAGTCTTTTTCCTTTAAACTGAGGCAAGTTGGTCCCATTCACGATTGAAACTATTGGAAAAATGAAATGAAATCGATAGTACTCTTTGAATTTCGATTTAGCGTTGATCTTAGATACGGACCTAAAGGACAATTATGTACTGAATGACGTGAGTTCGGATGCAAGCTTTTCACTTGAGCTACTTAAACTTTTCATAACACTAAGGCTGTTTGGGGTACGAGTTCCTGTAGTGTAGTGGTTATCACGTGCGCTTTACACGCGCAAGGTCCCCAGTTCAATCCTGGACAGAAACATGCATCGTATAAATTTTTACACCTCTTCAAATAATTAGAATTAAAATCTGTTGGCCAATATAAAAGTTATCTTGTTAACCAAGTTTCTGTATTCTAGTGGTCATCACGTGCCCTTCACACGCGCAAAGTCTCCAGTTCGATCCTCAAAAGAAATATAGCTATTTAATATAAAATTTTGACAGTTTTTCCAAATAGGTTTGTTTAACGGTAATATGCATATGAACAATATTCTCCCAATTGACAGCGTTTATAAATTTTACCATATTTCTTGATGTTGCAAACATAACAAGTTGACGTAATAATAATAGTCAATATTAGTTATATTTACCACATTACTCCAAAGATTTTGCTAAAAAATCGCCAGAAAATATTCTTGAATGCACGCTTTTTGTTATGCATGTTACATTACCCATATAATTTCGCTATCTGTTATATTTACGCTACTGCAAACATACTGCAAGATTAGATTTAATCAGTACTCCATCAAATTTAATGTAAAACAATTTAATTTCATTTTTGCTTTGCTAAGAAACGGTTTGGTAGAGTAATGTTATTTTCGATTGATAGGACAACTTGATTTTCTTCAGAATAATATTATACTGTGCACATAAACCACAAAAATTCATATCTTAGCATTTTTGTCAAACATAATGCATTTGGTAACACAGGTTTCTGTAGTGTAGTGGTTATCACGTTCGCCTTATAACACGCGCAAGGTCCCCAGTTCGATCCTGGGCAGAAACTTATGCGCGCAATTTCCTTTTGACATTATGAAGATTAATAGAGGCTTATAACTGGATAGCGTCAATGCTAGTATTATCTCCATTCTTACATCAACTGAACAGACAAAAAATATTATTAGAATACTCCGCCAAAATTTCTGTCAGGAGTGGGATTCGAACCCACGCCCATATTCATGGTCCAGAACGCCCAGGAATCCCACAAGAATGGAACAAGTTTTCGCACTTGAGTCTGGCGCCTTAGACCACTCGGCCATCCTGACTGTTCGCAAGAGGCCTCAACCAAACACGTATGCTATTTCTGCGATCAATACAAGTCTTTTTCCTTTAAACTGAGGCAAGTTGGTCCCATTCACGATTGAAACTATTGGAAAAATGAAATGAAATCGATAGTACTCTTTGAATTTCGATTTAGCGTTGATCTTAGATACGGACCTAAAGGACAATTATGTACTGAATGACGTGAGTTCGGATGCAAGCTTTTCACCTGAGCTACAAAAACTTTTCATAACACTAAGGCTGTTTGGGGTACGAGTTCCTGTAGTGTAGTGGTTATCACGTGCGCTTTACACGCGCAAGGTCCCCAGTTCAATCCTGGACAGAAACATGCATCGTATAAATTTTTACACCTCTTCAAATAATTAGAATTAAAATATGTTGGCCAATATAAAAGTTCTCTTGTTAACCAAGTTTCTGTGTTCTAGTGGTCATCACGTGCCCTTCACACGTGCAAAGTCTCCAGTTCGATCCTCAAAAGAAATATAGCTATTTAATGTAAAATGTTGACAGTTTTTGCAAATAGGTTTGTTTAACGGTAATATGCATAGGAACAATATTCTCCCAATTGACAGCGTTTATAAATTTTACCATATTTCTTGATGTTGCAAACATAACAAGTTGACGTAATAATAATAGTCAAGATTAGTTATATTTACCACATTTTTCCAAAGAATTTGCTAAAAAATCGCCAGAAAATATTGTTGAATGCACGCTTTTTGTTATGCATGTTACATTACCCATATAATTTCGCTATCTGTTATATTTACGCTACTGCAAACATGCTGTAAGATGAGATTTAATCAGTACTCCATCAAGTTTAATGTAAAACAATTTAATTTCATTTTTGCTTTACTAAGAAACGGTTTGATAGAGTAATGTCATTTTCGATTGATAGTCAACTCGATTTTCTTCAGAATAATATTACTGTGCACATAAATCATAAACATTCATATCTTAGCATTTTTGTCAAACATAATTCATTTGGTAACACAGGTTTCTGTAGTGTAGTGGTTATCACGTTCGCCTAACACGCGCAAGGTCCCCAGTTCGATCCTGGGCAGAAACTTATGCGCGCAATTTCCTTTTGACATAATGAAGATTAATAGAGGCTTATAACTGGATAGCGTCAATGCTAGTATTATCTCCATTCTTACATCAACTGAACAGACAAAAAATATTATTAGAATACTCCGCCAAAATTTCTGTCAGGAGTGGGATTCGAACCCACGCCCATATTCATGGACCAGAACGCCCAGAAATCCCACAAGAATGGAACAAGTTTTCGCACTTGAGTCTGGCGCCTTAGACCGCTCGGCCATCCTGACTGTTCGCAAGAGGCCTCAACCAAACACGTATGCTATTTCTGCGATCAATACACGTCTTTTTCCTTTAAACTGAGGCAAGTTGGTCACATTCACGCTTGAAAGTATTGGAAAAATATAATTAAATCGATACTACTCCTTGTATTTCGATTTAATGTGGATCTTAGATACGGACCAAAAGGACAATTATGTACTGAATGACGTGAGTTCGGATGCAAGCTTTTCACCTGAGCTACATAACTTTTCAAAACACTAAGGCTGTTTGGGGTACGAGTTCCTGTATAGTGTGTGGTTATCACGTGCGCTTTACACGCGCAAGGTCCCCAGTTCAATCCTGGGCAGAAACATGCATCGTATAAAATTTTACACTTCTTCAAATAATTAGAATTAAAATATGTTGGCCAATATAAAAGTTACCTTGTTAACCAAGTTTCTGTAATCTAGTGGTCATCACGTGCCCTTCACAAGCGCAAAGTCTCCAGTTCGATCCTCAAAAGAAACATATAGCTATTTAATGTAAAATTTTTACAGTTTTTGCAAATAGGTTTGTTTAACCGTAATATGCATACTAGGAACAATATTTTACCAATTTACAGCGTTTATAAATTTTACCATATTTCTTGATGTTGCAACCATAACATGTTGACGTAATAATAATAGTCAAGATTAGTTATATTTGCCACATTACTCCAAAATTTTGCTAAAAAATCGCCAGGAAATATTCTTGAATGCACGGTTTTTGTTATGCATGTTACGTTACCCGTATAATTTAGCTATCTGTTATATTTACGCTAATGCGGCAAACATAAGATGAGATTTAATCAGTACTCCATCAAATTTAATGTAAAACAATTTAATTTCATTTTTGCTTTACTAAGAAAGGGTTTGGTAGAGTAATGTCATTTTCGATTGATAGGTTAACTTGATTTTCTTCAGAATAATATTACTGTGCACATAAACCACAAAAATTCATATCTTATTTTTGTCAAACATAATGCATTTGGTAACACAGGTTTCTGTTGTATAGTGGTTATCACGTTCGCCTAACATGCGCAAGGTCCCCAGTTCGAAATTTATTAGAACACTCCCCCAAAATTTCTGTCAGGAGTGGGATTCGAAGCCATGCCCATATTCATGGACCAGAACGCCAAGAAATTCCACGAGAATGGAACAAGTTTTCGCACTTGTGTCTGGCGCTCCAATGCACCTTGAATCACTGATCTAACTTTGGCTTAGGGGGGGGGGCTTCCGGCCTTAATGGTAAAGAAACCCTGGGTGCATTGGGTCCGGTCCCAGTGGCTCAGGTTCCCCAGGGGCTCTTTCGAACAAGATCCCATAGGTAAGTCAGTCTTGTTCCCAAATACACAAAAATTGAAAATCACTAAGTTTTCCCTTGATCTACCTTTAACTGTTAAAAGTACACTTGAGGAAGAATACATTTTAATTTGCTGAATAATTACTTTTAACCCTTTAATTACAATGTGCCCTGTTTAATTTATTATCCTAACCTTATCAAGGAAACTTGTTTGGTTTTATTGGGAGGGTGATTGCCACTGTATAGGTTACTGACAACGTATGCCACAGACACAAAAAAGAGCTCTATGGCCCTTTGTGTATGGGGTGTGAAGCCCTCAATTAGTCAAACTGCAGTGTGTGTCTCTCCGGCTCAAAGGCCCTTTCGACTAAGCCCCCAGTTTTTGTCGGTCATAGGAGTTACAGCATTGTCTTTTAAAACCTCAAATTGCACTCAAGTGTACCGTACTGGTTTAGTCTATTACCTATAGTAATTGTCACCATTTCTTGTTTAAGATGATTTGAAAGTTGACTCGTCATGCAAGGCAACCAGTTATCTACAAAAACATTCTAGCCAAGTAGATCTGTTCAATGAAGAAATAAACTGTCTTGTGAGCTCATCCCATTGTTCAACAAATGTTTTGTTCAGAAAGAATAATTAATTTATCCAGCAATTAATCCAAAATAATATGTCTAAGTTCATCGAATCATGTAGATTACCAATGAATGTGATTTCAAATTGAACATTTGACATCGAATGAAAACTTTAATACATTAGCATTGTGTTTATATATCAATGTTGCGTGAAAATCCGTTTATCAACATGCATGTACAGTCGAACCTCTACTTACGGACACCTCCCGGAAGCGGACACCTCTTGTATGCGGACACTGTTTTGGGTCCCGGCCAATACGCTATTATATTACTATATTTACAACCTCTCCTAGGCGGACACCTCCCGTAAGCGGACGCGGACACCAAAACAACCTTCCCAAACAACATTATAACCTCTTGTAAGCGGACACACTTGATTTATTTTCTGTTAAATTAATAATTATGCCGCCTAGTTGACTTAATACAGTATTAGAATACGTCCCTTTGAAAGAACCCGACATGAAAACAACGACCAAAGCTGCAAATGTTGCAGAAAATCTTCTAGATTTCGCGTATTTCACGGGCAACGAAGAACTTTGCCGAGCTGTCTTAAATAAATGTTAATGACATTCTTACAGACATACGTTTAGCGGGACAAAAACAAGCGCCGGCACATAACAGATTTTTTCAAGCCATCTTAGCTGAACTATAGTCTTATATTTACAACGGCAATATAGATATTAATTTGGTAATGTTTGTATATAATCTAGGGACACAAAGGTTTTACGGTGGGGGTTTTCGAGTAAATTTGCAATAATAGCTGTCAATAATATAGTCATATTAACATCATTATTAAAAGAATCATGTTTCAACAATTACGTAATCAGTTAAATATCAACCAACCTCTCATAAGCGGATACCTCCCGTAAGCGGACACCGGGTCGTGGTCCCGAGGGTGTCCGCTTACGGGAGGTTCGACTGTATAATAAAACTCTGAAAATATTGAAACAAATGTACTCTGTTTTTCTAGATTACAAAAATAATTTGTTGGATGGAAGGAGACGAAATAATGCCAAGAAAAGTATTGTAGTTTTGCCCCAACATTCAGGTATTTTGTTTCAAAACGTTCGGGGGAAACTGGAATATTTTTCTTTGCAAGACCTTTTCGTTCCTTCGATTCAAGAAAGAAATTCTCGTTTTGTCCCGTGGGTAAGTAAATTATTCTTATTAAGAAAGTTTTTCTTATTTCAAGAATATGTTATAGAAAATAAGTCTTAATCAAGAAAATAATTATTTGGCAACTAAGAATATTTTTCTTGATATAAGATATTTTTTCTAGAAGGTATTCTTGAAATAAGTAACATTTCCTTAGCTAGAATATTTTACTTGCCCACGGGACAAGCCTAGTTTGCCATTGTTAGTTTTGCCACTGTTAACTTGCATGTATATATATGTGTGTAAACTAAGATTTATGTCAAACTTATAACTATATATTTTTTTATCTTTTAAATTGTTGTGTAACTCACTATTATATTTTATCTTCACCAATTTCAGTTCCTATTAACAAGGGTCAATTTAGCTTTATTTGAAGTTATTAATAATTATTATATATTACGAACGAAAATAACCTCAACGAAAGCTAAATTAGCCCTTTGATGGGGCCAAAGCTGGGACTGTTTTGGCCCCATCAAGAGGGCTGTAAATTTGGCCCCCGTTTGGGGTCAAAACAGCCCCACTAAAAGGGTCCGTTTTAGGGTCAAAATTTTGGCCCCATTCTTTGGGCCAAAACAGCCCCACTAAAATTGGCCGTTTTAATGGGGCTGTTTTGGTCCCATCAAGGGCTGTAATTTTAGCCCCCATTTTGGGGCCAAAACAGCGCCACTAGGCTCTGGGTCAAAATTTTGGCCCCATTTTTGGGGAAAAAATGGCCCCGAAAAAATTACTGGGTATGATTGTATATATATTCGTAAACAGGTTGTATCATCTATATATACTATATTATAGACATATTACACTGTCAGTAATAAATAATAATCATATATCTTAATAATTCTATTTAGAACATTGAAATAAGAGGTAAACAGTGACCAACTAAAAATATAACAAGAATACCTTAGTTAAGAAGACCTTATATTTTAGCTTTCATGCACAATGTTATATGTAGTCGGACACAATTCAGCTTAGCATTGGCTGATAAACTGTCAGTGGAATTTGCTTGCTCATACTGTTAGGCTAGTGCGGTTTTCAAAAAAAAACGACACCGAAAGCCGACGGAAAAAAACCGATAAAACCGACAAAGTCGGGTTTTTTGTCCGCATCTTGAAAAGTGAAAACAATTTTTAAATTGGCATAAAATTATTTTGCCTTTGGAGCAAACGGAATTAGTAAAAGACAAAAAAATGTTTTGTTTATAAGATGATATTATTTAACCAAATAAATATACAATAATATAACTTAAGTTAAAACAAAAAAGGTTTTCACAAATCACAATTACTAGACAGGCTGCTGCCGTGTTATGCACACAACTATAGCGTTTGACCAGTATTGTACCTTTAATAAGTTTCTGGTGTTTCAACCAAATCACTGTTTTTGCGTTTCTTCGGATTTATAGCGGCATATTGCATTGGGTGGTTTGTCCGCAGATGCCTTGATAGGTTTGACGTGTGTTTTATCTCTTATTTTTGACGGTCCTTATACATATTTTACATACAGAACTATCCTCCGCTTCCTCCGTGTTCTTAAAAAAGTTCCACACTAAACTTCTTGCGGCCATCGAAAGTTTACTTTTAATTGAAGAACGTATCGCACCTGGTCTTTCGCAGCGCAAGATGACGATGTTATGAATTTAGTATCACCTCATGCGTGGTGCACGCAATACCCACGCATCAGAATAAATTTAATCTGATTTATTATCGGCTCAGGCATGGTTTAGAGAAGAGTCATACTACTAAAATAAGCATGCAAAGGATGCGATATCCGATCTAGACGCGGTTAAACCGATTTTCGTTTTTTTCGGTTTTCCGATATAACAAAACCGTAAAACCGTTTTTTTTTTAAAACCGGTTTTATCGGTTAACCGCACAAGCCTACATACTGTGTTCCATAAGCAATTATGTCATAGTTCTAGTTATAGTAATTATACCATAATTAACAGGGGCAGATCTAGGAATTTTCGTACGTTAGTCAAATTTTTTTGGTTCCACCACCCCAGGGGGGAGCATTTTTTTTCGGTGGGAGGGCGGGGCGCCATTTTTTTGGCAAAATCTCTCGACATACTGATAACGGTGTCATTGATAGAATCTAAAAGCTCTTGGACAGATCTTGTATCCAAAGCGTGCATTATACTCGATACTCAAACCAATTTGAACCTTTGCGGTCAAGTAGCATTCAGGAAGACTTAATTTTAATTTTGTATTGACTGAAGACTACTGAATATCCCAAGGAGCGACTGCTGAACACAGAATACACCAAGGAGCGACTGCTGAATACCCCAAGGAGCGAATTAGTCAAGATGAGTCAAACAAATCGAGCCAATGAGAAAGGAGAAAATTTCTTGAACCAGCCAATCAGAAAGCTCGAATATTGTTTCAGATTCAATTCATATTCATATGGCTAATACGCGAATAGCTGTGACTAAACTAAAAACGTGACTGTGATTCTGTGAAACTGTGAACTTTGTGAATCTTTTTATTTTATCATCATTATATCTTTAAACTTAACGCGTGTGTGACTATTTGTGACGGAATTTTTGGGCGAAAACAGGGGCAGGGAGGCAATCCCCAACACAACATGTAAACAGTTATACACAGGTAGTCCGTAGTGAGGGGGGTATTGGGGGGTGACGCACCCCCCCCCCCCCCAACTTTATTGAAATTGGAATATTCGGAAAATTGAGTTACTCATTCGGAAAACTGCGGCAACATTGGATAAACAAAATCTAAGTCAGTAAACAGCAAGAGTGTTTACAAATTAAAAGAACAAAATCCTAACATTCCCATTATCGCACATTCGCACAGATAAGAAATCTATATTTGTCGGTTTATTAAATGCATGACACCTTTTGCTTTGTCTAGTGTCTATTATTTCCGGATTTTAAACAGGCTCACGACCGCGCAGGGTGTCCGTTTTTACTTTTCCGCAATCTGGCCAATTTCCGTAAAAAACGTTGTTGAGGAACTTTTCACAATTCAAGTGCATATCCAAATATCGAGTTTTGTTTAACGTTATGCCTCCGAAAAAGAAACGCTTTAAAGTAGAATTTCTCGTTTGTCACGCTACATTTGACTCGGACTGTCCGACCGCGTGGAAGCACAACGAATTGTGTCATGCATAGCACTCATCTGAAAGCGCACAAGCATATTGGGTTTAAAGTCGCTGGCGCACCAGATAACCCATTTAAGGTGCGTTTTATAATTACATTTTGTTACTTTTTAAGAGGTAGTTAGGTAGTATTTCAGTTATGAGTCTATACCTATGATGAGTAAATCGATATATAGGGCTTAACAGTTGGTTCCGAAGACGACTGAATTAGCGCAAAACGTTGCCGTTGTGAGTCTGGCATTCTGTGTGGTTGCCTGGTTTAACGGTTTATTAAATATGGTTGGTTTATACAATCATACATTTGGTGAATAGGAACTGTAGGACATGACTAGCATGAGGACATTAGTCACATTACTCTGTTGGAAATCCTATTTCCGTTGATGAATCGTATAATTTTTGCATTACGATTTATGCTCTTTTTAATTAAAATAAATGTATAGACGATTAGACGTATATAGTATACCGACTCCGCGCGGCACCGCGTGAAAACTGCAATAACTGGCTTCCATATCAATTTAACTCAGAGTCAGTAACTCTAAAAAGCAATTGTTATTGAAAATTAACTATCATAGGGACATAGCTATAATTACGATAATATCGGATGTGAGAAAGAACTGATACAATCATAGTATTTTACTTTAGTTAACATTAATTCGGTTTGCTACACTACAGGCAGCTGCGCCATCAAGTTCATTGCACAAATGTAGAAATGTGCAGGCAAATTCATTATTGCTCTCAGAATGCGAGATCCTATAACTGAAAATTTTCCGGGGGAACATGCCTCCGAACGCCATAGGTTAACGCCCCTAGGTTACGGCGCGTACCCTTACTTATTCGGAAAACAATTGTGTGATATCGATTCGGAAATTTTCGACTTACACACTACCCCCCCAACTTTTACCTGCTAGCTACGGCCCTGGGTAGTTGCCTTTTTATTGAAAATGTTTCATTCTGAACTTTCAAAACGAGGTTATATATATATATATAACAGTTCCGAGTTAGTGATTAATTATAGTGTTTTAAACGATTTCCAATACATTAATGTTTACTTTGAAACCGGAGGAATATTACCAGTACATTTGGAATAATACAAGTTAGGTTTCAAAAGTCCGTGGACTTTGAAATAAAGTAAATAATATTACGTTTAAGAGACTTTACCGTTAATGGGATTTCAAAGTGAATATAAAGGATTGAATTAAAAAGACACTCCGATTTTGAAGACACCTGTCTCGTTTTCGAACTATTACACGAAAGTCAGTTTGCACTACTGAGTTTTAAGCTGCATTGTTGTATGTTTAAATAATACGGCGGTTGGCTGTTGTGTAAAACTGAAAAAATACAATAAGAACTTCGAACTTTCCCCGACCCATTCTATTAACTTCCAAAAGAAGGGCCTTCGCTCGGAACGTCGAAGTGACGTCAAGCGAAAAAGCGCCTTCCGGCATTTGTCATATTTTTCAGGCATTTTCATCCTGCAACCCTCAAGTATATCGTTTATCGCTACCTACACCTAGATTGTTCCAATGTCCCATGCCGTGGCCGCCATCCCTAATAGTAATAATAATAATATATAATAATAATAATAAAAGCATTTATTTGAACACGATAGTAATATTACAGCATGGTTATCCGTAAAAACCTAATTGCGGTCGTCCAGTGTGGGTAAGAAGATAACGACTGATTATAGACAGTCAAGGCTACCTGAAATGTATAACAAGTACTTCGACGTCCCTAACAAAACCTGTGCTCAACAAACAAGTTTTTCCGCATGATGTCCATACCACGATTCCATAAGTTATTGAAGGTAAAATAATTTTGAAGTAGAAGTCCAGTTTTTCGTTAAATGGTAAAAAGTATAATGATTTGATTAATATACAGTACTGGTAAATAATGTGTTTTAAGATTTGGTGGGAAATGCGGATTACGGATTGAATTCAAATTTGATTAATTCTGAAGTAGTAATCATTTTTTGACCTCTTTTTCCGCTTAACTAAAATTTCGCGAGACTTGCCGAACGTAAGGGCATTTGCTCGCTATTATTTGGTTGCTAAACTGTAATAAGCTACACGCATTTACAGTCATGCGCAAGCCATTGTTCAAAAAGCATTACCTGCAAGCCTGCAAAGAGTAATCAAAATATGCTGCAAGTTTTGTCATGAAATCGGACTAAAACAACTGCAATCGTTTTGATGTTATGTAGGTAAGACTTGCACGTGTATTTATATCATTTTAATCAATATATATGCCTACAACAATTTGCATAAAAGGTATATCGTCTTAAAATCAAGTGCATGCGGTGTGACTAAAATACGGAAGTAGATCACTGAATGTCTTTCAAAAATATCTTGAGTTCTCATTTGCTTGGTGCGTTGTTGAGCTGCACGCCTCATTCTTAGCAACCATGAAAAGCGAGGGCAACTACTTTTATTTATATGTGTTAGGTGAAATTTGTTATCCAGAAAAAGTATGAGCGTATTGTATATAAATAGACAACATGCAGTTGACATTATATAAGTATAAATCTAAGAGTACGACGGTCCTGGTCAATGAGAAAAATCCAGTGCCTCTGAAACTTGACTCTTGAGTTTTGTTGCCGAGTTTCTTCTCGACTCAGAATCGACAGTACGTTAGTGACAGTTAATTATAGGATATTCGTCAAGACCGTAGAGAGCACCGACATAGTGTAGGCTGTTGATTGCCATACTGGCATGAGTTTAATATTTCTGATATCCTTATAATTGCATATTTTTTTAAGTTTCGCCTGCAAAATATATTATGGATGGTCCATGTACGACAACAATCTTAATAAATCATGCAGTTTCTTGCTTTCGCAGTAAAGAGAACGTTTGCATAATACTCAGTACAACAGTATAGATAAAAGCCATCGTTGTCACATACTGTAGCAAATGCAATATACTAGCTATATCAAGCGACGACTAGGCCTAGTGGCATACAGCAACAAATATTAGTATTTTTTGGGTATAGAAAATGCAGGCTTTTAGAACATTTATGTATATAGAAACTGCTATATCATGAGAAAGTTGTTTTCTTTAATATCATATTTAATTTCAATGATATTTAATTAATGAATAGGAGAAGGGGATTTCCCCCAAAACGTTTCATAAATTAAAACAAACATTTTTGACGGCTTCAGCATGCCAGTCTGGACATGAAAGCTTGTTCTGACGCGTAAATGTTAAATGACGTTCATTCTTTCTCGAAATAGGAGATTTGTATGGTCACAAAAACAAGGTTGTGGGGACATCTAATACTGTAATTATATATTATATTAAAATTTATCTGGTTACCCGTCGGCGTTGGGACGCGTACCAAATCAGCTGTTTGTTTTAACATGAAATGCTTTAATATAGTCAATTGTATAGTCTTAGATATAGGTTAATTCATAATAAAAGTATGATCATGTGATGCTTATGTTTTATATGTCTATTTCCATACATTTGACATGCAAAACGAATTTAGACTATACACAGCATTATTACACGGCGCGGTTGCGAAACAATTATATGAGCAGCATAAGTTGGACAAATATTGCTCATAAACACATATTAACTATGTAACCAGAACTGTAATGCAATCAGATTTTAGAAACTTGCGATTGCAGTTGTAATATTTGAACAACTAAAGACTAAATACACTTACCGTAATTACTCGTTTCCTGGCTACCTCCAAATGAGCGCCGCCACCAAGGACACGCCAAATATGAGGTAAAATCGCCTCGATTAAGCACAGCATTTATTCTAATAACCGCCAAATTCACAACAATGAGCCGCTTATAAATTGGAGACGAAGAAAAATGCAATCATATGGTCGAACGTACAATCCAGATGTAAAATTAATGAATAATATTGTTTATTTTGCATGGTAAAATCTGCATTTGTAGCAATTTGTTAATCCGACACGCCGACGAATTTAGTAGTGCAATGAAATAAAAGCCTTTCAGTACGGGAAAACAAAAGAAACGCATATTTGTGCCAATCGGTTGTAACCTAGGTACAAAATATAAAACACATTTTGACTGGAGGATATATGTATAACCTAAAGACCTTGCATGGAAAACACTTGGAAGGTAAAATAATTCACCACAAACGATATATCAAACAATTCGTGATATGTTTTAGAGGTATAATTGCATGACACCGTTAGCAACATTTAGCAACTTCGGCTCTAACTCTTTAGCAGCTATTATATTAGCCGTATTCATCTTAGCTATAGAGGACGAAAAACTCGTTTCAGACGAGAACTCATCATGATGTAAATTCGGTAAAAGACGGGTTTTCATTGTCAACTTTTCCATCTAATAAAAAAAATTTCCCGTCCAAACGAAGGGAATATAGACGAATTTCCGGGTAAGTCAAAGACGAGATATGTCTTAAATTTACTTCAAGCCTGCTTATACACGGAAAATATAACACCAAGTTCTAGGCAATACGAAACATATAGAAAGACAAGCAGAGGTTTTCTTTTGCCCATATGGAAAGCTTTAGGTCAGTTTTCTTGTTAGTTATAGTGTAATCAAACAGAACATTCCCGCAAAGCTTTATTTGCTTACAACATGCATGGTTAATACATCTCCTTCGGGAAGTTTCGCAGTCTCCTCAGTAAATTAAAATTATACAATTTTTCAAGTAAAGAACAACTCTCGTTTTTGCAAAACAGCCATAATTATCACCAAATACCATTTGTTGAAAATGATTTTCGTGTGGCCCACGACCCAAGTATGATTGAGGGATTTCGGGGGCCGGATTCGAGCAATGGGAACGAGGAATCGCCGCGGGGAATCGGGAAATCGTCGCTGGAGCCTGGGAATGGCCGGGCATGTATACACTGTATTTCATTGCACCATAACTATTAAATCTATTTACTATAATACTGGATACTTTTTTGTATTAACATAATTTTCGCATGTATTTTTTATATAGTCTATTTACTTGATTGTACAATAAGAATAATATAGTACAACGATGTCGTAATATAGTATATTGTAAATCGATATAGGGCCATGAGAACAAAAACCAACTTCACTGCAGCGTAAAGTTGATCCGCGAGCAGGATTTGAACTCTTTGTCGTCAGGAGTTTTGTTTGATAATTGTATGTTAAAATGACGTCTTTATTTGTCTTTGTGTATGTGAGACACTTGTGTATGTGAAAACCCCAATGGCCATACATTGTTATTAGATTCTAATATAGATTGTATAATAATTCAATTCAACTTATTTAGTCAAGTGAAATATTCTTGTCTTAACAGAGCTACATTCAATGATGTCTGATCACAATACCAAGGGCAAGAATCACGAGACGTCGCGAAATGAAGAATGTTCATTCGAATTGCCGACGAACAAAAATTCCTGGCAACGAATCATCGAACAACTATTGGTGTTTCTCGTCCATCTACACTCAGGTAAATTATTAATTAAATTTAATTGTCGGTATCACCCTTTCATATTTTCTTCAAAATTTATAACATCAATCAAACCTCATTGTCAAATCATTTTTAAAGTGTTCAATTAATTAACTGACAAGGGCTTTGCACCATTTACTAGAAATGAGCAGAGTAGCGAGCGAAAACATGTCTCGTACTTAATTAACTGCATGTGTCAATACTGGCAATAGAGCTTTGTATGAAATCCTTGAAACGTTCATGCATTCCCATTATAATCGCAGTTAAATGTTTCAATTCATATATACTTACAACAATTTAACATCTAGCATTATGAATAGATTAGAAAATCGGCGCAATTACGAACGTCAGCATTACTATGCATTAGCAAAACGCTGACCCCCGCATTATAAAGTCAGCACAAGATGTCATAATGCATTATTCTACAATATTCGAAATCATTTATCAAATTCCACCGATTCACTCGATCATTCGTTCTGTCTTCGCAATACACAGTGTATTTATAAAGTGTATTTATAAAGTGTATTTATAACGACATGCATTTTACTTTTAGAGTTACCTACGAATATATCATTCTAGTGCTTATAGTTTCTTTCACTTCGTTCTATTCTATAGTGCTAGGCCAGACAAACTGGACCATATATATATATATATATATATATATATATATATATATATATATATATACCTGTGTCTGCATGAGTATTGTACCACAGCATGTGTCTGAGTATTGTACCACATGCGCTTGGTGAGGGCAAGAGTATGGTGTATAAATACGAAGTCACTCGCATCTAGGCTGCGTTACAAGCTGCACTGACGAGCCGTTGAACGGCGAAGCGAAACATTTTCCGTAAGCAATCGAAAACATCCCAAGCAAACGAAAGCATCCCGCCTGCATGATGAATACGTCATTGTTACGACCCGCGAACAGGCTTTCAATCCGGTATGATTTGTACTACAAATTTAAAGTTTTTATAAATATAAATAAACCCCAACCCCAATATTAACCCCTTTCCTAACCCTAACCAGTCTTAGAAAGTCAAAATTATCGAGAGAAAAAAACTTAAAAAACTTAACAAAAAAATTTAAGAAAAAGTGTTGGGCACGGGCTTGAACCTACAATATAGTATAGCCGCAGCTAACGGACGATTATAGTCAAATAAGTGGTGAATAGCTTCTGCCATCTTGAGAACATTAGTCAGCAGGCGCTTCCCTTCGCCTTACCCGCATTTTTTATGCCGCCCGTGCGTCCCTTCCCTAATTTTCCAAGCCCGCTCCAATTAATAAAGCGCCTGTGGAGGAGGTAGTAGGTGAATCATACGTATATTAAACAACGATTAAATAAGTGTTCTCCATGCATTGTCATTGATATAGGCCTACAGTTATATTCTTAATTTCCGCGATTATATTTCACTTAAATAAATTATTGCGTTTTGTTGACCGATATTAGTAGCGACTTTGAGATTTGCCTAGCCTCCTCCGCAGGCATCGCCTTAAAATTGGCGGGCAGAAATTATTTGCTGGAAAAAAAAATTAGTGTCGATGCCTGCCAAAACCCGAAGACTTTGGACCGGTCATGTTGCCCTTATGGACCGGTCATGTTACCCTTATGGACCGGTCATGTTACCCTTATGGACCGGTCATGTTACCCTTATGGACCGGTCATGTTACCCTTATGGACCGGTCATGTTACCCCCACTCGCACGGGATATTTTGTTCATATATTAAAACTAAAGAGAAATGTCAAAAGCTGTGTTACCCTCACTCTCACGCGATAATTATTTGTTCATAAAAACAACTGCAAAATTATATAATGCTGGAACATTTTATGTTACAAATATTAAAAAAGTATTTAGTATCTTGCGCTTTAAAAGCTACAGAATAGTTGCGGACATATTTAAAGATAAAGCATGTGGATCGAAGTCATGAAAAAAGAAGTCGAATGGCTTTAATCGAGTTTCAACAGACAAACAAACTTCTGATTTGCTTCTACACTACGTCGTTTGATGCTGCTAAAGCTGCTTGTTTAATAAACGGAGAATGTGTATTAAATGGATTCTCTAATGGTCTTAGTTCGACGGAGTAAACATGTTCAAACCACTTATAAACTGTATCAAGTATGAAGAGTTGTGAGTGCCGAGCTCGTAATACATGAGTATAGCTAGCACACAAATAGCGTTGAACTGGAACAGTATAAATTGTTTCGGGAAACAATGTACTCTGGAAGGTTAGAAGGTACAAGTTTCAAGTGCAAGATATAATTGATGCTGGTGGAATATAATACTCATTTTACTTCATGAGACAAAAGATAATTTGTAACTGGTTTGGTTTGTTTACAAATTTTTTTGAGATATTTCAGCCAAGAACACACTTAAAATTTACTATGCTATGCTTTTATGCAGCACTTGAGTACTTATGCATGACTGTGTACTGCTTGAGTGCTCAGTGCTCCATGCTGGCAGATATGTAGCCAATCTCCAAATGGAGCTACAATCGTGGACATAACAGTTGATAAAATTACTTACATTTTCAGGAACACACATTCGACTAATTTCATTAGGCTTTCGCCCCCTCTCCCCCAACCAATGTTGCTATTATTATCCCAAGACTTAAAACGCAACATAACAACATTTTCTAGAGGGAAGGGGGGGGGGGGGTATCCAAGGTCAGATACAGAAATTATAGTACAATTTCTACTCTGACAGACGCACTTTGGAATTTTATTAACAAGTTATGTCCAGGATTGTCTGAGAACGGACCTTAAAAATAGCGAGAATATGTAGGGTTATATTGACGATTTATGGTCTGAATTACTCTGCTAAGCATTAGATTGTTATAAGACAGACCATGTTTTAAAGATTTAAAAGGAGTTGTGCCATTATTTATTTCTTAAGTGTTGCATACACATATAATACGCGAAATTGACTGTCACAATTAATAGCGCGCGTAACAATTCTACTGTCAAGTTAATGAGCGTGCAGGGTAACTATTGCCAATATCGTACATAGAATGTATGATCCTTTCTTATTTGGCAAGTTATCATCTTTCAGTGCAAGCCACTATAATTTGAAGTCAATTTTTAGGCCCGTTAAATCTTGGTCGAAATCACCATGTCTTAATTTATACAGTTATATAGCCTACACCGTTTTATAATAAGCATATAACGAGAGTTTAAAAGCATTTATAGGATATAAAACAGAACTTGCTATGTGCTAGTGCATTATAAGTTCGAATAACTGAGGATATATGATGCGAACATATATCAGTAGCAAAAGTCGAATGTAATATGCTGCGCACTTGATTGAGACTCAATGGATAATAACTCGACGGTTAACCGCACGGTTAACCATAGCTAAATCTTAATTATGTTTAATGCACTGTTATAAATTTATACCTTTTGGGACTTGATTCTTTTATTAGATATAAATTAACCCTTAACAAACGTTTTAGGAGCAATTACTCTTACCATTCGCGTATTTCAAAGGTTAACCACGGTTAACCACGATTTGGCATATATAATTGAGTCTTTAGTATATTTAAATTATAGCGGTTAACCGTGGTTAACGGTCGTAGTTCTGAACAATTCACAGTTGTGAACACTTGATTATTTCCGATGGTTAATACTATGTTTAGAAACAGCACAATATGCTAAAGTGCAGGCACAGACATCGCAACAAAGTCAAAATTTCTCATTATTGCTTATGGTTAACCTTGAGTTAACAGTGGTTAAACGTTCGGCGCCACTGGATACCAGAAGTTCATATTCGCCCCAAACTGCGATTTATGTTCACTTTATATTTACAAAACGTTCCAATTGACCGCAAAACACATGTATTAAATTCTCCTGATACATTTCTTACAAAGTATTTTTAACCTTTAGGCTTATGTACTGCATACGCATGTACTTGCACTAAAGACGCTCAAGAGCAATATTTTGTCAAATTCACATATATAGTCTTTATCAGCATTGCCTTTGCTTAACCATTAAAAATAGTTCAAAAACTTAAAGGTTAGCATCATTTGAAAGCTTAGTAGTCTGTCCTTAAACAGGGGTCCTTAAACAAATGTGTAAAATGGACCTTAAGATTATCGGTAACTGATTGCGTGTCACTTCGAAAACTGCAATGTATCACAGACAATCGTGGACATAACAGTTGATAAAATTACTTACATTTTCAGGAACACACATTCGACTAATTTCATTAGGCTTTCGCCCACCTTTCCCCCAACCAATGTTGCTATTATTATCTCCAGACTTAAAACGCAACATAACAACATTGTCTAGGGGGAAGGGGGGGGGGGGGGATATCCAAGGTCAGATACAGAAATTATAGTACAATATCTACTCTGACAGACGCACTTTGGAATTTTGTTAACGTGTTATGTCCAGGATTGTAGGCTTATGCCGGCACAGCTGTGGGGCTGAGGACGAGAATGGGTGCGGCTCAGAGGGCAGATTCCTCTTCAACCTGGCTCAAATTCTAGTTGTTAGCAAGTGAATCTAATTTTTTTGCAAATTGGCTTGTAACTCCAGAATTCTTAATAATTCACCTAAGTTTTGAAGTGCACATTTTCAATTTGGAGTTAGCCTTATAGACTATGGAGTATGGAGGTTGACGACTCCATGGTTCCCTAACTTCTGCCACCATGTGGTGTTGTGATACAAAATTTGCTTAATATCAGGAATTGTCCAATGATTATAAATAGAGCCATTATAGCCAATATATTAGAATGTTACAATCAAAATTATCCTATGGCATGTATAATCAAATGCATGTTTGGACTGGATATGCCTACTTTCAGAAAATAGCAAATGGTTTTCTATGTTATAGATAAAACCTGAGCAGTCGACCTTTATCTGATATAGAAACTCGAGCCGAAGGCGAGCGTCTGTATATCAGATAAAAATCGAATGCGAATGTTTTATCGAACTTAAAAAACGACCCATCTTGTGAGTTCATTGGCGAAGTAATTTTAAAAAGAAACATTATATAAGCTGAGAAAATCAAAGCTGAAGTTTATGTAAACCAGGACAAACTTTATCCAATTTACAAACATTGATTAAACATTCATGAATTATTGAGTTTTTAAAGTCTATTATTGAACTCTGAACATGTGGTGCAATTAAGTGTGTATGATCAAACTACCTGAAAAATGCAACAAGAAATTCAACATTGCAAGGGAAGGCTGTTTGCATGGAAGTTAGTGACTATTAACTTCTAGATGAATTTCACTAACTTCCAGATAAATGGCTCAAAATTGGTAGTTTAATCGTAAAGACCCAATTAAAGCTTACTATTAATTTAGTACTGCCCGTTGTAAGGGAGGTCATATAACTTTTATACCCAGCTGGCTGTTTATAATAGCTAGATCAATGTTTTCAATTTCAATGGTTGCATGCCCATGTGTTAAAATATGGTGCAGGCTATATGCTCAACAGAAAATTTAAACTGTTCAGGCATGCAGCAACAAGTTTGCCCTACACATAGTGACTGCTAAAATATTCCATAAACTATAAATGATACATGATTATTTCATTATGGCCATGTTGGCTAGGATCTTGCTTCACTACTTGCCAGATTTAGCTATTTGGCAACAAATACCAGACAAGGTTTTTCTCTGCTGGTATTATGGCTCTTGCCTTATTTGTTGTCAAAAATATATTTTTATTTGAATCGATTTCTTGTTATTAAAATTGACATGCTACTGTAGATAACACAATTTTTTCCTCATTTCTTACATTTGGAAACTGTCCTAGTGTCCTCTAAAGCTAAATCAGCAAATCAGGCATACATTATATTGAGTTGTACAGTTGTACTATGATACCTTCATTTTAATAATGAATTAACCCACTTTCCATCTTCTTAGAAACCAAAAACTGTACATAGCAAATTATACTATAAGAAATTGTGCCTGCCATGCAAATAGTGAAATAGAAAGAAAGAAAAATAGAAAATTCCCCTTGTGGTTTGAATTGGTTTCTATGTATATGAAGCAATCAGAGTAGACAGACTGACAGAGTAGAGTTTTAAATATATATGGCACAAACTATATAATTATGTTATTCATAAAAAAATTATAATTTACAGCATCAAATATATATAGGATGCATATACAGTACACGCAAAATTACCGACAAACATTCTAAAACCTTTAAAAACTCAACCAAGTCTTTTATACATGTTTAAATTGTCCAAAAAAGCTGAACTTAAAGATAAAATAAATTCTCCACTCCGTGCAATCCGCCATTTTGAATTTCAAAATCCTCCCCACGTACCTACCCTGAAGACAAAAATCGCTGCGCAAGCAATATGCGCAAAACGGCTCAACCATGTTGGGTTTTGGCAGGCATCTCCCCGACTTTCTACCTGACGCAACCTACCCCGGGGATCCAAGAGATGCCTGCGGAGGAGGCTAAGATTAGCCACAATTTAACAAACATGGATTATCATGATGTTCGAAAGCAAAAGAGTATGATTAATTATTTGGACGATTAGGTATTATAGCTACTCCAATAAAAATTTCCAAATTAAGTACTGGTCATCACAATAGACATTTAACCTTTTAGGTACACATGCATTAGCATCTCGTTATTTGGGTATTTTTTCATTGATCTGAAAATGGTGGCCACGGGGCGACGATTCTGCAGAGAAGCAGAATTCGCCGATTTTTAATTATTTGCGTCTTGCAAATAGCGTCTAAAACAATATAAATTTGACGAGGAAGTCTTTAACGACATTTGTGAAATTGCCGAGAAAATATACTTCATAACGATTGAAGGGGTGAGCACATTTCGAGCAAAACATTCTCTTCGCAACGCCTCTCGTCCTGCATGTTATGAGGTGAATGTGCCTATTCAAAGTCGTTCAGCAAATTATTTTAATTTGTGGCTATTTTAACGAGTTTTTTATTTAGTTGTACTCCAATATCGTGTAGTTTGCGATGTTGAATTTGATACTGTTTGATCTGTTGTTGTCGAAATCAATATGGCACTCGGCCTTGAAATTTGGCCAGTTTTGGCGCAAAAATATCCCGCTCGTAGCTTGAATTCTGGTGTCTTGTAAAAGTTGCACACACGAAAATTATAATTGCTGGATATCTTCTGTTGCTTTTCGTTCTGCATATCCTTTGTAGCTGTTTTGGTGTTTTTCTTCCTAAAACTAGTATCTCCTAAACTTTGTTAGTTTATGAATAACAACCTGCGTAATCCTGAGCTTTCATTTTACTCTATACCGAAGGAAGAAAAACTGAAAGGAAAATGGCATAAAATTTTGAAAACAAAAGGGTTGTTGGACATAAGGCAATATTACAGGGTGTGCTCAGTTCATTTTCCAGATGGAAAAAAGTCATACATTAACAATATTCTAACAATTTTAACAACTTGTCCCAATGTAAGTGAGCAACCAAGAAGACGAGTGTTGAGAAAACCTGATAGTCCTCTGCAAAATGAGAAAGACACTTATTTAGAAGAAACTATTTCCGTTCAACCCTGCACAAATATAACACCTGAGTATGAAGTGGCAATCGAAAACACCAGCACTGAAACAGATATCGGCACACTTAAGGATCAAATTCAATTTCCATAGAAGCAAAATATAAATCTTTGGAACAAACTCCTGAGGGCTATGTGACATCATCACAGCAGTGTCTATTTCGGTTGGAACGATTTCTTGGTAGTGATAGTGACTTTCGATGTTATACTGGTTTCCCAGATTATTATTATTATTGTTATGATTATTATTAAAACATCTTTTTAATCAAACCATATAAATATTCACACCACTGTAACTGCAGTGTAACCATGGATCCATGGATTTGAAAATACCCAACTCCCGACATGCATTGCGGCCTGTGTACCTAAAAAGTTTAAGGTCTATTCTCAAACGTGTTTTAAAAATCATGGGGGCATTAAAGTTTGATGACGAAGTTTCGTACAATCAAATTTTGGACAAACTTTAGTTATAAAAAACATTAAAATAATATTTCATGTGCCTAAGCTAATTTAATTTTCTTTATCTCATGACACCTCCGCAATTCATTGTTTTCTAAGAAATGTCAAATCTCATATTCAACTAAAATTACTAATTATCACAATTCAAATGAAATTTCTAGTTATCAGACACTTTTGTACCTCTTTTGTTCATTATTGCCGTATCATGAGATAAGACAGTTACAGCTTTCCTCATGTTAAATCTCATATCGCTCTGGTATCCATTTATTAACCATTACTTATATCATGCAATGTTAATTTTCCTCTCGTTTAGAAACTTATAACAGGTTTTCTCCATCCCATTCAAATTTATGCTTATTTACCATGAAAACATACACAAAAACTTTTAATTATTTGTTTTGTTGTAATACGTATAAGGCGGCTAAAAATCCTTTAAGTAGATTATGGAAATAATAATTAAAAGCTATGGTGTTTTTTTCTTATACAGATTATTTGAAGACATCTTCCTTTCCGGATGAAGAAAGCAAGGACATATGGAAAGAATTAAAATATATCGTAACAGAGGCAGGGGGCAAAGTATTTCCTGTAGATTACAACTGCGATAAATCACACGATAATCAAGACGACACTAAAATGTTGGAACATTTTATCGAGCGTGCCAATTCAAAATGTAAAGACGCTTTAGGACAAGAAGAAAATTCCGACGCAGGACATTCCATCGATAAGACGGACAACTTTTATAACAAACTATTTTTCTTGATCAATGGCGTAAGTACATATTGTCCAGCACGTAAAAAAGAGCCAGAAAATGAAAGTCCCAGAAAACTGACAACGTCCAGATCAAATTGTTTTGGACAAAGCGCATGTAGTGTGGAGCAAAGAGTCAGTGAGTTAGAAGCAATGCTGGAAGAAAAAGAAGAAGCCGTCTCAAAATATAAAAACGAAAGCGCAGAATTTCAGGCAAGAATTGCAACGCTACAAGAAAACTTGAGGGAGACTGAAGAAATTTTGAATGACATAGCCAATGATTATTATGATCTCAATGCTGAAATTGAGAAGAGGAAAAGAGAGGCTGTATTCAGAGAATTGTTTCCACTCAACCAGGGCAGCACTTCCTCCACTGCAAATCCACAATCATCATCTCATACTTCCACCAATTCAGAACATCGAGTGATTTCAGAGGAATCGAGTTCCAGCGCAGAACAAAGCTTGGCAAATGAACCAACAAACTCCACCGAACGAGAACTCTACAACATTTACAAAATGTTGTTGCTGTATATTTCTGGAATGTTATTACATGATGACAAGCTGAAGCTTAAAAACTGGGCAGCAACCAATTATTCTGTTGAAGATTCACATGGCGCATTTCAGATCTTGGTTGAGTTGGATAAAAAGGGAATCATCAGTTCTTCAAACTTAATTGTACTGAGAGATTTCTTTGAAGAGATTATCCGCTTTGATCTGCTACTCATTACTGAAGATTTCTTGGCAGGAAATTACACCTTCTTACGAAACACTCGATCTACCAGAAACGAAAACCACAGCACACGTGGTAATGGGGCTCCCAGAGCAAACGAACGGCCATTTAATGGAATTATTGTCCATCCTCAACACCAGGAAGCTAGTGAAAGTTCAAGTCCTATAACGTCCGTGGAAGATACGGTTGAGGTAAAACGAGAATTGGGGCATAACATACCGCATGACCAATCGCTGCAGGTCACGGCAGGTGCAACAGGAAACCAAATAGTTGTTGAAGGCTCTCAACATGGCACAGGTAAGGCTATTTGCCAAAATATCGCTTTTGAATGTATTTCTTAACACAAATCTTCGGCGTAACATTACTATTTTGAAACAATATGAATCGTATACCCATCATTGCTTCGTCTAGGTAATGAGGCGTGTACAGTATCGTAAAAATATAGTTAATAAAATTTCGAACATACAAACAAGATAGTAATGTACTATATATGTACTTATAACCAACATTAGAAAGAAACAAAGCTAAATTAGACATGTAATCCACTTACACTGTGGCCTTTCAAATATATCCAAATAAGGCCTATACCGTACTCTAGTATATACAAGTATAAATCAGGCTTCAACGAATGTCACGTCAATCAATGTGAAGTTATCTTCGGAGATAAATCATGTCAAGTTTTCATCTAGATATACATCAACTATAGCTTGGATGCTTAGCTAACATGCGTTTTTGGCGGGATTTATAACTCATCCCAGTCACTGAGGTTCACAACTAACATTTAATGGAAAGGTAAAAACAATAAAAAGGAATAAAGCCCGCATTGAAGGTAACATTTTCTGGGATTAATCAAACCTTCCTTAAAAGGGAGATTATCTTAATGATTATATCTTGATCTGGCAATAGGCCTTACCCAAACTGAGAAGTTTGATAATGATCCTGACAATTTCATAATTGGGGTGACCAATCTTGTCAACATCTAGTCTGGTCTACCGGTAGTGGGTTGGGAAAGGAAAAAAATACACGCAGTAGAGCCTTCCAAAAGGCGAGGGTAAAATGCTATTGATTTATTGTCAACGGAGAGCAAACAATTATTATTGGTTAAAACGAAGATGATTGACAGCATTAATTATGTATACTAATTCATTTAAATGATGAGATAAACAAAATCATGTAGGTATAAGTGACGCACAGTGAAGAAGCAAAGAAATTCAAAACGTTCCAGAATAGGTCTGTACGCGTCGTTAATACCTTTGATATGTGGCAGAAATAATTTTTCAAACATTGTCCTGTGTATTGGAAAAACACCGAATTTAGTAATGCCAATTTGGCACATGCTTAATGTAAATAGTACAGAAATCTGGCAGAGCATGCACTATAATATCGAAGAGCTAATGACTTCAGAGTTATAGTGATACAACTTCTACACGGAGAAAAATGAATGTTTGATAAATCTAAAATGAGTCTTTGACAAAAGATGCAATTAAGAAGACCCAAATATTCATTGCATAACATATAAGGACCAAAATTCCAGGTGACTTTTCCGGTCGAAAAGCCAAATGAGCACTCATTAGTTCAGACTTTTGTGTTAGCCAATGGAAATATTGATCCTCGTATACAGCATAATTAGTTATATATCATATTGAATATTTTATATAAGTCTTTCTCAATCCCTATTCCAACTTAATGTTAGATACATAAGCCATTGACTAATTAATGATAAATTCAAACAACACAGGTAGCAATGGAAACAAGTTGTCCAAGCCTCAACGTGCACCGGAGCCACAACAGCATCGCAGAGATAACCACCAGGGTCACGACAGCATTGCCAATAATCCGAACGGAGGACCATGGTTATGTGATCACTATAAGAGAAGATGTCTTGTAAAATTTGATTGCTGCAACATGCACTGGCCATGTCACCGTTGTCACAACAATAAAAGTACCTGTGGTCGAAGAAAGTTAAAATCTCGTGATATCAAATTGCTAAAATGCATTTTTTGTCAAAGAGAGCAACCGGTAAGTTTATTAATCCCCGAGCCGGCGCGAAGCGCCGTGCGAGGGTACTAATTCCGCTCGGATATTTACGCCCGGGTATGTGAAAACATTGTGGAATGCAAAGTCGTCCGCCATTTTTTTTGTCATGGACGGGACTCGACCTTTTTGTAAGTTATGCGCATGCGCAAGTTAAAACGGAGAGAAAACTGGTAACTAGCAACATCATGATTGGCTAAGACAACGATTTTGTTTTTATATGTATATTGTATACGTCAGAAAAATAACTGCCATCTTCGCATTTTATTTTTGCATGATATGACTTTTTTCAAGTCGGGACATATTAATTCAGACAAATATTAAGTCTCCAAAACAAGATAAATGAAAATGTTTTAGAGTACTTTCACTTACTAAAGTCAATAGCAAAAGAAATCAGTCGAAAGGCTGAGAAAGGAGAGGATTTTCGAGTTTTAAAGCGTTTTAAACCGGTAAGTGTTTATTTTTCATACTTGCTTTTGCAGTGTTGCCGTCAATTGGCATGCACTACAGTTTGTGGTTTTGAAAATGCGTAGTTCATCCTGTGGTCAATAACAACATTGACTAACCTTAAAAATTGTTTTAGTATTAATTCAAATACGTTATATAGAATAAGAAACTACTTATCGTGAAGGTTTTAGATGCAAACTGGACAGCTGGGAATGAATTGATGTAAAAATATCGCTCGCCGAAATTTGTACGAAATCGTCACTTGGTCAGTTCGAGTGAATTATTCGAGTGAATTACGAGTGAATTACTCGAGTGGTTTAGAGTATTTTATAAAGGAAATTTGTGGTTTTCAAGGCCAAAGACGTATACCTTGAAGGCTTTGGATGCAGAGTGGACCGTTTGGGATGAATTATATTAAAATATCGCTCGCGGAAGCTTGACATGAAAATGTCACTTGCTCAGCTCGAGTCATTTACTGTAGACAAGTACTTTAAATGTACTTGGTTTAATACATTTAGTCATTAGATATTTTGAGGAATATTCGGAACATTACTTAGAGGATAAAAGCAGTATTTAAAAGTTAAGTCCACTGTTAACTGATGCCAAATATCACCTAGAGGTGAAATTTGACACACAGACATGGTATGTGTGCAACAGCCTATTTGAACTCACTGTATGAAATGGCAGACAGCATTACTCATGAAAGGAAGAATTCTGAACATTATATTCATTAGGCGCTTCCCGCGGAGATCATGAGACCAGACTGGGTAATATATGGAAGATTTCGACAAGGAAACATTTATGCAGCAGGGAAAAATTCAAGTATGACAGTGTGCAAAATTGTGGCAAGTGCACTCCAAATTTGAGTGTTGTTTCTGATTTTCAGTATTGTTTTAAAACATTTAACTTAACATTTAACAATACAGTAACAGTGTGCAACCTGTTAATGTACTGAAAAATATCAAGTATGCATCAGACTTTCCATGGTGGTCGTGAGATATAAACCTCTATAAAATAAATTCAGTTCATTAAACTTAACAGTTTCATGTATGCTTGGATGAAATCTGTACATTGTTATACTACTATTAATGATCATTTCTATAGTTAAAATATATTAATCCTTCAAGTAATTAATGACAAATTTTCCTACTTTGTTGATCCTCAATAAAACTAACATGAAGTTTTCTTGTGTGTCCAAAACTAAATTTCTTGACATGTCATCTAGTGAGAATGAATGTCCACATTTGCAATATATGTTAGTGTTTTCTATTTATGGTTCTTTTTAACACAACATTTAGTAAGCTATATTTTCCAAGCAGGGCCTTTTTTAAGAAATCGTTAGTGGGGGGGCAATAATCGAAAAGGGGACCTAACAAGTGCATGGCCGTCAACGTTTGTCAATAAATATTATTGGTTTTGTCGTCGCCCGGGAAACACTAAAAAATTTTCCCGAACTATACAACATATTCCTATTTTTTATCTAAAATATGTAAACCGATCCCTGTTTTGGTTGTGATAATAGCGTAATTTTCCTCAAAATTATAAAGTTTGCTTTTTGCACACAAGGGACCTTCACTGGGGGGGCAAACAGTTGACTGGGGCACTGGGGGCAAAAGTTGACTGGGGGGGCAAACATGGGGGCTGGGGGGGCATTTGCCCCCCCAGTGCATTAGTTAAAAAAGGCCCTGTTTCCAAGGCTGCCCAGGAGGAATTGCTCGATGAGCCCCAGATTTAAGTGAGCCGTTAGAGACATTACTTTTATCCTCTAAGTAATGTTCCGAATATTCCTCAAAATATCTAATGACTAAATGTATTAAACCAAGTACATTTAAAGTACTTGTCTGCAGTCAATGACTCGAGCTGAGTAAGTGACATTTTCATGTCAAGCTTCGGCGAGCGATATTTTAAAATAATTCATCCCAAACGGTCCATTCTGCATCCAAAGCCTTCAAGGCATACTACGTCTTTGGCCTTGAAAACCACAAATTTCCTTTATAAAATACTCTAAACCCGAGTAATTCACTCGAACTGACCAAGTGACGATTTCGTATAAATTTCGGCAAGCGATATTTTTACATCAATTCATCCCCAGCTGTCCAGTTTGCGTCTAAAACCTTCACGATAAGTAGTTATTGCCCAAAAAGTTTGACCGAAGTGGATTAGCTCACTAAACGTTCACGTGATCGGTGTTTCATCCCTTTATTTTTCTTTCTCCCCTCGCCTTCGCTCGAGCGCCCGCAATCCTTGCTGTTATTTAATTGCTCGAAACGTCATGTAATAATTTCGTATTATCAATAATTCGCCATGCAAATGATGCAATATTTTCGTTTTGAATCATTGTTCGAATTGAAGCAATTCACTGCATAATATAAGCTCTATGATTTATACCAGTAAGTACAATAATTTGAATATACTACGCTATATTTAGTCCTACTCGTCACAGTTCTTAGTTGGACTCCCTGTGTAGCGGGTAGCAGAAAAAATGTTTGCGGTCTCTTTGAAGCTTGGCTACCAAGCACTGAACTATATGTTTAACTGGATGCATATTAAAATGGTCTTTCACTTCCGGCATTTTTCATCAGAATATTGAAAGCGGAATTGTGATCATAGAGTGTATATGATTATTACCTTTAACTTCTACATGCTTTCATTATATTAAAAAAGAAATATATCGGAGAAAATTCAAGAAATAGACGAGGTGGGTACATTTATTTACATATTTACAGTTTCTTTCATCCAGTGAAATGTTTCTATCGGCCAGTAAGCTATTTGGGAAGCGATAGTGAATTCACTTCACCTTTGTAAAATATAGATTTTGAGGGAACTTTCTACACTTTCTGGTGTTTCTAAGCGCGAAAAGCATTATGGGAGCGCAAGTTTCAAGTTTGGGAATCGAATTTGGCGGTCATTTGTGAGTAAAATTATTAATATCTCCATACAACGATATATCAATCACAAATGGCTGTCATACTCAATTCCTAAACGTGAAGCTTGCGCTCCCATACCGCTTTTCGCGCTTAGAGTTTAAGGTTTAAGGTTTAAGGTTTTTGAAGTTTTTGAAGTTAACCTTTTTTGAGTTTAAATCATTCTCTTACGTTTTGATTTGAGCTGGCTTGCAATAAAACACGAATCAAAGCAGTGGTTAGCCCAGTTTACTAACAGGAGTGTATATAGTTAGCATTTTCTCCATCCTCTGGGGGGTTTGGGTGGGTGTGGAAAATAGTCAGGTGTTTGAGGAAAGAAACTGACTCTAAAAGAGCAAATGAGTGAAATTAGGAAAGATGGAAAAGTAAAGGAAGGGAGTTAAATTTATTAAATTTTTCTCCCAATTAAACATTGTTTTTTTCTTCTTTTTCAATAATATTAATGCTTCCCTATAAGGGCAGTAAATGGCCACTCTGAACGGGCCAATTGCGGAATTGCAAAGCATCATGGTAGTTTAGTTACACGGCAGAATTTTTTAACATGGCGATTGTATTTTTCGAACGAGAGAAGGTGCTAAACACATGAGAATTGAAAGAAAAATTTTACCATTTTCACTTCGATTAAATTTTATATGAAATCTATACGGCTTGTTTTATATTTCTACTTTGTCTTGGGTTTCTACGAGCGAGTGTGGTTGAAATACTTAACATCGCGTACAGAGTCACTGAAGCAGGGAGGGAGTTCGATTCGAAGTTGTCAGACATAAATTTTGGAATATTTCACAATACAAAGGTGAGTACTGCATTAAATTATTTTCAGGATAAGGAACAAGTTGTGACTCATTGTTGCCTGAAAATTTCGGCGATTGATTTAATTCTAGCGACTTGAGCGTCAAAAATGTTTGCACACTTGACCGTTCCGAAACAACACATGTTTGAACAAACGTTCTTCTCACAAACCAAAACATTGAGGTTGTTTGGCAGGAAAAATAAAAACAGTTGCTGTTTGAAATACCGAGCTTTCACATTTCAAAGGTTTTCGCTGTTACAAAAAAGATTTAAAAAGTACTTTTAAGTTCTATTCACTGCTGTTCAAGTGTCTTACTGGAATTTCTTAACAACAACATATTTAATACGCGAGTCTCTTAAGTTAAAGCAACCTCACTTGTTTCGAGTATATTTTGGAAAGTTTCGAGCTAGCCGTTTGGTTTACGGTCTGTTTTGATAAATATGGCAAGTGACATGGAAAAAGTGCCTAATGGTAAAAAGTGCGGGGGAACGACCTGTTGTGTACCACTTTGTCGAAGCAACAGTGCTAAAAATCCGGAATTATCCTTCCATAAATTTCCTCTGGATTCGAGCTCAAAGGAAATATGGATAAATTTAGTGGGAATATACAAAGACAACCCTAAAAAAGCCACAAAGTGTGTTCCTTACACTTTCCCGGTGGAAAGAAATCCTTTGGTGTATTGCACACTGGCCTTAAAATATCATGCAGACAAACTGTTAACAGTACCCAAGGCATGGAACATTTTTTATACAATGACACTACTGAAACAACCCAGTCTGAAAAACAAACAACTGGCATAGACGCACAAGAGTCAATCAATGAAAAATTAAAAACTGAACATGCAGCAACTTTTTCCCCCGCACTTTTTACCATTAGGCACTTTTTCCATATCACTTGCCATATTTATCAAAACAGACCGTAAACCAAACGGCTCGAAACTTTCCAAAATATACTCGAAACAAGCGAGGTTGCTTTAAATTAATAGACTCGCGTATTAAATATGTTGTGGTTAAAAAACTCCAGTAAGACACTTGAACAGCAGTGAATAGCACTTAAAAGTACTTTTTAAATCTTTTTTGTTACAGCGAAAACCTTTGAAATGTGAAAGCTCGGTATTTCAAACAGTAACTGTTTTTATTTTTTCTGCCAAACAACCTCAACCTTTTGGTTTGTGAGAAGAACGTTTGATCAAACATGTGTTGTTTCCGGACGATCAAGTGTGCAAACATTTTTGACGCTCAAGCCGCTAGAATTAAATCGATCGCCGAAATTTTCAGGCAAACAATGAGTCACAACTTGTTTTCAGGCAAACAATGCAGTACTCACCTTTGTATTGTGAAATATTCCAAAATTTGTGTCTGACAACCTCGAACCGAACTCCTTCCCTGCTTCAGTGACTCTGTACGCGATTTTGAATATTTCAACCACACCCACTCGTGAAAACCCACAACAAAGTAGAAATATAAAACAAGCCGTACATATTTCATATAAACTTTAATCGAAGTGAAAATGATAAAACTTTTCTTTCAATTCCCATGTGTTTAGGCACCTTCCCTCGTTCGAAAAATACAATCGCCATGTTGAAAAATCTGCCGTGTAACTAAACTACCATGATGCTTTGCAATTCCGCAATTGGCCCATTTCCAGGATTTATTATTTTCCTGGCAACAACAGCATGACTAAACAATTGGCTTATTTACTACTTTTTGAGTATTTACTACTCCTGATCAGTCTTCATTTATAAAATTTTACCCTTGATAGATGATGTATGTGTAACCCTCATAAAAAATTAATCGTGATCACCAACAAACAGATGTGGGTAAATGCGTAATAGGTTAGGATGAGGAGAAATCAGAGTCCGAGTTTGGTGCGGCTAAGGTTCAGTTGAATTTATTATCTTGAATGAATGTTTTATTAGAGATAAAAGACATTGCAACAAAAAAGGTCGAAATACGTCAAATCTTACAAACTGCTAAATTTAACTAGGATATTCTAGATCTAATTTTATATTTACATTAATTAGGTAAGATTAAAATACTTATAGTAGATAAATATCTAAAAAAGTTAATACTAGTTATCTGAAGAAATATAAATGTACAATGTTTATCAGTTTTAATTAAAAATCCCAACCGACCATGGAATATACGAATTTTTAAAACGATTTGTTCTACGTTTATAAGGAACCAGTTTATGCGGAAAACGCAACTCGTAATTAGGGCTATGTTCATATTTGACAAGTTCATATAATATACCAAATTGCTGTAGATAATATACCAGACGAACATAGAATGTGTCGCCTTGACACTAAAGTAAGTTATTATACTTCGCCAACGATCAGTATATGATAGGCATGAGCCAATAATTCTTATTACTCTCAACTGGATCCTTTCTATTTACACCACTAAATAATCAGGAATGGTATAGTACCACACTTGCGTACCGTATTCCACGACTGGTCAAATACAGGTTACATAAAATGGATTGGATTTATTTCCATTCCTTCCATTTTTCTAATAAGGCTATGATGATTTATCCTATCAAATGCTTTGCTAAAATCCGGCAGCAGGATTCTTACGCACTGGTTAGGTTGCTCAGAAAGGCTGCAGAGTTTATAGAAGAAGGGCACAAGTGCATGTGTTGTGGACCTTTTCGGTAGAGATCCAAATTGCCTTCGATCAATTAAATTATTAATCTGAGTGATAATCCACTCGGCCACAATATGGTCTTTGAGAGGAAAGCAGTCAAAAATATTTGGCGTAGGTCATTTTAAGCTCCTTTACTACTTTGGTCTTAGAATTATTTTTTTTATTATTTTTTTTTATAAAACAATGAATATAATATAAAATATTAAATGCAGATTTACAATATATGAATATAATAAACTTCTTATGCTAACTAACTCCAAATAATATGATCAAGTTCTCTTGATTGTCAGAAATTGTCAATGTCATAGCAAAACTATTGTCAAAAATCAAAATGTAAGTTGGCTGGTTACGGAAGCAATTTCAATGTGGCCAGCGTCAACGTCATATTTCTTCCGTAAAGAACCTGAACCACGAACACATAATATATAGCGGAGCGGAGAAGAGCAAACGATAACTTTGAGCGAATCCAGTTGGTTGTAATACTGTTCGCTATCTTGCGCTTTTCAGCTATCGAGGATGCTAGTACTGAGATGAACTTTTCCAATTCTCCACTACTTCCACCATAGGGAGTAAAACCCAATGGCGTAAAAGATCCATGCTCAATATCTACAACTCTTTGTGCGTAATTCCGTTTCTTCTCGCATTCGTTAGCATTAAAGTCAGTAGATAACTTTTGGTTTCTGTAGCTAGGAGCGAAAGGATTGAAAACTCGTACGTCGAAAAATGCTCGCTGTCCACGTTGCCAAAAGCCACCAATACTGATGTCAAGTCTTGCCTCGTCTTGCCCATTTGCACTTGCATGGAGTTGCTCAACAGTGAGAGGAAGAAGGGCAGGTTCAATCTCCACGTCGTGAGAAATCTCAGTAGCCAGTTGTCCAAATAGGTCACGGATTTCATCGTGGCGTTGATGTATAAAGCCACCCTTGAGACAAGACAAAGCATGATCAACCTAAAACCGTTTCCCACAGGCACAAGTAGTTGGTATGTACTTTAACGGCCATCTGTATCTCATGCGAATAGCGTCGTGGAATTCTCGTTTGTTAAGGAGGTAGTTTTCAGACTTCAATGGTAATGATGTTAGCCAGTTGGACGCTCCTCTCATTTGAGCGATCTCGTTAGCACGCTTTTGGTCATCATTCATTCTCTTTTTGACATCGTCAAGACTGCGTTGATGTTCCAAATGTCTTGACTTCTTGATAGCATTCTTGGTGGAAATGTGTGATCTGGCATCAAAGGAGTATTCTGACGTCTGAGATTTAATGTTCTTAGACAGTTGTTCACTTGTTGTTTTGGAGTACTCGAACTCTCTCTCTGCGATCTCGGAGAAGATTGGAATACCAATACCACCAAACCGAGCAGGCAAACTAAGAAGCTTTCTTTCGTCTTGGGAACAATGATGACCTTCGGTTATAGCAGGAATAAAACGAAGATTTATGATGTTATCTACTGGCTGTAGCAATGGACCAAGGTTTGGAAGAGTATGCATATAGTATGTCAGTTTATGTTGAAAAGCAGACACAAATGCTGCATATGCTGCTCGTGGTTCGACTGCGCTATCTTTGACAATTTCATTAACTGTTCGCACCAATTTTGAACAAGTTCCTTTGCATAATTCTCTTGGGACTCCTCGCTTCCAACGAAACCACCAAGATACGCACGTCCTTCTGATGTTATGTTAATATCAGTATGGGCGAAGATCTTTCTTGCAGCGACAACTCTATCATCTTTCACCACTAACCAAGACTTTGAAGCTTTTGGATAGTATCCAAGAAGAGGGCCAAGAAGAGGTGAACAATTCGATTCCACCATGTTAGCAGAGATTCAAGGATTCCTGCACCACCAATGTCATCTGCGTAAGCCGCATGTTTAACTTGATCGCCACTACTTGGATTCTCAGCATCGACATCTCGTAAATTGATGAGTTGTAGTAACGGTGCAATTCCTATGGTATATGCTGCCACTGCACATTGGTCTCCTTGAGTAGTCCCCTCACACGATAAGATTTCTTTACCGCCCATAACGAATAATCTTGAAAGTGAACCATAACAGTTCCTGACATACGTTGCCATAGGAGGACAAAGGTAACGAATGTTGTGGAGGAGCACTTGATGATTAAGCAAATTAAAGGCGTTGGGCGCATCAAGAAGTAGTACGACATCTGTCGCTTCCTCTTGAAAAATCTCTTGCATTCCATGAGCTGCTGCCTCGCATCCTGATGGTAAACCAGCTGCAAGCTGTAGTGATCCAGCACTCATCAGAATATCAGGCTTGATCACAGAGATTATCGACTTTTCAATTATGCGTCTGATCACTTCGCCAATGCCTGTAGGTCTCACTCCTGGGCATTTGTCAAGAGGAATATAACGACATGCAACATAAGCTTCTATCGAGGATTTATGGTCAGGATCAGCTTTCAATTCTCTTGTGCAAAGAATACGGGCCAACTCAGCAAGACTTGAGCGCAGTTCAGTCCCTGTGTTGCCAAAGTTTTTGGATACCAATATTCTTCGCCAACCATCAGCATCTAAACCGGATGGACCTGCTGCTCCCTTTGTGTGCAGGGCTGCTTTAGCTATGGTCGACTCATCAACAGCTGAAAACATGACTGGATCAGTAAAATAATTTCGCCCGTCATTAAGACTTCTTCGTTTGTTTGCATAGCTTCAGGGTGTTTTGCTTTCAGATCTCGCAATGTTTCTTCTGATAACTGCAGAATACCAGTTGTTGACGCATCATCGAGCATTCTCATGGCAGCGTTGACTTTACCAGCTAGCATCAAATTGGCGAAAGTACGAGACACGTGTTCAGGAGATCTTGGTTTCCAAGTTGATTGCAGTCGAGATTGAATTTGCCTGCACTCTTTTAATAAAGCATAAAAATCTCCCGCTTCTCACAAGTTCAACCGTCTTTTTAAGCATTCACTATGCTGCTTAGATTTCGATTTGAATGATGGCTTTTGAAGAAGTAATGCAGGCATCACCATAACAGCTTTCAAGGCAACATCTTTCATTTCCGTTGATCCTGAATTCCACATCTTAATAAGACGAGTAGTCTCCGCAATAAACAGGCAGCATGAAAATATTCTTTTGCCAAAATACAATTTCTTCGTAGGTAGCGTTAATAATTTGATGTACATCTTCTTTTGTATGCGGGCCCCATAAATTATGAATATTCGCGTGGGACGACGACAGGTTGTTAGCTGTATTTTCAATTCCCAATGTGTTAGAGCTAGTGACGAAAGAATCTGCTTGGGTTGCTTGACTATTTAAAGATTCGATTGTATCTACATTTAACGACAAAGGTTCAGGTGTGCAGATCTCCCTCTTTGAGTTTGGAAACTTTTTTGACACAAGTGACATTGAAAGCAATCAGCAAAGTTCAATGTTTTTGTTGACATTTTCTCTGTTGTATTAATTGAGACTAGCAATTGATTAAAACACAGCTATTTAGCTTAAAACCAATTGTCTTTTCAACACAACAAAATTTGTCCGACAGAATTCTACGATAAATACGGATATTTCTTCTTATTGTTCCAAAATTTTAAATTGCCAATAATTGAAGCACGTGCCCGCTGACGTATGGTGTTTGCTTACGTGCCGCTAATTAAACCACAGAATAGATAATAGACCAGAAGGTCCACTTAGCAAAATTATGTCCGAGATTTTTCATGCGCAGGCGCGAGCCAGCAAGTGTAATCACGACGCCATCAAACGCGAGCAATACGCCATCAATTGCCATCACTAGCTGTTCCCATAGCAATACACTCGAAATTGACGTGTATTGACGTGTATTGACGTGATGACGCGTGTATTGAAGCTGACGTGATGTTCGCAGAAAGTGTCACACACGTCATCTAGCGTGCGCAATTCGTGATCCACAAGGCGAAAATCGCGGACACGAAAATGTTAGGGAAAGGTGTACAGTGAGACTTCTGGTCTATTATATATTCTGTGATTAAACGGTCGCGCGCACGCAACAAAATCTAATGTCCAAAGTTTATCACAAACAGAAAAGTTCAAATACAAGAATAGTCGTCTTTCAAATTGAATTTCCAAAAAACTTTTACCAAATAATAGCTCTTGAAGACTTTAGTTACCACTTTCTGAAATACTAGCTTCCCATGTCCAGGAAAAGGAAAATTTTGCAGAGTGTAAATTTGGCTTCTACGCGTCACGATTCACGCATTCACTGGTCTTAGAAATTGGGACTACCTCAGCTTCCTTCCATAGGTCAGGAACTAAGCTCTCCTGAATAGATACGTTAAATATTTTGGCAACTGGTGAAGAAAGCTCGAGAGCGAAATATTTTAAGATCCACTTGGCATTTTATCAGGGCCTGTTGCTTTACTTCTTGTTAGATTTGATAGTTTCTTCTAAACATCTTGTGGAGAGATGTAGTATTTCTTTAAATTATAATCCATAACATTGGCTAAGTTATTTTTGAGCTCGGGTAAATAGGCCGTCACCTGTCCTGCTCTATCTTTCAAGTCCGTTGCACATGTCGCGAGGCTAAAAAATTCCGCCATAACACAATGCATATTAGACTCCTTGTTCAGGAAATACAAAGCCCCCGTTCACTAGCTAGTGTGCACGACAGGTAGAAAAGAGGCATGAAACTTTGGATAATATCGATCAATGTTTCGTGTACGCCATCTTGAAATCGCGCGCGTCTCCATGGCAGCGTAGTTGCCACGCGTGTATCAAAGCAATATAGCGGCTGAAACAAGCTGCTCACTCAAGCATTAAAAATTGAATAAATCTTTTATTCATTTTGAGGATGTGTCGCAATCACTTGTAAAAGTTACAAGATTATTATTGGTTGTTGTGAGAGATGGGCCAAGCTCGAAGGCCAGAAATCAGAAATCTGTTGTAATTCGTACGACTTGTTTACTGACGAAGATGTAGAAAGGCATTTCCATCGCTCGAACAGGTCCAACTAATGAATGCCCGGGAATGCCCGGTGAGATTCGTTGAATTCAGAAAATAATGCCCGGAGGAAAATTGTATCAGTTATACACATAGATATATGGTTATACGCAATAAAAATCAATGAAAGCCTTAAAGGTGAGATGACACAAAAATTAGCATTGCTTGATTTGAAAGTAATCTTAACATAATGTGGAATTTCAATTTACAGCTTTAAGTTATCTCACTTGAATATCACTCATAAGTCTAAATATCTCAAGACCTAGATAATGAAATACCGAAAAGCTGTAAATTGATATTCCACATTATTTTTAGAATAGTTTCAAATCAAGCAATACTAATTTTCGTGTCATGTCACCTTTAAAGATAAAAGTTTGAATGTTCTTCTAATATGAAATGCGTTCTCATTGCAAAATCCTGTTGGCCGGTGGGAATGCACGGGAGTCAGAAAAGAATGCCCGGGGAGTACTAATGTATTGACAAATTTTGACTCTACGTGTAGAAACATTGCATTTTATTGCCTTTCTTAATTACTATGTAGTACTGATCAGATCTGATCAGATCGAATTATGTTAGTTATACGATAAAAATAACTTTTTTAAATAAAGTTTGAATGTTTTTCTAATATTATTCGCGTTCTCATTGCAAAAACCTGTTGACCGGCGAGAATGCCCGTGAGTCGGAAAAGAATGCCCGGAGTAAAATTATGTTAGTTATACGATTCAGTACTCCGTCAGAACATAAATCATATATGAGTATGTTTGGCTATGGAACTAAATAAAGTCTATTTATAAAGATCGTGTATTTCACATGTAGAAATTATTACTGCTTTAATTATTCCTGCATCCAAGAATGAAGATTATATAATTATATACATGATTGGAGTATAGCCTATAACGACCAGCTTTTTATGAATTGTGACTGATACAAATTAAACATGTCAAAATATTAATGACGCTCTGCAACGCGACCTCAATTGTTAACATTGCTACTTGCTAGTGTCGAAATTTGTTTAGTGCACTATTGGTTTGGTTTGTTTTAATGCACCATGATACTAAGGTATTATGATTTTTGTTCTGACGGAGTAATCGTATAACTAACATAATCCCCACAACCCCACAGAGTATGGAGCAAATGGCACCTATATATACATCTGTTAGTAAACTAGCTTACTTGCCGAAAGAGACATTTCACTGCATGAAAGAACCCGTGCAAATATGTATATAAATGTACACACTTCGTTTATTTCTTGAATTTTCTCCGATATATTTCTTTTTTAATATAATTCAAATATTTAGAAGTTAAAGATAATAATCATAAACACCGTACAATCACATTTCCGCATTCAATATATATTCTGATGAAAAATGCCGGACGTAAAAGAAATATTTTAATGTGAATCCAGTTAAATATATAGTTCGGTGGTTGGTAGTCAAGCCTCAATGTGATCGCAAACAATTTTTCTGCGGGCGACTAAATAGAGGAACCACTGAGGAACTGAAGTCAAGTTTATAAATGAAGACTACCACGGGTGTACTCTATAGGTTTCAAGGTTTTTTTATGTTCCCTTGTAAGTCAGAATTTCATTCAAGTAGTATTCAAGGACTTCAATGAGGATCACGGTTCTTGTCTGCATTCAAGTGTCCTAATCGGACATTACAACGTAATTGCTTATCATGTTTCGCAGTTCAACGAGAGTTCACAGTTCTGTTGTGGCTGTGGTATTAAATTTGCTGAATACTTCTGCGCAAGATGCAAGCACCTGACCGGAACGGATGATAACCCATATCATTGTGAAAAATGTGGTATTTGCAGGTAAGAGATGACCAGACAAAAACTTAATAGGTTAACAGCAAAATCATGTTAAAATGATTGAACCAGGCAAATATGCATAGTCACATTAATGAACCTATAAATTATACTATTATCAACCTTTATTATTTAAGGTTTATTGGTTCCCCTCAACCAGGTAAAATATCAGACATGTTTTCGCTTGCTTACTGGTTTCAATTAAATGAAACAAAACCTTAATTGTCAAATTGCGCTCACCTGGCAACGTTTCGACACGGACTGTTCAGTCTAGTGTCTGCATCAGGGGTAATTTCAAAGTCATACCGCAGCTCCTTATATAATCGAGGGGTGGCGTCGTCTGCCCACAAGGTGCAGATAGCTTCCGTCATCGCTATTAATGCAAAGCACGATGATTTACGTTTATATATATGTCACGCATGATGAAGACACTAGACAGGAGTGTCGAAACGTTTCGGCGCGAGTGCAAATCCACTGGGCATTGCATTCATTTAACTCAAACCACGGTAGCGAGCGAAAACAAACCTCATTTTGTTTAAGCAGCTGTTCTGTCATTTAAACTTTAGAATTCACGGAGATAGATCATTCCACTGTGATGTATGTGGTGTTTGTCTGGACGTTCAGCTCAGAAATAATCACAAATGTCGCGCTGATTCAGCTCACGATGAATGCTGTATTTGCCTTGAGGTAACTCTTCTATTCTAGCTGTCGTGATTGCCTTTGATTTAGTGTTAAACTGCGCATTCCAGGATTGAAAAGATCAAATGAACGCACCTTTATTGCATTTGTCAAACACACATAAACGTGTGCGCCACCAAAGCAAAGCTAGTAGAATTGTTGAGATCGATTAAATGAACACCATTTTTCCATTCGACAAACGACGGTCAGCTTGCATTTATCATTAACATAATATTTAAACGTTGTATTAATGGCTAACGTGGTAACTAAGTAAATTTGCATAATTACACTGGCATTTATCATAAGTGCATTCAAAAGCTAGGGATGTGCCGGATAACAAATGCTTTGCCGGATACCGGATGGTTCCGCATAATAATCTACCAGATACCGGATTATAATCAGATGGTGGTAGTTGGACAATCCTACACTATTTTCTCCATGAAATAATATATTTCATATAACATTCTTTAAAATAAAATAAAATAAAACAAAACATTTGCTATGGCGGTCGATGGATAATAAACGTCAGGGAAGAGTATCACCAGGAAATGCAATACGTTTTTATGCGCCGGAATCCCAGTCATTGTTTGGGTTTCACAATTTCGTAACACACAAAACATCAAGTACAGTTCAGTACTTTCCGGTAAATATCGGCAAATTTACAGGATACCTTGTTTCTTGCTTAACACTGGCATCATCATTTTATGCTTATTATTTAACATCTTAACACTGGCCTTATCATTTTATTTGGATATTTCCATGCGCATTTTAATGATAACATTAATCCACGTTTTTTTCTCGTAGGACGCATTTACCGGATGTCAAATCTTACCATGTTCACACAAAGTCCACAAGGAGTGCGCGACACAAATGATCCGAAGTGGAATGTAAGTATCTCATATTTTTAATTTTCAAATTGATATAGTCGCATATTCGTAACTGCCAAGAGTGAAAGTTTCAGAGATGGATCCATAACACGTACCTACCACTTACTGTAAAACATTTTAATTTCGCACGAAAAATAATGTGTACGTGCTACTTTAAGAGAGGCGGTGAAGTGCATGTCTGATGCGAGATGTAAACAAAATCTCCGATCCACTTCTTCTGACTGATTTTTAATTGCATGGTTGACGAGGCAAAGAGTAAAAGATTATTTCAGGATGGATCTATTCTCTTGTTACTGCTATATGACCACGATTTAGAGTGCATCGTCGTTGTGATGTCGTGGTCACCACGCTTGCCTTTCAAGCTGGGAGACCCGTGTTCAATCCTTGTTCGAACCTCTACTCATGGTCTTAAAATAGTTGAGGAGAAAGTGCTACCTTTACATTGACATCAGTAAATGTTTAGACTTTCGCGTCTTCTCGGATAAGGACGTTAAAATCGTAGGTACCTCGGATCCCCTATCAATTGGGCAATAAGCGTGTTAGGAAATCCGCTCACCAATGAGTGAGAAACTCAATAAACTCAAACTCAAGACTGTGCTGAACAAACTTCACCTCCTCTTTAAACGAATTATGTCTATTTGTTTTGTCACACAATAGTACGATCCATCTACTTTCAACTTTTTTTCGTTATTTCTTTTAGTACTCGCTGTCCCATCTGCCGGGAGAGTTTTGCACACAAGTTAGAGAGACGGCCCTTTGCGAAAAATAGGAAGAATCAAGGCAAGAATTAGCCATCTCTTCGACGATATATCTATATTATAAGGGGCTAACTGCAAATTAAAAATGTGGGCTTAAAAAATTAGTTTACTGAAGAATGCAACATGAAACGCAATTTATAACCGAGCCTTGTTATGTATAAGATATTTGCGAACACGACGCACCTTTCGTGCCTGTAGTATTTTTCTTTCTCATTAATTTCGTTGGCCGACCGGCTAGAGGAGGATAAGCTACCTCTGCCACATATAAGCAATTTGACCCGGCAAAAGTCATGTTATTATCATTATCATCAATATACCAGGCCAAATATGTGATCGTAATATAATCTAAGTGATATATTTACACCAACAACTCCATACAATTACAACTTAAATTGTAATTTTAATTAGTTTTAGTATAACTATAGAAATTAATATTTTGTAATTTTACATTCAATTTGTAATTATTTTTAGTATCACGGATCTCTACATGTATGAAGAGATTACATGGATAAATAAAGTGATTGATTGAGTAATTTGACAGTCTTCTGACTAATTGATTGATTGACATCATTGACTGATTGATTGGTGATATAAAAAATTGTACGTGCGAACCATAAAAATAGACGTTTACAGCGAAAAACACGGAAACAAAGAACACCTGGCCTCAAACAAATTCCTTACGTTAAATAATTGAGCATGTGAGTCATGCATACCTTGAAATACGATATTATAGTTCACAATTGCAACCAACATAATATATGCGCATGCCAACCAATGTTAAATCGTTTACCCAAAACTGTTCTGAAATTCGACTAGTATTCATACACGATTACACGTCCTCATGTTTATTGCGCGCAATGATTTTGCTGATTTGCAGTTCTCACGAAAATGTGAAGTTACGGGGGGTACAATTGCCAGAGTCCCCATGTATATGCGGAGATAAAATTCATTGTAATAAATATGACAATTAACATAATCATAATACTGTATAAAAAACTTTGTCTGACATTCCATGAAACTGTCAGAAAATAATATAAAACGTTCGCCTGTAGCCAAAATAATAACCTTTCAACGTTTGAAAAGAATGAGCCCTTGAATTTTATATAACCTAAGAGTAGAACATCCTCGCGATCATCCCCCGGATTGTTTACTCGATGGATGAGTCACTCGTTTTGAATTTCACCCACATTAAAAAAGTTACAATGTGAACTTTGCCCTAAAAGTGAAATAAAATAATACTTTTATAACTCTTGAAAAGTCGTGTCAAAGTTATGCACTTACATTTGTAAGATTAATCGAGCAACCGAGAGGCGACGAGACATGCACTGGCGCAATAATTGACCAAACAAGGGTGACGGCTTAACAATATCGAAGATTAAATAAAAAAACTACTTCAAAACTTGATGAATCATCCTTGCAATATTCTTCAGTCAACTATCATTAGGTTCAAGAGTAACTTTGGAAAAAGTTCGGCGAGCCTCGGAGACACACAGCAAAGGAAATGGCCAAATATGGCTGAGAGAGCGTCTTTTGGTAGGGTGTAAGTATATATATATGCCTGGATATTTTTCACTTCCCAATGACCACCCCTAAAAGTAACCATTCTAAACATCATAAGCACTTCAGAAAACTTGTAGCATCTATGGTTTGTTCTATAGAGCTGTTCCATAATGCCGTTTCTGGGTGTAGTCAATTTCGGACGTTTCATCCCGGGATTATCTGTCATGAGCATATGTGAGTAAAGCCCTTCGACAGTAAAGTTGATAGGGAAATGTTGTGAAGTGTGCTTTTGAACAACTAATAATAAGAGCATTACGAATAAGAGATTGTTTTTGCCGCAAGAATTTAATATATTTTTTGTGTGCTGCTCTGTTTATTATATGGAAACTGACAAACAGTATAAGATATCAAAAACATTTTCTGACCTGACTATCGCAAGAGCTAAGACTAAGAAGACCTAGATTTTTTTACAGCAATTGATAACGAAGGTTCGTGAATATATTACAGAGATGGAATCTACATTTACCAAACCATACTAGCGAGAGAAATATGTCTGATATTGAACGTGGTTGTTGAGAACGAACAAACTTCAAAACAATTGATAACTTTACATTCAGATTACATTCGCTGCCAGATGAAATTAATATCTATTTTTATACGCGACAACTCAAACATTATACGCGATGCTGTCAAAGTTATATGCCTTCCTCTGCCTCGTACCCAGGCGCGATTTGGGAAGAGCAAGCATTATATGTACGACACACGACGCACGACATAAAGGGACACTAGACACAGGCCAGTAGGCCTATAGGTCACATTTATAAACACACTAATTTAAGTCCATAGACATACATTTTCCCACGACATCACGTGAACTGTTTCTCTTCTTCCAATGCATTATTTCTCTTAAGGTGGCTCCCTACAGTAATGCATGAGATGATCGCGGGACGAGAGTCAAAAACGCGTGGCAAGTACGTGGACTTTCCCACGCAAATTCGACGATCAAAACAAAACAAAGATATTTCGCCAGGTTTTTCAAAATAATTTTTACCATTCTGAAAGATTTGTAATGAAAAAACTTTGAATAATCCTTAGTTTTATGTGACAAAGCATCAGTAACACCAATGAGTGATTTTAACTATGATACAAATATCGCTTGGATAAAAAAAGCTTGACAGCAATATAAAAGTGAATTTTTCAAAAACATTTTAGATATAATGTTCACTAATAAGAGTTAATTAAACATTTATTAACTATTGTATAAAGACTGTTCAAGGTTATAAAAGTCGTTTAGTGATACTTGCATACTACTTGCAAGTTAAACAGTAAAACTATCACAGTTCTATAGCAAAATACCGACTTGTTCATCTTCAGCAAAATTACAAAACTAGGCAAAGATATGTCCAGCTGTACGGTTGTTGAAGCTCGTGAACTGAGTAAATGGAAGGATTCAATTGGACTTAAATCGATCTAACCCTCCACAGTATTTCTTGGTAGTCCATGGCTCTCAAATATATTGAATAAACGTCAAAATCAAAAGATAAAAACAACATTTACCACTCGTTTTTGTACGATGAAAGCACATCTTGCGCCCGCAAACTATCATTCACTAGTCAGCGACGTTTTTATGTAGGGCAAATTTCACCCAATTTTGACCCAATTTTTCACCTTTATATGCGTTTTACTCTTTAGTTTTATCGGTAACCTATCTTCAAATTTTGACCATAAATTTTAATTTTGGTAAATTTTATATAATTCAATTTTAAAAAAAATCGCTAGTGTAGAAATCTTTATATAAAATTTTCGAGTTTAAAAAAATTGCACACTAGCGATTTTGATTAAACTTTCATAATAGTTTCAGAACATTATGCTTAAAACTTATATGAAATAAAAAAGATGGGTCACCGACTTTTTTAGATACGGACAATTTTATGCGCATAGTAACCACATTTCAGGCTTACGTCTTGTTACCATGGCAACGATGACACTACCTGAACCGGGTTTTAAATATTCCATAGATGGTGAATATTACCCTCGAGTATAAAAAAACTTCGTCATCTGCGATAATACTAGTTTAAAAACGATTTATTATAAAGCTAAAATAACTGTAGGGAGCCACCTTAAATACGTTATAATGCGTCTTGTTGTTGTGAGGGAATTTTTCGCCTTCCAGCTTTCTTATGATTTCTGCGGTTTTTTAACCGACCTCCTGCCATGATACATATATCAAATAACAGGGCCTCTCTCCTCCACATATGCTATTTATTTAAATGTATTTATGATTGGACGGCGCTAAAGCATAATTGAACATCGAGTATGATAACCACTGAAAATCGGAGCGCGGGTGGCGAAGGGTGAGGCGAGAAAATAAATAAAGCCTCTGCCAGATTTCATGTCCAACATGGCGACATGTCCAACATGGCAACAGGGCGACATATTATATTGCACATTGATTTAATAGTAAATACAAAACAATATAAGCACTCCGAAAACGGTTAACGTTGTTATGCCACGTTTTGACTATCTTGCAGTCATCATTCTGCACCCAATAGTGTGTCTTAACTTTGTTTTGTATGCGGCTTCCGTTCTCAAAGAGAATATTTGATAGCGTTTCAGAATGGCATATATGTTGCCCTCATTCCTATGAACAGTAACAATCTCGATTGTTTTTTCTCGAGAAGGACTACAACAGCATCATAAAACTGTGCACAAGGAAGTTAAATTTAATGATAAAATTGTGAAAGAAAGAGCTTTGCATGTTGTTGCGCGCACGTATACCGCATCAGAAACACTGTCTGAAAAGCGAAGGAAATCACTTGCCAAACTGGCCTCCATATTTACATTTTCCAATGAAATCACGACCAGCAGATAATAAATTAAAAACAAAAACCTCTTCTTATGCAAATAAGAAACCACTTGAATTATCACTTGAAAGTGAATAAAACTTTCGGATTGCCAAGATATTTTGCGATGTCGCACTTTTCGAGCATGTATGCCAAAAGTCGAAGGCAATCTGGCAGAGGCTAATCATACTCGATGTTCAATTACGCCTTACCGCTTCTCAATCATAATAAATTTAAATAAATAGCCTCGGCGGAGGAGAGAGTAACAGTGCGGTTCTGTGTGCAAACAATCGTTCAATGACGTTCCATTCTTATTCTTTCTCGCTAAGCGCCATACAATTTTCAATTTTGTAGTCTTCGCATCATTCGCAATAACGGCTTGATGAGGCCGGCAGCGCAACTTATATCTTGTCTTTTCTAATACTGCTATCTGAAAAAGAGCATTCTTTTAAAATATGTGTTTTTAACGAATTTCAATTTTGCTCAATATTTAAATTATTGCCGGGAATTGCAAGTCGTGCACGTAAATCAGGTCAGTAATGTTGAGGTCAAGTAGTGTGACGGACAAGTGAACGTTGTTTGATCCGAGCTTTGTTTATAATATAGGCCATTTGTTTTGAATTGTTACTAAAAGATCAGGACGTAATCCATCCCCAGTCATAACAGATGGACCGATCTAGCCAGGAAGGTCAACATAAAGGTTAGAATGTTGTACAGATGGATGCGATGAAGTTAAGCACAGAATCATGTCGCCACGTAAAACGTCCTTCGTTTAGGTAGGTCTTGCAGCCAGCGACGACGTGAAGTAATGTTTCGGGTTCCACGAAGAAAAGATTCAAAATCACCTCATTTCACAAGGTTCATTCTTCTCCAATAACATGAAATATTCGACCCCCTCATTCAACATTTCACCTCAGTCCAAAGTAAACTTCCTAAGAACATATTTAACTTCACCATCCGGCATATAAATAACACGCTTCCGACTCGCAAAAACCTTTTGAAATGGGGAATATCACCATCATCCGAATCCTCATTGTGTCTGTTCTTTCCTGATTGTGCTTAATACATTCTTAGTGTTTTTGTATGTGTCATAATTATTGTACATTTTTGTAATTACTGGTGTCCCTCCATAGGTTATTGATGTCTCCATTTGGTGATGACTCTAAAGCTTTTCGAGAAACAGTTTGACATTGAAGGAAATTAGTTGAGGGGAGAATTATATTTAAGCCGAATTTGTTATGGGGAAGCAGGACGTTACTAAGGTCGCAGAAATAGGAAGCTCAAGCCATTTTCGGATATATTTTGATGCGATGCTATCTAGTTTTTCATTTACCCAGGTTTTGCCTATATCGGAAACAGTGAAGTGCCAAGAGATTTTCGAGAGTACATATCGACTGTACAAGAGAATTATGTTTTTCGGGTGTAATGGTATCAATTTGATTCAGCACTATATTAGTGAATATCTCATATATTTCAGATTTGTGATCATCGTCAGACATGCTAAAGTCGAAGTAGCGACCTAAATAGCTAAATGATATACCAATTTCAACACGTGGTACAAGACTGTTATTTAAAAATAGCTTTCGTAGATATTGAGTGGATTTTGTTGATTCTTTCTTAATACCAAACGTTGAACATTTATCTACACGTATTATCATGTTGGCCCACTGACACCAAATTTTGAAACGATTTAGGAGCATCTGATTCTCTTTTTCTTGGCCACTAAGAACGGCCGCGTCGTCTGCAAACTGGAACCAATGGATCGGATTTAATGGATGCCATTTTCACTTATTTTCCAAAATGCAAGTTGACGGTATTTTTCTGACTTAATGTGTTGGATAAAAGTATTGAAGGACATTAAATAGAAGAGGGCTGAGACAATCCCCTTGCAGAACGCCAAGACCGACTGTAATACACGAATCGCGAAATTCGGCGCGCATCCAAATGACGCGTTCTGAGTCGAGCAAAAATCACAGTTAAAGAAAAACATGTAGCTGCGACTGGATGATTTAAAATATGCGTATTAAAGTATTCAAATGTTCAGTCATGCATTCGTGTTTTTATTGTTGTGATATGTAATCACGAATGCATGACTGAACATTTGAATACTTTAATACGCATATTTTAAATCATCCCTGCAGTCACAGCTACATGCATGTTTTTCTACATGCTGTGTGCTCCAGTGTTCCTGACAGTTTTGAAGTGAAGCTTTTCTGAATATTTTGTTCTATGTATTTGTTTTCCGCAAGAAATTTAAATGTTTTATTGCGAAGACATGACGTGAAAATATTAAGTCGGATAGATTGAAGGGTAATTGGCCGAAAGTTATCTGGTTGGTCTGTTTCTCCTTTCTTATGTATTAATATCGTGCACGCTTTCTTCCACTCAGGTGGCACAACACCACAGGACCAAGGTGCATGGTTTATCTCGGTTAGGTATGAACGTAGATGTGGACAGCGTTTAAAACAGGTTATGGATAATTGGTCAAGGGGACATGGCGAGCCAGACGGTTTCATTTTACGAATGACGTTTGTAATCTCTCTTGATAGGTCGGGGGGTCAAGATTAAAACGTTTTTCAAAATAAGCAAATTTTGGAATCCAACTTGGGATGTTGAATATTTTATTTGTGTTCATTGCGGAGAATGTTTTAGTGAAGTATGATGCACATCGCACCAGATTAAATGATGGAAGTGAGCTGTTATTCTTTTTGAAAAATCTTTTAACATAACCCCAAAATCGATTTTCGCAGACTCATGGTTATCAGTATAATGGTCAGTATTATTAGTCGACTTATTAAGGAGGTTGCGCAGTTTGCTACGAATTTGATCTCTATAACGTCACCGTTTTCTAATTTTAATTTCTTTAATGCTTTCTTTAAATCTTTAATTGAGGAGGTTTCATATTTTCTTTCAAATTCAACATTGTTATTATTATCAACATATCCAAAATTTTCACCAAAGTAATTGTGCATAGCTGTTGCCACGGTGTTGATATTGTTATAATAATAATAATAATAATAATAATAATAATAATTTTATTAAAGAACCAATTTTATAGAATACAATATTTACATCTGATCATTGAAGAAAATAGAAAGTGTTATAAAAAATTACTATATTAGTGTTGGTTACACATCGTGACGATCTACGTGATCCTCCTATACATGAGATAGTCGATCTCAGCAATGAAAATGAAATATGGCACCGCATCCAGGCTAACGTGATGTTATAAGATGTTTTTCGTTTGTTGGGATGCTCGTTTCTTTACTACAACCACCTGTTGTTGAAAAGACCAGAGGTGTAAATCAACCATGTTCGATTTCCCGTATTCGATCACCGTACTCCCTTTTCTTGGACATTTCATGTTTTCGAAATAAGGCAGAGACACTGGTGTTACGATAACTTGGCGCGTTTGGGTGGAAGACCCTTACATAAAAAAATAATAACCTTACATCAAAATAATAATAATAATAATAATAACAATAATAGTAATAGTAATAATAATAACAATAATAATGCAGGTTTATTTAAACTCTTTGCAGCAAATGCTGAATTACACGTTTCCACAATTACATAGAATATACAAATGCCAATACTATAGTCTATATTATTGCAGTTATAAAATCAAATAAAAATCCATATTATGAATGTCACACTATTAATTTGAAACAGTTCTAAAATTTAAATTATGTTATAATAACGTTCTAATTAAATAATCTAATATTTACAAGTTATAACATTTAAAAATCTATTAGCATTTGCAAATGTGGGCAATTCGATTCGCTAATAGGTCCTAAATTGTATCCTTAATTGGCACCTTTCCGTTGCAACTGAAAAGTCCCTTAAGGGGTCCAGATAGTTTCCTCCTGTAAACTTCTTACATACTTCATCTCTTCTCTTCTCTTAAATGATGTTTCAAGACCAGCCCTTTTCAACGATTCTTCGTATGGGGTACAGGGATCGATTATTTTCATTCCTCTCTTTTGTACCCTGTCTACTTTAACACTTAGGTAGGCTGGTATTGCCGACCATACTAGGGTTGCGTACTCGAGAATCGGCCTCACTAGACTGCAATATACCGTTACGAGTTGTGAAAATCCGATCCTAATTGCATAGCTCTTTGCGTAATGTACGTGGCACATCAATTCTCTTGTTAGCTTTCTTGACAGTTATACTCGCAGTGTTTGTTCCTTGAGATGTCACTGCTTATATAAACTCCAGGTAACTTATATGAAGTTACCGTTTCAATTGTATCTTCCCCAATTCGTAACACATGTTAATTGGAATGGTAGTCTATATTCGAGAAAATCGGTAACGACTTCTTTACACTTCATTGGGTTTAATCGCATACCTCTGGTGTTAGGATATTCATAAATATCGTTGACCAAGAAAGGGGTTAAACTCGGTGAACATCTTGGGATAATTTCAACGGTAGTTAAATCATCCACGAAATTAATTATAAATTTCCAACCCCGTATTAAATTGTTTACCAACACGGTAAATAGTACAGGACCAAGTTTAGTACTTTGAAGTATACCGTCGTTCAAGTATTTGACAGAATATTTTATTTCACGAATACGAACGCATTGGGATAGTTATACTGGGAACTTCCTCAAGAGGATGAAATTCTGTCGACAGATTCACGAAATAATAATTAATGTTTTCCGCGAATTCATTTAATGTAGACGCAATTGCTCAGGCCATTCCAATTCCGTTAGACTTGTACAACAACCAAGTTTTTTAACTTCTTTCCACCATTTAGAAATATTGTGATTTTTCATATTACTGTATGTACTTTGTTATTATAATATGCCTCCTTACATGTTCTGACTTCGACTTGTACTTGGACTTGTACCGTGAGACTGTTTTCCATATTTTTCAAGATATTTTCAAGATTATTCGACACCCATGGTTTATATCGTAAGGATTTGTTTCTTGCTTCTTTAGAGGCATGTACATATCCACAGCATCATTATGTCTTCGTGGATGAGTTTGAATTTTCAGCTAAAGCTAAAATTCTCAGCTTCCACTTATTATTAACACATTAATGCCCAAGTAGTCTCCTTTTGACGAGTAAAATCGTATGGCGTTAGACAGAGTTAAATGAAAAAGGGGCTGCATTCAGTCACATTGCCCATCAAGTGTGAAATTTTTGTTCGCTTCAATAGTGGAATCAAAAACTCATTGATCTGAGAATGCTCCTCGACGTACGTGTAACGGTGATGACATTTTAGCAATTTTCAACCTATTATATTTTTTTTCATTCCATTTTGTAAAAAGGAGCTGGCGATATGCATTAATATATTTCTTATCATTCCAATGAAATGTAAGTTCATGGATAAGACCACTGATCTGAAAACTAGAACTAAATAGAGCATCCTCGTGAATTCAATGAGGGAAATAATGAGAAGAGATTTCGAATCTTCTACAAATCAAATTTTTAGGTGTTTGAATTAGTCAAATTTTACTATCACGTAAGTAGTAATGATAGGCACTATACGTCACTTTTCCCATATCGCATAATCGCATACCTTTTTACCATCATCCAAAAAGTGACGCATAGTCCCGCATAAATATTCTGACGTCACAACCAAAAAAAGTGACGTATAGTCCCGCATAAATATTCTGACGTCACAATCCAAAATTCATCGACGAGTCGTCGCCAGACGCGTCGAGCACACATATCGCGATATACGATATGTGTATGCATGTTTTTTTCCAAAACATTTCCTCGCATGTCTCGCTCGCATGTCTCGCTCGTCCAAAACATTTCCCGAAAGTCCCAAAACACTTACAAAACACTTCTCGAACATATAAAATCTAAAATTGAACCCTGGCAAGCTCTCACGCGACAAAAAAACAAAATGGGTAAAAGTAGAGAAAGAAGTTTTGTTATTGGTATGACTTGTTCGACTGAGACAATAAATTGTTCTGAGTGTAATTGGTGCGGTTCTCCAACCGCACTTAGATTACATCTAAAGGTGCGTCATGATAAAAAAATGTTAAAAAAGATTAACAATCTAGGTCTTAAATGTCATCAATGTGACTACTCGTCAACACATAAGGACACCATGAAAAAACATATTAGAAGCACTCACTCAAAGAGTTAGGCTCACTCAAAGTGTTAGAACCCCGAGCGTTCCGCTCGCCAAAAAAATTTGTAACTTTTAAGGTTACAAATTTAAACTTAACTTAGTACCCATACGGTAGCGTATCGAAGTCAGCCATGACCACTCGCTTGTTGTAATCCAACGAGAAGGTCTTCTCTTGGTACTTATTAAACACAGCTTTAGTTTTGGAGTCTCTTAGGATGGCATTTTTTGACGTTATGATCTTATCTAACTCACCAGTGACTATGTTGACCATGCTCTCTTGGTTAATAATCTTACTGTTCTTATGGTTTAATGTGAACCCTTTGACCTTACATACCTTGTCACGGGCAGATGTCTCGTAAGCATAAGACTTAGGACCTGTCGCAGCCCACTTAGTTATGTGACCGCCACTTAACTCGTCTGTTAATTCCCCAAGCATATCGCCAGTTGTGTTTCGGTTACAGCCTGGTCTCTCTATGTACCAAACACTATCGGTGTCGTAACCTAACACCTGGTCACCAAGATGATCTAACACATCGTACAACATTAACCTAGCATGGCTAGTAGTAAAACTAGCTACGAATATGTTAGTGTTGTTGTAGTTGTCGACGAACTGGTCTTTAAGCGAGTAAGTAATTTGGGCCAAACCGTTCTCAAAAAAGAGAATGTTGTCAATGTCTAGTGTGTCGTCCATAATTATTTCAAAATACCTGTCTCTGTCGTCAATGTACTCAGTTTGAGACATATTAATCCGCTGACCAAACTTACCCCACAAGCTATTTAAACACAGCTTGGCGATGGCGCGCATGCCAGGATTAAACTTAAGGTTACCAAGGTCTATGTCTAAGAGCTTTTTAACTTTCACTCGAAAGTCGTCCAACGACTCGTACTCTGTTCCGGGGCCAACTTTAGGCGGCTTAGACGACTCTATCTTAATTTTCATGAACTTTTGAACATAGCTTTTGAACAAGTCCTCTGTTGTGTTTTTAAAGTGCCACACTTCGTAGATCTCGACAAGCTTGTAACCCTTCTTAAGTGCCTTGTTAAACTCGTTCGTGCACCAAGTACCAACGAAGCTTCGTTCTTCTGAGGTGTGTTTACACACGGTCTGTTGTTGCGTCGAAGAACAAGTCTTACACAATGGGAACAACAACTTTTCTGACTTACCGCACTTTGTTTTGACAGGCAACACGGGATGGTACAAACTTCTCGGCGGTTCTACTTTACATTTGATATAACCAAACCAGTTACTATCAAATGTTTTACATGACTGTGTATAAATTTTCTCAGGGTGACCAACTGGGTACTTTTTGAAAAATTGTACAGAGGGATATAAAATTTGGAAGTCGTCGTACAAACCCTTTTCGTCGTCTTTGAACTCGTATTTAAGTTTGGTAACATTAGTACGACCACCAAAGAAGGCATCTCTTGGGTTTAAAGGTTCTACGACCTTGAATGTTGACTTACGACACCAGTTATTAAATTTGATGTCTTGAGAAAGATCGCACTCGTAGATCTCCACGAGGTTGTAACCTAAGTCTTTGATCTTTTTGTTTTTGGCAAGCGTTCGAACATGTAGTTCTGTCATATCTAACTGGTTGTTAACATTAACAAGATCTCTCTGTGCGTAACACTCTGTGCAACCGTGCCAGTAACAACCTTGATATTCGTACACAGTGTTGGTAGCCTCACAAAAACCATCGACCTTTCCTGCGCCTTTGATCTTGTACTCGCCACCGTTCAAAGCGTGTTTGATATTAAGTTGTTTTGCGTCGCTCGCTACGCTCACGTCGGCAATGTATTCCAACCACTTGATGCTAGCCTTGCTGTAATTTTCAGACTTTTTAAGATCTTTAAAAACAGCTATCTCGTTCCTTGGCATATGGTCACATCGATACACAGCCATACTGACACCCGCTATCGTGATGTATCGTAAGGGGTCAATGTTACTTAATGATATGAAGTCCTCTCTGAACTTCATCATGGACCTTCTTAAAATATCAACGTCAGAACGACAGTAATCTTTAAGCTCCTTTGCAAAGTCAAACACAAAGTTTTCAGCAACCCTGGCTTTGTGCCACTCCATAAAGTTTTTTTGCGCCGTTACGCTCATTGTATCAGGACCATAGTTTTCTAACCCAGGTATGGGACCTATGTAATTTTGGTTCTCAGGTGTGTTGAAGTAGTGAGGGAAGTAACCCTTCTTAAGTTCTTCAAAACCAAATGTTTTTGGGAACTCAGACAACTTTGAAGCCACAAAGTTTACGCTGTCAATGAACCTTCGACTCAAAGCTGTCATGTACATGATCTTTGTACCTGCGTAAATACACTGATCTGGTTTGACACCAAGGTCCACTACTAAATATTTTAAGACAAACTGTAAGTCAAATGCCTTGGCGTTATGAGCAATGAAAGTGTAACCTTTATATTTTTCAAGACACACAAACTTGCAAAAGTCCTTGACATTTTTAAAAGAGTACTCGGTACCATCGAAGTCCCAAGCGTGTGCGTAATTAACTATGTGCTCACCAGTGTCTTGTGTTGTCTCTAAGTCGTAAAACATATACTTCTTTGTATATGTACTACAACTATAACACCAATCTTTACGCCCAAGATCTGACTCTTTACAAGGTTTCTCAGGCTCGCATGTAACGAGCGTCTTACGAGTGCATAACCCACCTTTAACTGGCTTACGCCGCATGTGACACTCGTGTTGTGGGTCGCAGTATTTTTCACAGTTATCACATATAGAGTAACCGCAGATATGGTCCGTAATATAGTTGGGTGACCAAGTAAGTTTACACATCTCGCACTTGTGTTTCTCACCACACAGAGTATTGGTTTTTCCTCTTTTCGTACTCGCTCTGTTACGCAGGTGCTCGTCAAAACAATCTTTCCCAAAGAACACCCTGTTACAATCGTCGCATGTTATGTTGGGCTCATTTTTTGTTTTACACCCAGCGTCAGCCTTAAAACATTGTGTGCACTTAGTCGGACACCTATGTTTGTCTCTATGTGCGTAACTTTTTTGACATGCATGACAGTAGTAGTCCTTACCAAAAAAACCAGTCATACTCGTGATCACATCAAGATGCTCGCCTGTTTTGAGCAAGTAGATCATGTTGCTCTGTGTCTCGTTAACACTCGGCCCCGCGGTGTGGAGTATTCTGTTAAACATATCACCATCTATAACGGTAATTCGAAAACTAAGATACTCTGCAAACTTGGTAATGTCCTCTAAAGTACAACCGTAACCGGTAATCTCAACATCAGCCAAGTCGGTGAGTTTCAAAGCTTCCACCGTTTGAAGTTTACGAGACTTATTGAAACCATTTTTAAGTTGGGTATATTCTGATCACCGACTTTTTACTTCCTAAGTTTTTACGGGTAACTCTAAGGCGACCAGATCCCCGAGGTACTTTAACACTTTGTACATCGATCTCAAGTTCGTCCAAAGGAACATCCTTGTACTCGACAAACTTTATGAGCTCTTTCATGAACCCTGGTGTAATGATACCGTCAGAGGGTATCGTCACAAGCTTGGTGCTTATAGGCTTAAACCACTCTAAGTGGTTAGCTATCAACCTGATCTTATCGCCAGGTCTTAAATTCTTCTCTAGGATGACCTTGTTTAACGCGCCCATAAAAACATCAACAGGGTCAACATAACCGTAAGTTTTAATGCGGTACTTAACAAAGTAGGTGCTAAATTTTTCGTTAGTGGTTTCGCTGATCTTAATTAGTTCAAATAAGGGTTGAAGAGATGATGGGTCGCTCGTCGCGTCATCGCCGCTAGGCGCGTTCTCTACGGTACGAGTACTACTAGCGTAAGTCTCTTTTCTAAACTCTCTTTCCCAGGTGTCCATCATCTTTTTTGCGTCTATACGAATTTTAGACTCTTTGAATATTTGAGTTAGCTTGCGTTCAAGTTTTTTACGCACAGCCTTGATCTTTTTACCCTTACCAAACCACAACCGAGCTTCGTCGTTGACAAACTTTTGACGGCTCTCTTCTTTTTTGATCTCGCGAGACCACTTTGAGACCTCCTTAGCAGCGGTTTTTTCGAGGAGACGAGACTCTTTTTCAGTTTGTCTCTTAACTTGTTTTTGATCACGAGCTTGCCTAGCAATAAGTCTTTTTGCCTCGGCTTTTCGTGAGTAAGGGAAATTTGTTATATTGTCGTATGTGTCGTTCATTTATTCATAACTTAAACGCATGTAACACATATATAGCCTAAGAAATAAAGTACTAACATTGTGTACTTATTTTTTAGTTTGTTTCCCAAACATTTCGCGAGTTTGTTAATGACTGAGTCGTGAGTCGTTCATTTTTTCATAACTCACGAGAGTTATGAAAATTTTTCAGGTTACAACATGTACGCGACACCCCAACCAACTCCTAAGCCAATTAACCCAACCGTAACATGTTTGTACTCGGCCATTTCTTTTGATGGTTGGTAATAGTCCTCTAAAACAGGTTCTTTCGTAAAAACCTTACCATGGTGTGTGATCTTTTGTAACACTTCCAAGGCCTTGTTAACAGAGTTCATATCGCTATTAGCGTCTAAAAGTTGTCGTCGCATGGCAGTTATCTTGTCTTTTTTAGCAGCTTGGTTTTCGTACCATTTGTTCTTCGCCGCTGTTAATAGTTCCATTGCAATGTTGTGTCTTTTAATCTCTGTTTGGTAACCTTTGTGATCTAAAAGTCTAAATAGGTAACCGGTTCCCGTAAACGCTACCGCATTAAACAATCCAGATAACGCAATTGTTGTCGCCATTTTTATTTCTTTGTTGTCATTTGTTTTATCGCATTCATTAAATCTTCCATAGCTTTGTCATACTTTTTCAAGTCGCCGCTAGACGCGTCTTGATGATCTAAAAGTTTAAACATATAACTAGCACCTATGAACGCTGTTGTGTATAACGCTGCTACGGTGGTTATGGTTGATAATGCATGTATTATTGTGACCATTTTATTCTTTGAATGGGTTCTCAGGTAACATCTTCTTTGCTTGTAACACTTTAATAACACTCGTACTGATACCGAACGCAGCCGTCAGTTTCAAGAGGCCTTCCATTGTACTTGGGATACTCAACGAATCTTTCATTAATTTTTTACTAGCGTACGAGACTGCGACAGCGCCAGCCACAATTAATAGTGAGTCATATAACTCTTTTGGTAAATCTTTAAATACACCAGCCATTTAATTTATTATACACTACATAATAAAATAATGAACGAAGTTAATAAACTTTTACCAACTTTTGAAAAGATTACTTACTCTCAAATTCGTGGTCCTAAAAAACAAAACATCTTTACGTTAACACCAACGGAAATAACAGAGAACCAAGAACTTTACGTTAACATTCCAAAACTATACGAGAATGTTTGTCTGGTTCCTGGGTCGTTGTACATCGTGGGTTCGTTTAAAAGTAAAAATACCAAGTCGTGGTTTCTAAACAACCTTGCTAGTCTTTTACAAAAAAGTCTAGAGATAACGGTTGATGGTCAGGTTGTGTACGACAACATAGGCGAGTCTCAGTATGAGGTGTACAAAGCACTTTGGAAAACCAAAGAAAAAAGAAAGAACCTGGTATGTCAAGGACTTACCAACGAAAACACTCGTAAAATTATGAGCGGTGATGACTCTGGTGACAAAAGTGTGAAAGCCGACAAGTACTTTGGTGAGTTGTACAAAACCAAAGTTCACATCCCAATTGGTAAGATTTTGAACGACCAAGGGTTGTATGCGCCCTATGGTATGAAATCAAATTTCAGGTACAAAATTACACTACCACCTGCCACAGAAATTATGAAGGCACAATCTGGACAGGCAGTCGCTGGTTACACGGTTGAAGATTTACATCTCGAATACGAGACAATCACATCGTCAGAAATGTACCAGCAATCATTAAACTCTTACAATGTTGGAAGGTCACTAATTTACGAGCAAGTGATGTTGATGAAAAAAGAGACATGGGCCAAGGGTTCGACACTGGTAAATTTAAACATTAATGTACCCAGAAAGTCAATGAGAGGTATTGTACTTCTGTTTCGAGATGACACAGTGGACTCTGAACACTTTGTGTATCCAAACATAACATCTGTAAAAGTTGCCATTGAAGGCACTCCAAACTCTTTGTACTCTCAGGGTCTCGAGGAACACAACCTCTTTAAATCTGCGGAGAACTTCTTCTTGGATTACACAACAGACACTTTGAATATAAATGACTTTTACACAGACAACAAGTTTGCACTGGTCGTCGACATGAGAACCGTTTGTGACAAAACGGCGGCCGGGATTGGACGAAAGATCCTTAACACACAAGACGGTGTACTCTTAGAAATTAAGAAAAGGGTTACCACAAAGGACCTAACATGTTATGTATTCATTGTTTCAGATGGGGTAGTTAACATTGTTGGTAAGCAACTACAAAGTATTGAGTTTTAAATTAGTCTAAGATGTCTAAGATGTCTAATCCCTAATTTTGGGATTAGAAATCTGTCTTCGCGCATTCTTCGTCACTCGCGCTCGCTATCGCTCGTCTCTGTTTGGGTCACTCACTTGAAATGTTATGTATTTGTGTATTTGGACTACTCGGACTACTTGGACTACTTGGACTACTACTACTGACTGATGGTATATTGGTAACTTTTTCATATCTCTTAAGTCTCGACGTGACAAAGGCTATTTGTAAGTTGCCCTCGATACCCTCTTTTTCTTTTGCTACTTGTAATCCTGTAAGAAATTTTTTACGAACGGTGATGTCCTCATTAAACAGATCGCCATTATGTTGTATTTGTAGTTTACTCGGTTTACACATACCCATTTAGTTAGTCGTCTAAATTTACTAGATTGGGTTCTTTCATTACATGTGGTGCTTTTTTCTCGCTAGCGCTCGTCTCGCTCGTCTCTGGACTTGTGCTAATTTTAGATTTACACATATAAGTCCAAAAACAACCTAATCCCCAAATAATACCTATTATTTTTAAAAGTAACAAATAGGGTATATCTGTAGTATTTAAAGATGAACATGGTTCTGGTTTTGGTAGCTTTCTTTTCTTCGCTTTTTTAGCGCTACGCGACAGATCACTTAGTTTTTCACAAGCAACTTTTCTTTCGGGATCTGTTTCGGTAATAGGGTCTGTTATGTGTTCACTTTTAGACATACTTTATTCTATGACGCGCCTAGCGCAATAACAAAAACTTCATAATATAACCTGTTACCGCTGATAATACCAATAGTGCTGACATTGAGTAGTCGCTCGCTACGCTCGCGTCCGCGTCAGAAGAATAATCATGTTCAGAAACATTAGGGCTATTTAAGACTTCTTCTAACGAAGTAGGGCTTGTAGGTTTGACAGATGGTGTATTAATAACAGCGCTTGGAGTGGGAACGACGCGACGAGCGCTAGCGAGAGCAGAGTCCTTGTTAACATTTTCGTTATGACCAAATGTCATGGTTGGCCCAACAACCGTTAAAATGTTGTTGTAACCTGGTATTTTTTGTTTTAAGATTATCATGTCATTTGGAATAAGAATAAGACCGGGACTAATTGCAAAGTTTAAAATTACATTAGTACCTTTTATGGCGTTCCTCATGTTAGAAATGGTCACTGTTTGGTCGTTCTGCATGATAGTGTCCTCAACTAGTTTTTTAAAAACCTCTTGTGTTTGTAAAGACTTAGCTCCATTTCCTACGATAGCCCATCTTGTACTTGCCTGTGCTCCAAGTACACAATACACATAAGATTCTAAACTTTGTTGAAATAACAGTTGCCCTGTTTGTGTTAACCCTGTTGACTCTGTGGCAACGAACATTTTGTAGTCGTCCAGACTTTTTATAGTTCGGTCACCACGCTTTTCGTATCTAATTCCGGTTTGACCATACTTACTAATTTCTGGTCGATAATTTCTAACAGTCCCGTGTGGTTGTTTTGCTAACCAAGTGCCAATCTGTTCCATGCCGTGATGAAATTCTGTTGTCCACTCATACACAACGGGAATGTTGTTACTTATGAGGTCTTTTATCCTTTGGTTTAAAAACCTGTTCATAGAACTGGGATTTCTAATGAACCTTCGCATATGATAATACAAGTGATACCTCGCTAAGTTTCCCACTAATGTATTTTCTGACATGTGAAAATGTTTAGTACTAATACCGCAAACATAAGTTGCAATGTAAGCGGCCAAACAAGAAGCCAGATATGGGTTTTCTGTGTAGTCGTTAAAGTGGTCCATGTTTTTAGTAATTACGAGGTCTGGAAAGGTTGGGTCAAAACTCATCGTGTTGTTGACAAAAATGTTCATTGTTTTAGGGTTTCCAACAAAGGGTCCTTTGATAAAACCTTGTTCGACACCTTTTGTGTTCCATATCCTTGGTTGCCAATCCAACGCCCAACCAAAAGCAAAACTTTTAGCCTTTATGTCATACGCTCTGCTGTCATGTACAAACATTATTCGTACAAACAGAGTTCTTCCCGCACGATTTTTTACGGGTTGGAACATGAACTTATCGACATCTGCGTATGGGTATTTTTCTTTAAATTTTTGTTGTGCTTGTTGTGACATTTATCTTATGGCGTGATGATCGATACCCCGGTGAAACGCCGGGGAATCGGGTGGGACCTTCCCTGGACGTTTTGTCCAGGGAACATTTATGTCGTCCAAATAGAGTTCTAATCAACGAGTCAGGGTTAGGCTAAAATTCATCGAGCATACATATCGCGATATACGATATGTGTATGCTTGTTTTTTTCTATAGATCTTAAAGTTAAGTTAGAGTTAGGCTAAAATTCATCGAGCATACATATCGCGATATACGATATGTGTGCATGTTTTCGACGAGTCGTCGCCAGACGCGTCGAGCACACATATCGCGACCCCGATATGATGTCTCGCTTTGCTCGTGTATGCTGGTAGAGAGAGTATAAATAAATGTCAAAGTTAACTGTATTTGTACCACAGAACAAGACAACTGTGAGTTTGAATATTTTTCAACATAACAAAAGTAAACTTAATCTCAGATCGGCAACAATATATTGGGAGTTCCACAATGTTTTACGATCTCAAATACAACACGGTACCGATAAAATTGTGTTCGAGACTGGTTACTGGACATTCGTCGACATCCAAAAGAAATTAAAAGACGAGGACATCGAGCTCGTTGCGAACCACAAAAACTCTACATGTTCGATAAAATCTAAAAAATCTTTGAACCTAGAAAACACCATAGGTCCGATGTTAGGTTTTCTACCAGACACTGCGTTGATCAAAGACACTTGGCACAAGGGTACTAACCATGTCGATGTTAACCATGGTTTAAAATACATCAAAATCGAATGTAGTATCGTTAACACATATCAAAACTTCGACACAAACGGTAAGCCAAGTCAAATAATAGCTTCGTTACCTATCTCGTCATCACAACTGTTAATAGATACCGCGGAGTTCTACGATAACATTAACTCAAAAACACCTATCGTACAAAGTTTTAACTTGTTATCTTTTAAACTTACAACTAACATAGACAAACATGTAAACATGAGTGCGTTGTTAGATCTCGAGATGGTTTAAATAAAATATGAACTTTGAAACAGAACAAGGTCTTAGGGATTTGTATCATCAGTCTGTCGAAAGATTGTACAAAAAAGCAAAGGAGGCCAACTTAGATATCACGCGTAAAAAAGTTAGAGATTGGATCCTAACACAAAGTACTTACACAACTACAAAACAAAAAAGTGGCAAGCATGTCTATCGTAAAACCATCGTTAGCGATCTTGGCGAGCAACTACAATTAGACTTAGTTGATATGACAGAAGGTCGTAAGAGTAGTAATAGCGGTTATCGTTGGATTTTAACCTCGATAGAGATTTTGTCTAGATATGCTTTTACAGAACCTAGCAAAACAAAAGGCGGTGTTGATGTCGCCCATGCTATGGAAAAAATACTAGGTGAATTTAAAGTTAGGTTTGGTAAGTACCCAGATGTCGTCCAATACGACGACGGTAACGAATTCAAAAACAAGCATGTCAACGCGTTACTTGACAAACTTGGTATTAAACATTTTACGACACTTATTAAAAAAGGTGGCAAGGCCTTTTTTAACAGAAAGGCTGCCATCGTTGAGAGACTAAACAGAACTCTAAAAACAACGATGTGGAAATATTTCACAGAACACAAGACCAACAAGTGGTTGCATATTTTAGACGATGTCACATTTAATTACAACCACAGTGTTCACAGAAGTATCAAGATGAAACCTACAGATGTCGATGACTCAAACAAAGATGATGTTTGGGTTACTTTGTACGGTACCGGTCATGAACCCAAAAAACCACGATATAAAGTTGGTGATACCGTTAGGGTTGAAAAATATCACACAGGTACCAGGTTCGTCAAAGGTTACACTGTTAACTTTACAGAAGAAACATTTAAGATCACAAAAGTTTATCGAGGTGACCCTGTTATGTACGACATACAAGACATTGCAACGGGTGAGAACATACATGGTAGGTTTTACGAGAGAGAACTTAGCGAAGTTAGGGGTGATTATTAATTGAGATAAAAGTCGTCTTGGTTTTAGGTAAGATAAGTTTAAAAGTAAAATGTCAAGTCATATTTTAGAATCTGTGTGGGCAACATTGTTCCATGATATATTTTTTGGTAATGTGGTCTTCAAGAGTCTAAGATCTCTTAAAATTCAACTAACCAAGAGACTGAGAGCTAAAGGCTATGTTAGAAGTGTGAGGTTCAACGAGAAGTCATTACAAGAGCTAACAACTTTTTTAGACTGTGATCGTGTTAAGATGTATAGAGCGACATCTGGAATGGCTGACGCATTACAAGTGTTATTTGGTATGTTTTTAATTCATCACAAGGATGACATCAAATATGTGTTTGCGGCAATAGAGACGAATGGGTTAGAAGATTGTCGTCATTTTTGTAACTCAAAAGAGTATCGCACTTTGAACATTGATGTTCTCAACCTAAACAAGACAACCAAAATCAAAGATCTAATAACGGAAACCAAAAAGGTGACAACCATCACCGCAACAACAACAACAACAACAACAACAACCATCACCGTAACCAAAGAGGTGTCAGAGGTCACACCAACTGTTAACATACCTTATAGAACACATTTTGAAAAGTTCTTATCAAATCCACATTACAAAGACATGGAGGTAGAATTAAATGTCATAGAGGACCAGCTTAAAAAGGAGAGGGACCAAAAGCAATACAATGCGGTATGTATTAACGATCCAAATGGTAACCCTTTTAACGTTAAGTTCAGTTTAAAGCGTCCGAAAAGGGTTTACTGTCGCATGCGTAGGTGTTATTGTAGACATTTTTTAGACTCCATTACAAACAAGTATTTTTGTGAGTGTCATGGTGTTGTTTGTGAGAACTAGAGAAAGATAGTGGTGTGCGAAGCGGCGCCAGGCGCGTCGGTGGTGTGAAAAGTGAGGGTGTTTTTGTAACTCAAAAGGGTTACAAAAATTAACATGATGTGACGAGGTTAAATAAAATAATGGATACAAAAGACCCAAATACAGAAGGCATGCCGATGCCAGAACGTCCTAGTCCCAGTGACACTGATCAACAAGAACAACAACAACAAGAACAAGAACAAGAAACCGCCTTCGATGGTAACGACCAAGAAGAAGAAGAAGACGAAGAGGACCAAGACAAACCCGAAAACAACCCTCCAAATAAAAATAAAAGTGGGTTCTTTGGGTTTGATACTGATGTAAAAGATGATGTTGATGATGATCTAGGTGCTAGATTTAGTAACGTTAGGGGAAAAGATCAACGCCGCAATGAAGGTGCTGAAAAAAGAGTCATCATTAGAGAACAAAAAGACTTTTTACAAAAACACCTTAAAGTCATTGTGAACAAAGGTGATGGTCCAAACTCAACATTGTTATTCGACGAATTTAAATTCATCTATTCCGAAGATGAAAAAATTATCGGTGCGGAGTATAAGGGTAAAAAAATATTTTCTTTCACGAAGAACAAGGTGGTGTACAATAAAAATAGGTATGCCGTCGAGTTTAAAAATTTGTTAGAAAAAGCAAAAATAGAACATGAAAAAACTCCAGCGGCAACGGTAGAAGATCATATCGACGACGCTGTCTCACAAGATAGTATGGACGACCTTACAAAAAATGTAACAGAAAAGATCAAAGACTTAATTAATGATAAGGTTGATGAACTAAAAGCAAACAAAAAAATAACAGAGAAAGAGATAAGGGAGTTAAATGGTATTATTCGTTCAAGAGGCCCACTCGAAGTACAACTTGCGGCTTTAAAAGTAACTAAGGATTTATGGCACGAAGAGGTTGAAAAAGAGAAAGCCAAAGGTGCTAAGGGTGATAAAGATAGGTTAGAAGTATGTAAGGGCATGGCAGAAGTCTCCGAGTTAAAGTGGAACGAGCTTAGGATGAAACTAAACTTAAAACCATTAGACGAACGCGTGATAAACATGATTAAAGAGGAAGCCGATAACAGTCTTCTAATTAAGTTTGAAAAGTTTAAAGAGTGGGCTAAAAAGAACATGGGCATCGCGTCGGCCATAAGTATAAGTATCGCTGGCTTGATAACAACGATCGTCATGGCTGGTAGAAGCGCTGTCGTTGCCGGTGCTCGTGGCGTGACAAAGTTTTCAAAAGGAGTTGCTAAAATACTTAGTAAGATGGGTCCTGTATTTGGCGCCATCGGTAGTATTATTTCAACTGTTCTAAGTATGGGCGCAAAAGGGTTATCATGGTTGGCTGACAACATGTGGATTCTTGCGATAGCGTTAGGTTACTTTGCGTACAACGAAATTCAAGCTAAAAGGTCTTATAAGAATTAGACTAAGAATTAGAGACACACACTAATAAAGAATGAGTGTAAGTACATTAAAACTTGAAAGTCCCAAAGTATTTGAGATCCCAAACTGTTTAACATGGGGTGTTGAAAAGTCAAAGTTTAAGTCAGGCGGTTATCGAATTCCAATTGTCATAGACGACGATGAGACACAACAACAGCTCTTAAGTCTGGAAACCGAACATAAAACAAAACCTGTTTTGTTTGGTAAAAAGGCTAACACCTTATACTTGTCGGTAGGTGGCCTAACAGAGAAACAACACAAAGAGTTACTCGATAAGAATAAGATGTATGTTCATATTGTCTTTGAGTGTAACTCTGTGTATGAGAAAAACACAGTGAGGTATTTAAACTTCACGGTAAAAAGACTGAGGAAAGCTGGTGAGTTTGTGTCTAATAACATTGCTAAGGATTAAAGCGTAGCGCGCGTAAGCGTAGCGACGAGTGATAACGGCATGTGTGAATTTGTAACCGCCTAATAGGTTACAAATTTTTAGCGAATCGTTAGAGTGTGTTGTACAGATTAAAAATAGTTAACAATGGAAGTGACAAAAGTGTTTAATGAAAATTTAAGTGTAAATCTTGAGATCTTTGTACATATTGATAATGAGATCTTATTTTTGGGGTCCAAAGTAGCCGAGAGTTTTGGATATAGAGATACACGCCAGGCTATTAGAATGCATGTCGACAATGAAGATAAAATCTTATGGCGTGATTTTATTCAAGGGGGCGTTGATTTAACGCCCCCTTTACAAAGAAAGGTAGTGGTTGTCAGACCAAGAGTGCCATGGTTCAGTGAAGAACTTAAACGTATTAAGGCCAAACGCAGAAAACTGGAGAAAGTAATGCTACGATCAAATTGCCAAAATGATAAAGACGCTTATCGCCAAGCGCGTAACAAGTATGCTGCCAGTTTGAAAAATGCTAGACACAAATACTATTCTGATCTTATCGATCAATGTTCGGGAGACTCAAGAAAACTTTTTAAGGTTGTGTCTTCACTTTGCAACACACCTCAAGAAAACTCCTTGCCTCCACATGATGATTCACGTAAACTGGCTGATGAGTTCGGAAAATATTTCTGTCGAAAGATTGAGCTAATTAGAAATGACATTGAAAACGTTGTAGTAGACCCACCATTAGTAGATTATCGTTTACCTGATATCAAATTAGATTCATTTAAGCTCCTGTCAGAAGAAGAAGTCCATAACATAATCATGAAGTCGTCGAATGCAACATGTAACCTTGATCCTATTCCAACATGGTTGCTGAAATTATGTGCCAGTGAGTTAACACCTGTCATTATGAAAATGATCAACTTGTCGTTAAGTGAAGGTCACGTCCCAGAAGCATGGAAAGTTGCCATTCTTATTCCAATTCTAAAAAAATACGGTCTTGATCTAGTCTTTGAGAACTTCAGGCCCGTCAGTAACCTGTCATTCGTTTCTAAAGCTACGGAAAAAGCAGTTGTTAGCCAGTTATTTGAGCATTGTGCTGATAATGCTCCTCTTCCTAACAACCAATCGGCATATCGTCAATTCCACTCTACCGAAACGGCTCTCCTAAGAGTCCACAATGATATCCTTATGAACATGGACCAACAGAAAGTAACTCTTTTAGTGCTCTTGGATTTGAGTGCCGCCTTTGACACCATTGATCATGAAATTCTGACGGATATATTGAAGTTAGAATTTGGTGTGATCGGAAATGCCTTAAAGTGGATTAAGTCGTTTCTCTCCTGTAGAAAGCAGCGTATTAATATTAAGCAAAAGTTTTCCGCCAATTTTCCGCTGAACTGTGGAGTTCCACAAGGAAGCTGTCTTGACCGGTCCTTTTCCTATTATACGTGTCTCAACTGTTCCAGATTATTAACAGGCATCTACCTTCTTCCCATGGGTATGCAGATGACACTCAACTTTATTTATCTTTCCGTCCTGAGTCACCCGTTGTCCAAGATCAAGCTATTCAAACTATTAATAATTGCATCGTCGAAGTTCGTGCTTGGTTAGTTTCACATAAATTAATGTTTAATGACACTAAAACGGAATTCTTGATAATTGGAACTCGCCAGCAGCTGTCTAAGGTTACAATCGACTCGATTGAAGTTGGTGATGCTGATATAAAACCTGTACAAGAAGTCCGAAATTTAGGTTCGTGGTTTGACGAACATATGTCTATGAATGTCCATGTGGGCAAGGTTTGCAGCAAAGCATTTAGGCTTGTACAACATTCGACAAATAAGGAAGTTCCTCTCCATCGAATCAACTAAAACGCTCGTACACGCCTTTGTGACGTCACACTTGGACTACTGCAATTCTCTCTTGGTCGGCATTCCCCAATACCAACTTCAGCGTCTTCAACGAGTTCTCAATGCCGCTGCTAGAGTGACGTGTCTTATACCAAGATGCGCTCATATTACCCTTGTCCTGATGCACCTTCACTGGCTGCCTGTTAAGTTTCGTGTTGATTTTAAAATTGCACTCCTGGTATATAAAGCTCTCCATGGGATGGCGCCAGGCTACATTATGGAACTGTTGTTAGAAAAACCGAACTGCTGTTACCAACTGAGATCTGATGATCAGGGACTACTTTTTATCCCAAAAACTAGAGCCAAGACTCTTGGTGATCGAGCATTTGTGCATGCAGCTCCGTCAATTTGGAACATGCTACCTTATGGTATTAGAAATAGTAAAACAATTGACTGTTTTACATCTCAATTAAAGACTTTCCTTTTTAAGAAAGCTTTCGATTCTAACTTTTAGATTTATAGACACTTATACCTTAATTCTTAATATTTTAGCTGCTTGTATATAGTAGAACTTCATTGTTGTAAAGCGCTTTGGAATATTTTATATAATTTAAGCGCTGTATAAATCTTTATATATTATTATTTATTATTATTTACAATATCAACCTCAAAGAGTTCTAATCAACGAGTCTGGGTTTTACTCACTTGCTCTTAGATCAAAAATGCCATTAGCAAAACAGTTCATAAGATGGGTGACATCTGAAGTGTTACCATCTATTAGAAAAACTGGTACATATACTGACGATACATTCTGTGAAAAATTAGACAAAATGTTACCAGACTCAGATCTTCGTGAGTTACGACTTAAAAAACCATGTACATGTGGGACACCAAATTTTGTATGTCGGTGTAAGAACGAAAGAACAACGACGCGAAAGTTGTTAGTTGAAAAAAGAGACATATTAAAAAACCCAAAATGTGTTGAAAGCGGGAAACTTGGTGGGTCAGCTACTTGGGCTAATTACAATAAGATGAAAGCAGATAACGATAAGATGAAAGCAGAGTTAGAATGTCTAAGAGTAGAAGTAGAATGTCTAAGAAATCTTGACGAGTTTATACATATGTATCACGGTACTTAAAATCTTATGTCTTATGTCTTATGTCTTATGTCTTATGTCTTATGTCTTATGTCTTATGTCAAAATTTGTAATGTACAAATTAATAAATGGAAACCATATACGAAACAAGTCAAAGTAAACAAAGTAACGACGCTAACGCGCTACGTCTTGACAAAGTCATTCAAATCATCAAAGACTTACCAGCTACCAACCTACCAAAACTTAAACCAGACGGCGAAATCTCACTAGCTGACGCGCCATGTAGCGACGCGAGCGTAGCGAGCGACAGCGACGAGGTGTGTTCATGTGACAGTGAAAGTGAAATATGTTCAAGATGTGACAGCGACGCGAGCGTAGCGACGAGCGCTAGCGAGAGCGACAGCGACATCTGTGACAGCGACAGCGATGACTTTTATAAGTGCCCAACATGTAGCGAAGATGACGCCGATGTATGTCCAAAGTGTGAAAAACCTTTTGAAGACCTTGACGAAAGTGACGACAACGACGCTTTTAAGTGCTCAAAGTGTGAAAAATGTTATGTATGTTGCGAGTGTGGTTCAAAAAATGTCGGTTATGGTTATGACACCTACGCGTGTGACAGTGACAGCGACACAGCAAGTTGCATAGCGTGTGAAAGCTTGAGTCATTGTATGTGTTTCGATAACTTTGACGACTGTGATGATGTAGAGTAATTATAAGCGCAAACGCACCTAGCGGCGTGTGAATATTTGTAACCCAACAAGGTTACAAATTTTTAAAATCTATGATTCGTCGCCAGCGAGCGGAACGCTCGGGGACGCGTTAGGTTGTTTAAACTCAGGTTCTGTTACTTCAGTTACTAAGACAACATGATTATAACACAAAGTACCTAGCGAAACGGTTGCCAGTAAGTACTTACTGTAATAGTCGTCTGGTGTGTAACTAGGCATTATGTCTTTAATAACGAACATGATGTTTTCATCACCTAGTACCTTTTCTAAAAATTTTGACTTGTTGATAATTTTAAAGTAGTGGTCACAGAAAGTGTCGGCGATAGACACAGACAACAACACAAAATTCACGGCCATCTTATGTTTACTCATGTCGTCTCTGTGTTTAATGTACTCGTCTTTTATCCTTTGTAAAACTGAAGGCGTTGCCCTTTTTTTGTTCTTTAGAAAAGCCTTAGTTTGGTTAATGTAACCATTCTCAGAGAGGCTAATTAGCTCGTCACGTAAGACATCAATGTCATTTGGGTTTTCCATAATTATTTTATTATATTATGTGAACGAGGGTATCTAAGGTTAATTTCTAACCGAGCATACTTGTTCTCTTTGAGAGCTTTTCGTAGTGCGTCTTGTTCTTGTTTAGGGATGTCTAAGAACTCATCTGTTATTGTTTTCCAGGCGAGAGCACTAGGTGTGTCAAAGACGACTAGTTTGGCTATGTTTTCACGGTAAGCGGGTGTGATAGCCGTTAATTTTTGGGTGATGACTATTGTACTTAGGTTGTAATGTCTGGCCGAGAAAGCTAAGTTAACAAGCTCGGATGTTCTGGTTTTAACAGACTTAGAACTTGCACAGTCGTCTAATATTATTAGTGAGTTAGTACCCTTGAATGTATCTGATATGTATTTTAAAAATGTGTCTACTTGGTCTTGGTCACATTGTATCTTGTAAAAACCTGGTGAGTTTTTGTACTCCCAATCTTGGTAAGTCTGGTTGTACTCAAAAGTTGGGCATATTAAAAATATGTATTGGAAGTGACCGCGGTACTCGTTGGTTAAAAAGTCTAACAGATAGTATGTCTTACCACACTCCGTTGAACCTGTTATAAGCATGTTAAATGGTGTTTTCATTTTTATTTTAGTTTTTACTAACTAACCTTTGTAAAAACCATGACTGGGTCTAAGACATCGTAAAGAAGGTAAGAGTAGTCATCGCCAAAGTAATTTGTGTAAGATTTTAGTTCGACTGTCGCTCCTTTTGCAATGGTGATAAGGCCTTCCATGTAAATTTGATGTATAAAGTTTGGGGTGTATATGTTACCGTCTGTCACAACTTTAAACTGTGGTTTAATAACATTTTCTATATAGACACATGTGTCCAGGTCAGCGTTGTCGGCGTCGTCTGAAGAGAACCAACCGGCGGTTTTAGTAATGTTTGGACTACCAGATTCGAAAAAAGTCGGTATCAAGGTTAGTTTGTATTTAACTATGTAATCTCCTTGTGTTGTAATTATGGTCTTCATGATTAGGTTGTTATTTCTAGTACAAAAAAGATTATCTTTTGCAGATATGAGCGAGTGCTTACCTGGATTAGAGTGAAAAGTAACCAAAAATGTATTAGCGGCCCCTTGAGGACCTGTGCTGCCAGTTGGACCTGGGTTGCCTTGATGACCTGTGTCGCCTTTGTCGCCTTTGTTACCTTTTTGACCACGAGACCCTGAGTTACCCTGACCGCCTATACTACCAGTATCGCCTTTGGAACCAACCATGCCTGTGAACCCTCGTGGTCCGATGTCGCCTTTGTCGCCTTTATCGCCCTGGTTACCTTTTGCACCATCAGTTCCTCTAATGGCGGGCGGGCCTTGTATTCCTGTATCACCTTTAATGCCATGTAAGCCCTGATAACCTCGTGGGCCTTCTAATCCAGTAATTCCTTGTGGGCCAGTATTTCCTGTAAGTCCATGTGGACCTTGGCTTCCTTGGGGACCTGTGTTACCTTTGTCGCCTTTTGAACCGGTGTCGCCTTTTTGGCCTTGTAGGCCTGGTTGACCGTCATAACCAATAGCGCCTGTAAGACCAACAATACCTCGTGGGCCAAGATTTCCTTTATCGCCTTTAAGACCTTGTTGGCCTTGGTCGCCCTTAAAACCTTTAAGACCTCGTTGTCCCGGGTTGCCTTGTTGACCTTGTATTCCGTCGGGACCTTGTGGCCCTTGCGGACCTTGTGGGCCTTGTTGACCACCAGATGTGTATCTATTATCTTTTGTGTAACCAAATGCTAATGCCATGTGTATTTATTTATTTCATAACTGTACAAAAGTTATGAAAGTCACACTGGAGGAGCGTAGCGACGACGCGAGCGTAGCGAGCGACAGAGCGTAGCGGTGTTATTAGTACTCCACAAGAAGATCTAAGTTTGACTCGTTACCGTAGGTGCCATCACTAATCTGTTTAATTTTTACGTAAAACACAGCTATGTTTTTAAAATTGGGGAAAAGGTCACTTATCGTAAACTCCTCGCTTAAAAGAAATATGTTTGACTGTCCAACTCTTTTAGTCATCAGGTCTATGTCTTTTATGTCCACATCTGTGGCTACCTCGTTAATGTCGTAAATGCGCAGCTTATATCTTAATGTAAGAGCGTTTATCACAGTGTCATTGTCAAATATGTGTGTCAAGAGGGTTAGTTTAGAGTCCTCAGTAAGTCCCGGCCCATAAATATAACTCACAGGAAAGCCAAGTCTAACAGAGATTGGTGTTTTGTATGTTGTTTTTGAAATGTTATCATATGTAAAGTTGTATTGTAAAGAGCGCGGTTTTCTTGGTTCATTATGAATCCAGTTTGGTTCATCGTTCGAGTATCCAAATCTAAGTGCCATGTGTATTTTATTTATATGTTGCGTAATATTAGTTAAATTTGTAACCTAAAAAGTTACAAATTTTTTTGGCGAATATCGGGGTCTTATCAATGTTTTATAAGGTAGTGCTTTTTTAACACCTCCTTGTTTTTAAGATGCACACCACACACATCACAACACACTTTATCTTTTCTCCAGTCTGATAATTGACTACCGGTAGTACCATGGGTTACTTTTGCGTGTAATTTAAATCCGGTATGAGAGCCTGTCCAAGTGCAAGACTCACACGATATCTTGTGTGTTTGATAAGTGAAATTCTTTGGCATTGTTTTTTTTTGTCGTGTGAGAGCTTGCCAGGGTTCAATTTTAGATTTTAGATTTTTGTACATGCCTCGGGAAATGTTTTGTACGACGAAGTGTTTTGGGACTTTCGGGAAATGTTTTGGACGAGCGAGACATGCGAGCGAGACATGCGAGGAAATGTTTTGGAAAAAAACATGCATACACATATCGTATATCGCGATATGTGTGCTCGACGCGTCTGGCGACGACTCGTCGATGAATTTTGGATTGTGACGTCAGAATATTTATGCGGGACTATACGTCACTTTTTTTGGTTGTGACGTCAGAATATTTATGCGGGACTATACGTCACTTTTTGGATGATGGTAAAAAGGTATGCGATTATGCGATGTGGGAAAAGTGACGTATAGTGCCTATCATTACTACTCACGTATCTGTTTTTTGCCATGTGGCTTCAGAGATATAGATTCTTACACCTCTTCTAATGAGTTTTGGGACGTTTTAAACACGTACTAGATAATGAGATTCGAGGCGGCCATATTTCACCTCATTAGTTATTCACTAGCAAATTTAAGAAGAAAGAGAGGCCACTGATGACCACTTTTATGTAGACAATACGTTTCCTTTCCCACCGATAATCAGAAACTTTGAGAACATCTTCTAACATGTCAACAATACCACTGACTGTAGATTTGTGGTGGTCACACCAATATGGCCGGTATCGCCTTATATCGCAAATATGCATAGAGGATGCACTATCCAGTCCTAATTTTCAGATCAGTGGATAAGACGTATGAGAACAGGGATGGTGAAAGTGGTAGAAAGCGCACAATCCATTTGCCTATTTGGCTATTTGTTCGATACATAGCCTGAAATAGAAGTGCATCCATCTTACCTTATAATTATATTGTGTTGTTTTCTTTCAAAATATAACTATATATTTAGGCGTAAACGAAGGTTGTTAATTCGCCCTCACAATAAACGTATTGAAAACTTGCCACGCCATTGCCGAAGTTACAGTTATTCAGGGGGGTTAAAGCCATGTTTTATGGTCACTTTTGTAGAAACTAGTAACCAGTACGTATATTTCAAGATTGCAGCTGCTGTAAACATTTCATTTTACAAATTAGTAAACCAGTGAAAATGCTGTAAGTCTCATTTTAAATTACCTTTACTAATATATGAATCCTTATACCCTATAACCCCGCATTCCATAGAGAATGTAGGAAGAGAGGTCATAATATAATTGACGACCTTTTACTATATCTAATGAATATACTCCTTTTTTCCATTAAACATGCAATACTGGTAAGAACCTTTTTTTACAGGCCAACAACATAACAGTAGATTGTTCACTCCATTGTGGTCGTCATTGGTCGTCATTGTGGTCGACATTGTTAATGAGCATTGCAAGGCAGCTGCATTTAAGTCTCAGCAAGACGTATGTTCACACAATATTAATAGCCTAGTATTTGTTTATAAATTGCGAAACTAGGAGTACGTCAAAACTTGAGAAAGATGTGACAGATGCCATTGGCCTAGGATTATTTCGTATACCTGTGGCTATGGGGTATAACGAAATTTCATGAGATAGGATAATGCAGTTTTTTAATAGATTTTATTTCTTGAAGGAGAAATTTTCTTAATTTTCGCAATATGACTGTTTTTCAACCTATGCAAGCACATCCGTAAATTTATTGCCGCATAATTTACGTCTTTGAAAAGTTTTGCTAAATTGCATCCATAGACGTCACGATTGTTCCACTTTTGAAAAAACTCCCATTGGTTTGTATGATTTTAGTCTTATAATGCTTGTTTAGATTGACTCTTAGATCGTAGTGCCCAAAGGCAAGACAAAAGTTCCTGTTAATGCTAATCAAGGAAAACAAATTCGCATATTTATCTTATATGGTAGCCCTATATGGTAACACACTTGTAATTACTTTTTAGAGTGGCATGCAGTAAAGTGTGGGCGGGCAAAATACTCAAGGCTGGAACTGTCAAAGCTGATCGAAAACTCGTGGCAATGACATCGCCCGGGCACCAGGTTTACTAATCGATCAGACTTCCATATGGCTCCTCGAACACTACATGAAATTCATCAAAGTTCAACTTGCTAGCTATTCCTGAATACTGCGATTTCGATAATCAAACTACACTTGTCTGCTTGCAGGGCATTGTATTAATGTATTTCTAGTTCAGAAGCGCAAGTTATGCGAGGATTCTCAGTTTGGACACGCTAACAGTTATTTAACAAATATATGAATTTCGAAACTTTGAATACAACAAGCGTACCAGCGCAATGGTACACATTGCGTTTCTATATGGCCAATATACTGGATTAAAGAAAAACGTACTGAAAGAAGATATGCTGCGGTTCTGTGGGATAAAACAGCCTGGAAATGCAACAAGGACTTCGACGTAGGTAAAACTACCGGGAAATACAACAAGATTATGACAAGAACTTCGCTACTAACTTCCACGGCGAATGACCTTCGCTCGAAACGTCGAAGTTGTTGTTGTATTTTCCATTCCAGGTTCTTTAATCCTGCTGCAGACCCACACTGGAACAACGCGTTCAAGAAATTATCACTTAGAAAAAGGACTTTGTTGTCCTTCACGTTTGTATACAGTAGAGGATATATCCACTCAACATTTTCAGGAATGAAAGTACACTTTGGGAATAAGAGGGGTGGGGAAAGGCACTTGAAATTGGATGGATTATTTTAACTTTCCTTTAAGGTAAAATCAGTATATAATAAGAACCTACCAAGTAATTTATAGACGCATAAACATAGTAATCTAAAGATTTCTCTCGGCATCTCGTTCGATGGGATTAATAGTAGAAGGTGTTAGTAGATGGAATACTCGAACGGAAGTTTATATACATTCTTTAGACCTAGCCAGCAGCGGTTGCAAAAAGTGCAACTTAGGCCCTCTGTCAGGAATTGAACTGACCTGCGGCCGTGCGATTCCGGTGCAGCGCTCAAACCAACTGAGCTACAGAGTCCAGTTTCTGAGCATTAAGCGCGCAAGTTCGGTATATATGATGGGAGCGATGCCAGCAAAAGTGTATGGGTAAATATCAAGATTTTTCTCGACATCTCGTTCGATGGAATTAATAGTAGAAGGTGTTAGTAGATGGAATACTCGAACGGAAATTTATATATATACATTCTTTAGACCTAGCCAGGAGCAGTTGCGATGATAAAACATTCTTTAGAACTAGTCAGGAGCAGATTTTTTAGGCCTAGGGCCGCAAATTCAATTCCTGCCAGAGGGCCTAACTTGCATTTTTGGCAACTGCTCCTGGCTAGGTCTAAAGAATGTATCTAAATTTCCGTACGAGTATTCCATCTACTAACACCTTATCCAGTGATCATACATAGCAAAGCAATGACTGATATCAAAACCATAAACCAAAGAATATGCCACTATTTCATTTTTGGTTGCATGCATTTCCTGCGCATCTATTTCCAATTGGGGTTGGGATGTCGTGGGACATCTACGAAGCATTTGTTGATGAGTAGTTTAGATATGTTGTGTTGTCCATTCCGCAGTAATTCTCGCTGGAAGAAACACGAAAATCTCAAATGTGGTACCCGTACCTGTAATATCAATTTCCTGCCCCCAAAATTTAGAAGCCTACGAGCTCTGTGGCATATTATGGCAGCAATATGTTTGCGACAGTATTTATATAGCTTATTGTTTTATTTGATATTTATAGTTATTAAATTTAATATGCAAACTTTATCAGAAGTTTATTCGAACTTATCTTTCCTAAATTAACGACTGTCCAATTGGAGTTTAGTTTAAGACTAAACTCTAAATTTACCCATGTGAATACCCATGCTTTTCAGGTATATGAGCATGCAGGTAATGAATGTTGGTATCTACAAACGAGTAAAATATGTTACTTTGTAGCTTACGTTTACTCCAAATAGCTGCTGTAAAAAGCTCTTAAAACTATTGATTCGTCTAAAAATCGTAATATGGGCATAATACTTTTTTTATTTTCTCCCTTTGCAGCAAAATGATGGCCAAATTGCCGACCGATAAGATATTAAAATAAACTGAATTCCAAGGTTTGGACGACTTGATAACGTGTGCAATTGTTGTTTGCTGAAATTTTCCCTCAATCGAAATCATAATAGGAGTCATTAATATCCTCAATATTTTTTTTATAGTACATCTCTATGGGCCAGACAAGTATTCACGGATGGATCCAGCATGATCTGATGGGGGGGGAGGGGGTGCTCACGAAACAGGGTGTGGCCGGATCCGAAGCAAGGTGAATCATCACTAAGGACCCACGGCACGGTGAAGGGGGTCATCTTGTCTGGAAAAAAATTAAAAATATGATTGCCTATATAGATGGTCAAAAAGGTCTATCAATGGCCAGATACTTGATTTTTATTTGCATTGTCAAATCCAAAATTCAGATTTGATATGGAATTTGCACCCCTCCTGCACCCCCCATGGCCAAGCGTAGGAGGAGTGCGCACCCCCCTGCACCCCCAGTAAATCCATCCCATACAACAAATTAGTTACTACTCCGTCGTTATACAGCTTCAGAAAAAACAGCGAAAATACAACAGTAGGAAAAACCACGCTCTTTGTCGACATTTTCCGAAAAGCACGCTCGTGCCAGTCCTTTTTTGCATCACATATCGATCAGCAAAATATCTGCGCGTTGCACCGCTAAGTTTATATAAGCGCCCTGATTGTGACACAGTTCCAAATTAAACAGATGTGGAACTCCAATCAGAAACGTTGATAATATTTCGTCGGTAATCGCTGTTGATTTGTTCTGGTTTAAGTGCCTTACGGTAGTCTTAGATGTAGATGTGCTTGCTTTAAAACTTATATGGTGATATGGCATATAAATAAAAATATCTTTAGATTTTGCCCCTTGCCTTTCTCTGAAATGTTGATTAAGTATTTGTGAGCGGGGGAAGTGTTTGAGAGCGGGGTTAAATAGAAAAGGGGTGTTTACGGTGTTCCTTGCCAGAAACATCTATTTTGTCAGATCGATTATTGTTATTGATTGTTATTATAACTAGAAATACATGCATGCAGCAACCCCTCGCCACAGCCACACAACGAGCTTTTTTGTTGCAAATTCTGCCGTTGCACCAGCTGTCTTTCTTCTGGAAATGGGATTCGGTAAATCAGTGGCCGTGTTAGGTAAGATAAGATAAGATAAGATAAGATTAAGAAATATTTATAACCATTTATATTTCATTTTTCTAATTTCTGTTATCTGTTTATGTTATTATAATTTTATGTGTTATTATATATTTTTACAATTTATTTAGTGGCAAGGAGTTATCCAGAACCCAAGGAATATATATAAATATAATATCTGAAGCCAAAAAGTATATAATATATATCAAAAAGTAATTAAAAGACAATTGTGACAGCTAGTGAAGCAAATATATGGCTTAAACATGAAAATAAATTTTTTATTATATTATTGAAGCAAGCAATTTAACGTCCCTGCATTCTTAACGGTGTCAGGGAGCGAATTCCACAGTTTTGGACCTCGTGAAAGCATAGTAAATTGTTTTATATTAGTTCTACATCTACGATTCAGGCATAAGTTTCGCTAAAAAACAGAATTGAATTCTCTACACCCCTCCCCTCCCCTCTCCCATTTATGACGCACTCAAAGGACAGCGTCATATAAGTGAACTTCTTCACATAAGTGTTTTCGTTCATCTCAAATTACTTTGAAGGAAAACAATACTCTAATAGCTTGAAAGGAAAACTGTAAGGAAACCGGGAAATATATATAGAGTTAGAAGTTAAGGGTTTTTCACTTTCACAGGGTTTCTTGAAAGATACGCAACGGAAATATTTCTTCAACGGTAATATTTCTTCAGTGGAAGCACTGTAGTCATAGCAACACTGACACAATACATAATACAAATTTTTACGCTACAAAACAGGATACAAATTGGCCAAAAATAATAAAAAAGGGATTATATATATATTTCATTATTGTATCTATTTTTGTGTAAAAGGAAAATTAGAATACATATTGTGTGCTGTTCTTTCGAAGCATTTACGCTCAATCATCATTCATTCCGCAGCATTTTTCATTGGTTGTTTGAAGAGGTGTTAATTATAATTTCCAGTCGTATTTGCTTAGGATTTGTCTCATTTATAAATACGATATTGGTGGGCACTCCCCTCACATTTTCTCCTGTTCCCCTATTTTCTTCTCACCTCGTTCAATTTTTCTTTTCCGCGCGCGCTCAAAACACAATTCGCTCCCACACAACAGAACGCCTGCCACGCAGACTATCATACCAGTACAATCCTGGCAAAAATTATTGTGGACCGCGCGTGCGCAAATCCATATACCTAACAAAACATTAACTTTCCGTTTCTGAGCACCCTTCCCCCTCTGATTGTTGATAAATGAACCGAAATAAGATCGACGTTCACGAAAGGGGGCGCGAGGGCGTTATAGCATGGAAAAGTAATGTATGAGCGTCGACTCGTTTGTTCGAGGTGAACTAATTTTTGCCAGGATTGTCTGAGAAAGACGAAAAAAAATTTATCTTAAAATAGAGGTTGAAATACAATATTTCAAAACTGACAGTGGTCGTAGCACACAATAGGGAATTTAAGAGATTATATTTCTTTTCACCGACGCTCTTTATAGATAGCATTAGCTATTTTGAGAAAGGTTTGCCAGAAGATGGATGGCCATATGCTACGCCAAGTTCGTGCATGAAAATTTAAACATGTGCATTGTTCAAGCTGTCACAAAGATAGGAGGAAAACCCATTTGTACTTGAACAATTTCCCTTGTCAGAACAGCCAAATAATCTCCGATTGCGCACTACGACAATAATCAGTAAACATTAAGGCAACAATTAAGGCTAAGAAATTAAATTATCCAATCTGTTACTTCTATTGTGTACTCCTGTAAGTTTTTTCTTAATGAAATTAATATTATTGCTTGAGATCAGGGATAACTAAAACCAACGGTACACAGTCGTGTACCATCAGGTTTAAATTAGTGTGTATTCTTTAGACAGACGGGACACAAGCGTCTACCGTCCTTAACTTCCTTCATAATTAAAAATTCGATACGCTTTGCTGTCAAACCTAAGAAATTCGTTCTCCATGACATCGTATAATGAGTCTGAGAATAAACGTACAACTTGTGAACTTTCAGCGTGGGCGCGATGACTGATCAGTCAAGTACCACTTCATGTTGACTGCTACAATCACATTTTACCAAAAATTCATAAGATAAAACAACATAAATATACGTCGTATGATATATGTTGAAGGAAAAAAACATATCTTAGACAGTCTCAGAATACTTATTCGCCGTAAATTTCACATTATACTTTTAGTCATACTTTCAGACAATCCTGGCAAAGATTATTGTGGACAGCGCGTGCGCAAATCCATATACCTTATAAAACATTAACTTTACGTTTCTGAGCCCCTTCCCCCCTCTGAATGTTGATAAATGAACAAATAAGACGTTCACGAAAATGCTTCATACAATACAACATTGAAGGGGGGCGCGGGGGCGTTATAGCATGGAAAAGTAATGTATGAGCGTCGACTCGTTTGTCCACATAATTTTTGCCAGGATTGTACCTTTTCACGTTACTATGTTCATGTTACTATCTGTGATAATGTTAAATAACACGTTAAAAATACGATACAGTGAAATTTTAATCCTAAGTTTACCGTGTTTGAATAAGGTTCTTGCATTCTATGGCGGTGGGCAATATGCATAGGAACAATATTTTCCTTAATTTACCGCGTTTTATATTTTACTATATTTCTTGATGTTGCTAAACATAATATGTTGACGTAACGATAATAGTCAAGAATAGTAGTATTTACCACATTACTCCAAAGATTTTTTCAAAATATCGCCACAAAATATTCTTGATTACAGGCTTTTCGTTATGCGTGTTACATTCCCTATATAATTTCGCTATCTGTTATATCTACGCTACTGCAAACATCAGATGAGATTTAATCAGTACTCCATCAAATTTAATGTAAAACTATTTAATTTCATTTTTGCTTTATTAAGAAGCGGTTTGGTAGAGTAATGTCATTTTCTTCTAAAATATAGGATTGATAGGTCAACTTGATTTTCTTCAGAATAATATTACTGCGCACCTAAACAACAAAAAATCATATCTTAGCATTTTTATCAAACAAAATGCATTTGCAACACAGGTTTCTGTAGTGTGGTGGTTATCACGTGCGCCTAACACGCGCAAGGTTCGCAGTTCGATCCTGGAAACGTATGCGCGCTATTTCCGGTTACAATTCCATGACACGCACGAAATAGAGTTAGGGTTAGGGATTGGGTCGGGATTGGGGTCAAGATCAAAGAGAAATATTCGTGATTGCGTGTCATGGAATTATAACCCTATTTCCTTTTGACATTCTGAAGATTAATAGAGGCTTATAACTGGATAGCGCCAATTTTCTAGTGTTATCTGCGCAATATTTTAATCCAATAAGCTTGGATTTGGGTGAGAAATAATACATCTTACCTTGCGAGCCTATAAAATATATCTACGCTGTAGTGATCTATAATGAGAATATATGTTACAAATAGTTGTCCACAATCGTTAGTAATATCCATTCTTACATCAACTGAACAGACAAAAATATTATTAGAATACTCCCCCAAAAATGTCAGTCAGGAGTGGGATTCGAACCCACGCCAATATTCATGGACCAGAACGCCCAGGAATCCCACAAGAATGGAAGAAGTTTTCGCACTTGAGTCTGGCGCCTTAGACCGCTCGGCCATCCTGACTATTCGCAAGAGGCATAAACCAAACACTTATGCCATATCTGCGAACAATACATGTTTTTTTCTTTAAACTGAGGCTGGTTGGTCACATTCACGATTGAAAGAATTGGAAAAATGAAATTAAATCGATAGTACTCTTTGAATTTCGATTTAGGAAGGATCTTAAATTCGGACCTAGATAAGAAGTATATATTGATTGACGTGAGTCCGGATTCAAGCTTTTCACCTGAGCTGCATAACCTTTTCATAACATTGAGGCTGTTTCGGGTACAAGTTTCTGTAGTGTAGTGGTTATCACGATATCAGTGGTTATCAAATTTACCTTGTTTTGTATTTTACCATATTTCTTGATGTTGCAAAACATAACATGTTGACGTAATGATAATAGTCAAGATTTATTTTGCCAAAATATCGCCAGAAAATATTATTGATTACAAGCTTTTCGTTATGCGTGTTACATTACCCAGATAATTTCGCTATGTGTTATATTTACGCAACTGCAAACATAAGATGAGATTTAATCAGTACTCCATCAAATTTAATGTAAAACTATTTAATTTCATTGTTCTTTTGTTAGACGGTTAATTATTATTAATTTATGCGAACGGCGAATGAATAGAGACTGGCGCGAAAGGCCAGCTGTTAACGATATGAGCGGCGCATTTCCGGTATATGAAAAACGTTCAAGAGACGTCTGGAAATTTGGAGTTGTTATTGTCTAAAATAAGTGTTTTAAGCCGGGTTTTAAACCGAAATAAGTGTGAATAAAAGGTTATATATGGTAGCCAGTGTTTGTCAATAAGTACGAGTAACATTTCCCAATTAAAAGGTCCCACCGAGACTATATTGACGAAAATACGACGAATTACTGGGTGTTTTATCGATCGAAAAAGACAATGCGGTACACTGTTTTTAGTGATTTATATAATATCAGCAAGGTTTGAATTATTTAAAATTATTCGGACTGCTATGGAGGGTGAAGCAAGTGAGTGTGAGGGAGACGAATTTGGAAACTTTGTTCAGAAAGTCAAGTCTATTTTGTACGAGCAAACCTTAGACCCGGGCAAAGAACACTGGGAAGCGGTTGGGAAGAAAAAACAAGAACTACAGGAACTGGAAACACAATATGAACAATTGTCGAAGGCGCAAGAGGAGTTAAAACACAAAATGGAATTATTGGAAGTATGACCGAAGAAACCTAACCCTTCAAAAAATCTTACCGCAGAACCTGAGGCCAAAACAAGTAGCGAAGCTGGTCTCACTGATCTTAAGGCGAGCATCTTTCGAAGAGAGATTAAGATACAAGGCCAGATTGGTGAACCAGGGCAGAAAGATAAACTAACCTACCAGTCACTGATCTCTCAAATTGAAGCAGGTGTAAATAAATGATATACTGAGAAGGAAGTAGTGACTGCTGTCATTCGCTCAATTGAAGCGGGATTGCAGCTACAAAGCTATTTGGAGGGATTAAGTGGATTAACTTTACCCACGACAGTGTAAATCATGCTCAGAAGAAAATCGAATGGATTGTTCGCATTGTTTTAAATGTGGTGGACTTAACCATACTGCTCGGTACTGTCGGTCGGAAAACGGACGATGGCTACCGCCGAGGGACAGGGAGTAGCCTCTGCAAATAAGAACAAGTCCCGCTATTGTAATAGTTGTCAAAAAGAAGAAATGGATGTAAATTTTAAACGTTGTTCTGCTTGCAAATTGGTATTTTATTGTTCAACTGGGTGTCAAAAGAAACATTGGAACGAACACCAAATAATGTGCAAAGCTATTCAGGGACGATCCAATTGGCAGGAAGAAACTAACAAAGGGTTGGGAGATGGTTGTGACCGTGATGTGTTTGTAAGCCATCTTTCGCCAAAAAATCATGCTGCAGTTGCAAAATTGGTTGGTAGAAAATGTTCTGTCAATTGTCTCCTAAATGATGTAAAAGTAGAATAACTTTGAGACACTGGAGCTCAGGTCTCAATCATTACAGAACATTTACTGAAAGAAAAACTACCTGATTTGGAGATACGTGACCTTAGTGAATTGTTGGGCATAAATTCTGATCTTAAGTTGACAGCTGCCAACGGAACTTCAATCCCATACAAAGGTTGGATCGAAGCGAGATTGAATGGAGAGAATGATAAAGAAGTGACTGTTCCTTTCTTAGTGTCTCAGGAACATATCAAACAGCCAATAATTGGGTACAACGTCATCGAATTATTTGTCAATGACAATCTGCCGAACAGTTCGACCGTGATACAGAGTTAGATATAGATAGTTTTAGAAAGGTGCAAGAGAATGATGCTGAACAACTAGTCAACCTGATTCAAACCAACAATTCTGATTTCTTCTGTGAAGTAAAATCAATAAAACGTGACATAGTCATCCCAAAGGGCGCATCGAGTCGAGTACCTTGTCGAGCTAACACAGGTAGTGTTACCACCACGATGCCAGTACTGTTTGAACCTGATGAACAATCACAATGGCCACCAGGATTAATGGTTCAAGAAACACTAACAACGATTAAAAAGGGGAAGTCAACCATATTATATATCCAAGTATCAAACACCACGAAGCACGACATAACTTTGCCTAAAAGAACGGTGTTAGGACGACTTCAATTAGTTCGTTCGGTTACCGCAGTTCACGTGAAGTTGCAAGAAAGTACAGACAACGTAAAAGAAGATAAACGTCCGGAAACAAATTATAAACACAACGTGGATCGCTCGGAAAGATCAACAGAAGATATAAACGCCACACCAAACGTAGATTTAAGCGAACTAACATTCGATCAACAAGGTATAGTTCGAGATATGTTGTATGAAGAAAGAGACGCTTTTGCCGCTGATGACGATGACATGGGGTGTATACCCGACCTTGAAATGGAGATTAATCTGACAGATAGGCAACATGTACAAAATAACTATAATGCAATTCCACGTCCACTGTATCCTGAGGTCAAGCATTGTCTATAAGACCTACTCAATACGAACTTTATCCGAAAATCTAAGTCACCTTACTCTAGCAGTGTCGTGTGCGTGAGAAAGAAAGTCGGAGGAATGAGGTTATGTGTGGACAATTCAAGACCGTCATCCGATTCCCAGGATTCAAGAAACACTGGACAATCTCGGAGGCAACGCATGGTTTACCACGTTAGATCAAGGCAAAGCTTACCATCAAGGCTTTGTCAGCCCTGAAAGTCAGCATTTAACAGCTTTTATAACTCCGTGGGGGTTGTATGAGTGGGTTCGTATACCCTACGGATTGAGGAACGCTCCTGCCAGTTTTCAGCGCTTCATGGAAGGATGTCTAGGCGACCTTCGCTACCAAGTGTGCATACCATACCTAGACGATATAATTGTGTTCTCAAAGTCATTCCAAGAACACGTAGAGCATGTCCGACAAGTCCTCCAGCGTTTGCAAAACCATGGCGTTAAACTTAAACCGGGGAAATGCAAGTTGTTCCAGAGCGAAGTCTCTTTTCTTGGTAGGGTGATATCGAAGATCGGATATTATATCGATCCGAAAGCAACTGATGCAGTAACGAAATTGAAGGATAGTTCACCGAAAACAGTTGGAGAAGTTCGATGGCTCGTGGGGTTACTAGGAGTCTATCGTCGCCTCATTAAAGACTTTTCTAGGATTGCAAGACCGATATATGAACTGCTAGATGGAAAACATCACAAAGTAAAACCATCAACTACAAATGGTCAACTACCATCGAAACATCCTGTAAAGTGGACCGCGGAACACGGAGCGGCGATGAACAAACTGATCGAGAGTATCACATCACCACCTATCTTAGCCTACCCCGACTACAACGCTCCATTTGTAGTTCATACTGACGCTTGACAGGACGGGCTCGGAGCTGTCTTATATCAAAACCAAGGAGGAACTTTAAGAGCAATCGCGCATGCCTCACGTTCCCTTACTCCGGCGGAGCGTAACTACCATCTACACGAAGGGAAATTGGAATTCTTGGCCCTCAAATGGTCAATTACAGAACAATTCCGCGACTATCTTTATTATTCCCCTCAGTTTCTCGTCTATACAGACAACAATCCACTGACTTACGTCCTTTCAACTGCGAAGCTCAATGCGACTGGGCTGCGATGGGTCGGAGAACTGTCGGATTTCAATTTTGAGATGAAGTATAGACCTGGAAAAGTCAATATCGACGCGGACAGCTTATCCAGAATTCCGGGCGATTTCCAGAAATATATGGAGTCCTGTACACAAACGATCTCTACTCAAGAATTTTGCGCAACTGTTTCACAAGTATGTTCTATTTGTAATGGTGACACTGTATGGATAACGTCGATAACAGACCAACTAGATGTCTTGGAAACAGACAATCTTCATTCGCCTAATCGAGAGAACACGAGCCGGATTAAGAATGTGGATATTGCTAAAGCTCAGCGAGCAGACAAGGTCATAAGTAGAGTGTTATGCTATGTAAATGAAAAGAAGAAACCGACCTTTGAAGACCGACAACGAGAACCCCGCGGAATTAGAAGATACCTTCGGGAGTGGAACAAACTACATATTGAGAACAAAACGGGTATCTTGTATCGAGGTCAACAGATTGTACTGCCATTCAAATATAGACGAACGGTGAACCGCGAATTACATGAGGAGATGGGACATCTCGGCACGGAACGCGTGTTTACACTGGCACGAGAACGATTCTCTTGGCCTGGTGAGAGCAGATGTCGATCATTATGTCAACTGCGTTTGTAGTTGCCTAAAGCAAAAGAAACCAAGTGTTACAACGAGAGAACCACTACAGTCTATAACGACTACTGCGCCATTCGAATTAGTATCGATTGACTTTGTACACCTGGAACGAAGTTCTGGAGGCTATGAATACATACTCGTTATAGTAGACCACTTCACGAGATATACCCAAGCGTATCCAACGAGGAACAAGTCAGCTAAAAAGCCGCTGAAAAGATCTATAACGATTTTATCCCACGTTTTGGTTACCCATCCAGAATTCACCACGATCAAGGGGGAGAATTTGAGAACAAGCTTTTTCAAAACTTAGAACAATTCTCTGGAATTGTTCATTCGCGAACGACACCCTACCACACGCAACGGAATCGACAAGTAGAACGGATGCACCGTACCTTATTGAATATACTACGCACCTTACCCGAAGTGTACAAACTAGCTGGAAGGACCATGTTAACAAGCTAATACATGCTCATAACTGTACCAAGCATGAGTCTACCGGCATAGGCGTATGGGCACAACTTTGTTTGGGGGGCAGCCAAAATTTTGCCCGAATTGATATAACTTTGCCCAATTGCCTATTGGGGGGGGGGGGGAAGGTTAAAACATTTTCCCGGACACTCTTAAGTTTACAATGTCTTTTTAGGTCCAAAACTAGGATTTTTATGTTAAAAACCACAAATTTGTCAACAAATTGCAAAAGATATAAATAAACAGTACTGTTAATTATAATAAATCTATTTTGCCCGAATATTCGTTAACCAGTTGCCCGAATTACTTCAATCTACAAATTTTTGGGGGGGCAGGTGCCCCCCCTGCCCCACGTGCCGTACGCCTATGTCTACCGGGTATTCACCGTTCCATCGATCTCATCGTATTCACGCCTTACCATCGATCTCATGTTCAACTTACCAGAAAAACAAGAACCGAACAGTTATCCAGCTTACGTTGGTAAATGGAAGAAAGCGATGCAAGAAGCATATGCATTAGCTTCGAAGTCGGCCCAGCAAGCATCGTCGAAAGGAAAGAAACAAAGCGACAAACGGGTTCGTACGACAGTCTTGTGTCCAGGTGATCGTGTTCTAGTAGGGAACTTAACACCGCGCGGCGGTCCGGGTAAAGTTCGAGCGTTTTGGGAAGACGAGATCCACGTAGTAGGATTGCGAAAGAGCCCAGAGAGCCCGTCTATGACGTAAAGCCTGGATCTGGACGTAGAAAGACACGAACACTACACCGAAACTTGTTACTACCATGTGATTGTCTACCATCACAAATGGACGTGCCAATTAATGAGTTTGTCCAGAAAAGGAAAGGTGAAACTGTCGAATGAAATTCAAAGCCGAAAACCAAAAGACAGCATTCGGAAGACCTTGCACAAGTCGACACAGATTCAGAATCTGAGGAAGAGCAGAGACCGTTTGTACTACCACATCAGATGAACGAGCTAGCACACTCAAAGCAAACGCCTGAAGAGAGCGACGAGTATGTATTGACATCGAAAAGTCAACCAGATGACGAAGACGAAAACTCCGAAGAGAGCGATGAGGATACAGTGACATCAACAAGTCAACCAGATAATGAAGAAGAAACCCCGACAGCGGATTGTCCAGCTGATAATATCATGGATGATATGCTACAAGATAATCCCCGTAATATCAACGGTAATACACGTCCGCGAAGGGTGCGACAACCGCCATCGCGTTTTGGATATAGTTTACCTGGTAATTCCGCAGCTGATGTGTCCAGCGTATGGCAACATCCCATGTTTGGAATGACGCAGACCCAAGGATTCATACCACCAAATCCTCCATACCATGGTTTCCCACAACCTTTTCCAGTACCTTTTCCACCACAATATCCACCACATTTCCCAACACATTTCCTACCACCTTTTCCACCACAATTCCCACAACCTTGTCCACCACAATTCCCACAACTTTTTCAACCACAATTCCCACAACCTTTTCCACCACCTTTTCCACCGTTCGGTTACGTCCCGATGTACAACAATCAACCAATGTTATCTTATTAACATCTTGAACTAGGAACTTCAACTTTATATTTATGGACAAACCAAACTTTTATTTGCACAACATTTAGAGTATACGAAGGTATATTATAACGTAACGTAAGTTGCGTATGAACGGATCTATGTTTAGAAAGAGTATGCGCGCGTAAGATGAACTTTGCATTGGAGTTAAGTGTCTTCGTATGAAAGATATCAACAACTCTAGTCATTTATGTCAAGGAACAGAGAAGATCCACACATGTCATGGAAGACATTCAGCAGGAGGGGAGAGTGTTAGACGATAAATTATTATTAATTTATGCGAACCGCGAATGAATAGAGACTGGCGCGAAAGGCCAGCTGTTAACGATATGAGCGGCGCATTTCCGGTATGAAAAACGTTCAAGAGACGTCTGGAAATTTGGAGTTGTTATTGTCTAAAATAAGTGTTTTAATCCGGGTTTTAAACCGAAATAATTGTGAATAAAAGGTTATATATGGTAGCCAGTGTTTGTCAACAAGTACGAGTAACACTTTATTAAGAAGCGGTTTGGTAGAGTAGTGGCATTTTCTTCAAAAATATAGTATTGATACGTCAACATGACTTTCTTCAGAATAATATTAATGGGGACTTAAACCACAAAACTTAATATCTTAGCATTTTTATCAAACAAAATGCATTTGGCAACAAAGGTTTGTGCAGTGTAGTGGTTATCACATGCGCTTAACACGCGCAAGGTCCCCAGTTCGATCCTGGTAGAAACCTATGCGCGTTATTTCTTTTTGACATTCTGAAGATTAATAGAGGTTTATAACTGGATAGCGGCAATTTTCTAGTATTATCTTAGCAATATTTTAATCCAATAATCTTGGATTTGGGTGAGAAATAATACACCTTACCTTGCAAGCCTGTAAAATATATCTACGCTGTAGTGATCTATAATGAGAATATATGTTACAAATAGTTTATCCACAATCGTTAGTAATATCCATTCTTACATCAACTGAACAGACAAAAAAATTATTAGAATACTACCCCAAAATTTCAGTCAGGAGTGGGATTCGAACCCACGCCCATATTCATGGACCAGAACGCCCAGGATTGAGTTTTCTTGGAAGAAGTTTTCGCACTTGAGTCTGGCGCCTTAGACCGCTCGGCCATCCTGACTGTTTGCAAGAGGCCTAAACCAAACACTTATGCCATATCTGCGATCAATACATGTTTTTTCCTTTAAACTGAGGCTAGTTGGTCATATTCACGATTGAAATTATTGGAAAAATGAAATTAAATCGATAGTACTCTTCGAATTTCGATTTAGGATGGATCTTAAATAATTAACTAGAGAAAAATTATGCATTGAATGACGTGAGTTCTGGTGCAAGCTTTTCACCTCAGTCCCTAAACCTTTACATAACATTAAGGCTGTTTGGGGTACAATTTTCGGTAGTGTAGTGGTAATCACGTGCGCTTTACACGCGCAGGGCCCCCACTTCAATCTTGGGCAGAAACATGCATCGTATAAATTTTTACACCTCTTCAAATAATTAGAATTAAAATATGGCCAATATTAAAGTTCTATTTTTAACCATGTTTCTGTAATATAGTTGTTATCGCGTGCACTTCACAAGCGCAAAGTCTCCTGTTCGTTCCTCCACAGAAACATATACTTCATGTACTATATTGACAGTTTTTGCTAACAGGGTTGTGTAACGCCAATATGTATAGGAACAATATTTTCCTAATTTACCTTGTTTTGTATTTTACCATATTTCTTGATGTTGCAAAACATAAATGTTGACGTAATGATAATAGTCAAGAATAGTAGTATTTACCCCATTACTCCAAAGCTTTTGCAAAATATCGCCAGAAAATATTCTCGGTTACAGGCTTTTCGTTATGCGTGTTACATTACCCATATAATTTCGCTATCTGTTATATTTACGCTACTGCAAACATAAGATGAGATATATTCAGTACTCCATCAAAATTAATGTAAAACTATTTAATTCATTTTTGCTTTAGTAAGAAGCGGTTTGGTAGAGTAATGTCATTTTCTTCTAAAATATAGGATTGATAGGTCAACGTGATTTTATTCAGAATAATATTACTCGGCATCTAAGCCACAAAAATTAATACCTTAGCTTTTTTATCAAACAAAATGCATTTGGTAACACAGATTTCTTTAGTGTAGTGGTTATCACGTGAGCCTAACACGCACAAGGTCCCCAGTTCGATCCTGGGTGGAAACTTATGCGCGCTATTTCTTTTTGACATTCTGAAGATTAATAGAGGTTTATAACTGGATAGCGGCAATTTTCTAGTATTATCTTAGCAATATTTTAATCAAATAAGCTTGGATTTGGGTGAGAAATAATACACCTTACCTTGCAAGCCTATAAAATATATCTACGCTGTAGTGATCTATAATGAGAATATATGTTACAAATAGTTTATCCACAATCGTTAGTAGTATCCATTCTTACATCAACTGAACAGACAAAAAAATTATTAGAATACTCCGCCCAAAATCTCAGTCAGGAGTGGGATTCGAACCCACGCCCATATTCATGGACCAGAACGCCCAGGATTCCCACAAGAATGGAAGACGTTTTCGCACTTGAGTCTGGCGCCTTAGACCGCTCGGCCATCCTGACTGTTTGCAAGAGGCCTAAACCAAACACTTTTGCCATATCTGCGATCAATACATGTTTTTCCCTTTAAACTGAGGCTAGTTGGTCACTGCAAACATAAGATGAGATTTAATCAGTACTCCATCAAATTTAATGTAAAACTATTTAATTCATTTTTGCTTTACTAAGAAGCGGTTTGGTAGAGTAATGTCATTTTCTTCTAAAATATAGGATTGATAGGTCAACTTGATTTTGTTCAGAATAATATTACTCAGCACCTAAGCCACAAAAATTAATATCTTAGCGTTTTTATTAAACAAAATTCATTTGGCAACACAGATTTCTTTAGTGTGGTGGTTATCACGTGCGCCTAACACGCACAAGGTCCCCAGTTCGATCTTGGGCAGAAACTTATGGCGCTATTTCCTTTTGACATTATTCTGAAGATTAGTAGAGGCTTATAACTGGATTGCGTCAATGCTAGTATTATCAGCTACGTAATATTTTAATCCAATGAGCTTGGATTTGTTAGAGAAATAATACACCTTACTTTGCAAGCCTTTAAAATATATCTGCGGTGTAGTTATCTAATGAGAATATATGTTACAAATAGTTTATCCACAATTGTTATTAATATCCATTCTTACATCAACTGAACAGACAAAAAAAATTATTAGAATACTCCCCCCAAAATTTAAGTCAGAAGTGGGATTCGAACCCACGCCCACATTCGTGGACCAGAATGCCCAGGAATCCCACAACAATGGAAGACGTTTTCGCACTTGAGTCTGGCGCCTTAGACCGCTCGGCCATCCTGGCTGTTCGCAAGAGACCTAAACCTAACAATTATGCCATATCTACGATCAATACATGTTTTTTTCCTTTAAACTGAGGCTAGTTGTACACATTCATGATTGAAATTATTGGAAAAATGAAATGAAATTGATAGTACTCTTCGAATTTCGATTTACCATGGATCTTAAATACAGACCTAGAGAAATATTATGTATTGAATGACGTGAGTTCGGATGCAAGCTTTTCACCTGAGCTGCATAACCGTTTCATAACATTAAGGCAGTTTTGAGTACAAGTTCAGTCTGTAGTGTAGTGGTTATCACGTGCGCTTTAAACGCGCAAGGCCCCAGTTAAATCCTGGGCAGAAACATGCATCGTATAAATTTTTACACCTCTTCAAATAATTAGAATTAAATATGGCCAATATAAAAGTTCTCTTGTTAACCATGTTTTGGTAATATAGTGATAAACATATACTTCATGTAATATAGTGACAGTTTTTGTTAATGGGGTTGTTTGACGCCATGTGCATAGGAACAATATTTTCCTAATTTACGGCGTTTTATATTTTACTATATTTCTTGTTGTTGCACAACATAATATGTTGACGTAATGATAATAGTCAAGAATAGTAGTATTTACCACATTACTCCAACGACTTTACCAAGACATCGCCAGAAAATATTCTTGATTACAGGCTTTTCGTTGTGCGTGTTACATTACCCATGTAATTTCGCTATTTGTTATATTTACGCTACTGCAAACATAAGATAAGATTTAATCAGTACTCCATCAAATTTAATTTAATGTAAAACAATTTAATTTCATTTTTGCTTTACTAAGAAGCGGTTTGGTAGAATAATGGCATTTTCTTCTAAAATATAGGATTGATAGGTCAACTTGATTTTTTTCAGAATAATATTACTGTGCACCTAAACCACAAAAATTAATATCTTAGCAGTTTTATGAAAAAAAATATGAATTTGGCAATACAGGTTTCTGTAGTGTAGTGGTTATCGCGTTCGCCTAACACGCGCAAGGTACCCCGTTCGATCCTGGGCAGAAACTTATGCGCGCTATTTCCTTTTGACGTTGTGAAGATTAATAGAGGCTTATAACTGGATAGCGTCAATGCTAGTATTATATACGCAATATTTTAATCCAATAAGCTTGGATTTTGGCGAGAAATAATACACCTTAGCTTGCAAGCCTTTAAAATTTATCTACGCTGTAGTGATCTAATGAGAATATATGTTACAAATAGTTTATTAACAATCGTTAGTAATATCCATTCTTGCATCAACTGAACAGACAAAAAAATTATTATAATACCCCCCAAAATTTCAGTCAGGAGTGGGATTCGAACCCACGCCCATATTCATGGACCAGAACGTACAGGAGTCCCACAAGAATGGAAGAAGTTTTCGCACTTGAGTCTGGCGCCTTAGACCGATCGGCCATTCTGACTGTTCGCAAGAGGCATAAACCAAACAATTATGCCATATCTGCGATCAATACATGTTTTTTCTATTAAACTGAGGCTAGTTGGTCACATTCACGATTGAAAGAATTGTAAAAATGAAATTAAATCGATAGTACTCTTTGAATTTCGATTTAGGATGGATCTTAAATAAGGACCCAGAGAAAAATTATGTATTCAATGACGTGAGTTCGGATGCAAGCTTTTCACCTGAGCTACATAACCTTTTCATAACATTAAGGCTGTATGGGGTACAAGTTTCTGTAGTGTAGTGGTTATCACGTTCGCTTTACACGCGCAAGGCCCCCAGTTCAATCCTGGGCAGAAACATGCATCGTATAAATTTTTACACCTCTCCAAATAATTAGAATTAAATATGGCCAATATAAAAGTTCTCTTGTTAACCATGTTTCTGTAATATAGTGGTCATCACGTGCCCTTGACACGCACAAAGTGTCCTGTTCGTTCCTCCAGAGAAACATATACTTCATGTAATATATTGACAGTTTTTGTTAATAGGGTTGTTTGACGCCATATGCATAGAACAATATTTTCCTAATTTACGGCGTTTTATATTTTACTATATTTCTTGATGTTGCACAACATAATATGTTGACGTAATGATAATAGTCAAAATTAGTAGTATTTACCACATTACTCCATTGATTTTACCAAGACATCGCCAGAAAATATTCTTGATTACAGGCTTTTCGTTATGCGTGTTACATTACCCATGTAATTTCGCTATCTGTTATATTTACGCCACTGCAAACATAAGATGAGATTTAATCAGTACTCCATCAAATTTAATTTAATGTAAAACTATTTAATTTCGTTTTTGCTTTACTAAGAAGCGGTTTGGTAGCATAATGGCATTTTCTTCTAAAATATAGGATTGATAGGTCAACTTGATTTTCTTCAGAATAATATTACTGTGCACCTAAACCACAAAAATTAATATCTTAGCAGTTTTATGAAAAAAGTGCATTTGGCAACACAGGTTTCTGTAGTGTAGTGGTTATCACGTTCGCCTAACACGCACAAGGTCCGCAGTTCGATCCTGGGCAGAAACTTATGCGCACTATTTCCTTTTGACGTTCTGAAGATTAATAGAGGCTTATAACTGGATAGCGTCAATGCTAGTATTATCTACGCAATATTTTAATCCAATAAGCTTGGATTTTGGGGAGAAATAATACACCTTAGCTAGCAAGCCTTTAAAATTTATCTACGCTGTAGTGATCTAATGAGAATATATGTTACAAATAGTTGTCCACAATCGTTAGTAATATCCATTCTTACATCAACTGAACAGACAAAAACAATTATTAGAATACTCCCCCCAAAATGTCAGTCAGGAGTGGGATTCAAACCCACGCCCATATTCATGGCCAGAACGCCCAGGAATCCCACAAGCATGGAAGAAGTTTTCGCACTTGAGTCTGGCGCCTTAGACCGCTCGCCCATCCTGACTGTTCGCAAGAGGCATAAACCAAACACTTGTGCCATATCTGCGATCAATACATGTTTTTTCCTTTCAACTGAGGCTAGTTGGTCACATTCACGATTGAAAGAATTGGAAAAATGAAATTAAATCGATAGTACTCTTTGAATTTCGATTTAGGATGGATCTTAAATAAGGACCTAGAGAAAAATTATGTATTGAATGACGTGAGTTCGGATGCAAGCTTTTCACCTGAGCTGCATAACCTTTTCATAACATTAAGGCTGTTTGGGGTACAAGTTTCTGTAGTGTAGTGGTTATCACGTGCGCTTTACACGCGCAAGGCCCCCAGTTCAATCCTGCGCAGAAACATGCATCGTATAAATTTTTACAACTCTCCAAATAATTAGAATTCAAATATGGCCAATATACAAGTTCTCTTGTTAACCATGTTTCTGTAAGATAGCGGTCATCATGTGCCCTTGACACGCCCAAAGTCTCAAGTTCGTTCCTCCAGATAAACATATACTTCAGTTATTATATTGACAGTTTTTGCTAATAGGGTTGTTTAACGCCATATGCATAGAACAATATTTTCCTAATTTACGGCGTTTTATATTTTACTATATTTCTTGATGTTGCACAACATAATATGTTGACGTAAATGATAATAGTCAAGAATACTAGTATTTACCACATTACTCCAACGATTTTACCAAGACATCGCCAGAAAATCTTCTTGATTACAGGATTTTCGTTTTGCGTGTTACATTACCCATGTAATTTCGCTATCTGTTATATTTACGCTACTGCAAACATAAGATGAGATTTAATCAGTACTCCATCAAATTTAATTTAATGTAAAACTATTTAATTTCATTTTTGCTTTACTAAGAAGCGGTGTGGTAGAATAATGGCATTTTCTTCTAAAATATAGGATTGATAGGTCAACTTGATTTTCTTCAGAATAAAATTACTGTGCACCTAAACCACAAAAATTAATATATTAGCAGTTTTATGAAAAATGTGCATTTGGCAACACAGGTTTCTGTAATGTAGTGGTTATCACGTGCGCCTAACACGCGCAAGGTCCCCAGTTCGATCCTGGGCAGAAACTTATGCGCGCTATTTCCTTTTGACATTCTGAAGATTAATAGAGGCTTATAACTGGATAGCGTCAATGCTAGTATTATCTACGCAATATTTTAATCCAATAAGCTTGGATTTGGGGGAGAAATAATACACCTCACTTGCAAGCCTTTAACATATATCTACGCTGTAGTGATCTAATGAGAATATATGTTACAAATAGTTGTCCACAATCGTTAGTAATATCCATTCTTACATCAACTGAACAGACAAAAAAATTATTAGAATACTCCGCCAAAAATGTCAGTCAGGAGTGGGATTCGAACCCACGCCCATATTCATGGCCAGAACGCCCAGGAATCCCACAAGCATGGAAGAAGTTTTCGCACTTCAGTCTGGCGCCTTAGACCGCTCGGCCATCCTGACTGTTCGCAAGAGGCATAAACCAAACACTTATGCCATATCTGCGATCAATACATGTTTTTTCCTTTAAACTGAGGCTAGTTGGTCACATTCGCGATTGAAAGAATTGGAAAAATGAAATTAAATCGATAGTTCTCTTTGAATTGCGATTTAGGATGGATCTTAAATACGGACATAGAGAAAAATTATGTATTGAATGACGTGAGTTCGCATGCAAGCTTTTCACCTGAGCTGCAAAAACTTTTCATAACATTAAGTCTGTTTGGGGTACAATTTTCTGTAGTGTAGTGGTTATCACGTGCGCTTTACACGCGCAAGGCCCCCAGTTCAGTCCTGGGCAGAAACATGCATCGTATAAATTTTTACACCTCTCCAAATAATTAGAATTAAAATATGGCCAATATACAAGTTCTCTTGTTAACAATGTTTCTGAAAGATAGTGGTCAACACGTGCCCTTGACACGCGCGAAGTCTCCAGTTCGTTCCTCCAGATAAACAATATACTTCATGTATGATGTTGACAGTTTTTGCTAATTGGGTTGTTTAACGCCATATGCAAACGAACAACATTTTCCTAATTTACGGCGTTTTATATTTTACTATATTTCTTGATGTTGCACAACATAATATGTTGACGTAATGATAATAGTCAAGATTAGTTATATTTACCACATTACTCCAACCATTTTACCAAGACATCGACAGAAAATCTTCTTGATTACAGGCTTTTCGTTATGCGTGTTACATTACCCATGTAATTTCGCTATCTGTTATATTTACGCTACTGCCAACATAAGATGAGATTTAATCAGTACTCCATCAAATTTAATTTAATGTAAAACTATTTAATTTCATTTTTGCTTTACTAAGAAGCGGTGTGGTAGAATAATGGCATTTTCTTCTAAAACATAGGATTGATAGGTCAAATTGATTTTCTTCAGAATAATATTACTGTGCACCTAAACCACAAAAATTAATATATTAGCAGTTTTACGAAACAAAATGCATTTGGCAAAACAGGTTTCTGTAGTGTAGTGGTTATCACGTGCGCCTAACACGCGCGAGGTCCCCAGTTCGAACCTGGTCACAAACTTATGCGCGCTATTTCCTTTTGACATTCTGAAGGTAAATAGAGGCTTATAACTGGATAGCGTCAATGCTAGTATTATCTACGCAATATTTTAATCCAATAAGCTTGGATTTGGGGGAGAAATAATACACCTCACTTGAAAGCATTTAACATATATCTACGCTGTAGTGATCTAATGATAATATATGTTTCAAATAGTTGTCCACAATCGTTAGTAATATCCATTCTTACATCAACTGAACAGACAAAAAAAAATATTAGAATACTCCGGCAAAAATGTCAGTCAGGAGTTGGATTCGAACCCACGCCCATATTCATGGACCAGAACGCCCAGGAATCCCACAAGAATAGAAGAAGTTTTCACACTTGAGTCTGGCGCCTTAGACCGCAGGCCATCCTGACTGTTCGCAAGAGGCATAAACCAAACACTTATGCCATATCTGCGATCAATACATGTTTTTTCCTTTAAACTGAGGCAAGTTGGTCACATTCACGATTGAAAGAATTGGAAAAATGAAATTAAATCGATAGTACTCTTTGAATTTCGATTTAGGATGGATCTTAAATACGGACCTTGACAGTTTTTGCTAATAGGGTTGTTTAACGCCATATGCATAGGAACAATATTTTCCTAATTTACGGCGTTTTATATTTTACTATATTTCTTGATGTTGCACAACATAATATGTTGACGTAATGATAATAGTCAAGATTAGTAGTATTTACCACATTACCCAACGATTTTACCAAGACATCGCCAGAAAATCTTCTTGATTACAGGCTTTTCGTTATGCGTGTTACATTACCCATGTAATTTCGCTATCTGTTATATTTACCCTACTGCCAACATAAGATGAGATTTAATCAGTACTCCATCAAATTTAATTTAATGTAAAACTATTTAATTTCATTTTTGCTTTACTAAGAAGCGGTGTGGTAGAATAATGGCATTTTCTTCTAAAACATAGGATTGATAGGTCAAATTGATTTTCTTCAGAATAATATTACTGTGCACCTAAACCACAAAAATTAATATATTAGCAGTTTTACGAAACAAAATGCATTTGGCAAAACAGGTATCTGTAGTGTAGTGGTTATCACGTGCGCCTAACACGCGCGAGGTCCCCAGTTCGAACCTGGTCACAAACTTATGCGCGCTATTTCCTTTTGACATTCTGAAGGTTAATAGAGGCTTATAACTGGATAGCGTCAATGCTAGTATTATCTACGCAATATTTTAATCCAATAAGCTTGGATTTGGGGGAGAAATAATACACCTCACTTGAAAGCATTTAACATATATCTACGCTGTAGTGATCTAATGATATTATATGTTTCAAATAGTTGTCCACAATCGTTAGTAATATCCATTCTTACATCAACTGAACAGACAAAAAAAAATATTAGAATACTCCGGCAAAAATGTCAGTCAGGAGTTGGATTCGAACCCACGCCCATATTCATGGACCAGAACGCCCAGGAATCCCACAAGAATAGAAGAAGTTTTCACACTTGAATCTGGCGCCTTAGACCGCTCGGCCATCCTGACTGTTCGCAAGAGGCATAAACCAAACACTTATGCCATATCTGCGATCAATACATGTTTTTTCCTTTAAACTGAGGCAAGTTGGTCACATTCACGATTGAAAGAATTGGAAAAATGAAATTAAATCGATAGTATACTCTTTGAATTTCGATTTAGAATGGATCTTAAATACGGACCTGGAGAAAAATTATGTATTGAATGACGTAGCTCGCATGCAAGCTTTTCACCTGAGCTGCATAACCTTTTCATAACATTAAGGCTGTTTGGGGTACAAGTTTCTGTAGTGTAGTGGTTATCACGTGCGCTTTACACGCGCAAGGCCCCCAGTTCAATCCTGGGCAGAAACATGCATCGTATAAATTTTTACACCTATCCAAATAATTAGAATTAAAATATGGCCAATATACAAAATCTCTTGTTAACCATGTTTCTGTAAGAAAGTGGTCATCACGTGCCCTTGACACGCGCAAAGTCTCCAGTTCGTTCCTCCAGATAAACATATACTTCATGTAGTATATTGACAGTTTTTGCTAATAGGGTTGTTTAACGCCATATGCATAGGAACAATATTTTCCTAATTTACGGCGTTTTATATTTTACTATATTTCTTGATGTTGCACAACATAATATGTTGACGTCATGATAATAGTCAAGATAGTAGTATTTACCACATTACTCCAACGATTTTACCAATACATCGCCAGAAAATCTTCTTGATTACAGGCTTTTCGTTATGCGTGTTACATTACCCATGTAATTACGCTATCTGTTATATTTACGCTACGTACTGCAAACATAAGATGAGATTTAATCAGTACTCCATCAAATCTAATTTAATGTAAAACTATTTAATTTCATTTTTGCTTTACTAAGAAGCGGTGTGGTAGAATAATGGCACTTTCTTCTAAAATATAGGATTTATAGGTCAACTTGATTTTCTTCAGAATAATATTACTGTGCACCTAAACCACAAAAATTAATATATTAGCAACTTTATGAAACAAAATGCATTTGGCAACACAGGTTTCTGTAGTGTAGTGGTTATCACGTGCGCCTAACACGCGCAAGGTCCCCAGTTCGAACTTGGGCAGAAACTTATGCGCCCTATTTCCTTTTGACAATCTGAAGATTAATAGAAGCTTATTACTGGATAGCGTCAATGCTAGTATTATCTACGCAATATTTTAATCCAATAAGCTTGGATTTGGGGGAGAAATAATACACCTCACTTGCAAGCCATTAACATATATCTACGCTGTAGTGATCTAATGAGAATATATGTTACAAATAGTTGTCCACAATCGTTAGTACTGTAATATCCATTCTTATATCAACTGAACAGACAAAAAAAATTATTAGAATAGTCCCCCAAAAATGTCAGTCAGGAGTGGGATTCGAACCCACGCCCATATTCATGGACCGGAACGCTCAGGAATCCCACAAGAATGGAAGAAGTTTTCGCACTTGAGTCTGGCGCCTTAGACCGCTCGGCCATCCTGACTGTTCGCAAGAGGCATAAACCAAACACTTATGCCATATCTGCGATCAATACATGTTTTTTCCTTTAAACTGAGGCTAGTTGGTCACATCTACGATTGAAAGAATTGGAAAAATGAAATTAAATCGATAGTATACTCTTTGAATTTCGATTTAGGATGGATCTTAAATACGGACCTAGAGAAAAATTATGTATTGAATGACATGAGTTCGCATGCAAGCTTTTCACCTGAGCTGCATAACCTTTTCATAACATTAAGGCTGTTTGGGGTACAAGTTTCTGTAGTGTAGTGGTTATCACGTGCGCTTTACACGCGCAAGGCCCCCAGTTCAATCCTGGGCGGAAACATGCATCGTATAAATTTTACACCTCTCCAAATAATTAGAATTAAAATATGGCCAATATACAAGTTCTCTTGTTAACCATGTTTCTGTAAGATAGTGGTCATCACGTGCCCTTGACACGCGCAAAGTCTCCAGTTCGTTCCTCCAGATAAACATATATTTCATGTATTATATTGACAGTTTTTCCTAATAGGGTTGTTTAACGCCATATGCATAGGAGCAATATTTTCCTAATTTACGGCGTTTTATATTTTACTATATATCTTGATGTTGCACAACATAATATGTTGACGTGATGATAATAGTCAAGAATAGTAGTATTTACCACATTACTCCAACGATTTTACCAAGACATCGCCAGAAAATCTTCTTGATTACAGGCTTTTCGTTATGCGTGTTACATTACCCATGTAATTTCGCTATCTGTTATATTTACGCTACGTACTGCAAACATAAGATGAGATTTAATCAGTACTCCATCAAATTTAATTTAATGTAAAACTATTTAATTTCATTTTTGCTTTACTAAGAAGCGTGGTAGAATAATGGCATTTTCTTCTAAAATATAGGATTGATAGGTCAACTTGATTTTCTTCAGAATAATATTACTGTGCACCTAAACCACAAAAATTAATATATTAGCAACTTTATGAAACAAAATGCATTTGGCAACACAGGTTTCTGTAGTGTAGTGGTTATCACGTGCGCCTAACACGCGCAAGGTCCCCAGTTCGAACCTGGGCAGAAACTTATGCGCCCTATTTCCTTTTGACAATCTGAAGATTAATAGAAGCTTATTACTGGATAGCGTCAATGCTAGTATTATCTACGCAATATTTTAATCCAATAAGCTTGGATTTGGGGGAGAAATAATACACCTCACATGCAAGCCATTAACATATATCTACGCTGTAGTGATCTAATGAGAATATATGTTACAAATAGTTGTCCACAATCGTTAGTACTGTAATATCCATTCTTATATCAACTGAACAGACAAAAAAAATTATTAGAATAGTCCCCCAAAAATGTCAGTCAGGAGTGGGATTCGAACCCACGCCCATATTCATGGACCGGAACGCTCAGGAATCCCACAAGAATGGAAGAAGTTTTCGCACTTGAGTCTGGCGCCTTAGACCGCTCGGCCATCCTGACTGTTCGCAAGAGGCATAAACCAAACACTTATGCCATATCTGCGATCAATACATGTTTTTTCCTTTAAACTGAGGCTAGTTGGTCACATCTACGATTGAAAGAATTGGAAAAATGAAATTAAATCGATAGTATACTCTTTGAATTTCGATTTAGGATGGATCTTAAATACGGACCTAGAGAAAAATTATGTATTGAATGACATGAGTTCGCATGCAAGCTTTTCACCTGAGCTGCATAACCTTTTCATAACATTAAGGCTGTTTGGGGTACAAGTTTCTGTAGTGTAGTGGTTATCACGTGCGCTTTACACGCGCAAGGCCCCCAGTTCAATCCTGGGCGGAAACATGCATCGTATAAATTTTTACACCTCTCCAAATAATTAGAATTAAAATATGGCCAATATACAAGTTCTCTTGTTAACCATGTTTCTGTAAGATAGTGGTCATCACGTGCCCTTGACACGCGCGAAGTATCCAGTTCGTTCCTCCAGATAAACATATACTTCATGTATTATATTGACAGTTTTTGCTAATGGGGTTGTTTAACGCCATATGCAAAGGAACAACATTTTCCTAATTTACGGCGTTTTATATTTTACTATATTTCTTGATGTTGCACAACATAATATGTTGACGTGATGATAATAGTCAAGAATAGTAGTATTTACCACATTACTCCAACGATTTTACCAAGACATCGCCAGAAAATCTTCTTGATTACAGGCTTTTCGTTATGCGTGTTACATTACCCATGTAATTTCGCTATCTGTTATATTTACGCTACGTACTGCAAACATAAGATGAGATTTAATCAGTACTCCATCAAATTTAATTTAATGTAAAACTATTTAATTTCATTTTTGCTTTACTAAGAAGCGGCGTGGTAGAATAATGGCATTTTCTTCTAAAATATAGGATTGATAGGTCAACTTGATTTTCTTCAGAATAATATTACTGTGCACCTAAACCACAAAAATTAATATATTAGCAACTTTATGAAACAAAATGCATTTGGCAACACAGGTTTCTGTAGTGTAGTGGTTATCACGTGCGCCTAACACGCGCAAGGTCCCCAGTTCGAACCTGGGCAGAAACTTATGCGCCCTATTTCCTTTTGACAATCTGAAGATTAATAGAAGCTTATTACTGGATAGCGTCAATGCTAGTATTATCTACGCAATATTTTAATCCAATAAGCTTGGATTTGGGGGAGAAATAATACACCTCACTTGCAAGCCATTAACATATATCTACGCTGTAGTGATCTAATGAGAATATATGTTACAAATAGTTGTCCACAATCGTTAGTACTGTAATATCCATTCTTATATCAACTGAACAGACAAAAAAAATTATTAGAATACTTCCCCAAAAATGTCAGTCAGGAGTGGGATTCGAACCCACGCCCATATTCATGGACCAGAACGCGCAGGAATCCCACAAGAATGGAAGAAGTTTTCGCACTTGAGTCTGGCGCCTTAGACCGCTCGGCCATCCTGACTGTTCGCAAGAGGCATAAACCAAACAAAGTTATGCCATATCTGCGATCAATACATGTTTTTTCCTTTAAACTGAGGCTAGTTGGTCACATTCACGATTGAAATAATTGGAAAAATGAAATTAAATCGATAGTACTCTTTGAATTTCGATTTAGGATGGATCTTAAATACGGACCTAGAGAAAAATTATGTATTGAATGACCTGAGTTCGCATACAAGCTTTTCACCTTAGCTGCATAACCCTTTCATAACATTAAGTCTGTTTGGGGTACAATTTTCTGTAGTGTAGTGGTTATCACATGCCCTTTACACGCGCAAGGCCCCCAGTTCAATCCTGGGCAGAAACATGCATCGTATAAATTTTTACACCTCTCCAAATAATTAGAATTAAAATATGGCCAATATACAAGTTCTCTTGTTAACCATGTTTCTGTAAGATAGTGGTCATCACGTGCCCTTGACACGCGCGAAGTCTCCAGTTCGTTCCTCCAGATAAACATATACTTCATGTATTATATTGACAGTTTTTGCTAATAGGGTTGTTTAACGCCATATGCAAAGGAACAACATTTTCCTAATTTACGGCGTTTTATATTTTACTATATTTCTTGATGTTGCACAACATAATATGTTGACGTGATGATAATAGTCAAGAATAGTAGTATTTACCACATTACTCCAACGATTTTACCAAGACATCGCCAGAAAATCTTCTTGATTACAGGCTTTTCGTTATGCGTGTTACATTACCCATGTAATTTCGCTATCTGTTATATTTACGCTACGTACTGCAAACATAAGATGAGATTTAATCAGTACTCCATCAAATTTAATTTAATGTAAAACTATTTAATTTCATTTTTGCTTTACTAAGAAGCGGCGTGGTAGAATAATGGCATTTTCTTCTAAAATATAGGATTGACAGGTCAACTTGATTTTCTTCAGAATAATATTACTGTGCACCTAAACCACAAAAATTAATATATTAGCAATTTTATGAAACAAAATGCATTTGGCAACACAGGTTTCTGTAGTGTAGTGGTTATCACGTGCGCCTAACACGCGCAAGGTCCCCAGTTCGAACCTGGGCAGAAACTTATGCGCCCTATTTCCTTTTGACATTCTGAAGATTAATAGAGGCTTATAACTGGATAGCGTTAATGCTAGTGTATTATCTACGCAATATTTTAATCCAATAAGCTTGGATTTGGGGGAGAAATAATACACCTCACTTGCAAGCCTTTAACATATATCTACGCTGTAGTGATCTAATGAGAATATATGTTACAAATAGTTGTCCACAATCGTTAGTAATATCCATTCTTACATCAACTGAACAGACAAAAAAAATTATTAGAACTTCCCCAAAAAAATGTCAGTCAGGATGGGATTCAGACCCACGCCATATTTGGATGATGGAAACGCAGGAATCCCACAAGAATGGAAGAAGTTTTCGCACTTGAGTCTGGCGCCTTAGACCGCTCGGCCATCCTGACTGTTCGCAAGAGGCATAAACCAAACAAAGTTATGCCATATCTGCGATCAATACATGTTTTTTCCTTTAAACTGAGGCTAGTTGGTCACATTCACGATTGAAAGAATTGGAAAAATGAAATTAAATCGATAGTACTCTTTGAATTTCGATTTAGGATGGATCTTAAATACGGACCTAGAGAAAAATTATGTATTGAATGACGTGAGTTCGCATGCAAGCTCTTCACCTGAGCTGCATAACCTTTTCATAACATTAAGGCTGTTTGGGGTACAAGTTTCTGTAGTGTAGTGGTTATCACGTGCGCTTTACACGCGCAAGGCCCCCAGTTCAATCCTGGGCAGAAACATGCATCGTATAAATTTTTACACCTCTCCAAATAATTAGAATTAAAATATGGCCAATATACAAGTTCTCTTGTTAACCATGTTTCTGTAAGATAGTGGTCATCACGTGCCCTTGACACGCGCGAAGTCTCCAGTTCGTTCCTCCAGATAAACATATACTTCATGTATTATATTGACAGTTTTTGCTAATAGGGTTGTTTAACGCCATATGCAAAGGAACAACATTTTCCTAATTTACGGCGTTTTATATTTTACTATATTTCTTGATGTGGCACAACATAATATGTTGACGTAATGATAATAGTCAAGATTAGTAGTATTTACCACATTACTCCAACGATTTTACCAAGACATCGCCAGAAAATCTTCTTGATTACAGGCTTTTCGTTATGCGTGTTACATTACTCGTGTAATTTCGCTATCTGTTATATTTACGCTACTGCAAACATAAGATGAGATTTAATCAGTACTCCCTCAAATTTAATTTAATGTAAAACTATTTAATTTCATTTTTGCTTTACTAAGAAGCGGTGTGGTAGAATAATGGCATTTTCTTCTAAAATATAGGATTGATAGGTTAACTTGATTTTCTTCAGAATAATATTACTGTGCAGCTAAACCACAAAAATTAATATATTAGCAGTTTTATGAAACAAAATGCATTTGGCAACACAGGTTTCTGTAGTGTAGTGGTTATCACGTGCGCCTAACACGCGCAAGGTCCCCAGTTCGAACCTGGGCAGAAACTTATGCGCGCTATTTCCTTTTGACATTCTGAAGATTAATAGAGGCTTATAACTGGATAGCGTTAATGCTAGTGTATTATCTACGCAATATTTTAATCCAATAAGCTTGGATTTGTGGGAGAAATAATACACCTCACTTGCAAGCCTTTAACATATATCTACGCTGTAGTGATCTAATGAGAATATATGTTACAAATAGTTGTCCACAATCGTTAGTAATATCCATTCTTACATCAACTGAACAGACAAAAAAAGTTTTCGCACTTGAGTCTGGCGCCTTAGACCGCTCGGCCATCTTGAGTGTTCGCAAGAGGCATAAACCAAACACTTATGCCATATCTACGATCAATACATGTTTTTTCCTTTTAACTGAGGCTAGTTGGTCACATTCACGATTGAAAGAATTGGAAAAATGAAATTAAATCGATGGTACTCTTTGAATTTCGATTTAGGATGGATCTTAAATACGGACCTAGCGAAAAATTATGTATTGAATGACGTGAGTTCGCATGCAAGCTTTTCACCTGAGCTGCATAACCTTTTCATAACATTAAGGCTGTTTGGGATACACGTTTCTGTAGTGTAGTGGTTATGACGTGCGCTTTACACGCGCAAGGCCCCCAGTTCAATCCTGGGCAGAAACATGCATCGTATAAATATTTACACCTCTCCAAATAATTAGAATTAAAATATGGCCAATATACAAGTTCTCTTGTTAACAATGTTGCTGTAAGATAGTGGACATCACGTGCCCTTGACACGCGCAAAGTGTCCAGTTCGTTCCTCCAGATAATAATCTAATAATCTTTTTTTAATATCCATCTTTAGTTAAAAAATACAATGGATTTACAGCTGTAAGAATAATTTCTATACAATAATATATGATATGTACAAAACTATAAAAATGGTTAAATTATTAATTGTTTATTAGTATATAGAATAATCAATCGTCTAATTGCATGGTTCTAATAATCATGTTATCAAATAATCTATCGTCTAATTGGATCATACTTATTTAAAAGAGCAATTGCCCTTGGGATAAAAGATTGTTCGTGTCTTTTGGTGTGTGATATTGGGTATGGAATACTAGTGTTTCTTCTCAGATCATGAGTATGAGATGTTGGCAAAGGGATAAACTTATGACAGGGGTGGGTAGCATCAATTTGAATTCGTTTCAGTTCCTCCATAGCAACATCGTTTCTTCTTTCTCGTAATGATTTTAAATTATCCCTAGGGATTCCAAGTATTTTTAGACATCTGTTTTGCGTACTCTCAATTTCGTCCGCAAGATATTCTGGCAGACCGCCCCAAATTGCTGCTCCATATTCTAGCACAGATCTTATCTTCGTCTGATAGCATGTGAGGCCAACTTCTTGTGGTAATTTGGCTGTGCGGCATTCTCTCAGACTGAATATACGTTTATTTGCTTTCTTTACCATTTCTTCTACGTGACGGTTCCATTTTAGATTGTCCTGATGCCACACTCCAAGTAACTTATATGAGCTAACTCTTTCTATATTCACGCTATCTATAACAAGCGGAGCTGGTTCTGGGATCGCATTACTAAAACAAATCCACATATCTTTGGTTTTTTGGGAGTTTATCTTCATCTTGTTCTCAGTGGCCCATTTTGCGATGCGTCAAGAACGTCTTGCATATGACTTGTTGTCTCTTGTGCAACAACCTCATCTTGTGTACAATCGTCTGCGTATTTACAGGTGTTTATAGATAGATGATCTGGAACAGAATTTTCAAAGTCGTTCACATATACATTAAAGAGCGAGGGGAGATAACAGAGCCCTGAGGGACTCCAGCAGGACACGATTTTGTCGATGATAGTGTTCCCACAAGATTGACCTGTTGACTCCTGCCTTCCAAAAACTGCGCGTCCAGAGCCAGAAACCTTTTGTCACATTCATTTTCGCTAATTTCATTAACAAAATGCCGTGATCCACAAGGTCGAAAGCCTTGCGGAAGTCTATGAACAAGGCATGTACTCCATTCTTGTTATCACGTAAATTATCTGTGACATTGAACCAGTTCTGTGAGATGCAGGTTAATGCAGATACCGTCGATCGTTCACCAGTGAATGCATGTTGGCTATCATTTATCTTCAGGTCAATATTGTTCAGTTTAAGTTGTAGCTTTTCCAGGATTTTCGCCATTTGAGGGAGTATTGAGATTTGACGAAAGTCAGTTTCGATGTTGGTTGGGGGACGCACTTTAGGAACTGGAGTAACCAATGCATGTTTATATATAGTTGGATATTTGCATTGTGATATGCTGCTACAAATGATATCGTGCACAACGGGGCAAGTTCTTCGTGAAATCGTTTAAGAAACCAAGCTGGGATATTATCTGATCCGGTAGCTTTTTGCTTTTAAATGTCTCAGTGTAGACTTGACTTGACCAATAGAGGGGACGGGAGGAGGATTTTCCTTCAACAATGGTGCTACTTCGGCAAGACTTGGGATAGAAGCAGCAGGGAGGTCCTGCCATGGTTTTGTAAAAATATCTTGCAATAGTTCTGCAGTACTGGTTGCTTGTTCCGTAGTAATTGCGTTAATCGTGTTTATTGTTTCAAAACCGGCCAATTGAAATATGTCCTTATACCATCTGACTGGATTATAGTTCCGTTGGCTTCCAACCTTTGAATGGTAATATTCCTTTTTCGCCTTTTTAATAAGCGTTGTTATTTTATCACATAGTTCTTTGTATTTAATTACGTCCCCGCTACTGAAGGCTCTCTGTCTTGCTTTAATCTTTCTTTTTATAAAGGACGTCATCCATGGCTTGTCCGAAACATGAGTACGTATTGTGGTTTCAGGTAATATTTCATCTAATAACTGTATTGTTGTGGTGGTAAATTTATCAACTTTTCATCAATATCTTGTGCATTAAACACGGGGTTCCAATCCTCTTGGTCTAGCTTAACACCAAGAGAGATAAGTTTATTTGGTTTCATTAGACGTACTTTGCGTGAACAGGGCTTGATGCTCTCGTTCGCATTGGGGTAGTACAGTAAACATTGATGATCGGAACGACCAACAGGGGCAAGTGTGCCACCTCATTGTATAATTCCGACATGTTCGTAATAATTTGATCTAGCACATTCGTACCTCTTGTTGGTGATCGTACCACTTTTTTCAAGCTAAACCGACTGCAGAGTGAGTTTAATTTCATTTTGTTAAAATCACCGATTACAAACACTCCAGCTGATGGGAAATCTTCCAGTACAGAGTCAAGTCCCACAGTAAGGTATTCTTTCATTTCCCTTTCCTTTTCAACCGGCTGTCCTGGTGGATAATATACGCCGACGACAACGATAACACTAAAAGGTCTGGGGGTTCTTTTCGGCTTCAGAAGGAGCCATAAAACTTCTTTGTCGTCATTTTCGAGATTTTTTAAACGAGAAGATGGTATATCACTATTAACATAAGCTAAGACTCCGCCTCCAGGTGTTTGTCGGTCGCGGCGATATACCTGGAATTTGCGACCAATCCCAACAGCAGAGTCGGGTATGTCTTCGTTTAGCCAGGATTCGGTGACCATGACTAGGGAAGGGTTATTCGTTTCAACAACGGCACTTAATTCGTCGACCTTGTTGGATACATGACAAATGTTGGTTAGAAGTATGGATGGTGTAAAACATTTAATAGGTACCAACCGTGGTAATAGAGATACAGTTTGAGGGTTATGCTTCCTAATAGGGGGTGGGTTGATTGAAGGTGGAGAATCATCTAGTAATAAAAGTTGAACCAGTTCATTTTGTCTTTCCAGCTGGGTTTCAAACGAAAATCCTCTTCATTGGTCGTATTGCTTTTACGGGCATTGCTTGGATGTTTTAATTTCCTGTTTGGTTTTCTACGGCTATTAGTGGACTGTTCTCTCCTAGTTATACGAGTTGGAATGGGCTGGCAATTGTATGGGTTATGCTGTATGGGGATATGTTGCTGCGTCTTAACACTCGTGCCATTGTGTTTTTCAGGCTCTCTCGGACTTAAACAGCTTCTTTGACTATTATGCTGCATTCTCTTTGACTGAGTATGACTCAGGCGTTTAGTGACGGAGTTTACTAATTCGTCACTTGGTAGATGGATTTCCGTTGTATTTCCTTCATTGTTTTCCATAATAGAAACTACGTGCGTAGTTGCGCTATTGTTATTAATAATGCGAGGGTTGCCTTTGTGTTTTCGTTGTTGGTATTTTGAAGTTTCGTTGTTTTCGGTCTCCTGGGGCGTTGTGATTTTAACAGCATCATTACACGCTTGATGCGTAGTCATAATACTTCTATCATAAATTTCAATGGGTATTATAACTTCGGAATGTTCGAGGATTAAGTCCATTTCCGATTCCGAACTTGAGACACGCGGTACACAATAACTAGTGTTGTCGTTAATATGACTAATTGTATGATTGAAATTTTCACAGCGTATCTTGGAATTTGCATAAGATAGTTCTTCGACTTGGTTTTTCAGGTTATCCTGATCTTTTCCTAGTTTCGAGATTTCATCATGTAGTTTAAGAATACTTTGTAAACTTGATTGCGTCTCCCTGCTATGTTTCGATTCTAATATTGTCATGTCTAGCTTCAGACCTTCAACATCAACCGAGATTTCACTGTATCTACATGAACTTGTGGAATTAGCATCACGTTTTGCACGAGTTAACACGCCAGGCTGGTTATTATTTCCCTGGCTTAAAACGGAAAATAATCTGTTCTGAATAGATTGTGTTTCGATACCTTCGATTTTCAGATATTTCTTGTTTTTCCACCACGTTATCTTAGTGTTCCCATCGCTAAAAGCTTTTTTCTCCCCTCCGGGTGAACTCCATGACCCATTAATGTCGGTAATTTCGGCGACGAAGAGCTTCAAGGAAGAGAAATCTCCGGACCACGAGAGCTGTAGGTTTTTGCTGAGTAAGGCGAATTGGTCCTGGCTAGTAACTCCAGTATCAACAATAACAGGATTCATTCTTGTAACCATTTACGTTTGTTGTAAACGTTTATATATACCGCCAACTCTCGCTTGCGTTTTTGAGTTGCAAGATAAACATATTTTTTTTTAGATAAACATATTATATTGACAGTTTTTGCTAATAGGGTTGTTTAAAGCCATATGCATAGGAACAATATTTTCCTAATTTGCAGCGTTTTATATTTTACTATTTTTCTTGATGTTGCACAACATAATATGTTGACGTGATGATAATAGTCAAGATTAGTAGTATTTACCACATTACTCCAACGATTTTACCAAGACATCGCCAGAAAATCTTCTTGATTACAGGCTTTTCGTTATGCGTGTTACATTACCCATGTAATTTCGCTATCTGTTATATTTACGCTACTGCAAACATAAGATGAGATTTAATCAGTACTCCATCAAATTTAATTTAATGTAAAACTATTTAATTTCATTTTTGCTTTACTAAGAAGCGGTATGGTAGAATAATGGCATTTTCTTCTAAAATAAGGATTGATAGGTCAACTTGATTTTCTTCAGAATAATATTACTGTGCACCTAAACCACAAAAATTAATATATTAGCAGTTTTATGAAACAAAATGCATTTGGCAAGACAGGTTTCTGTAGTGTAGTGGTTATCACGTGCGCCTAACACGCGCAAGGTCCCCAGTTCGAACCTGGGCAGAAACTTATGCGCGCTATTTCCTTTTGACATTCTGAAGATTAATAGAGGCTTATAACTGGATAGCGTCAATGCTAGTATTATCTACGCAATATTTTAATCCAATAAGCTTGGATTTGGGGGATAAATAATACGCTCGCCTTGCAAGCCTTTAACATATATCTACGCTGTAGTGATCTAATGAGAATATATGTTACAAATAGTTGTCCACAATCGTTAGTATTATCCATTCTTACATCAACTGAACAGACAAGAAAATTTTTTAGAATACTCCCCCCAAAATTTCAGTCAGGAGTGGGATTCGAACCCACGCCCATATTCATGGACCAGAACGCCTAGGAATCCCACAAGAATGGAAGAACTTTTCGCACTTGAGTCTGGCGCCTTAGACCGCTTGGCCATCCTGACTGTTCGCAAGAGGCATAAACCAAACACTTATGCCATATCTGCGATCAATACATGTTTTTTCATTTAAACTGAGGCTAGTTGGTCACATTCACGCTTGAAAGAATTGGAAAAATGAAATTAAATCGATAGTATGCTCTTTGAATTTCGATTTAGGATGGATCTTAAATACGGACCTGGAGAAAAATTTTGTATTGAATGACGTGAGTTCGCATGCAAGCTCTTCACCTGAGCTGCATAACCTTTTCATAACATTAAGGCTGTTTGGGGTACAAGTTTCTGTAGTGTAGTGGTTATCACGTGCGTTTTACACGCGCAAGGCCCCCAGTTCAATCCTGGGCAGAAACATGCATCGTATAAATTTTTACACCTCTCCAAATAATTAGAATTAAAATATGGCCAATATACAAGTTCTCTTTTGTAACCATGTTTCTGTAAGATAGTGGTCATCACGTGCCCTTGACACGCGCAAAGTCTCCAGTTCGTTCCTCCAGATAAACATATACCTCATGTATTATATTGACAGTTTTTGCTAATAGGATTGTTTAACGCCATATGCAAAGGAACAACATTTTCCTAATTTACGGCGTTTTATATTTTACTATATTTCTTGATGTTGCACAACATAATATGTTGACGTAATGATAATAGTCAAGATTAGTAGTATTTACCACATTACTCCAACGATTTTACCAAGTTATCGCCACAAAATATTCTTGATTACAGCTATTCGTTATGCGTGTAACATTACCCTTGTAATTTCGCTATCTGTTATATTTACGCTACTGCAAACATAGGTTGAGATTTAACCAGTACTCCATCAAAATTAATTTAATGTAAAACTATTTAATTTCATTTTTGCTTTACTAAGAAGCGGTTTGGTAGAATAATGGCATTTTCTTCTAAAATATAGGATTGATAGGTCAACTTGATTTTATTCAGAATAATATTACTGGGCACCTAAACCACAAAAATTAATATCTTAGCAGTTTTATGAAACAAAATGCATTTGGCAACACAGGTGTCTGTAGTGTAGTGGTTATCACGTGCGCCTAACACGCACAAGGTCCCCAGTTCGATCCTGGGCAGAAACTTATGCGCGTTATTTCCTTTTGACATTCTGAAGATTAATAGAGGTTTATAACTGGTTAGCGTCAATGCTAGTATTATCTACGCAATATTTTAATCCAATAAGCTTGGATTTGGGGGATAAATAATACGCTCGCCTTGCAAGCCTTTAACATATATCTACGCTGTAGTGATCTAATGTGAATATATGTTACAAATAGTTGTCCACAATCGTCAGTAATATCCATTCTTACATCAATGAACAGACAAAAAAAATTATTAGAATACTCCCCCAAAAATGTCAGTCAGGAGTGGAATTCGAACCCACGCCCATATTCATGGACCAGAACGCCCAGGAATCCCACAAGAATGGAAGAAGTTTTCGCACTTGAGTCTGGCGCCTTAGACCGCTCGGCCATCCTGACTGTTCGCAAGAGGCATAAACCAAACACTTATGCCATATCTGCGATCAATACATGTTTTGTCCTTTAAACTGAGGCTAGTTGGTCACATTCACGATTGAAAGAATTGGAAAAATGAAATTAAATCGATAGTACTCTTTGAATTTCGATTTAGGATGGATCTTAAGGTGGGGGTCTACCTGAACTTGAATTTTTTGGTCAATTTTTTTTTGTTTCATTAATTGGTGTTTCAGTTGTTAAATTTCTTGGTAGTTATTGGTTTTTGTTCATTTCCTGGAAATAAACATGTTTTTTTAGATAATATAATAACGATGACAGCGTAAGATATGTCCGTTGCCATGGCAATAGAATATTGAATCGTTTATAAAACCCGTTGGCACAAGATTTGGCGGTAGGGAGAGACGTTGCAATGGCGCCAAGACAGACGTGCTCGTATGTCGAAGCGTCACTCCGTTAAAATAAGGTTCCAATTCGCTGTTGTAGCTGACTTAAGGGACATCATGCAAAGTCCTAGTAATAGTCGATCTACCCATAACCTGTCAAAGAACCGAGAGGTTGATACAACGCAATATTTTGGCGTTGGTGTTTATCGGGAGAGGTTGCAGCTAGCGAAGCGTGGAACTGACGGAGACCTGAATTTTAGAATAGCTAGGTTGAAAGATTTTTAAAAAAATTTAGACTGACATATTGTTGAGATATGTTAGTGTGTCTCTCCCTTAGGATATGTTTTGGCTAGCAGTTTTGACCCCGAATTAGTCTTAGTATAAGTTCCCTTCAGTGGAAAATTGGCGAGGCTCCATGTCAAATTTTCACAAAATGTATCCCTTTCGTAGTATATTCATTAAGGCCAAAAAGCAATATTTTATTATGTATTCACTTACTGATTATACACTTTCACAACTGCTACTTTGAAAAGTGCAGTTGATCGTGCAAAGTGTATCAATAGCGGGAATTAAAGCAATGTAGTTTTCTAACGATTGACAGTTCAAATTGACGACGTCAAAGCTAAGTGAGGCTTTTCCCCTAATTTTGCCATGTTGATTTTAAATTTTGAAGTAGAACCGAAGTAAACAAATCCCGTTTCCAGAAATATTTCGCTTTTTGATAAAGTAATCGGCACAATGCATGTATCAAAATGGACACCAAGATGTGGAGAATGACCCTGCGTCGAAATTAAAATCGTATATGAGACGTTCTGAAGGATAAACCAGTCACAAAATACAAGGTGGAAGATATTTTTTACAAAACGCAGTTTGGAAGATGTCCATAGTTGAGTATTATTTTTTATGACATCATTCGCAATGTTTATAATTTGTTCTTGTCTACTTACACTTTAAATCCAGTTTCCCGAAAAGTTGTATTTTTTTCTTTGAGAAAGGATATCTCTGCAACGATTAAACCAATCTGGCTGAAATTTTCAGTGTTTATAAAGTTCATTGTGATAAGTGTTATGAGCGATAGAATTTGATGTATGTTGTAACGCAATCATTTTATAAAGGAAATACCGCATTATTTTCCTATCGAGATTTAGGTGATATTTTGCAGTGACGTTGTGCAAACACTACATGCAGCATAAAAAATTCCATCGCTCATATCAATCTACTTGCTTTGTAGTCTGTAAATACCTCTAAGCAATGAAATTTGGCTAAAATGGTAAGACTCTGTTTTTTCTCAACTAACAGTGTTTCGTAAAAGACATGTATCATGTTTAATTAGTAGATGACCTAAATAAATATTGGAAATATGAAGAAAAACTTAATATTTTTGGAATCTTTGTTAATTTTGCTTTCTGGTGATATGTAGTTTTGTATAGTTAACAAAGCTACTTCGCAAGTAATAGGCTTGCAAATGCGAACGACCGGAATATTGCAATTTCAGGTAGACCCCCACCTTAAATACGGACCTAGAGAAAAATTATGTTGTGATATAGGGTTGTTTAACGCCATATGCATAGGAACAATATTTTCCTAATTTACCGCGTATTATATTTTACTATATTTCTTGATGTTGCACAACATAATATGTTGACGTAACGATAATAGTCAAGAATAGTAGTATTTACCACATTACTCCAACGATTTTACCAAGTTATCGCCACAAAATATTCTTGATTACAGCTATTCGTTATGCGTGTAACATTACCCTTGTAATTTCGCTATCTGTTATATTTACGCTACTGCAAACATAGGTTGAGATTTAACCAGTACTCCATCAAAATTAATTTAATGTAAAACTATTTAATTTCATTTTTGCTTTACTAAGAAGCGGTTTGGTAGAATAATGGCATTTTCTTCTAAAATATAGGATTGATAGGTCAACTTGATTTTATTCAGAATAATATTACTGGGCACCTAAACCACAAAAATTAATATCTTAGCAGTTTTATGAAACAAAATGCATTTGGCAACACAGGTGTCTGTAGTGTAGTGGTTATCACGTGCGCCTAACACGCACAAGGTCCCCAGTTCGATCCTGGGCAGAAACTTATGCGCGTTATTTCCTTTTGACATTCTGAAGATTAATAGAGGTTTATAACTGGTTAGCGTCAATGCTAGTATTATCTACGCAATATTTTAATCCAATAAGCTTGGATTTGGGGGATAAATAATACGCTCGCCTTGCAAGCCTTTAACATATATCTACGCTGTAGTGATCTAATGTGAATATATGTTACAAATAGTTGTCCACAATCGTCAGTAATATCCATTCTTACATCAATGAACAGACAAAAAAAATTATTAGAATACTCCCCCAAAAATGTCAGTCAGGAGTGGAATTCGAACCCACGCCCATATTCATGGACCAGAACGCCCAGGAATCCCACAAGAATGGAAGAAGTTTTCGCACTTGAGTCTGGCGCCTTAGACCGCTCGGCCATCCTGACTGTTCGCAAGAGGCATAAACCAAACACTTATGCCATATCTGCGATCAATACATGTTTTTTCCTTTAAACTGAGGCTAGTTGGTCACATTCACGATTGAAAGAATTGGAAAAATGAAATTAAATCGATAGTACTCTTTGAATTTCGATTTAGGATGGATCTTAAGGTGGGGGTCTACCTGAACTTGAATTTTTTGGTCAATTTTTTTTTGTTTCATTAATTGGTGTTTCAGTTGTTAAATTTCTTGGTAGTTATTGGTTTTTGTTCATTTCCTGGAAATAAACATGTTTTTTTAGATAATATAATAACGATGACAGCGTAAGATATGTCCGTTGCCATGGCAATAGAATATTGAATCGTTTATAAAACCCGTTGGCACAAGATTTGGCGGTAGGGAGAGACGTTGCAATGGCGCCAAGACAGACGTGCTCGTATGTCGAAGCGTCACTCCGTTAAAATAAGGTTCCAATTCGCTGTTGTAGCTGACTTAAGGGACATCATGCAAAGTCCTAGTAATAGTCGATCTACCCATAACCTGTCAAAGAACCGAGAGGTTGATACAACGCAATATTTTGGCGTTGGTGTTTATCGGGAGAGGTTGCAGCTAGCGAAGCGTGGAACTGACGGAGACCTGAATTTTAGAATAGCTAGGTTGAAAGATTTTTAAAAAAATTTAGACTGACATATTGTTGAGATATGTTAGTGTGTCTCTCCCTTAGGATATGTTTTGGCTAGCAGTTTTGACCCCGAATTAGTCTTAGTATAAGTTCCCTTCAGTGGAAAATTGGCGAGGCTCCATGTCAAATTTTCACAAAATGTATCCCTTTCGTAGTATATTCATTAAGGCCAAAAAGCAATATTTTATTATGTATTCACTTACTGATTATACACTTTCACAACTGCTACTTTGAAAAGTGCAGTTGATCGTGCAAAGTGTATCAATAGCGGGAATTAAAGCAATGTAGTTTTCTAACGATTGACAGTTCAAATTGACGACGTCAAAGCTAAGTGAGGCTTTTCCCCTAATTTTGCCATGTTGATTTTAAATTTTGAAGTAGAACCGAAGTAAACAAATCCCGTTTCCAGAAATATTTCGCTTTTTGATAAAGTAATCGGCACAATGCATGTATCAAAATGGACACCAAGATGTGGAGAATGACCCTGCGTCGAAATTAAAATCGTATATGAGACGTTCTGAAGGATAAACCAGTCACAAAATACAAGGTGGAAGATATTTTTTACAAAACGCAGTTTGGAAGATGTCCATAGTTGAGTATTATTTTTTATGACATCATTCGCAATGTTTATAATTTGTTCTTGTCTACTTACACTTTAAATCCAGTTTCCCGAAAAGTTGTATTTTTTTCTTTGAGAAAGGATATCTCTGCAACGATTAAACCAATCTGGCTGAAATTTTCAGTGTTTATAAAGTTCATTGTGATAAGTGTTATGAGCGATAGAATTTGATGTATGTTGTAACGCAATCATTTTATAAAGGAAATACCGCATTATTTTCCTATCGAGATTTAGGTGATATTTTGCAGTGACGTTGTGCAAACACTACATGCAGCATAAAAAATTCCATCGCTCATATCAATCTACTTGCTTTGTAGTCTGTAAATACCTCTAAGCAATGAAATTTGGCTAAAATGGTAAGACTCTGTTTTTTCTCAACTAACAGTGTTTCGTAAAGACATGTATCATGTTTAATTAGTAGATGACCTAAATAAATATTGGAAATATGAAGAAAAACTTAATATTTTTGGAATCTTTGTTAATTTTGCTTTCTGGTGATATGTAGTTTTGTATAGTTAACAAAGCTACTTCGCAAGTAATAGGCTTGCAAATGCGAACGACCGGAATATTGCAATTTCAGGTAGACCCCCACCTTAAATACGGACCTAGAGAAAAATTATGTTGTGATATAGGGTTGTTTAACGCCATATGCATAGGAACAATATTTTCCTAATTTACCGCGTATTATATTTTACTATATTTCTTGATGTTGCACAACATAATATGTTGACGTAACGATAATAGTCAAGAATAGTAGTATTTACCACATTACTCCAACGATTTTACCAAGTTATCGCCACAAAATATTCTTGATTACAGCTATTCGTTATGCGTGTAACATTACCCTTGTAATTTCGCTATCTGTTATATTTACGCTACTGCAAACATAGGTTGAGATTTAACCAGTACTCCATCAAAATTAATTTAATGTAAAACTATTTAATTTCATTTTTGCTTTACTAAGAAGCGGTTTGGTAGAATAATGGCATTTTCTTCTAAAATATAGGATTGATAGGTCAACTTGATTTTATTCAGAATAATATTACTGGGCACCTAAACCACAAAAATTAATATCTTAGCAGTTTTATGAAACAAAATGCATTTGGCAACACAGGTGTCTGTAGTGTAGTGGTTATCACGTGCGCCTAACACGCACAAGGTCCCCAGTTCGATCCTGGGCAGAAACTTATGCGCGTTATTTCCTTTTGACATTCTGAAGATTAATAGAGGTTTATAACTGGATAGCGTCAATGCTAGTATTATCTACGCAATATTTTAATCCAATAAGCTTGGATTTGGGGGATAAATAATACGCTCGCCTTGCAAGCCTTTAACATATATCTACGCTGTAGTGATCTAATGAGAATATATGTTACAAATAGTTGTCCACAATCGTTAGTATTATCCATTCTTACATCAACTGAACAGACAAGAAAATTTTTTAGAATACTCCCCCCAAAATTTCAGTCAGGGTGGGATTCGAACCCACGCCCATATTCATGGACCAGAACGCCTAGGAATCCCACAAGAATGGAAGAACTTTTCGCACTTGAGTCTGGCGCCTTAGACCGCTTGGCCATCCTGACTGTTCGCAAGAGGCATAAACCAAACACTTATGCCATATCTGCGATCAATACATGTTTTTTCATTTAAACTGAGGCTAGTTGGTCACATTCACGCTTGAAAGAATTGGAAAAATGAAATTAAATCGATAGTATGCTCTTTGAATTTCGATTTAGGATGGATCTTAAATACGGACCTGGAGAAAAATTTTGTATTGAATGACGTGAGTTCGCATGCAAGCTCTTCACCTGAGCTGCATAACCTTTTCATAACATTAAGGCTGTTTGGGGTACAAGTTTCTGTAGTGTAGTGGTTATCACGTGCGTTTTACACGCGCAAGGCCCCCAGTTCAATCCTGGGCAGAAACATGCATCGTATAAATTTTTACACCTCTCCAAATAATTAGAATTAAAATATGGCCAATATACAAGTTCTCTTTTGTAACCATGTTTCTGTAAGATAGTGGTCATCACGTGCCCTTGACACGCGCAAAGTCTCCAGTTCGTTCCTCCAGATAAACATATACCTCATGTATTATATTGACAGTTTTTGCTAATAGGATTGTTTAACGCCATATGCAAAGGAACAACATTTTCCTAATTTACGGCGTTTTATATTTTACTATATTTCTTGATGTTGCACAACATAATATGTTGACGTAATGATAATAGTCAAGATTAGTAGTATTTACCACATTACTCCAACGATTTTACCAAGTTATCGCCACAAAATATTCTTGATTACAGCTATTCGTTATGCGTGTAACATTACCCTTGTAATTTCGCTATCTGTTATATTTACGCTACTGCAAACATAGGTTGAGATTTAACCAGTACTCCATCAAAATTAATTTAATGTAAAACTATTTAATTTCATTTTTGCTTTACTAAGAAGCGGTTTGGTAGAATAATGGCATTTTCTTCTAAAATATAGGATTGATAGGTCAACTTGATTTTATTCAGAATAATATTACTGGGCACCTAAACCACAAAAATTAATATCTTAGCAGTTTTATGAAACAAAATGCATTTGGCAACACAGGTGTCTGTAGTGTAGTGGTTATCACGTGCGCCTAACACGCACAAGGTCCCCAGTTCGATCCTGGGCAGAAACTTATGCGCGTTATTTCCTTTTGACATTCTGAAGATTAATAGAGGTTTATAACTGGTTAGCGTCAATGCTAGTATTATCTACGCAATATTTTAATCCAATAAGCTTGGATTTGGGGGATAAATAATACGCTCGCCTTGCAAGCCTTTAACATATATCTACGCTGTAGTGATCTAATGTGAATATATGTTACAAATAGTTGTCCACAATCGTCAGTAATATCCATTCTTACATCAATGAACAGACAAAAAAAATTATTAGAATACTCCCCCAAAAATGTCAGTCAGGAGTGGAATTCGAACCCACGCCCATATTCATGGACCAGAACGCCCAGGAATCCCACAAGAATGGAAGAAGTTTTCGCACTTGAGTCTGGCGCCTTAGACCGCTCGGCCATCCTGACTGTTCGCAAGAGGCATAAACCAAACACTTATGCCATATCTGCGATCAATACATGTTTTTTCCTTTAAACTGAGGCTAGTTGGTCACATTCACGATTGAAAGAATTGGAAAAATGAAATTAAATCGATAGTACTCTTTGAATTTCGATTTAGGATGGATCTTAAGGTGGGGGTCTACCTGAACTTGAATTTTTTGGTCAATTTTTTTTTGTTTCATTAATTGGTGTTTCAGTTGTTAAATTTCTTGGTAGTTATTGGTTTTTGTTCATTTCCTGGAAATAAACATGTTTTTAGATAATATAATAACGATGACAGCGTAAGATATGTCCGTTGCCATGGCAATAGAATATTGAATCGTTTATAAAACCCGTTGGCACAAGATTTGGCGGTAGGGAGAGACGTTGCAATGGCGCCAAGACAGACGTGCTCGTATGTCGAAGCGTCACTCCGTTAAAATAAGGTTCCAATTCGCTGTTGTAGCTGACTTAAGGGACATCATGCAAAGTCCTAGTAATAGTCGATCTACCCATAACCTGTCAAAGAACCGAGAGGTTGATACAACGCAATATTTTGGCGTTGGTGTTTATCGGGAGAGGTTGCAGCTAGCGAAGCGTGGAACTGACGGAGACCTGAATTTTAGAATAGCTAGGTTGAAAGATTTTTAAAAAATTTAGACTGACATATTGTTGAGATATGTTAGTGTGTCTCTCCCTTAGGATATGTTTTGGCTAGCAGTTTTGACCCCGAATTAGTCTTAGTATAAGTTCCTTCAGTGGAAAATTGGCGAGGCTCCATGTCAAATTTTCACAAAATGTATCCTTTCGTAGTATATTCATTAAGGCCAAAAAGCAATATTTTATTATGTATTCACTTACTGATTATACACTTTCACAACTGCTACTTTGAAAAGTGCAGTTGATCGTGCAAAGTGTATCAATAGCGGGAATTAAAGCAATGTAGTTTTCTAACGATTGACAGTTCAAATTGACGACGTCAAAGCTAAGTGAGGCTTTTCCCTAATTTTGCCATGTTGATTTTAAATTTTGAAGTAGAACCGAAGTAAACAAATCCCGTTTCCAGAAATATTTCGCTTTTGATAAAGTAATCGGCACAATGCATGTATCAAAATGGACACCAAGATGTGGAGAATGACCCTGCGTCGAAATTAAAATCGTATATGAGACGTTCTGAAGGATAAACCAGTCACAAAATACAAGGTGGAAGATATTTTTACAAAACGCAGTTTGGAAGATGTCCATAGTTGAGTATTATTTTTTATGACATCATTCGCAATGTTTATAATTTGTTCTTGTCTACTTACACTTTAAATCCAGTTTCCCGAAAAGTTGTATTTTTTTCTTTGAGAAAGGATATCTCTGCAACGATTAAACCAATCTGGCTGAAATTTTCAGTGTTTATAAAGTTCATTGTGATAAGTGTTATGAGCGATAGAATTTGATGTATGTTGTAACGCAATCATTTTATAAAGGAAATACCGCATTATTTTCCTATCGAGATTTAGGTGATATTTTGCAGTGACGTTGTGCAAACACTACATGCAGCATAAAAAATTCCATCGCTCATATCAATCTACTTGCTTTGTAGTCTGTAAATACCTCTAAGCAATGAAATTTGGCTAAAATGGTAAGACTCTGTTTTTTCTCAACTAACAGTGTTTCGTAAAAGACATGTATCATGTTTAATTAGTAGATGACCTAAATAAATATTGGAAATATGAAGAAAAACTTAATATTTTTGGAATCTTTGTTAATTTTGCTTTCTGGTGATATGTAGTTTTGTATAGTTAACAAAGCTACTTCGCAAGTAATAGGCTTGCAAATGCGAACGACCGGAATATTGCAATTTCAGGTAGACCCCCACCTTAAATACGGACCTAGAGAAAAATTATGTTGTGATATAGGGTTGTTTAACGCCATATGCATAGGAACAATATTTTCCTAATTTACCGCGTATTATATTTTACTATATTTCTTGATGTTGCACAACATAATATGTTGACGTAACGATAATAGTCAAGAATAGTAGTATTTACCACATTACTCCAACGATTTTACCAAGTTATCGCCACAAAATATTCTTGATTACAGCTATTCGTTATGCGTGTAACATTACCCTTGTAATTTCGCTATCTGTTATATTTACGCTACTGCAAACATAGGTTGAGATTTAACCAGTACTCCATCAAAATTAATTTAATGTAAAACTATTTAATTTCATTTTTGCTTTACTAAGAAGCGGTTTGGTAGAATAATGGCATTTTCTTCTAAAATATAGGATTGATAGGTCAACTTGATTTTATTCAGAATAATATTACTGGGCACCTAAACCACAAAAATTAATATCTTAGCAGTTTTATGAAACAAAATGCATTTGGCAACACAGGTGTCTGTAGTGTAGTGGTTATCACGTGCGCCTAACACGCACAAGGTCCCCAGTTCGATCCTGGGCAGAAACTTATGCGCGTTATTTCCTTTTGACATTCTGAAGATTAATAGAGGTTTATAACTGGATAGCGTCAATGCTAGTATTATCTACGCAATATTTTAATCCAATAAGCTTGGATTTGGGGGATAAATAATACGCTCGCCTTGCAAGCCTTTAACATATATCTACGCTGTAGTGATCTAATGAGAATATATGTTACAAATAGTTGTCCACAATCGTTAGTATTATCCATTCTTACATCAACTGAACAGACAAGAAAATTTTTTAGAATACTCCCCCCAAAATTTCAGTCAGGAGTGGGATTCGAACCCACGCCCATATTCATGGACCAGAACGCCTAGGAATCCCACAAGAATGGAAGAACTTTTCGCACTTGAGTCTGGCGCCTTAGACCGCTTGGCCATCCTGACTGTTCGCAAGAGGCATAAACCAAACACTTATGCCATATCTGCGATCAATACATGTTTTTTCATTTAAACTGAGGCTAGTTGGTCACATTCACGCTTGAAAGAATTGGAAAAATGAAATTAAATCGATAGTATGCTCTTTGAATTTCGATTTAGGATGGATCTTAAATACGGACCTGGAGAAAAATTTTGTATTGAATGACGTGAGTTCGTTAAAGCTCTTCACCTGAGCTGCATAACCTTTCATAACATTAAGGCTGTTTGGGATGACAAAGTTTCTGTAGTGTAGTGGTTTATCACGTGCGTTTTACACGCGCAAGGCCCCCAGTTCAATCCTGGGCAGAAACATGCATCGTATAAATTTTTACACCTCTCCAAATAATTAGAATTAAAATATGGCCAATATACAAGTTCTCTTTTGTAACCATGTTTCTGTAAGATAGTGGTCATCACGTGCCCTTGACACGCGCAAAGTCTCCAGTTCGTTCCTCCAGATAAACATATACCTCATGTATTATATTGACAGTTTTGCTAATAGTTTGTTTAACGCCATATGCAAAGGAACAAGGAACATTTTCCTAATTTACGGCGTTTTATATTTTACTATATTTCTTGATGTTGCACAACATAATATGTTGACGTAATGATAATAGTCAAGATTAGTAGTATTTACCACATTACTCCAACGATTTTGCAAGTTATCGCCACAAAATATTCTTGATTACAGCTATTCGTTATGCGTGTAACATTACCCCTTGTAATTTCGCTATCTGTTATATTTACGCTACTGCAAACATAGGTTGAGATTTAACCAGTACTCCATCAAAATTAATTTAATGTAAAACTATTTAATTTCATTTTTGCTTTACTAAGCGGTTTGGTAGAATAATGGCATTTTCTTCTAAAATATAGGATTGATAGGTCAACTTGATTTTATTCAGAATAATATTACTGGGCACCTAAACCACAAAAATTAATATCTTAGCAGTTTTATGAAACAAAATGCATTTGGCAACACAGGTGTCTGTAGTGTAGTGGTTATCACGTGCGCCTAACACGCACAAGGTCCCCAGTTCGATCCTGGGCAGAAACTTATGCGCGTTATTTCCTTTTGACATTCTGAAGATTAATAGAGGTTTATAACTGGTTCAATGCTAGTATTATCTACGCAATATTTTAATCCAATAAGCTTGGATTTGGGGATAAATAATACGCTCGCGCCTTGCAAGCCTTTAATATATATCTACGCTGTAGTGATCTAATGTGAATATATGTTACAAATACTTGTCCACAATCGTCAGTAATATCCATTCTTACATCAATGAACAGACAAAAAAATTATTAGAATACTCCCCAAAATGTCAGAGTCAGAATGGAAACCCACGCCCGCCATATTCATGGACCAGAACGCGCCAGAATCCCAAAGAATGGAAGAAGTTTTCGCACTTTGAGTCTGGCCTTAGAGACCGCTCGGCCATCCTGACTGTTCGCAGAGGCATAAAACCAAACACTTATGCCATATCTGCGATCAATACATATTTTTCCTTTAAACTGAGGCTAGTTGGTCACATTCACGATTGAAAGAATTGGAAAAATGAAATTAAATCGATAGTACTCTTTGAATTTCGATTTAGGATGGATCTTAAGGTGGGGGTCTACCTGAACTTGAATTTTTTGGTCAATTTTTTTTTGTTTCATTAATTGGTGTTTCAGTTGTTAAATTTCTTGGTAGTTATTGGTTTTTGTTCATTTCCTGGAAATAAACATGTTTTTTTAGATAATATAATAACGATGACAGCGTAAGATATGTCCGTTGCCATGGCAATAGAATATTGAATCGTTTATAAAACCCGTTGGCACAAGATTTGGCGGTAGGGAGAGACGTTGCAATGGCGCCAAGACAGACGTGCTCGTATGTCGAAGCGTCACTCCGTTAAAATAAGGTTCCAATTCGCTGTTGTAGCTGACTTAAGGGACATCATGCAAAGTCCTAGTAATAGTCGATCTACCCATAACCTGTCAAAGAACCGAGAGGTTGATACAACGCAATATTTTGGCGTTGGTGTTTATCGGGAGAGGTTGCAGCTAGCGAAGCGTGGAACTGACGGAGACCTGAATTTTAGAATAGCTAGGTTGAAAGATTTTTTAAAAAATTTAGACTGACATATTGTTGAGATATGTTAGTGTGTCTCTCCCTTAGGATATGTTTTGGCTAGCAGTTTTGACCCCGAATTAGTCTTAGTATAAGTTCCCTTCAGTGGAAAATTGGCGAGGCTCCATGTCAAATTTTCACAAAATGTATCCCTTTCGTAGTATATTCATTAAGGCCAAAAAGCAATATTTTATTATGTATTCACTTACTGATTATACACTTTCACAACTGCTACTTTGAAAAGTGCAGTTGATCGTGCAAAGTGTATCAATAGCGGAATTAAAGCAATGTAGTTTTTCTAACGATTGACAGTTCAAATTGACGACGTCAAAGCTAAGTGAGGCTTTTCCCCTAATTTTGCCATGTTGATTTTAAATTTTGAAGTAGAACCGAAGTAAACAAATCCCGTTTCCAGAAATATTTCGCTTTTTGATAAAGTAATCGGCACAATGCATGTATCAAAATGGACACCAAGATGTGGAGAATGACCCTGCGTCGAAATTAAAATCGTATATGAGACGTTCTGAAGGATAAACCAGTCACAAAATACAAGGTGGAAGATATTTTTTACAAAACGCAGTTTGGAAGATGTCCATAGTTGAGTATTATTTTTTATGACATCATTCGCAATGTTTATAATTTGTTCTTGTCTACTTACACTTTAAATCCAGTTTCCCGAAAAGTTGTATTTTTTCTTTGAAAGGATATCTCTGCAACGATTAAACCAATCTGGCTGAAATTTTCAGTGTTTATAAAGTTCATTGTGATAAGTGTTATGAGCGATAGAATTTGATGTATGTTGTAACGCAATCATTTTATAAAGGAAATACCGCATTATTTTCCTATCGAGATTTAGGTGATATTTTGCAGTGACGTTGTGCAAACACTACATGCAGCATAAAAAATTCCATCGCTCATATCAATCTACTTGCTTTGTAGTCTGTAAATACCTCTAAGCAATGAAATTTGGCTAAAATGGTAAGACTCTGTTTTTTCTCAACTAACAGTGTTTCGTAAAAGACATGTATCATGTTTAATTAGTAGATGACCTAAATAAATATTGGAAATATGAAGAAAAACTTAATATTTTTGGAATCTTTGTTAATTTTGCTTTCTGGTGATATGTAGTTTTGTATAGTTAACAAAGCTACTTCGCAAGTAATAGGCTTGCAAATGCGAACGACCGGAATATTGCAATTTCAGGTAGACCCCCACCTTAAATACGGACCTAGAGAAAAATTATGTTGTGAAAATTATGTGTGTTGTGATATAGGGTTGTTTATAGGGTTGTTTAACGCCATATGCATAGGAACAATATTTTCCTAATTTACCGCGTATTATATTTTACTATATTTCTTGATGTTGCACAACATAATATGTTGACGTAACGATAATAGTCAAGAATAGTAGTATTTACCACATTACTCCAACGATTTTACCAAGTTATCGCCACAAAATATTCTTGATTACAGCTATTCGTTATGCGTGTAACATTACCCTTGTAATTTCGCTATCTGTTATATTTACGCTACTGCAAACATAGGTTGAGATTTAACCAGTACTCCATCAAAATTAATTTAATGTAAAACTATTTAATTTCATTTTTGCTTTACTAAGAAGCGGTTTGGTAGAATAATGGCATTTTCTTCTAAAATATAGGATTGATAGGTCAACTTGATTTTCTTCAGAATAATATTACTGGGCACCTAAACCACAAAAATTAATATCTTAGCAGTTTTATGAAACAAAATGCATTTGGCAACACAGGTTTCTGTAGTGTAGTGGTTATCACGTGCGCCTAACACGCACAAGGTCCCCAGTTCGATCCTGGGCAGAAACTTATGCGCGTTATTTCCTTTTGACATTCTGAAGATTAATAGAGGTTTATAACTGGATAGCGTCAATGCTAGTATTATCTACGCAATATTTTAATCCAATAAGCTTGGATTTGGGGAGAAATAACACACCTCACTTGCAAGCCTTTAACATATATCTACGCTGTAGTGATCTAATGAGAATATATGTTACAAATAGTTGTCCACAATCGTTAGTATTATCCATTCTTACATCAACTGAACAGACAAGAAAAAATATTAGAATACTCCCCCCAAAATTTCAGTAAGGAGTGGGATTCGAACCCACGCCCATATTCATGGACCAGAACGCCTAGGAATCCCACAAGAATGGAAGAACTTTTCGCACTTGAGTCTGGCGCCTTAGACCGCTCGGCCATCCTGACTGTTCGCAAGAGGCATAAACCAAACACTTATGCCATATCTGCGATCAATACATGTTTTTTCCTTTAAACTGAGGCTAGTTGGTCACATTCACGATTGAAAGAATTGGAAAAATGAAATTAAATCGATAGTATACCCTTTGAATTTCGATTTAGGATGCATCTTAAATACGGACCTGGAGAAAAATTATGTATTGAATGACGTGAGTTCGCATGCAAGCTCTTCACCTGAGCTGCATAACCTTTTCATAACATTAAGGCTGTTTGGGGTACAAGTTTCTGTAGTGTAGTGGTTATCACGTGCGCTTTACACGCGCAAGGCCCCCAGTTCAATCCTGGGCAGAAACATGCATCGTATAAATTTTTACACCTCTCCAAATAATTAGAATTAAAATATGGCCAATATACAAGTTCTCTTGTTAACCATGTTTCTGTAAGAAAGTGGTCATCACGTGCCCTTGACACGCGCAAAGTCTCCAGTTCGTTCCTCCAGATAAACATATATTTCATGTATTATATTGACAGTTTTTCCTAATAGGGTTGTTTAACGCCATATGCAAAGGAACAACATTTTCCTAATTTACGGCGTTTTATATTTTACTATATTTCTTGATGTTGCACAACATAATATGTTGACGTAATGATAATAGTCAAGATAGTAGTATTTACCACATTACTCCAACGATTTTACCAAGACATCGCCAGAAAATCTTCTTGATTACAGGCTTTTCGTTATGCGTGTTACATTACCCATGTAATTTCGCTATCTGTTATATTTACGCTACTGCAAACATAAGATGAGATTTAATCAGTACTCCATCAAATTTAATTTAATGTAAAACTATTTAATTTCATTTTTGCTTTACTAAGAAGCGGTGTGGTAGAATAATGGCATTTTCTTCTAAAATATAGGATTGATAGGTCAACTTGATTTCTTCAGAATAATAATACTGTGCACCTAAATCACAAAAATTAATATATTAGCAGTTTTATGAAACAAAATGCATTTGGCAAAACAGGTTTCTGTAGTGTAGTGGTTATCACGTGCGCCTAACACGCGCAAGGTCCCCAGTTCGAACCTGGGCACAAACTTATGCGTGCTATTTCCTTTTGACATTCTGAAGATTAATAGTGGCTTATAACTGGATAGCGTCAGTGCTAGTATTATCTACGCAATATTTTAATCCAATAAGCTTGGATTTGGGGAGAAATAACACACCTCACTTGCAAGCCTTTAACATATATCTACGCTGTAGTGATCTAATGAGAATATATGTTACAAATAGTTGTCCACAATCGTTAGTAATATCCATTCTTACATCAACTGAACAGACAAAAAAAATTATTAGAATACTCCCCCAAAAATGTCAGTCAGGAGTGGGATTCGAACCCACGCCCATATTCATGGACCAGAACGCCCAGGAATCCCACAAGAATGGAAGAAGTTTTCGCACTTGAGTCTGGCGCCTTAGACCGCTCGGCCATCCTGACTGTTCGCAAGAGGCATAAACCAAACACTTATACCATATCTGCGATCAATACATGTTTTTTCCTTTAAACTGAGGCTAGTTGGTGACATTCACGATTGAAAGAATAGGAAATTGAAATTAAATCGATAGTACTCTTTGAATTTCGATTTAGGATGGATCTTAAATACGGACTTAGAGAAAATTATGTATTGAATGACGTGAGTTCAAGCTTTTCACCTGAGCTGCATAACCTTTTCATAACATTATACAAGTTTCATGCATCGTATAAATAAATAATTAGAATTAAAATATGGCCAATATACAAGTTCTCCATGTATTATATTGACAGTTTTTGCTAATAGGTTGTTTAACGCCATATGCATAGGAACAATATTTTCCTTAATTTACCGCGTTTTATATTTTACTATATTTCTTGATGTTGCTAAACATAATATGTTGACGTAACGATAATAGTCAAGAATAGTAGTATTTACCACATTACTCCAACGATTTTTCCAAAATATCGCCACAAAATATTCTTGATTACATGATTTTCGTTATGCGTGTTACATTACCCATGTAATTTCGCTATCTATTATTTTACGTTACTGCAAGCATAAGATGAGATTTAATCAGTACTCCATCAAATTTAATTTAATGTAAAACTATTTAATTTCATTTTTGCTTTACTAAGAAGCGGTTTGTTAGAATAATGGCATTTTCTTCTAAAATATAGGATTGATAGGTCAACTTGATTTTCTTCAGAATAATGTTACTGGGCACCTAAACCACAAAAATTAATATCTTAGCAGTTTTATGAAACAAAATGCATTTGGCAAAACAGGTTTATGTAGTGTAGTGGTTATCACGTGCGCCTAACACGCACAAGGTCCCCAGTTCGATCCTGGGCAGAAACTTATGCGCGTTATTTCCTTTTGACATTCTGAAGATTAATAGAGGTTTATAACTGGATAGCGTCAATGCTAGTATTATCTACGCAATATTTTAATCCAATAAGCTTGGATTTGGGGAGAAATAACACACCTCACTTGCAAGCCTTTAACATATATCTACGCTGTAGTGATCTAATGAGAATATATGTTACAAATAGTTGTCCACAATCGTTAGTAATATCCATTCTTACATCAACTGAACAGACAAAAAAAATTATTAGAATACACCCCAAAAATGTCAGTCAGGAGTGGGATTCGAACCCACGCCCATATTCATGGGCCAGAACGCCTAGGAATCCCACAAGAATGGAAGAAGTTTTCGCACTTGAGTCTGGCGCCTTAGACCGCTCGGCCATCCTGACTGTTCGCAAGAGGCATAAACCAAAGACTTATACCATATCTGCGATCAATACATGTTTTTTCCTTTAAACTGAGGCTAGTTGGTGACATTCACGATTGAAAGAATAGGAAATTGAAATTAAATCGATAGTACTCTTTGAATTTCGATTTAGGATGGATCTTAAATACGGACCTAGAGAAAAATTATGTATTGAATGACGTGAGTTCGCATGCAAGCTTTTCACCTGAGCTGCATAACCTTTTCATAACATTAAGGCTGTTTGGGGTACAAGTTTCTGTAGTGTAGTGGTTATCACGTGCGTTTTACACGCGCAAGGCCCCCAGTTCAATCCTGGGCAGAAACATGCATCGTATAAATGTTTACACCTCTCCAAATAATTAGAATTAAAATATGGCCAATATACAAGTTCTCTTGTTAACCATGTTTCTGCAAGATAGTGGTCATCACGTGCCCTTGACACGCGCGAAGTCTCCAGTTCGTTCCTCCAGATAAACATATACTTCATGTATTATATTGACAGTTTTTGCTAATAGGGTTGTTTAACGCCATATGCATAGGAACAATATTTTCCCAATTTACAACGTTTTATATTTTACTATATTTCTTGATGTTGCACAACATAATATGTTGACGTGATGATAATACTCAAGATAGTAGTATTTACCACATTACTCCAACGATTTTACCAAGACATCGCCAGAAAATCTTCTTGATTACAGGCTTTTCGTTATGCGTGTTACATTACCCATGTAATTTCGCTATCTGTTATATTTACGCTACTGCAAACATAAGATGAGATTTAATCAGTACTCCATCAAATTTAATTTAATGTAAAACTACTTAATTTCATTTTTGCTTTACTAAGAAGCGGTGTGGTAGAATAATGGCATTTTCTTCTAAAATATAAGATTGATAGGTCAACTTGATTTTCTGCAGAATAATATTACTGTGCAGCTAAATCACAAAAATTAATATATTACCAGTTTTATGAAACAAAATGCATTTGGCAACACAGGTTTCTGTAGTGTAGTGGTTATCACGTGCGCCTAGCACGCGCAAGGTCCCCAGTTCGAACCTTTGCACAAACTTATGCGTGCTATTTCCTTTTGACATTCTGAAGATTAATAGAGGCTTATAACTGGATAGCGTCAATGCTAGTATTATCTACGCAATATTTTAAACCAATAAGCTTGGATTTGGGGGAGAAATAATGCACCTAACTTGCAAGCCTTTAACATATATCTACGCTGTAGTGATCTAATGGAATATATGTTTCAAATAGTTGTCCAAAATCGTTAGTAATATCCATTCTTACATCAACTGAACAGACAAAAAAAATTATTAGAATACTCCCGCAAAAATGTCAGTCAGGAGTGGGATTCGAACCCACGCCCATATTCATGGACCAGAACGCCCAGGAATCCCACAAGAATGGAAGAAGTTTTCGCACTTGAGTCTGGCGCCTTAGACCGCTCGGCCATCCTGACTGTTCGCAAGAGGCATAAACCAAACACTTATACCATATCTGCGATCAATACATGTTTTTCCCTTTAAACTGAGGCTAGTTGGTGACATTCACGATTGAAAGAATAGGAAATTGAAATTAAATCGATAGTACTCTTTGAATTTCGATTTAGGATGGATCTTAAATACGGACTTAGAGAAAAATTATGTATTGAATGACGTGAGTTCGCATGCAAGCTTTTCACCTGAGCTGCATAACCTTTTCATAACATTAAGGCTGTTTGGGGTACAAGTTTCTGTAGTGTAGTGGTTATCACGTGCGTTTTACACGCGCAAGGCCCCCAGTTCAATCCTGGGCAGAAACATGCATCGTATAAATGTTTACACCTCTCCAAATAATTAGAATTAAAATATGGCCAATATACAAGTTCTCTTGTTAACCATGTTTCTGCAAGATAGTGGTCATCACGTGCCCTTGACACGCGCGAAGTCTCCAGTTCGTTCCTCCAGATAAACATATACTTCATGTATTATATTGACAGTTTTTGCTAATAGGGTTGTTTAACGCCATATGCATAGGAACAATATTTTCCCAATTTACAACGTTTTATATTTTACTATATTTCTTGATGTTGCACAACATAATATGTTGACGTGATGATAATAGTCAAGATTAGTAGTATTTACCACATTACTCCAACGATTTTACCAAGACATCGCCAGAAAATCTTCTTGATTACAGGCTTTTCGTTATGCGTGTTACATTACCCATGTAATTTCGCTATCTGTTATATTTACGCTGCTGCAAACATAAGATGAGATTTAATCAGTACTCCATCAAATTTAATTTAATGTAAAACTATTTAATTTCATTTTTGCTTTACTAAGAAGCGGTGTGGTAGAATAATGGCACTTTCTTCTAAAATATAGGATTGATAGGTCAACTTGATTTTCTTCAGAATAATATTACTGTGAACCTAAACCACAAAAATTAATATATTACCAGTTTTATGAAACAAAATGCATTTGGCAACACAGGTTTCTGTAGTGTAGTGGTTATCACGTGCGCCTAACACGCGCAGGTCCCCAGTTCGTACCTGGGCAGAAACTTATGCGCGCTATTTCCTTTTGACATTCTGATGATTAATAGAGGCTTATAACTGGATAGCGTCAATGCTAGTATTATCTACGCAATATTTTAATCCAATAAGCTTGGATTTGGGGGAGAAATAATACACCTCACTTGCAAGCCATTAACATATATCTACGCTGTAGTGATCTAATGAGAATATATGTTACAAATAGTTGTCCACAATAGTTAGTAATATCCATTCTTACATCAACTGAACAGACAAAAAAAATTATTAGAATACTCCCCCAAAAATGTCAGTCAGGAGTGGGATTCGAACCCACGCCCATATTCATGGACCAGAATGCCCAGGAATCCCACAAGAACGGAAGAAGTTTTCGCACTTGAGTCTGGCGCCTTAGACCGCTCGGCCATCCTGACTGTTCGCAAGAGGCATAAACCAAACACTTATGCCATATCTGCGATCAATACATGTTTTTTCCTTTAAACTGAGGCTAGTTGGTGACATTCACGATTGAAAGAATTGGAAAAATGAAATTAAATCGATAGTTGTCTTTGAATTTCGATTTAGGATGGATCTTAAATACGGACCTAGAGAAAAATTATGTATTGAATGACGTGAGTTCGCATGCAAGCTTTTCACATGAGCTGCATAAACTTTTCATAACATTAAGGCTGTTTGGGGTACAAGTTTCTGTAGTGTAGTAGTTATCACGTGCGGTTTACACGCGCAAGGCCCCCAGTTCAATCCTGGGCAGAAACGTGCATCGTATAAATTTTTACACCTCTCCAAATAATTAGAATTAAAATATGGCAAATATACAAGTTCTCTTGTTAACCATGTTTCTGTAAGATAGTGCATGGTCATCACGTGCCCTTGATACGCGCGAAGTCTCCAGTTCGTTCCTCAAGATAAACATATACTTCATGTATTATATTGACAGTTTTTGCTAATAGGGTTGTTAACGCCATATGCATAGGAACAATATTTTCCTAATTTACGGCGTTTTATATTTTACTATATTTCTTGATGTTGCACACCATAATATGTTGACGTAATGATAATAGTCCAGTTAGTAGTATTTAACACATTACTCCAACGATTTTACCAAGACATCGCCAGAAAATCTTCTTGATCACAGGCTTTTCGTTATGCGTGTTACATTACCCATGTAATTTCGCTATCTGTTATATTTACGCTACTGCAAACATAAGATGAGATTTAATCAGTACTCCATCAAATTTAATTTAATGTAATAGTATTTAATTTCATTTTTGCTTTACTAAGAAGAGGTGTGGTAGAATAATGGCATTTTCTTCTAAAATATAGGATTGATAGGTCAACTTGATTTTCTTCAGAATAATATTACTGTCCACCTAAACCACAAAAATTAATATATTAGCAGTTTTATGAAACAAAATGCATTTGGCAAAACAGGTTTCTGTAGTGTAGTGGTTATCACGTGCGCCTAACACGCGCAAGGTCCCCAATTCGAACCTGGGCAGAAACTTATGGCGCTATTTCCTTTTGCCATTCTGAAGATTAATAGAGGCTAATAACTGGATAGCGTCAATGCTAGTATTACTACGCAATATTTTAATCCAATAAGCTTGGATTTGGGAGAAATAATACACCTCACTTGCAAACCTTTAATATATATCTACGCTGTAGTGATCTAATGAGAATATATCTTACAAATATTTGTCCACAATCGTTAGTACTGTAATATCCATTCTTACATCAACTGAACAGAAAAAAAAAATTATTAGAATACTCCCCCAAAAATGTCAGTCAGGAGTGGGATTCGAACCCACGCCCATGTTCATGGACCAGAATGCCCAGGAATCCTACAAGAATGGAAGGTGTTTTCGCACTTGAGTCTGGCGCCTTAGACCGCTCGGCCATCCTGACTGTTCGCAAGAGGCATAAACCAAACACTTATGGCATATCTGCGATCAATACATGTTTATTCCTTAAACTGATGCTAGTTGGTGACATTCACGATTGAAAGAACTGGAAAAATGAAATTAAATCGATAGTAGTCTTTGAATTTCGATTTAGGATGGATCTTAAATACGGACCTAGAGAAAAATTATGTATTGAATGACGTGAGTTCGCATGCAAGCTTTTCACCTGAGCTGCATAAACTTTTCATAACATTAAGGCTGTTTGGGGTACAAGTTTCTGTAGTGTAGTAGTTATCACGTGCGCTTTACACGCGCAAGGCCCCCAGTTCAATCCTGAGCAGAAACATGCATCGTATAAATTTTTACACCTCCACAAATAATTAGAATTAAAATATGGCCAATATACAAGTTCTCTTGTTTACCATGTTTCTGTAAGATAGTGGTCATCACGTGCCCTTGACACGCGCGAAGTCTCCAGTTCGTTCCTCAAGATAAACATATACTTCATGTCGTCAGCCTGCTAGCATAATTGCCTAACTCATTTTCTGACATTTTGAGAAAAACAAGAAAAACTAATTTTCTGTCAAATGGAATGTTCTTTTGTTTCTTGATTTTTTAAACAAGAAGATATGACTACAATTACTCCCACAAAGATTACATAACGGCTATATATGACTTAGGCAAATCTTGCAATGAACAGCCTGTGAGTTAGGCAATTTAACGTTTGAGTTAGACATCATATTTCTTTGCAATTATGACTTAGGCAAGTTTGTCACACTTGTTTTGATTGGCTAACGACCTAGGCAGTTTTGCATAAGATGCAAGAGCTGACTTGCGGATGAGTTAGGCAAAAAAATTAATTTAGTCCAAAAATGAGTTAGGCAATTATGCTAGCAGGCTGACGATGTATTATATTGACGTTTTTGCTAATAGGGTTGTTTAACGCCATATGCATAGGAACAATATTTTCCTAATTTACGGCGTTTTATATTTTACTATATTTCTTGATGTTGCACAACATAATATGTTGACGTATTGATAATAGTCAAGGTTGGTAGTATTTACCACATTACTCCAACGATTTTACCAAGACATCGCCAGAAAATCTTCTTGATCACAGGCTTTTCGTTATGCGGGTTACATTACCCATGTAATTTCGCTATCTGTTATATTTACGCTACTGCAAACATAAGATGAGATTTAATCAGCACTCCATCAAATTTAATTTAATGTAAAACTATTTAATTTCATTTCTGCTTTACTAAGAAGCGGTGTGGTAGAATAATGGCATTTTCTTCTAAAATATAGGATTGATAGGTCAACTTGATTTTCTTCAGAATAATATTACTGTGCACCTAATCCACAAAAATTAATATAAAAGCAGTTTTATGAAACAAAATGCATTTTGCAAAACAGGTTTCTGTAGTGTAGTGGTTATCACGTGCGCCTAACACGCGCAAGGTCCCCAGTTCGAACCTGGGCAGAACCTTTTGACATTCTGAAGATTAATAGAGGCTTATAACTGGATAGCGTCAATGCTAGTATTATCTACGCAATATTTTAATCCAATAAGCTAAAATTTTAGGCATTTACCAAAACCATTTCAACATATACAACAATAGTTAGTTCATCATTTTCAAAACAATTATACTAATAATACTAATAATACGAAAGAAGAAAATTATTTCGGAAAAATATTACATATAAAACTCATTTCAATTAAAAGATCTAGAACTAATTCTTGATAATTTATAATTTGGAAAGTAATTCAATAAAATGTACATGTCCAGCGGTTAACGTCTTTAAATTGCGCAATCGCTTAAAAAACCTCTGCTGTGACAGAGTTTAATTTGAACTCGTCTATATGTTCATCTTTCGCACGAAATGGCGATCTGGATCCTCTCGTGCACAAATGCACGGACTTCAATATTTCGAAAGACAATCTTGTTCTGATCCAGGTAATGACAGTTGCGTAATCTTCTCCGTTTTTCCTCGACAATTTCTCGGCAAGATGCTTTAAACATTTCTGGCATTCGTCTCCCACTCCTCCATTCGTCCCAAAGACCAAAGGCGTAAATGTTCCCATCTCCACGTCTAAGATTCTCTATTGGTACTTTCTTTTCTTTTCCGCTTCTTTTTCCTTAAAGATATCAGATGTGGCTTTGTTTTGATGACATTGGGAGTTTCCATGCGATACACGAACGTCAAAAAATGATGTAACTCCTCTTGCCCAAAACTCGCCAGCTTTGATATCCAATCGCGCATCCGGGCTTCTGTTGGTGGACTGTAAACGGAATTGTTCATTGTCCAATGGGATGAGCTTCGGTTCAGCTTCTACGTTATTGCACACTCTGCTGAGCAGCGTGGTCAGTAAATCACGAACGCCGTCATGCCTTCGGGCCTTCGGGCCACAAAACCTCCTCTTTTACACGATAAAGCATGGTTGACGGAAAATGCAAGCCAACACACGCAATGACTTGGCATGTCAGGCAATGGCATGCCATACCGCATTCTTATCGAATCCTTAAATTCTTCTTTGTTGAGGGTCAAACCTTGTTCTTCAACTGGTATAGCATTTAACCATGAGCTTGCTCCTTTATCCCGCGCTTGTTTAATAAGAGGTAGGAGATCGGCTGGAAGAGACTCGTCGATACGTTCTCTTTTTGCATTGGCATTTGCCCTCTTGATTGACTGCTGTTCGTTTTTTATCTCGTTAGTGATCGCTGGCATGGAAGTACATTGTGAAAATATTGCCTCCACATGTGGACGCGTTATTGACGTTGAAGCTGCGTACTGTTGTGGCGCTTCTTCGCTTAATGCAGGTATCCCTAAACCTCCTTGTGCAGGGGATAATGTGATAATTTCGTGCAATTCTTCTGCCAGAGGCTCTTCTTGGCCGAACAAAGCTGGGAGAAGCAACTCACTAATGGCTTCCTCGATAGGGTTAACATAATCTTCAAAGGAGCTTATCGTTCGCATAAAGAATGTAAACTTCGATTTGTAGCCCATTGTGAAAGCCACATACGCTGAATGGGGTTGACTTTTGCGATATCACTTAGTGCTTCGATTTCTTCTCTCCATCTGTTGACCTTTTCGTTGCAGTACTCTTCTTTGTAATTTGTGGAACCAATAACTGCGCCCAGGTGACGCCTTCCTTCAGTTGTTATATTCACCTCGCTTCCAAACACCCGTTCCGCTTCTGATGCCAGAAGTTGTGATTTAACAATCAGCCAGCTCTTAGAACCATTTACATGGTATCCATACTTCATGCCTTCTTCACACAGAGAACGATACCAACTATAGAGCGATGCAATCGTTCCTCCCCCTGCCGAGTCATCAGCCAACCAAACTTGCTTGACGTCTGGGCTAGAAAGTCTCAGTAATTGTATGATGGTTGATGTATTGATTGAATACCAAGGCATGGCCAAAGGGTCACCTTGAGTGGTGCCTTCTTGAGACAGTATCTCCCTTCCACCACAAATAAATAGTCTAGAAGGACTTCTATAGGTGTTAATAAGATACTGTGAGATTTCGTTACAAGTAATCTGGATGTTATGCATTGCCACGGAGCGATTCATTTGGTTGAAAGCATTACTTGCATCGATCAGAAGTATTCCATCTGTTTCATCTTCAGTAAAGATCTCGCTCATTGCATGTATCGCGGCTTCAGCGCCCGCGCTGTGCCCAGCACAAACTTGTAGCGGGCCCGCTGCTCGTTTCAACTCTTCTTTGAAAAATGCTGACGCAGTTTTGCCAATAATTCGCCTCAGTACTTCGCCTACACCTATTGGCCTGATTCCAGGATTCTTGTCGAGGGGAATCAATCTACATGATGTAAAGGCCTCTAATAGGGAGGAATGGTATGAAGACTTCAGCAGATTTCTCGTCATTATGGCTATTTCCTCTCTTAGGAGTTTTCCCTCGGTCTTGAAACTTTTTGAACACAAGAATCTTCGATAAAGTTCGGCATCCATTCCCGAGGGCCCAGCCGAACCTTTGGGGGAGAACCTTGGATTTGGGGGAGAAATAATACACCTCACTTGCAAGCCTTTAATATATATCTACGCTGTAGTGATCTAATGAGAATATATCTTACAAATATTTGTCCACAATCGTTAGTACTGTAATATCCATTCTTACATCAACTGAACAGACAACAAAAATTATTAGAATACTCCCCCAAAAATGTCAGTCAGGAGTGGGATTCGAACCAACGCCCATATTCATGGACCAGAACGCCCAGGAATCCCACAAGAATGGAAGAAGTTTTCGCACTTGAGTCTGGCGCCTTAGACCGCTCGGCCATCCTGACTGTTCGCAAGAGGCACAAACCAAACACTTATGCCATATCTGCGATCAATACATGTTTTTTCCTTTAATCTGAGGCTAGTTGGTGACATTCACGATTGAAAGAATTGGAAAAATGAAATTAAATCGATAGTTGTCTTTGAATTTCGATTTAGGATGGATCTTAAATACGGACCTAGAGAAAAATTATGTATTGAATGACGTGAGTTCGCATGCAAGCTTTTCACCTGAGCTGCATAAACGTTTCATAACTTTAAGGCTGTTTGGGGTACAAGTTCCTGTAGTGTAGTAGTTATCACGTGCGCTTTACACGCGCAAGGCCCCCAGTTCAATCCTGGGCAGAAACGTGCATCGTATAAATTTTTACACCTCTCCAAATAATTAGAATTAAAATATGGCAAATATACAAGTTCTCTTGTTAACCATGTTTCTGTAAGATAGTGCATGGTCATCACGGGCCCTTGACACGCGCGAAGTCTCCAGTTCGTTCCTCAAGATAAACATATACTTCATGTATTATATTGACAGTTTTTGCTAATAGGGTTGTTTAACGCCATATGCATGGGAACAATATTTTCCTAATTTACGGCGTTTTATATTTTACTATATTTCTTGATGTTGCACAACATAATATGTTGACGTAATTATAATAGTCAAGATTAGTAGTATTTACCACATTACTCCAACGATTTTACCAAGACATCGCCAGAAAATCTTCTTGATCACAGGCTTTTCGTTATGCGTGTTACATTACCCATGTAATTTCGCTATCTGTTATATTTACGCTACTGCAAACATAAGATGAGATTTAATCAGTACTCCATCAAATTTAATTTAATGTAAAACTACTTAATTTCATTTTTGCTTTACTAAGAAGCGGTGTGGTAGAATAATGGCATTTTCTTCTAAAATATAGGATTGATAGGTCAACTTGATTTTCTTCAGAATAATATTACTGTGAACCTAAACCACAAAAATTAATATATTACCAGTTTTATGAAACAAAATGCATTTGGCAACACAGGTTTCTGTAGTGTAGTGGTTATCACGTGCGCCTAACACGCGCATGGTCCCCAGTTCGTACCTGGGCAGATACTTATGCGCGCTATTTCCTTTTGACATTCTGAAGATTAATAGAGGCTTATAACTGGATAGCGTCAATGCTAGTATTATCTACGCAATATTTTAATCCAATAAGCTTGGATTTGGGGGAGAAATAATACACCTCACTTGCAAGCCTTTAACATATATCTACGCTGTAGTGATCTAATGAGAATATATGTTACAAATTGTTGTCCACAATCGTTAGTAATATCCATTCTTACATCAACTGAACAGACAAAAAAATTATTAGAATACTCCCCCAAAAATGTCAGTCAGGAGTGGGATTCGAACCCACGCCCATATTCATGGACCAGAATGCCCAGGAATCCCACAAGAACGGAAGAAGTTTTCGCACTTGAGTCTGGCGCCTTAGACCGCTCGGCCATCCTGACTGTTCGCAAGAGGCATAAACCAAACACTTATGGCATATCTGCGATCAATACATGTTTTTTCCTTTAAACTGAGGCTAGTTGGTGACATTCACGATTGAAAGAATTGGAAAAATGAAATTAAATCGATAGTTGTCTTTGAATTTCGATTTAGGATGGATCTTAAATACGGCCCTAGAGAAAAATTATGTATTGAATGACGTGAGTTCGCATGCAAGCTTTTCACATGAGCTGCATAAACTTTTCATAACATTAAGGCTGTTTGGGGTACAAGTTTCTGTAGTGTAGTAGTTATCACGTGCGGTTTACACGCGCAAGGCCACCAGTTCAATCCTGGGCAAAAACGTGCATCGTATAAATTTTTACACCTCTCCAAATAATTAGAATTAAAATATGGCAAATATACAAGTTCTCTTGTTAACCATGTTTCTGTAAGATAGTGCATGGTCATCACGTGCCCTTGACACGCGCGAAGTCTCCAGTTCGTTCCTCAAGATAAACATATACTTCATGTATTATATTGACAGTTTTTGCTAATAGGGTTGTTTAACGCCATATGCATGGGAACAATATTTTCCTAATTTACGGCGTTTTATATTTTACTATATTTCTTGATGTTGCACAACATAATATGTTGACGTAATTATAATAGTCAAGATTAGTAGTATTTACCACATTACTCCAACGATTTTACCAAGACATCGCCAGAAAATCTTCTTGATCACAGGCTTTTCGTTATGCGTGTTACATTACCCATATAATTTCGCTATCTGTTATATTTACGCTACTGCAAACATAAGATGAGATTTAATCAGTACTCCATCAAATTTAATTTAATGTAATAGTATTTAATTTCATTTTTGCTTTACTAAGAAGAGGTGTGGTAGAATAATGGCATTTTCTTCTAAAATATAGGATTGATAGGTCAACTTGATTTTCTTCAGAATAATATTACTGTGCACCTAAACCACAAAAATTAATATATTAGCAGTTTTATGAAACAAAATGCATTTGGCAAAACAGGTTTCTGTAGTGTAGTGGTTATCACGTGCGCCTAACACGCGCAAGGTCCCCAATTCGAACCTGGGCCGAAACTTATGCGTGCTATTTCCTTTTGACATTCTGAAGATTAATAGAGGCTTATAACTGGATAGCGTCAATGCTAGTATTACTACGCAATATTTTAATCCAATAAGCTTGGATTTGGGGGAGAAATAATACACCTCACTTGCAAACCTTTAATATATATCTACGCTGTAGTGATCTAATGAGAATATATCTTACAAATATTTGTCCACAATCGTTAGTACTGTAATATCCATTCTTACATCAACTGAACAGACAAAAAAAATTATTAGAATACTCCCCCAAAAATGTCAGTCAGGAGTGGGATTCGAACCCACGCCCATGTTCATGGACCAGAATGCCCAGGAATCCTACAAGAATGGAAGGTGTTTTCGCACTTGAGTCTGGCGCCTTAGACCGCTCGGCCATCCTGACTGTTCGCAAGAGGCATAAACCAAACACTTATGGCATATCTGCGATCAATACATGTTTATTCCTTAAACTGATGCTAGTTGGTGACATTCACGATTGAAAGAACTGGAAAAATGAAATTAAATCGATAGTAGTCTTTGAATTTCGATTTAGGATGGATCTTAAATACGGACCTAGAGAAAAATTATGTATTGAATGACGTGAGTTCGCATGCAAGCTTTTCACCTGAGCTGCATAAACTTTTCATAACATTAAGGCTGTTTGGGGTACAAGTTTCTGTAGTGTAGTAGTTATCACGTGCGCTTTACACGCGCAAGGCCCCCAGTTCAATCCTGAGCAGAAACATGCATCGTATAAATTTTTACACCTCCACAAATAATTAGAATTAAAATATGGCCAATATACAAGTTCTCTTGTTTACCATGTTTCTGTAAGATAGTGGTCATCACGTGCCCTTGACACGCGCGAAGTCTCCAGTTCGTTCCTCAAGATAAACATATACTTCATGTCGTCAGCCTGCTAGCATAATTGCCTAACTCATTTTCTGACATTTTGAGAAAAACAAGAAAAACTAATTTTCTGTCAAACGGAATGTTCTTTTTTTCTTGATTTTTTAAACAGGAAGATATGACTACAATTACTCCCACAAAGATTACATAACGGCTATATATGACTTAGGCAAATCTTGCAATGAACAGCCTGTGAGTTAGGCAATTTAACGTTTGAGTTAGACATCATATTTCTTTGCAATTATGACTTAGGCAAGTTTGTCACACTTGTTTTGATTGGCTAACGACCTAGGCAGTTTTGCATAAGATGCAAGAGCTGACTTGCGGATGAGTTAGGCAAAAAAATTAATTTAGTCCAAAAATGAGTTAGGCAATTATGCTAGCAGGCTGACGATGTATTATATTGACGTTTTTGCTAATAGGGTTGTTTAACGCCATATGCATAGGAACAATATTTTCCTAATTTACGGCGTTTTATATTTTACTATATTTCTTGATGTTGCACAACATAATATGTTGACGTATTGATAATAGTCAAGGTTGGTAGTATTTACCACATTACTCCAACGATTTTACCAAGACATCGCCAGAAAATCTTCTTGATCACAGGCTTTTCGTTATGCGGGTTACATTACCCATGTAATTTCGCTATCTGTTATATTTACGCTACTGCAAACATAAGATGAGATTTAATCAGTACTCCATCAAATTTAATTTAATGTAAAACTATTTAATTTCAATTTTGCTTTACTAAGAAGCGGTGTGGTAGAATAATGGCATTTTCTTCTAAAATATAGGATTGTTAGGTCAACTTGATTTTCTTCAGAATAATATTACCGTGCACCTAAACCACAAAAATTAATATATTACCAGTTTTATGAAACAAAATGCATTTGGCAAAACAGGTTTCTGTAGTGTAGTGGTTATCACGTGCGCCTAACACGCGCAAGGTCCCCAGTTCGAACCTGGGCACAAACTTATGCGTGCTATTTCCTTTTGACATTCTGAAGATTAATAGAGGCTTATAACTGGATAGCGTCAATGCTAGTAATATCTACGCAATATTTTTTTCCGATAAGATTGGATTAGGGGGAGAAATAATACACCTCACTTGCAAGCCTTTAACATATATATATACGCTGTAGTGATCTAATAAGAATATATGTTACAAATATTTGTCCACAATCGTTAATAATATCCATTCTTACATCAACTGAACAGACAAAAAAAATTATTAGAATACTCCCCCAAAAATGTCAGTCAGGAGTGGGATTCGAACCAACGCCCATATTCATGGACCAGAACGCCCAGGAATCCCACAAGAATGGAAGAAGTTTTCGCACTTGAGTCTGGCGCCTTAGACCGCTCGGCCATCCTGACTGTTCGCAAGAGGCATAAACCAAATACTTATGCCATATCTGCGATCAATACATGTTTTTTCCTTTAAACTGAGGCTAGTTGGTCACATTCACGATTGAAAGAATTGGAAAAATGAAATTAAATCGATAGTACTCTTTGAATTTCGATTTAGGATGGATCTTAAATACGGACCTAGAGAAAAATTATGTATTGAATGACGTGAGTTCGCATGCAAGCTTTTCACCTGAGCTGCATAACCTTTTTATAGCATTAAGGCTGTTTGGGCTACAAGTTTCTGTAGTGTAGTGGTTATCACGTGCGCTTTACACGCGCAAGGCCCCCAGTTCAATCCTGGGCAGAAACATGCATCGTATACATTTTTACACCTCTCCAAATAATTAGATTTAAAATATGGCCAATATATAAGTTCTCTTGTTAACCATGTTTCTGTAAGATAGTGGTCATCACGTGACCTTGACAAGCGCGAAGTCTCCAGTTTGTTCCTCCTGATAAACATATACTTCATGTATTATATTGACAGTATTTGCTAATAGGGTTGTTTAATGCCATATGCAAAGGATCAACATTTTCCTAATTTACGGCGTTTTATATTTCACTATATTTCTTGATGTTGCACAACATAATATGTTGACGTAATGATAATAGTCAAGATTAGTAGTATTTACCACATTACTCCAACGATTTTACCAAGACATCGCCAGAAAATCTTCTTGGTCACAGGCTTTTCGTTATGCGTGTTACATTACCCATGTAATTTCGCTATCTGTTATATTTACGCTACTGCAAACATAAGATGAGATTTAATCAGCACTCCATCAAATTTAATTTAATGTAAAACTATTTAATTTCATTTCTGCTTTACTAAGAAGCGGTGTGGTAGAATAATGGCATTTTCTTCTAAAATATAGGATTGATAGGTCAACTTGATTTTCTTCAGAATAATATTACTGTGCACCTAATCCACAAAAATTAATATAAAAGCAGTTTTATGAAACAAAATGCATTTTGCAAAACAGGTTTCTGTAGTGTAGTGGTTATCACGTGCGCCTAACACGCGCAAGGTCCCCAGTTCGAACCTGGGCAGAACCTTTTGACATTCTGAAGATTAATAGAGGCTTATAACTGGATAGCGTCAATGCTAGTATTATCTACGCAATATTTTAATCCAATAAGCTAAAATTTTAGGCATTTACCAAAACCATTTCAACATATACAACAATAGTTAGTTCATCATTTTCAAAACAATTATACTAATAATACTAATAATACGAAAGAAGAAAATTATTTCGGAAAAATATTACATATAAAACTCATTTCAATTAAAAGATCTAGAACTAATTCTTGATAATTTATAATTTGGAAAGTAATTCAATAAAATGTACATGTCCAGCGGTTAACGTCTTTAAATTGCGCAATCGCTTAAAAAACCTCTGCTGTGACAGAGTTTAATTTGAACTCGTCTATATGTTCATCTTTCGCACGAAATGGCGATCTGGATCCTCTCGTGCACAAATGCACGGACTTCAATATTTCGAAAGACAATCTTGTTCTGATCCAGGTAATGACAGTTGCGTAATCTTCTCCGTTTTTCCTCGACAATTTCTCGGCAAGATGCTTTAAACATTTCTGGCATTCGTCTCCCACTCCTCCATTCGTCCCAAAGACCAAAGGCGTAAATGTTCCCATCTCCACGTCTAAGATTCTCTATTGGTACTTTCTTTTCTTTTCCGCTTCTTTTTCCTTAAAGATATCAGATGTGGCTTTGTTTTGATGACATTGGGAGTTTCCATGCGATACACGAACGTCAAAAAATGATGTAACTCCTCTTGCCCAAAACTCGCCAGCTTTGATATCCAATCGCGCATCCGGGCTTCTGTTGGTGGACTGTAAACGGAATTGTTCATTGTCCAATGGGATGAGCTTCGGTTCAGCTTCTACGTTATTGCACACTCTGCTGAGCAGCGTGGTCAGTAAATCACGAACGCCGTCATGCCTTCGGGCCTTCGGGCCTTCGGGCCACAAAACCTCCTCTTTTACACGATAAAGCATGGTTGACGGAAAATGCAAGCCAACACACGCAATGACTTGGCATGTCAGGCAATGGCATGCCATACCGCATTCTTATCGAATCCTTAAATTCTTCTTTGTTGAGGGTCAAACCTTGTTCTTCAACTGGTATAGCATTTAACCATGAGCTTGCTCCTTTATCCCGCGCTTGTTTAATAAGAGGTAGGAGATCGGCTGGGAGAGACTCGTCGATACGTTCTCTTTTTGCATTGGCATTTGCCCTCTTGATTGACTGCTGTTCGTTTTTTATCTCGTTAGTGATCGCTGGCATGGAAGTACATTGTGAAAATATTGCCTCCACATGTGGACGCGTTATTGACGTTGAAGCTGCGTACTGTTGTGGCGCTTCTTCGCTTAATGCAGGTATCCCTAAACCTCCTTGTGCAGGGGATAATGTGATAATTTCGTGCAATTCTTCTGCCAGAGGCTCTTCTTGGCCGAACAAAGCTGGGAGAAGCAACTCACTAATGGCTTCCTCGATAGGGTTAACATAATCTTCAAAGGAGCTTATCGTTCGCATAAAGAATGTAAACTTCGATTTGTAGCCCTTTGTGAAAGCCACATAGGCTGAATGGGGTTGACTTTTTGCGATATCACTTAGTGCTTCGATTTCTTCTCTCCATCTGTTGACCTTTTCGTTGCAGTACTCTTCTTTGTAATTTGTGGAACCAATAACTGCGCCCAGGTGACGCCTTCCTTCAGTTGTTATATTCACCTCGCTTCCAAACACCCGTTCCGCTTCTGATGCCAGAAGTTGTGATTTAACAATCAGCCAGCTCTTAGAACCATTTACATGGTATCCATACTTCATGCCTTCTTCACACAGAGAACGATACCAACTATAGAGCGATGCAATCGTTCCTCCCCCTGCCGAGTCATCAGCCAACCAAACTTGCTTGACGTCTGGGCTAGAAAGTCTCAGTAATTGTATGATGGTTGATGTATTGATTGAATACCAAGGCATGGCCAAAGGGTCACCTTGAGTGGTGCCTTCTTGAGACAGTATCTCCCTTCCACCACAAATAAATAGTCTAGAAGGACTTCTATAGGTGTTAATAAGATACTGTGAGATTTCGTTACAAGTAATCTGGATGTTATGCATTGCCACGGAGCGATTCATTTGGTTGAAAGCATTACTTGCATCGATCAGAAGTATTCCATCTGTTTCATCTTCAGTAAAGATCTCGCTCATTGCATGTATCGCGGCTTCAGCGCCCGCGCTGTGCCCAGCACAAACTTGTAGCGGGCCCGCTGCTCGTTTCAACTCTTCTTTGAAAAATGCTGACGCAGTTTTGCCAATAATTCGCCTCAGTACTTCGCCTACACCTATTGGCCTGATTCCAGGATTCTTGTCGAGGGGAATCAATCTACATGATGTAAAGGCCTCTAATAGGGAGGAATGGTATGAAGACTTCAGCAGATTTCTCGTCATTATGGCTATTTCCTCTCTTAGGAGTTTTCCCTCGGTCTTGAAACTTTTTGAACACAAGAATCTTCGATAAAGTTCGGCATCCATTCCCGAGGGCCCAGCCGAACCTTTGGGGGAGAACCTTGGATTTGGGGGAGAAATAATACACCTCACTTGCAAGCCTTTAATATATATCTACGCTGTAGTGATCTAATGAGAATATATCTTACAAATATTTGTCCACAATCGTTAGTACTGTAATATCCATTCTTACATCAACTGAACAGACAACAAAAATTATTAGAATACTCCCCCAAAAATGTCAGTCAGGAGTGGGATTCGAACCAACGCCCATATTCATGGACCAGAACGCCCAGGAATCCCACAAGAATGGAAGAAGTTTTCGCACTTGAGTCTGGCGCCTTAGACCGCTCGGCCATCCTGACTGTTCGCAAGAGGCACAAACCAAACACTTATGCCATATCTGCGATCAATACATGTTTTTTCCTTTAATCTGAGGCTAGTTGGTGACATTCACGATTGAAAGAATTGGAAAAATGAAATTAAATCGATAGTTGTCTTTGAATTTCGATTTAGGATGGATCTTAAATACGGACCTAGAGAAAAATTATGTATTGAATGACGTGAGTTCGCATGCAAGCTTTTCACCTGAGCTGCATAAACGTTTCATAACTTTAAGGCTGTTTGAGGTACAAGTTTCTGTAGTGTAGTAGTTATCACGTGCGCTTTACACGCGCAAGGCCCCCAGTTCAATCCTGGGCAGAAACGTGCATCGTATAAATTTTTACACCTCTCCAAATAATTAGAATTAAAATATGGCAAATATACAAGTTCTCTTGTTAACCATGTTTCTGTAAGATAGTGCATGGTCATCACGGGCCCTTGACACGCGCGAAGTCTCCAGTTCGTTCCTCAAGATAAACATATACTTCATGTATTATATTGACAGTTTTTGCTAATAGGGTTGTTTAACGCCATATGCATGGGAACAATATTTTCCTAATTTACGGCGTTTTATATTTTACTATATTTCTTGATGTTGCACAACATAATATGTTGACGTAATTATAATAGTCAAGATTAGTAGTATTTACCACATTACTCCAACGATTTTACCAAGACATCGCCAGAAAATCTTCTTGATCACAGGCTTTTCGTTATGCGTGTTACATTACCCATGTAATTTCGCTATCTGTTATATTTACGCTACTGCAAACATAAGATGAGATTTAATCAGTACTCCATCAAATTTAATTTAATGTAAAACTACTTAATTTCATTTTTGCTTTACTAAGAAGCGGTGTGGTAGAATAATGGCATTTTCTTCTAAAATATAGGATTGATAGGTCAACTTGATTTTCTTCAGAATAATATTACTGTGAACCTAAACCACAAAAATTAATATATTACCAGTTTTATGAAACAAAATGCATTTGGCAACACAGGTTTCTGTAGTGTAGTGGTTATCACGTGCGCCTAACACGCGCATGGTCCCCAGTTCGTACCTGGGCAGATACTTATGCGCGCTATTTCCTTTTGACATTCTGAAGATTAATAGAGGCTTATAACTGGATAGCGTCAAAGCTAGTATTATCTACGCAATATTTTAATCCAATAAGCTTGGATTTGGGGGAGAAATAATACACCTCACTTGCAAGCCTTTAACATATATCTACGCTGTAGTGATCTAATGAGAATATATGTTACAAATTGTTGTCCACAATCGTTAGTAATATCCATTCTTACATCAACTGAACAGACAAAAAAATTATTAGAATACTCCCCCAAAAATGTCAGTCAGGAGTGGGATTCGAACCCACGCCCATATTCATGGACCAGAATGCCCAGGAATCCCACAAGAACGGAAGAAGTTTTCGCACTTGAGTCTGGCGCCTTAGACCGCTCGGCCATCCTGACTGTTCGCAAGAGGCATAAACCAAACACTTATGGCATATCTGCGATCAATACATGTTTTTTCCTTTAAACTGAGGCTAGTTGGTGACATTCACGATTGAAAGAATTGGAAAAATGAAATTAAATCGATAGTTGTCTTTGAATTTCGATTTAGGATGGATCTTAAATACGGCCCTAGAGAAAAATTATGTATTGAATGACGTGAGTTCGCATGCAAGCTTTTCACATGAGCTGCATAAACTTTTCATAACATTAAGGCTGTTTGGGGTACAAGTTTCTGTAGTGTAGTAGTTATCACGTGCGGTTTACACGCGCAAGGCCACCAGTTCAATCCTGGGCAAAAACGTGCATCGTATAAATTTTTACACCTCTCCAAATAATTAGAATTAAAATATGGCAAATATACAAGTTCTCTTGTTAACCATGTTTCTGTAAGATAGTGCATGGTCATCACGTGCCCTTGACACGCGCGAAGTCTCCAGTTCGTTCCTCAAGATAAACATATACTTCATGTATTATATTGACAGTTTTTGCTAATAGGGTTGTTTAACGCCATATGCATGGGAACAATATTTTCCTAATTTACGGCGTTTTATATTTTACTATATTTCTTGATGTTGCACAACATAATATGTTGACGTAATTATAATAGTCAAGATTAGTAGTATTTACCACATTACTCCAACGATTTTACCAAGACATCGCCAGAAAATCTTCTTGATCACAGGCTTTTCGTTATGCGTGTTACATTACCCATGTAATTTCGCTATCTGTTATATTTACGCTACTGCAAACATAAGATGAGATTTAATCAGTACTCCATCAAATTTAATTTAATGTAAAACTATTTAATTTCATTTTTGCTTTACTAAGAAGCGGTGTGGTAGAATAATGGCATTTTCTTCTAAAATATAAGATTGATACGTCAACTTGATTTTCTGCAGAATAATATTACTGTGCAGCTAAATCACAAAAATTAATATATTAGCAGTTTTATGAAACAAAATGCATTTGGCAAAACAGGTTTCTGTAGTGTAGTGGTTATCACGTGCGCCTAACACGCGCAAGGTCCCCAGTTCGAACCTTTGCACAAACTTATGCGTGCTATTTCCTTTTGACATTCTGAAGATTAATAGAGGCTTATAACTGGATAGCGTCAATGCTAGTATTATCTACGCAATATTTTAAACCAATAAGCTTGGATTTGGGGGAGAAATAATGCACCTAACTTGCAAGCCTTTAACATATATCTACGCTGTAGTGATCTAATGAGAATATATGTTACAAATAGTTGTCCACAATAGTTAGTAATATCCATTCTTACATCAACTGAACAGACAAAAAAAATTATTAGAATACTCCCCCAAAAATGTCAGTCAGGAGTGGGATTCGAACCCACGCCCATATTCATGGACCAGAATGCCCAGGAATCCCACAAGAACGGAAGAAGTTTTCGCACTTGAGTCTGGCGCCTTAGACCGCTCGGCCATCCTGACTGTTCGCAAGAGGCATAAACCAAACACTTATGGCATATCTGCGATCAATACATGTTTTTTCCTTTAAACTGAGGCTAGTTGGTGACATTCACGATTGAAAGAATAGGAAATTGAAATTAAATCGATAGTACTCTTTGAATTTCGATTTAGGATGGATCTTAAATACGGACCTAGAGAAAAATTATGTATTGAATGACGTGAGTTCGCATGCAAGCTTTTCACCTGAGCTGCATAACCTTTTCATAACATTAAGGCTGTTTGGGGTACAAGTTTCTGTAGTGTAGTGGTTATCACGTGCGTTTTACACGCGCAAGGCCCCCAGTTCAATCCTGGGCAGAAACATGCATCGTATAAATGTTTACACCTCTCCAAATAATTAGAATTAAAATATGGCCAGTATACAAGTTCTCTTGTTAACCATGTTTCTGCAAGATAGTGGTCATCACGTGCCCTTGACACGCGCGAAGTCTCCAGTTCGTTCCTCCAGATTATTATTTAAAATTATTTGGAAACGGTAGCCCTTCAGCGGTAAATGAAAAACTGATTTTCGAGGGGCCGTTTATCAATACATACATTGATTAAGAATACAAACACTTACTATATTAAAGTCACTATTGGCTTCTAACTATATACAATATTTCAACTATTTACAACAATTTTATCACAAAAAAGAATTTGATTAAGTTGTCGATGTGTTTCCCTCCAAGTCCTTGTAGTAATGATTTATTAAAGTCTTAAAAGAAGACAAGTAAAGTTGATCGTATACATCGACAATTTCAGCTGGAAGGCTATTCCAGGATACAGCTCCGCGGTATGAAAAACTATTCTTCAAAAAGTTTGTGTTTGGTTTTTTCAAATAAAGTTTTCTGTCATTACTTCTTAATTGATACGTGTCATTATGACTGGCGACAAACAAGTCTGACAGGTAGTCAGGCGTTTCACCCCGTAATGCCTTGAATGTCATAATGTGTTCACGTTTTTTAATAATAATTTCAATCCTTTCCCATCCTAATTTTTCAAATATCTCGGTTGATCTTATTTCATAATTTGAACCCGTTATCACTCGAGCGGCTCGCTTTTGCAATTTATATAGTTTTTCGATATGTGCACAACTACCATCATTCCATACATTCGAACAGTATGTGAAATGAGGTAGAACAAGTGCATTAAACATGTTTAGAAGTGTATCTTGACTTACAAATTGCTTTGCTCTTCTCAAGAGAGCAATTGAATGTGAAATTTTCTTGCATTGTGCATCATTATGTTCCTTCCACTTTAACTGTTCGTCAATAATGACCCCAAGAACTTTCTTACTTGGAACCTGCTGTATAATATGGTTGCCAATAACTATTTGAGGATTACTTGGAGATTGTTGTAATCTCTGTCTAGAGCCTATCAGCATGTATTCAGTTTTTTCCTGATTCAATGTTAATTTGTTGGCAATTAGCCATTTATGTACGTTGTCTAAGTCCGTATTAATTTTGTTTTCGATTTCTGTGGACGATTTACCTTGACAAGACAAGTTTGTATCGTCCGCAAACATAGAAGCTTGTGTTTCTTCTAGGCAGTTAGGGAGGTCATTAATGTATAATAGAAAAAGTAATGGACCAAGGTTTGATCCCTGGGGAACACCGCAAGTTATATTAGCAACTTCCGACATTGTATTTTGAAGTTTACATATTTGTTTTCTTTCAGAAAGGTAGGATTGAAATAAGTGTAAAGCAGTTCCTCTTATTCCGTATTGTTCTAGCTTTGAGATTAGAATTTTATCAACAACAGATATTATGGAAATAGGTCTGTAATTCCCACAATCGGTCTTTTCTCCAGACTTATAGATTGGGGTAACTTTCGCAAGTTTCATATCATCTGGAAAGATACCAGTGTTCAAAACAAGATTAAATAAGTACGTGAGTGATTCAGTTATGGAGTTCCCTGCTGCTTTAAGTAGTTTAATAGAAATCTTATCAAGGCCTGGTGCCTTAGAAGCTTTCACCTTCTTTAACACACTTGCCAATTCTGCCCTAGTAATATTTTTAAATTCGAAAACATTTCTTCCAGGAATCACATAACGTAAGGGGTCGATCTCTGATGGTGGTATATTTTCTGCAAGTTGTGGTCCTATCTTACAGAAAAAGTTATTAAATTCATTTGCAATATTTTTATCACCTGTTATCTTATTGTGGTTAATTATAAGCTCATTTATTGAAGTGGTCTTTGATTTCTTATTCAGTAATTCATTTATGATTTTCCAGCTATCCTTACTATTAGTACTATTCTCCAAACTTGTTTTGTAGTAATTTGTTTTAGCGTCTTTAATACGACGGTTTACTTCATTTCTACATTTTTTGTATGCTTTATGATACGCTGGAGAATTATGGCTGACTGCTTTCTTTTTTAAATAGTCTCTGTGATAACTCATGTTTTTAATTTCATTAGTTAGCCATGGCGTATATTCGCTCTTTACTTTTCTTAATCGCAGAGGTGCATGTTTATCAGCGATTTGAAGAAACATCTCTTTCCATTGATGCCATGCTAAGTTGGGGTCTGTGTAATGATTGAAATTACTAAATGCTTCTCTTAGATTGTTTTGGAAATCAGTCGAATTGAAGTTCTTGAATTGTCTTGTCTCTATTAATTTGGGTTTTCCCTTAGGGATACTTATTTTCCTGCAAATATAAACCAGGCTATATGATCACTTATCCCCAATTCAATGACCCCAGAATCAATTGTTTTATTGTCGTCAATTTTAGTGAGTATGAGATCTATAAGAGTTTGGGAATAATTAGTTGTCCTACTTGGTTTGTCAACATGTTGTTGAAGTTGATAAATGTCTATTAAGTCTTTCATCTTTTTAGTGCTAGGATTGGCACAATCTTTTTTTAACAGATCGCAATTAAAATCACCGGTTATAATTATTTCCTTATTTTCATCATCAATTTTCTGAAGAAATTTTTCAAAGCATTCAAGTAATTCAATATTTGAATCTGGTGGGCGGTACCAGGTAGAAAGTAACATTGGTTTGCTTTTTGGTTTTCTAATCTCAAGACATAATGCTTCAACGTTTTCGGGAATTAGATCACTTCGTTCAACATATGGAATGTTGTTGCGTAAGTATATTGCAACGCCTCCTCCATTTCGATTTCGATCTCTTCTTACTATTTCATAACCGCAAATTTCAACCTCTGTACTGGAAATGGAATTGTCAAGTCGTGTCTCATTAATGCATAAAATGTCAATGGGTTGTTCATGGATAAATATTCGAAGTTCTTCAATATGTTTAACTAAGCTTGTAATATTTAATTGCCCAATTTTAAAACCTTTGAGCTTTGGATAAGCGAATTCGCTCATGTGTGATAACGGATTTTTGGAGGTCACATCATTTTCTACGGAGCTATATTCTGGTTCTATTAGTCAATTTTTATTTAAGAAATTTTTAATATTTTTGGCGAGAGCTCCAGTGCCTTTTCTGTTCAAATGTAAACCGTAGTTGTTTAAATGAGAATAGTCAATGTTTTTGTTATCTATGAGATCCCATTTATTAACTGCACACAATTCTACTAATAGTTCATTATATCGTTTTACCTTTTCAGCAAGGAATGCGTCATCGTTTCTGCCAATGATTGACGAGAGTGTCAATTTGACTTTGTTATTTTCTTTCTTGATAGAATTTCCGAGGTTTACAACGGATTGAGCCAACATATTTGGAGACTTGTTTTTCAAGTCATTGGTACCGATGTGTAGTATTATTTCATCCGGACGTGTTGACAGTGTGGGTCTGACGTAATGAGCCATATCATCTATTCCAGCACCAGGGAAAGTTTTTATGGTAACTTTGCGATTAACACCGTTTTGAAGTTGCCTTGGATTTAGGTGCTTTATCATTGAGTCACCTAAAATGACGACTCTAGATTTAGAACGCGCTGGTGTCTTTGTCCTTTCGTTGTCATGCTCGGTATTTCTAGGATGGTCCGTATTCCTTGTATGATTAGTATTTCCAGGATAATAGGTATTTCTGGTATCGGTATTTCTGGGATGATCGGTATTTCTGGGATGATCGGTATTTCTGGGATGAGATTCACCTTCACTCGATTTTCGGCTGCCTGATCGTCGTTTGTCTGGACGCTTTTTTAGTGATTTACCACTAGGTTTAGCTAATGGGTCTACGACAGTAGCAGTTTGGTCAACGTTACTTGAGCCATTGCCTTCATATTCGAAAACTCTTTCCTCGTCGGTATCACTTAGTACTGTGTACTGATTTTTTGTTTCTATTTCTCGTCTGTCAGGGTGGATATTGCCGGTTACTTGTTTAGGTTTCCTTTCATATTTTTGAGTTTGCCAAATCCCCTCGGAGTTCATCGCGTGTTGGTTGTCTGCTTGAATGATTTTTATGGCTGTCACTAAGCTGAGTTTTTCGTTCTCGCAATCCTTTACTTTGGTGTTAAGATCGGACATAATAAACGAGAAATTAGCGATCTTTTCTTTCAGCGCTTCATTTTCTTGTTTCAGCAGTAAGTTCTCACTTTGAAGTTCATTTTGTCGAGATACGAACAGTTGCCTTTCAATCTCCCTTGAGTCATTTACATCTCTCGTCAGAGCGTTGATTTTGCTATTGATATCCAAACTGAGGTTTTCAATCTTTTTCTCTAACAGGTTTATTGCTTTCAAGGTAGACGTGTTCAGTGCTTGCTCGGCTGAATTTGTAAGCTCCGGTTTGTAATAAACAGTGTTTACTCCCCCACAGTCTGATAGTGCATCCAAGCGTTTTACAACATCTTCAAGCAACTCATCCTCATTAGACGACGGACTTTCTCCTCGGCATTCCTCGGTTAAATTTGTCACATCATTGTCAAATAGGTTGATTTTAGAATCACCGTGACAGCCATCTAGTTCTACCAATCCCACACCCGTCAAGTTCACGTTTATCATGAACTCATTGATATTCCGAAGCGAAGGCTTTTGCGGAGGCGTGAAGTCGGCAAGATCGTCTACGCCCAAACTGTATTCACTATTAGGTTTTATCGTCGCTATCTTTTGCAAAATCCCTTTATATTCCTTCATCATAGGACCTTCCAACAGCAAACTTTCATTCTCATACCACCGGACAGTGATATCGGTTGTCTTTAACTCTTTACAGCCTCCGCGAGGGACTTTCCACTTTCCTTTAATATTTAATATGTCTTCGACGAATCGTTCTAGTAATTTAAAACTTCCAAGCCATTTAAATTTGCCTTCGTCGAAAGTCAATGGATTTATTTTATTAGTTTCATTTGAAGACATGTTTAAGAATTGAACATGTGCAAACTTCTCGAGATATAACAACTTTAAAATTGAACATACAGAGCGGAGCTCAAAATTACACGTCCGCACAGTATAAATGCAATCATGCATTCATAAACATATACTTCATGTATTATATTGACAGTTTTTGCTAATAGGGTTGTTTAACGCCATATGCATAGGAACAATATTTTCCTAATTTACAACGTTTTATATTTTACTATATTTCTTGATGTTGCACAACATAATATGTTGACGTAAAGATAATAGTCAAGATTAGTAGTATTTACCACATTACTCCAACGATTTTACCAAGACATCTCCAGAAAATCTTCTTGATTACAGGCTTTTCGTTATGCGTGTTACATTACCCATGTAATTTCGCTATCTCTTATATTTACGCTACTGCAAACATAAGATGAGATTTAATCAATACTCCATCAAATTTAATTTAATGTAAAACTATTTCATTTCATTTTTGCTTTACTAAGAAGAGGTGTGGTAGAATAATGGCACTTTCTTCTAAAATATAGGATTGATAGGTCAACTTGATTTTCTTCAGAATAATATTACTGTGAACCTAAACCACAAAAATTAATATATTGCCCGTTTTATGAAACAAAATGCATTTGGCAACACAGGTTTCTGTAGTGTAGTGGTTATTACGTGCGCCTAACACGCGCATGGTCCCCAGTTCGTACCTGGGCAGAAACTTATGCGCGCTATTTCCTTTTGACATTCTGAAGATTAATGGAGGCTTATAACTGGATAGCGTCAATGCTAGTATTATCTACGCAATATTTTAATCGAATAAGCTTGGATTTGGGGGAGAAATAATACACCTCACTTGCAAGCCTTTAACATATATCTACGCTGTAGTGATCTAATGAGAATATATGTTACAAATAGTTGTCCACAATAGTTAGTAATATCCATTCTTACATCAACTGAACAGACAAAAAAAATTATTAGAATACTCCCCCAAAAATGTCAGTCAGGAGTGGAATTCGAACCCACGCCCATATTCATGGACCAGAATGCCCAGGAATCCCACAAGAACGGAAGAAGTTTTCGCACTTGAGTCTGGCGCCTTAGACCGCTCGGCCATCCTGACTGTTCGCAAGAGGCATAAACCAAACACTTATGGCATATCTGCGATCAATACATGTTTTTTCCTTTAAACTGAGGCTAGTTGGTGACATTCACGATTGAAAGAATTGGGAAAATGAAATTAAATCGATAGTACTCTTTGAATTTCGATTTAGGATGGATCTTAAATACGGACCTAGAGAAAAATTATTTATTGAATGACGTGAGTTCGCATGCAAGCTATTAACCTGAGCTGCATAAACTTTTCATAACATTAAGGCTGTTTGGGGTACAAGTTTCTGTAGTGTAGTAGTTTACACGGTTTACACGCGCAAGGCCCCCAGTTCAATCCTGAGCAGAAACATGCATCGTATAAATTTTGACACCTCTCCAAATAATTAGAATTAAAATATGGCCAATATACAAGTTCTCTTGTCAACCATGTTTCTGTAAGATAGTGGTGATCACGTGCCCTTGACACGCGCGAAGTCTCCAGTTCGTTCCTCCAGATAAACATATACTTCATGTATTATATTTACAGTTTTTGCTAATAGGGTTGTTTAACGCTATATGCAAAGGAACAACATTTTCCTAATTTACGGAGTTTTATATTTTACTATATTTCTTGATGTTGCACAACATAATATGTTGACGTAATGATAATAGTCAAGATTAGTAGTATTTATCACATTACTCCAACGATTTTACCAAGACATCGCCAGAAAATCTTCTTGATTACAGGCTTTTCTTTATGCGTGTTACATTACCCATGTAATTTCGCTATCTGTTATATTTACGCTACTGCAAACATAAGATGAGATTTAATCAATACTCCATCAAGTTCAATTTAATGTAAAACTATTTAATTTCATTTTTGCTTTACTAAGAAGCGATGTGGTAGAATAATGGCACTTTTTTCTAAAATATAGGATTGATAGGTCAACTTGATTTTCTTCAGCATAATATTACTGTGAACCTAAACCACAAAAATTAATATATTACCAGTTTTATGAAACAAAATGCATTTGGCAACACAGGTTTCTGTAGTGTAGTGGTTATTACGTGCGCCTAACACGCGCATGGTCCCCAGTTCGTACCTGGGCAGAAACTTATGCGCGCTATTTCCTTTTGACATTCTGAAGATTAATAGTTAAGAATTAAAAAACGAGTCGCGTGCCGTTATGGTGTAATAATGCACGATGGGTGAATGTTGGGAGAATACGAGAGAAGCTTGTAAAACACGAGGCGTAGCCGAGTGTTTTACAAGCTTCTCGAGTATTCTTCCAACATTCCCCCGAGTGCATTATTACACCATAACGGCACAAGACGAGTTTTTTAATTCTTTTATATTATAAGTGGTATATAAGCACAGTAAACAATTTTGTTCAAAGATCAATATTGATATTCTCCTAACATGTAATCACTGACGTCAATCGTAAGCTTTTAATGTTTTCATTGCTTGGCAACAACTAGTCAAGTACAAGCTTGAATTCTGGCCGGCGAAGGAGCGAAAAACTTGCAACTCAACAAAAATTAGGGACTAAAAAGGGACAAAAACTGTTGAAATTTTTTCAAATATAGTGCACAATGATAGACAGATTGGTTTTTCGTTGTTCTGCTTCACTATTGTCCTGGATTCCTATAATAGCGAAGGGTTTTTCCGTTTTTGTCAAGCTGCTTTGATGACATTGGCTGTCAAGTTGATTTTTCATCTTGAACCAAATATATCAGGCAGTTTTTGTTTGAAGGTACTGTTTGAATATTTTTTGTGTTTTTTTGCTAGTTCAGTGAATTTTCTCAGACAAACTGTCAAGAAATGCATAAACATGTCGTATTTGTGTAGGTTTTTGTCGTTGCATCTTGACAGCTTAAAAACTGTACACATATTGTTTATATCTAAATCAATGCCAAAATGGTTAATTTTAATTTTTTGCACCTAGAACTGTGGATAAATTTGGTTTGGTTTGTGTTTAAAAACAGTTTTTGTACCTTTAAATGTCAAAATAGTACAGATTTTCGCGTTTCTTGTCGCCGTTGAATGCCAACTTTCAAGCAAAAAAGTATATTTCAAACTCAGAAACAGCTACGAATCTTTATTCGCCGTTTATGTTCCGTTGTTATTTGTTGCCTGGCTTTTTTCCATCTCGTTTAGGTCTATTTTTTCTTGCTTTTTGACAGACTTTGGATTTAAAACTATTATAATTTTGTTCATATTGTATTGACAATTCCGAGGAAAATTTAACAAGCGGGGACGAAGTGAGAAAAATGAAAACGGTGGCCGTGCTTTATTGCGTCATAAAGCACGCGCATTAGCCAATCAAATTGCTCGTTAGATACTACTTATAATATAAAGGCTTATAACTGGATAGCGTCAATGCTAGTATTATCTACGCAATATTTTAATCCAATAAGCTTGGATTTGGGGGAGAAATAATACACCTCACTTGCAAGCCTTTAACATATATCTACGCTGTAGTGATCTAATGAGAATATATGTTACAAATAGCTGTCCACAATAGTTAGTAATATCCATTCTTACATCATCTGAACAGACAAAAAAAATTATTAGAATACTCCTCCAAAAATGTCAGTCAGGAGTGGGATTCGAACACACGCCCATATTCATGGAACAGAATGCCCAGGAATCCCACGAGAACGGAAGAAGTTTTCGCACTTGATTCTGGCGCCTTAGACCGCTCGGCCATCCTGACTGTTCGCAAGAGGCATAAACCAAACACTTATGGCATATCTGCGATCAATATATGTTTTTTCCTTTAAACTGAGGCTAGTTGGTGACATTCACGATTGAAAGAATTGGAAAAATGATATTAAATCGATAGTTGTTTTTGAATTTCGATTTAGGATGGATCTTAAATACGGACCTAGAGAAAAATTATGTAATGAATGACGTGAGTTCGCATGCAAGCTTTTCACCTGAGCTGTATAAACTTTTCATAACATTAAGGCTTTTTGGGGTAAAAGTTTCTGTAGTGTAGTAGTTATCACGTGCGCTTTACACGCGCAAGGCCCCCAGTTCAATCCTGGGCAGAAACGTGCATCGTATACATTTTTACACCTCCCCAAATAATTAGAATTAAAATATGGCAAATATACAAGTTCTCTTGTTAACCATGTTTCTGTAAGATAGTGCATGGTCATCACGTGCCCTTGACACGCGCGAAGTCTCCAGTTCGTTCCTCAAGATAAACATATACTTCATGTATTATATTGACAGTTTTTGCTAATAGGGTTGTTTAACGCCATATGCATAGGAACAATATTTTCCTAATTTACGGCGTTTTATATTTTACAATATTTCTTGATGTTGCACACCATAATATGTTGACGTAATGATAATAGTCCAGTTAGTAGTATTTACCACATTACTCCAACGATTTTACCAAGACATCGCCAGAAAATCTTCTTGATCACAGGCTTTTCTTTAATCTTTATATCTTTAATCTTTCTAGAATTTCACATTAAATAGTAAATACTAAATACTAATTTACAATGTGAATTACATTTAAACTGTATAAAAAAATATACTAAGACTAATGTTAAGAGTTAATATTTACAAGTAATCTTAAATAAAATTTGAAAATTTTTTGATAGAATTCGATAAATTTACTTCGACTCCAGCGTTCGGTTAAAACATTCAATCCCATACACAATTGGGCTATTTTTAAATCGTTCAGTTCGATATCTAAAATTATACAGTTTTTCTCCATTTGATCTAGTTTGTCTCTGTCTTATCTGATTAACTGTTTCTGGCAATAAACTGTGTAATCTATGTCTAGGGTCTGTCATTGTTTTTATAAGGTTTCCGCACATCTCTTCTCTGCGAGCATTTAATGTTTTAAGGTTACAGTCCAGTAATGCTTCTTCATAAGTCAGACCAGGACAAATTATCCTAAGCGCACGCTTCTGAACTCGTTCTATGTCAGTAGACTGTTCCTTGGTTAAGTTTCCGTGCCAAATTTTAGCACAATATTCAAGTGTCGATCTTATGACAGCCATATAAAAGGCTTTTAAATCCTGCTTTGGTGCACCATAACCTTTTAACATCTTCAGAAAATACAGTCTTTTACCGCTTTTTAACAATATAGCATGTGTTAGTTGACCACTTCAAATTGTCATCAATCCATAAACCAAGTAATTTGTAACATTTAACCCTTTCAAATACATGTCTATTGATTTCTAGCGGTGGAATAACAGTTACATTTTTTCGAAAGTCAATTATCATTTCTTTGCATTTCGTTTGATTTAACTCCATCATATCTTCTTCAGTAAACCTTAAAACGCTCTTAACTTTACTTTCAGCACCACCCAGTTGCTTCCCAGAAATATGATGGCTGACATCTAGTACCTCGTATAATGTAGTGTCATCCATAAACATTAATGTATCATGTTCAAGTATAACATTAGTTTCCATGTTGGTTGATATCATGAGTTGGATTTCTTCTTTTATTACAGAGGGAAGTTTATCAATCTTTATTACAAAGGCAATTGGTCCGAGTTTACTTCCTTGTGGCACTCCGCCATTGATATATGCATAATCAGACGTATCATTCCCAAATTTAGTAAAATGGGATCTTTTATTGAGGTATGTTCCAAACCATTGGATTAAGGCCAATCTAACTCCCATCTCTTTCATATTTCTTAGCAGTATATTATGATTAATTAGATCGAACGCTTTTCTAAAGTCAAGAAAAATTATTCGTATTACTCTTTGTGGCTCGTCCATTGCTCTATACCAGTTGTGGAGTAGATTTAGAAGGGCATACAAAGTCGAAGATCCTGGGAGCCCTCCATATTGGGAATTGGAAATTTTCCCATTTACATCTTCATTTATCCACTTGTTGGTAAAGGATTCCTGAACTTTTGATAAAACACTGGTTAATGCAATCGGTCTAAGGTTTTCAGCGATTGTACATGGTGTGATCTTAGGAATCCCAGTTACTTTGTATTTTTTCCAAGTTTCAGGAAATTTCTTTGTCTGAAATGACTCATTAAAAATTTCAGCAAGGGGAACGGCAAACAATTTCGAAAACATTTTCAGAATCTTGAAAGGTGGATCATTTGGCCCAGGTGCCTTGTTAACATTAATTGCATTCAATTCTCTAGCAACTTCTTCAACACTGATTAACGGTAGATCATCCGGGCATTGCATTTCTAGCCACTCGTTTGATATATGTGGATAATTTATCGTTAAATTAGCAAAGAAGTTATTAATTGAATCTGCCGATTGTTTATCGTTCATTTGGAGATTTGTCTCGGAGTCTACTAGAGTCACAGCGTTTTTCCTTGATCCAATTAATCTTTTAACTTGCTTCCACCATGCTTTTGGGCATGAACTATGGTTTGGTCTTACCCTTTTATCATAAAACTGCAGCTTGGCTTTCTTTATCTCAGCTGAAACTTGTCTACGTAAATATTTGAAGAGCTCGGTTTTATTGTTTTTAAAAGCTTTATTTCTTTTATCCATCAGAGATTTAATTTTTTGCGTCATAAAGGGTTTATCGTTGGTATGCTTTTTTATTATTCTTTCGGGAAAAAACTCGTTGATAATCACTTTAGTAAAATGAAGAAAAGCATCAACTTTCTCATCGAGTCCTTTGTTAGAGAAAAGTTCACTCCAGTCATAGTTCTCTAGAAAAACCCCAAACTGTTCCGTACTTGTATGGTTGAGATCTCTCACTTTTACCTTTACTATGTTTCCAGCCTTTACTACAGAGGCATCAGTTCTCGCTTTCCACAACACAATGTTATGATCTGATGTTGATAGAGGTGCCAAGACCTCAGGATTTATATAGAAATGCGCGATATTTGTAAAAATCAAATCAAGTATATTGTTATTCCGTGTCGGAACCTTAACAACTTGTTTGAGACTACAGTGTCTATTTAATCGACTCTGTTGAAAGCCGTTACTCGTTGGGTTAAAATCGCCCGAAACAATGAAAGCTGAGTTAGGACTTTCAGTACAGAGTTTGTCATAGCAATTATAAAAGTAATCATAAAAACTGTCTATCTCGCTTTTCGTTATGCGTGTTACATTACCCATGTAATTTCGCTATCTGTTATATTTACGCTACTGCAAACATAAGATGAGATTTAATCAGTACTCCATCAAATTTAATTTAATGTAAAAGTATTTAATTTCATTTTTGCTTTACTAAGAAGCGGTGTGGTAGAATAATGGCATTTTCTTCTAAAATATAGGATTGATAGGTCAACTTGATTTTCTTCAGAATAATATTACTGTGCACCTAAATCACAAAAATTTATATATTAGCATTTCTATGAAACAAAATGCATTTGGCAAAACAGGTTTCTGTAGTGTAGTGGTTATCACGTGCGCCTAACACGCGCAAGGTACCCAGTTCGAACCTTTGCACAAACTTATGCGTGTTATTTCCTTTTGACATTCTGAAGATTAATAGAGGCTTATAACTGGATAGCGTCAATGCTAGTTTTATCTACGCAATATTTTAATCCAATAAGCTTGGATTTGGGGGAGAAATAATACACCTCACTTGCAAGTCTTTAATATATATCTACGCTGTAGTGATCTAATGAGAATATATGTTACAAATAGTTGTCCACAATCGTTAGTAATATCCATTCTTACATCAACTGAACAGACAAAAAAAATTATTAGAATACTCCCCCAAAAATGTCAGTCAGGAGTGGTATTCCAACCCACGCCCGTCACGAACCCACGATTCGAACCCACGATAGCGTGAATGCTAGTATTATCTACGCAATATTTTAATCCAATAAATTTGGATATGGGGGAGAAATAATACACATTACCGTGCAAGCCTTTGAAATTTATATACGCTGTAGTGATCTAATGAGAATATATGTAACAAATAGTTTATCCACAATCGTTTGTAATATCCATTCTTGCATCAACTGTACAGACAAAAAAAATATTAGAATACCCCCCCAATATTTCAGTCAGGAGTGGGATTCGAACCCACGCCCATATTCATGCACCAGAACGCCCAGGAATCCCACAAGAATGGAAGAAGTTTTCGCACTTGAGCTTGCGTCTTAGACCGCTCTGCCATCCTGACGTTCGCAAGAGGCCTAAATCAAACACTTATACCATATCTGCGATCAATACATGTTTTTTCCTTTAAAGTGAGGGTAGTTGGTCACATTCGCGATTGCAATTTTTGGAAAAATGAAATGAAATCGATACTAGTCGTTGAATTTCAATTTAGGATGGATCTTAAATACAGACCTAGAGAAAAATTATGTATTGAATGACGTGAGTTCGGATGCAAGCTTTTCACCTGAGCTCCATAATCTTTTCATAACATTAAGGCTGTTCGGGGAACAAGTTTCTGTAGTGTAGTGGTTATCACGTGCGCTTAACACGCGCAAGGCTCCCAGTTCAATCCTGGGCAGAAATATGCATCGTATAAATTTTTACACCTCTTCAAATAATTAGAATTAAAATATGGCCAATATAAAAGTTCTCATGTTAACCAAGTTTCTGTAATATAGTGGTCATCACGTGCCCTTCACACGCTCAAAGTCTCCTGTTCGTTCCTCCAGAGAAACATATACTTCATGTAATATATTGACAGTTTTTGCTAATAGGGTTGTTTAACGCCATATGCATAAAAACAATATTTTCCTAATTTACGGCGTTTTATATTTTACTATATTTCTTGATGTTGCACAACATAATATGTTGACGTAAGGATAATAGTCAAGAATAGTAGTATTTACCACATTACTCCAACGATTTGACCACGATATCGCCGGAAAATATTCTTGATTACAGGCTTTTCGTTATGCGTGTTACATTACCCATATAATTTCACTATCTGTTATATTTACGCTACTGCAAACATAAGATGAGATTTAATCAGTACTCCGTCAAATTTAATGTAAAACTAATTCATTTAATTTTTGCTTTACTAATAAGCGGTTTCGTAGAGTAGTGGCATTTTCTTCAAAAATATAGTATTGATACGTCAACTTGACTTGCTTCAGAATAATATTACTGTGCACCTAAACCACAAAAATTAATATCTTAGCATTTTTATCAAACAAAATGCATTTGGCAACACAGGTTTCTGTAGTGTAGTGGTTATCACGTGCGCCTAACACGCACAAGGTCCCCAGTTCGATCCTGGGCAGAAACTTATGCGCGTTATTTCCTTTTCACATAACTGGATAGCGTCAATGCTAGTATTACCTACGCAATATTTAAATCCAATAAGCTTGGAGTTGGGGGAGAAATAATACACCTCGCCTTGCAAGCCTTTAACATATATCTACGCTGTAGTGATCTAATGAGAATATATGTTACACATAGTTGTCCACAATCGTTAGTAATATCCATTCTTACATCAACTGAACAGACAAGAAAAATTATTAGAATACACCCCCAACATTTCAGTCAGGAGTGGGATTCGAACCCACGCCCATATTCATGGACCAGAACGCCCAGGAATCCCACAACAATGGAAGAACTTTTCGCACTTGAGTCTGGCGCCTTAGACCGCTCGGCCATCCTGACTGTTCGCAAGAGGCATAAACCAAACACTTATGCCATATCTGCGATCAATACATGTTTTTTCCTTTAAACTGAGGCTAGTTGGTCACATTCACGTTTGAAAGAATTGGAAAAATGAAATTAAATCGATAGTACTCTTTGAATTTCGATTTAGGATCGATCTTAAATACGGACCTGGAGAAAAATTATGTATTGAATTACGTGAGTTCGGATGCAAACTTTTTACCTGTGCTGCATAACCTTTTCATAACATTAAGGCTGTTTGAGGTACAAGTTTCTGTAGTGTAGTGGTTATCACGTGCGCTTTACACGCGCAAGGCCCCCAGTTCAATCCTGGGCAGAAACATGCATCGTATAAATTTTTACACCGCTTCATATAATTAGAATTAAAATATGGCCAATATAAAAGTTCTCATGTTAGCCATGTTTCTGTAATATAGTGTTCATCGCGTGCCCTTCAAACGCGCAAAGTCTCCTGTTCGTTCCTTCAGAGAAACATATACTTCATGTAATATATTGACAGTTTTTCCTATTAGGGTTGTTTAACGCCTTATGCATAGGAACAATATTTTCCTAATTTACCGCGTATTATATTTTACTATATTTCTTGATGTTGCACAACATAATATGTTGACGTAAGGATAATAGTCAAGAATAGTAGTATTTACCACATTACTCCGACGATTTTACCAAGACATCGCAGAAAATCTTCTTGATTACAGGCTTTTCGTTATGCGTGTTACATTACCCATGTAATTTCGCTATCTGTTATATTTACGCTACTGCAAACATAAGATGAGAATTAATCAGTACTCCATCAAATTTAATTTAATGTAAAACTATTTAATTTCATTTTTGCTTCACTAAGAAGCGCTTTGGTAGAATAATGGCATTTTCTTCAAAAATATAGGATTGATAAGTCAACTTGATTTTCTTCAGAATAATATTACTGTGCACCTAATCCACAAAAATTAATATATTAGCAGTTTTATGAAACAAAATGCATTTGGGAAAACAGGTTTCTGTAGTGTAGTGGTTATCACGTGCGCCTAACAGGCGCAAGGTCCCCAGTTCGAACCTGGGCAGAAACTTATGCGCGCTATTTCCTTTTGACATTCTAAAGATTAATAGAGGCTTATAACTGGATAGCGTCAATGCCAGTATTATCTACGCAATATTTTAATGCAAAAAGCATGGATTTGGGGGGAATAATACACCTCACTTGCAAGCCTTTAACATATATCTACGCTGTAGTCATCTAATGACAATATATGTTACAAATAGTTGTCCACAATCGTTAGTAATATCCATTCTTACATCAACTGAACAGAAAAAATTTTTTTTAGAATAATCCAGCAAAAATGTCAGTCTGGAGTGGGATTCGAACCCACGCCCATATTCATGGACCAGAACGCTCAGGAATCCCACAAGAATGGAAGAAGTTTTCGCACTTGAGTCTGGCGCCTTAGACCGCTCGGCCATCCAGACTGTTCGCAAGAGGCATAAACCAAACACTTATGCCATATCTGCGAACAATACATGTTTTTTCCTTTAACTTAGCCTAATTGGTCACATTCACGATTGAAAGAATTGGGAAAATGAAATTAAATCGATAGTACTCTTTGAATTTCGATTTAGGATGGATCTTAAATACGGACCTAGAGAAAAATTATTTATTGAATGACGTGAGTTCGCATGCAATTTTTCACCTGAGCTGCATAAACTTTTCATAACATTAAGGCTGTTTGGGGTACAAGTTTCTGTAGTGTAGTGGTTATCACGTGCGCTTTACACGCGCAAGGCCCCCAGTTCAATCCTGGGCAGAAACATGCATCTTATAAGTTTTTACACCTCTCCAAATAATTAGAATTAAAATATGGCCAATATACAAGTTCTCTTGTTAACAATGTTTCTGTAAGATATTGGTCATCACGTGCCCTTGACACGCGCAAAGTCTCCAGTTCGTTCCTCCAGATAAACATATATTGACAGTTTTTGCTAATAGGGTTGTTTAACGCCATATGCAAAGGAACAACATTTTCCTATTTTACGGCGTTTTATATTTTACTATATTTCTTGATGTTGCACAACATAATATGTTGACGTAATGATAATAGTCAAGATTAGTAGTACTTACGACATTGCTCCAACGATTTTACCAAGACATCGCCAGAAAATCTTCTTGATTACAGGCTTTTCGTTATGCGTGTTACATTACCCATGTAATTTCGCTATCTGTTATATTTACGCTACTGCAAACATAAGATGAGATTTAATCAGTACTCCATCAAATTTAATTTAATGTAAAACTATTTCATTTCATTTTTGCTTTACTAAGAAGCGGTGTGGTAGAATAATGGCATTTTCTTCTAAAATATAGGATTGATAGGTTAACTTGATTTGCTTCAGAATAATATTACTGTGCACCTAAACCACAAAAATTATTATATTAGCAGTTTTATGAAACAAAATGCATTTAGCAACACAGGTTTCTGTAGTGTAGTGGTTATCACGTGCGCCTAACACGCGCAAGGTCCCCAGTTCGAACCTGGGCAGAAACTTATGCGCGCTATTTCCTTTTGACCTTCTGAAGATTAATAGAGGCTTATAACTGGATAGCGTCAATGCTAGTATTATCTACGCAATATTCTAATCCAATAAGCTTGGATTTGGGGGAGAAATAGTACACCCCACTTGCAAGCCTTTAACATGTATCTACGCTGTAGTGATCTAATGAGAATATATGTTACAAATAGTTGTCCACAATCGTTAGTACTGTAATATCCATTCTTACATCAACTGAACAGACAAAAAAATTATTAGAATACTCCCCCAAAAATGTCAGTCAGGAGTGGGATTCGAACCCATGCCCATATACATGGACCAGAACGCCCAGGACTCCCACAAGAATGGAAGAAGTTTTCGCACTTGAGTCTGGCGCCTTAGACCGCTCGGCCATCCTGACTGTTCGCAAGAGGCATAAACCAAACACTTATGCCATATCTGCGATCAATACATGTTTTTTCCGTTAAACTGAGGCTAGTTGGTCACATTCACGATTGAAAGAATTGGAAAAATGAAATTAAATCGATAGTACTCTTTGAATTTCGATTTAGGATGGATCTTAAATACGGACCTAGAGAAAAATTATGTAATGAATGACGTGAGTTCGCATGCAAGCTTTTCACCTGAGCAGCATAAACTTTTCATAACATTAAGGCTGTTTGGGGTACAAGTTTCTGTAGTGTAGTGGTTATGACGTGCGCTTTACACGCGCAAGGCCCCCAGTTCAATCCTGGGCAGAAACATCCATCGTATCAATTTTTACACCTCTCCAAATAATTAGAATTAAAATATGGCCAATATACAAGTTCTCTTGTTAACAATGTTTCTGAAAGATAGTGGTCATCACGCGCCCTTGACACGCACGAAGTCTCCAGTTCGTTCCTCCAGATAAACATATACTTCATGTATTATATTGACAGTTTTTGCTAATAGGGTTGTTTAACGCCATATGCAAAGGAACAACATTTTCCTAATTTACGGCGTTTTATATTTTACTATATTTCTTGATGTTGCACAACATAATATGTTGACGTAATGATAATAGTCAAGATTAGTAGTATTTACCACATTACTCCCACGATTTTACCAAGACATCGCCAGAAAATCTTCTTGATTACAGGCTTTTCGTTATGCGTGTTACATTACCCATGTAATTTCGCTATCTGTTATATTTACGCTACTGCAAACATAAGATGAGATTTAATCAGTACTCCATCAAATTTAATTTAATGTAAAACTATTTAATTTCATTTTTGCTTTACTAAGAAGCGGTGTGGTAGAATAATGGCATTTTCTTCTAAAATATAGGATTGATAGGTTAACTTGATTTTCTTCAGAATAATATTACTGTGCACCTAAACCACAAAAATTAATATATTAGCAGTTTTATGAAACAAAATGCATTTGGCAACACAGGTTTCTGTAGTGTAGTGGATATCACGTGCGCCTAACACGCGCAATGTCCCCAGTTCGAACCTGGGCAGAAACTTATGCGCGCTATTTCTTTTTGACATTCTGAGGATTAATAGAGGCTTATACCTGGATAGCGTCAATGCTAGTATTATCTACGCAATATTTTAATCCAATAAGCTTGGATTTGGGGGAGAAATAATACACCTCACTTGCAAGCCTTTAACATATATCTACGCTGTAGTGATCTAATAAGAATATATGTTACAAATAGTTGTCCACAATCGTTAGTAATATCCATTCTTACATCAACTGAACAGACAAGAAAAATTATCAGAATACTCCCCCAAAAATGTCAGTCAGGAGTGGGATTCGAACCCACGCCCATATTCATGGACCAGAACGCCCAGGACTCCCACAAGAATGGAAGAAGTTTTCGCACTTGAGTCTGGCGCCTTAGACCGCTCGGCCATCCTGACTGTTCGCAAGAGGCATAAACCAAACACTTATGCCATATCTGCGATCAATACATGTTTTTTCCGTTAAACTGAGGCTAGTTGGTCACATTCACGATTGAAAGAATTTGGAAAATGAAATTAAATCGATAGTACTCTTTGAATTTCGATTTAGGATGGATCTTAAATACGGACCTAGAGAAAAATTATGTAATGAATGACGTGAGTTCGCATGCAAGCTTTTCACCTGAGCAGCATAAACTTTTCATAACATTAAGGCTGTTTGGGGTACAAGTTTCTGTAGTGTAGTGGTTATGACGTGCGCTTTACACGCGCAAGGCCCCCAGTTCAATCCTGGGCAGAAACATCCATCGTATCAATTTTTACACCTCTCCAAATAATTAGAATTAAAATATGGCCAATATACAAGTTCTCTTGTTAACAATGTTTCTGAAAGATAGTGGTCATCACGCGCCCTTGACACGCACGAAGTCTCCAGTTCGTTCCTCCAGATAAACATATACTTCATGTATTATATTGACAGTTTTTGCTAATAGGGTTGTTTAACGCCATATGCAAAGGAACAACATTTTCCTAATTTACGGCGTTTTATATTTTACTATATTTCTTGATGTTGCACAACAGAATATGTTGACGTAATGATAATAGTCAAGATTAGTAGTATTTACCACATTACTCCCACGATTTTACCAAGACATCGCCAGAAAATCTTCTTGATTACAGGCTTTTCGTTATGCGTGTTACATTACCCATGTAATTTCGCTATCTGTTATATTTACGCTACTGCAAACATAAGATGAGATTTAATCAGTACTCCATCAAATTTAATTTAATGTAAAACTATTTAATTTCATTTTTGCTTTACTAAGAAGCGGTGTGGTAGAATAATGGCATTTTCTTCTAAAATATAGGATTGATAGGTTAACTTGATTTTCTTCAGAATAATATTACTGTGCACCTAAACCACAAAAATTAATATATTAGCAGTTTTATGAAACAAAATGCATTTGGCAACACAGGTTTCTGTAGTGTAGTGGTTATCACGTGCGCCTAACACGCGCAAGGTCCCCAGTTCGAACCTGGGCAGAAACTTATGCGCGCTATTTCTTTTTGACATTCTGAAGATTAATAGAGGCTTATAACTGGATAGCGTCAATGCTAGTATTATCTACGCAATATTTTAATCCAATAAGCTTGGATTTGGGGGAGAAATAATACACCTCACTTGCAAGCCTTTAACATATATCTACGCTGTAGTGATCTAATAAGAATATATGTTACAAATAGTTGTCCACAATCGTTAGTAATATCCATTCTTACATCAACTGAACAGACAAGAAAAATTATCAGAATACTCCCCCAAAAATGTCAGTCAGGAGTGGGATTCGAACCCACGCCCATATTCATGGACCAGAACGCCCAGGAATCCCATAAGAATGGAAGAAGTTTTCGCACTTGAGTCTGGCGCCTTAGACCGCTCGGCTATCCTGACTGTTCGCAAGAGGCATAAACCGAACACTTATGCCATATCTGCGATCAATAGATGTTTTTTCCGTTAAACTGAGGCTAGTTGGTAACATTCACCTTTGAAAGAATTGGAAAAATGAAATTAAATCGATAGTACTCTTTGAATTTCGATTTAGGATGGATCTTAAATACGGACCTAGAGAAAAATTATGCATTGAATGACGTGAGTTCGCACGCAAGCTTTTCACCTGAGCTGCATAAACTTTTCATAACATTAAGGCTGTTTGGGGTACAAGTTTCTGTAGTGTAGTGGTTATCACGTGCGCTTTACACGCGCAAGGCCCCCAGTTCAATCCTGGGCAGAAACATGTATCGTATAAATTTTTACACCTCTCCAAATAATTAGAATTAAAATATGGCCAATATACAAGTTCTCTTGTTAACAATGTTTCTGTAAGATAGTGGTCATCACGTGCCCTTGACACGCGCGAAGTCTCCAGTTCGTTCCTCCAGATAAACATATACTTCATGCATTATATTGACAGTTTTTGCTAATAGGCTTGTTTAACGCCATATGCAAAGGTAGTAGTAGTAGTAGTAGTGAACTTTATTTAGTCACGGTAGACTCATCAGGATTTTACACACTTATGATAAAGTAACAAAGGAAATTAGCTATATGATAAATTATACTATACATATTTACAAAACTACCTGTTTTTCATGAGTGCCGTGCATTAAATTGATTAAAATTAGATAAAATATTTAAAAATTATTGAATAAAGTTGCTACAGTCAGACTTAAATTTATGTAAAGTACTAGCCTGTCTTAACTCAGTAGGAAGAGAATTCCACAGTACTGCACCGCTATAACTAAAGCTATTTTTCAAGTAATTAGTACGCGGTAGTGGCAAAGCTAGTTTGTTACTGGTGTCTCTCAATGCATAATTTGTGATACTATTGCGATCAACAAACATATTAGAAAGATAATCTGGAGCAAGACCATTCAAGGATTTATACACCATGATAGCCTTGGAAAGCCTACGCTGAGATACAAGATTTTTCCATCCAAGACTTTCGAAAAGATAATCGGCATTTGTATCATAACTAGAAGATGTTAATACCCTGGCAGCACGATTTTGTAATTTTTGCAATTTGTTAACTAGATAACTACTGCAACTGTCCCAGACAGCAGAGCAGTAGTCGAAATATGGTTGAACTAAGCACTTGTAAATAAGTTGCATTGTGGTAAAAGGAACATAAGGTCTAATGCGTTTTAGTGCACCAATACCGGAAGCAACTTTTTACTCAGTTTCTCAATATGAACATTCCAGGATAAGTTCTCATCAATATGTACGCCGAGTGATTTTGTATGAGAGACTTGTTTAACTGGAACGTTATTTATTACTAATAAAGGAGTAGATTGAAAAGTATTTATTCTTTGGCGAGAGCCAATTAGCATAAATTCAGTTTTAGTCTGGTTTAAAGTAAGTTTGTTTGCTGATAACCATTCACTGACACTAGCAAGATCCTCGTTAAGATTATGATTAATTTCATGTATGTTATTACTTGCATATGTCAAATTAGTGTCATCAGCAAACATTCGTGCCCGAGTGTATTAGACAATTAGGAAGATCATTAATATAGATTAAAAATAAAAGCGGGCCTAATATAGTTCCTGAGGAACCCCACATTGTAGTAATCGATTCGAGGAGAAATGACCGTTAACAAAACACTTTTGATTACGTTCATTTAGATACGATCTTAACCAGTTACCCGCAGTTCCCTTGATTCCATATGCATTAAGTTTGTTCAGCAATATTTCATGATCTACAGTGTCGAACGCTTTTTAAGATCAAGAAACATTACAGCATTTACATTACCACTGTCAATATTATAAGCCCATTCGTTGGTAGCCTCAAGAAGAGAGGTGACAGTAGAATGTAGGCCTCGAAAATCCCGATTGATAATTAGTTAATAATTCATTTTCAGCTATAAATGTATATAGCTGATCATAAATTACCCTTTCAAAAACCTTAGCCACAATAGGAACAATAGAAATGGGACGATAGTTATCAACGCAATTGCGTTTGCCTTGTTTGTATATAGAATAACTTTAGCACATTTCCATTCGTTTGGGAATATGCCTGTAGTGATAGAACGATTAAAAATAAGACAGAGGATTCTGCAATTAAGTCAGAGCATTCTCTAATTAACCTAGAAGATATTTTGTCTAAACCTGTTGCTTTAGAAGTGTTTAACGTGGACAGTAATGCGTAAACGGTTGGAATACTTATTTCTCTCAGTTGAAAAATAGCATTATTTTGGTTAGGTAAATAATCAAGATAAGACCGATTGCTATAATTAAGATTAATTTTATCTGCAAGGTCTGGTCCGATGTTTGAAAAGTGATCGTTAAACGCATCAGCAATTTTGCTAGGGTCATTAATTAATACGCCATTCAAATCAACCTCGCCAATGTGAGGGCTTTTCCTATTCTTAGAAGTAAGTTCATTAATGATCTTCCAGGTCTTATTAGGATTGTCTTTATTATCATTGAAAGAATTTTGAAATAGGCTTGCTTAGCGTAGAAGATTTCAGAATTAACAAAATTACGCATTTTCTTAAAAGAAAGCCAATCTTGAGTATCGTTGGAACGAATTGCTTTAATTTTTAGGACATCTCGCCTATGCATTTTATCTTTCAAAAGAGATGTGATCCAAGGCGATTTAATAGCCTTAACGCGCTTAGTTCGAATTGGGGCGTGCTTATCTGCGACAGAATTGAATGTGGCTTTCCAAGCATGCCACATGTCATTAGGGTTTTCGTACTGATTGATATAGTTCCAACTCTGTTGACTAATATCATTACGAAATTTAGTAGAATCAAAGTTTTTAAACTTTCTGTAGTTTATTGAAGAATGTACCCCGTCGATGTACCCACAGAAAGTTTGCGAAAGGCGTAAATAAGACTATGATCGCTTATACTCACATGAGAAACACCAGAGCAAACAACCTTGTCAGGAGTATTTGTGAAAATATGATCTAACAATGTTGAGGAGGAGTCTGTGATTCGAGTAGGTTCATTTATAAGCTGAGAAAGATTATATAAATCGGCAATATCCATGAGTGACTTCGAATCATGATCTAAGACTGTAGAGCTCAAATCACAGTTGAAGTCGCCCATGAGGTAATACTCGATATTTTCGGAATCGAGCATACCTAGAAGAATTTCAAAATAATTAAACATTGCTACAGGCGAATTAGGAGGCCTGTACCAAGTGGTAATAAGAAAAGGCTTGGCTCTAGGTTTATTAACTGAAATACACAGGTTTTCCAATTGCTCAAAAGATAGATCATGCCGAACTGAAAAATTTATACAGCTACGAATATAAAAACAAACCCCACCGCCAAATCTACCATTGGAATCTCTATCTCGCCTAACAATTTCGTATCCAGGTATATGTACTTCGTTGTCACCAACCATAGAGTCAAGCCTTGTCTCATTAATAGCCAGTACATCAATCACATTATTTGATAGATAGATTCTAAGCTCATCAATATGTTTGACCAAACTGGTGATATTAAGTGAGGCAAGTTTAAAGCCACTCCTGTTTGGCAAGAGCAGGTTTTGAATGTTAGAAGTAGTTTGCATAGTCTTAGATTGAACATTATTTACTGAATTAGCAACTCTAGACAACGTAATATCATGTCAATTTTCTAAGTTATTTATAAACTCTTTGAAATTGTTTTGGAGGGATATACTGCCTAATTTATTTAAATGGAGACCTCTACTGTTGAGGTGACTAGTGTTAATATATTTTCCTAATTTATGGCGTTTTATATTTTACTATATTTCTTGATGTTGCACAACAAAATTTGTTGACGTAATGATAATAGTCAAGATTAGTAGTATTTACCACATTGCTCCAACGATTTTACCAAGACATCGCCAGAAAATCTTCTTGATTACAGGCTTTTCGTTATGCGTGTTACATTACCCATGTAATTTCGCTATCTGTTATATTTACGCTACTGCAAACATAAGATGAGATTTAATCAGTACTCCATCAAATTTAATTTAACGTAAAACTATTTAATTTCATTTTTGCTTTACTAAGAAGCGGTGTGGTAGAATAATGGCATTTTCTTCTAAAATATAGGATTGATAGGTTAACTTGATTTTCTTCAGAATAATATTACTGTGCACCTAAACCACAAAAATTAATATATTAGCAGTTTTATGAAACAAAATGCATTTGGCAACACAGGTTTCTGTAGTGTAGTGGTTATCACGTGCGCCTAACACGCGCAAGGTCCCCAGTTCGATCCTGTGCAGAAACTTTTGCATGTTATTTCCTTTTGGCATTCTGAAGATTAATAGAGGCTTACAACTGGATAGCGTCAATGCTAATATTATCTACGCAATATTTTAATCCAATAAGCTTGGATTTGGGGGAGATATAATACACCTCACTTGCACCCCTTTAACATATATCTACGCTGTAGTGATCTGATGAGAATATATGTTACAAATATTTGTCCACAATCGTTAGTACTGTAATATCCATTCTTACATCAACTGAACAGACAAAAAAAATTATTAGAATACTCCCCCAAAAATGTCAGTCAGGAGTGGGATTCGAACCCACGCCCATATTCATGGACCAGAACGCTCTGGAATCCCACAAGAATAGAAGAAGTTTTCGCACTTGAGTCTGGCGCCTTAGACCGCTCGACCATCCTGACTGTTCGCAAGAGGCCTAAACCAAACACTTATGCCATATCTGCGAACAATACATGTTTTTTCCTTTAAACTGAGGCTAGTTGGTCACATTCACGAGTGAAAGAATTGTAAAAATGAAATTAAATCGATAGTACTCTGTGAATTTCGATTTAGGATGGATCTCAAATACGGACCCAGGGAAAAATTATGTATTGAATTACGTGAGTTCGCATGCAAGCTTTTCACCTGAGCTGCATAAACTTTTCATAACATTAAGGCTGTTTGGGGTACAAGTTTCTGTAGTGTAGTGGTGATCACGTGCGCAGAAACATGCGCCGTATAAATTTTTACACCTCTCCAAATAATTAGAATTAAAATTTGGCCAATATACAAGTTCTCTTGTTAACAATGTTTCTGTAAGATAGTGGTCATCACGTGCCCTTGACACGCGCGAAGTCTCCAGTTCGTTCCTCCAGATAAACATATATTTCATGCATTATATTGACAGTTTTTGCTAATAGGGTAGTTTAACGCCATATGCAAAGGACAGCATTTTCCTAATTTACGGCGTTTTATATTTTACTATATTTCTTGATGTTGCACAACATAATATGTTGACGTAATGATAATAGTCAAGATTAGTAGTATTTATCACATTACTCCAACGATTTTACCAAGACATCGCCAGAAAATCTTCTTGATTACAGGCTTTTCGTTATGCGTGTTACATTACCCATGTAATTTCGCTATCTGTTATATTTACGCTACTGCAAACATAAGATGAGATTTAATCAGTACTCCATCAAACTTAATTTAATGTAAAACTATTTAATTTCATTTTTGCTTTACTAAGAAGCGGTGTGGTAGAATAATGGCATTTTCTTCTAAAATATAGGATTGATAGGTTAACTTGATTTCCTTCAGAATAATATTACTAATAATAATAATAATAATTTATTGATATCCATCTTTAGTATAAAATTACAATGGATTTACAGTTTATAAAGTTGATACGAGTATATGTACATTGTGTTAAGTATAGTATATGTTATATACAGTGTATATATATACTGCCAAAATTGCCACAAGTTAAATTTGGCAGTTGAGTAAAATTTATTATGACAAATATAGTAAAAATATTAAGAGCAAAAAGAGTATAAAATTTAGATGATAATAACGCATTTGTTCTTCGGATAAACGAGAGTTTGTGCCTTTTAGTATGTGAGAAAAATTGTGGGAGAGTATTTACTGTTCTTAGATCATAATTTTTCGTCACGATATCTGGTATATATTTTCTGCATGGATGTGTTTCATCATCAATAATTTTCTTATATTCACGAATGGCGAGCATATTACGACGTTCTTCAAGAGACTGGAGTAGGTCGGACGGCAGGGCAAGTATTTTTTGACTTCTAGTTTGGATATTCTCCACCTCATCTATTAAGTATTGTGGTAATCCACTCCATATTGGGGACGCGTATTCCAATACCGGTCTGATTTTGGAGAGGTATAACAGGTTAGACCTACTTCTGTCGGTAGATTAGCTCGACGACATTCCCGAAGGTGGAATAAACGTTTGCTTGCCTTTCTTGTAATTTCTTCGACATGTGTGTTCCATTTAAGGGTATTATACACCAAAGGCCCAGCAGCTTAAACGATTTAACTCTTTCAATCACATCATTACCAATCGTAAGTAAAGGTGGTTCGGGATTACCTTCTTTAAAACAGATCCACATATCTTTAGTCTTTTTTGCGTTAAGTTCCATCTTATTTCTGAAGGCCCAGTCATTCATTAAATCAAGCACCATTTGCATGTTACTAGTAGAGCAATATGAGATTGCCTCATCCTGAGTGCAATCATCAGCGTATTTATGCGTATTAATCTGAAAATAGTTAGGAATACAGTCTTCAAGGTCGTTAACATGAACATTAAACAGTGTTGGTGAGATAACAGAACCCTGGGGACTCCGGAGGACAAGGCCTAGAAGATGATAAGCTCTCACCAAGTTTACTTGCTGGCTCCTTCCTTCTAAAAAACTCCGCGTCCATAACCAAAAAGACTTTGATACATTCAATTCCGCGAGTTTTCTTAGAAGCAGACCATGGTCGACCAAATCGAACGCTTTACGAAATTCGATAAATAAAGCGTGGATCCCCATTCTTCCATCACGTGAATTTTCAGTCTTATTGTACCAATTTTGGGTAATACTCGCTAATGCAGATACTGTTGATCTACCATGTGTAAATGCATGTTGATTTTCTTTGATCTTAAGGTCGCTTTTATTCAATTTGAGTTGTATGGTTTCTAGGATTTTTGCCATTTGCGATAGCACAGAAATCTGCCGGAAGTCATTATCTATATCATTCGGGGGGTTCACTTTGGGCACAGGGGTGACTAAAGCATGTTTATATAAGGTCGGGTATTTAGACTGGGAGATGCTACAGCAGATGATGTTATGGATAACAGGAGCAAGCTCTTCGCCATAACGACTCAGTAACCATGCAGGAATATCGTCCGAACCACTAGCTTTCCTAGGTTTAGGTGCTTAAGAAGTGCCTTGATTTGACCGATCGAAGGTAGTGCGGGCGCGATGTTCTTGAGTAGGTGTTCGACTTCCCCTAGTTTCGGAATTTCATTTGGTATGGTAGTCTGCCAAGGCTTAGTGAAACTTTGTTGTAAGCGTTCAACTAGGTCATCTGTGGAGGCAGCTGAGAATTGACGATTACATTCGTTAACGGCAGCAAGTTCGTATATAGTTTTATGCCACTTTGCCGGGTTCATTTCACGTGTATTTTCCGCTTTCGATTGGTAGTACGTTTTCTTTGCACTGGATATAAGTGAAGAAACTTTGTCGCATAATACTTTATACCTTGATTTGTTTCCTGATGTAAAGGCTTTTTGTCTGGCTATTATTTCATGCTTAATACGCGGGGTGATCCAGGGTTTATCTGAGGGGTGGAAACGTATAATACGTTTGGGCACCGTTTTATTGAGAATGCACATGATAGTACTTGTGAAAGCACTAACTTTATCGTCAATCTCATTAGTAGCATAAACCAATTCCCAGTTCTGCCTATTCAGATGGATACTCAGTTCAATTAAGTTACTACATTTCGTCAGGCGCACTTTTCGAGAAATCGCCTTCACCTTTTCTTTCAGCTTTGGAGTGAGTAACAGACACTGATGGTCAGAATGCATGGCCAATCGGCGGGAGATGTTTAATGTCATTGTATAGCTCTGACATGTTAGTAAGGATTTGGTCTAAAACGTTTCTACCTCTAGTGGGAGCCCGTACAACTTTGCAAAGGTTGAAGCGTCTGCACAGTAAATTCAGTTTCATTTTATTGAAATCTCCGGCAATTATTATACCTGCTGAGGGATGGTCCTGCAGAATTTCATCAAGTCCGTCAGTGATATACTCACGCATAGCTCTTTCATCATCGTTCGTCTGACCAGGCGGATAGTATACGCTAATAACTATTATGGAGCTGTAAGGCCTGGGAGTTCTAGGCGGTTTAAGAACAAGCCAAAGAACTTCTTTATCGTCCACTTCAAGATTTGTCAAACGGGTAGTAGGTATTTGGTGGTGCACATAGGCTAAGACACCGCCACCAGGGGTAAGGCGGTCTCGACGGAATGCATTAAATTTCTTACTAATTTCTATAGCAGCATCCGGGAAGTTTGAGTTCAGCCAAGATTCTGTAATTATAACTAGTGTCGGGTTATTAACAGCAACGATTCCAGAAAGTTCTGTAATTTTATTTGTCACATGACATGCATTGGTTAAGAGTACAGATGGAACTGAGTAGCCGCTAGGTGGCATAGTTATATTACTTTCCTTTACGGAAATTGGTATTAGGTTGCAGCGGTATTTCAGAGCATTACCTCTCAGAGTTGTTGGGCGGCTTGTAATTCTAACTGGGATTTCCTTTGGGGTATCCTTAGTTGTGTCAGAGACTTCAAGTGTATTTATTGTGCAATAATCAGAGATAGGAAATCTATTACCATGGAGAGGAAGTCTTATTTCATGTGAATCTATCTGTTGTAGGGAGACCATGTTTAGCGAAGTTGAGGTGGTGGCTGAGCTGTGCACCTAAACCACAAAAATTAATATATTAGCAGTTTTATGAAACAAAATGCATTTGGCAACACTTATGCGCGCTATTTCCTTTTGACATTCTGAAGATTAATAGAGGCTTATAACTGGATAGCGTCAATGCTAGTATTGTCTACGCAATATTTTAATCCAATAAGCTTGGATTTGGGGGAGAAATAGTACACCTCACTTGCAAGCCTTTAACATATATCTACGCTGCAGTGATCTAACGAGAATATATGTTACAAATAGTTGTCCACAATCGTTAGTAATATCCATTCTTACATCAACTGAACAGACAAGAAAAATTATTAGAATACTCCCCCAAAAATGTCAGTCAGGAGTGGGATTCGAACCCACGCCCATATTCATGGACCAGAACGCCCAGGAATCCCACAAGAAAGGAAGAAGTTTTCGCACTTGAGTCTGGCGCCTTAGACCGCTCGGCCATCCTGACTGTTCGCAAGAGGCATAAACCAAACACTTATGCCATATCTGCGATCAATACATGTTTTTTCCTTTAAACTGAGTCTAGTTGGTCACATTCACGATTGAAAGAATTGGAAAAATGAAATTAAATCGATAGTACTCTTTGAATTTCGATTTAGGATGGATCTTAAATACGGACCTGGAGAAAAATTATGTATTGAATGACGTGAGTTCGCATGCAAGCTTTTCACCTGAGCTGCATAACCTTTTCATAACATTAAGGCTGTTTGGGTACACGTTTCTGTAGTGTAGTGGTTATCACGTGCGCTTTACACGCGCAAGGCCCCCAGTTCAATCCTGGGCAGAAACATGCATCGTATAAATATTTACACCTCTCCAAATAATTAGAATTAAAATATGGCCAATATACAAGTTCTCCTGTTAACCATGTTTCTGTAAGATAGTGGTCATCACGTGCCCTTGACACGCGCGAAGTCTCCAGTTCGTTCCTCCAGATAAACATATACTTCATGTATTATATTGACAGTTTTTGCTAATAGGGTTGTTTAACGCCATATGCATAGGAACAATATTTTCCTAATTTACGGCGTTTTATATTTTACTATATTTTTTTATGTTGCACAACATAATATGTTGACGTAATGATAATAGTCAAGAAGAGTAGTATATACCACATTACTCCAACGATTTTACCAAGACATCGCCAGAAAATCTTCTTGATTACAGGCTTTTAGTTATGCGTGTTACATTACCCATGTAATTTCGCTATCTGTTATATTTACGCTACTGCAAACATAAGATGAGATTTAATCAGTACTCCATCAAATTTAATTTAATGTAAAACTATTTAATTTCATTTTTGCTTTACTAAGAAGCGGTGTGGTAGAATAATGGCATTTTCTTCTAAAATATAGGGTTGATAGGTCAACTTGATTTTCTTCAGAATAATATTACTGTGCACCTAAACCACAAAAATTAATATATTAGCAGTTTTATGAAACAAAATGCATTTGGCAAGACAGGTTTCTGTAGTGTAGTGGTTATCACGTGCGCCTAACACGCGCAAGGTCCCCAGTTCGAACCTGGGCAGAAACTTATGCGCGCTATTTGCTTTTGACATTCTGAAGATTAATAGAGGCTTATAACTGGATAGCGTCAATGCTAGTATTATCTACGCAATATTTTAATCCAATAAGCTTGGATTTGGGGGAGAAATAATACACCTCACTTGCAAGCCTTTAAAATATATCCACGCTGTAGTGATCTAATGAGAATATATGTTACAAATAGTTGTCCACAATCGTTAGTAATATCCATTCTTACATCAACTGAACAGACAAACAAACACAATTATTAGAATACTCCCCCAAAAATGTCAGTCAGGAGTGGGATTCGAACCCACGCCCATATTCATGGACCAGAACGCCCAGGAATCCCACAAGAATGGAAGAAGTTTTCACACTTGAGTCTGGCGCCTTAGACCGCTCGACCATCCTGACTGTTCGCAAGAGGCATAAACCAAACACTTATGCCATATCTGTGATCAATACATGTTTTTTCCATTAAACTGAGTCTAGTTGGTCACATTCACGATTGAAAGAATTGGAAAAATGAAATTAAAACTATAGTACTCTTTGAATTTCGATTTAGGATGGATCTTTAAATACGGACCTAGAGAACATTTATGTATTAAATGACGTGAGTTCGGATGCAAGCTTTTCACCTGAGCTGCATAACCTTTTCATAACATTATTACATTAAGGCTGTTTGGGGTACAAGTTTCTGTAGTGTAGTGGTTACCACGTGCGCTTTACACGCGCAAGGCCCCCAGTACAATCCTGGGCAGAAACATGCATCGTATAAATTTTTACACCTCTTCATATAATTAGAATTAAAATATGGCCAATATATAAGTTCTCTTGTTAACCATGTTTCTGTAAGATAGTGGTCGTCACGTGCCCATGACACGCGCAAAGTCTCCAGTTCTTTCCTCCAGATAAACATATACTTCATGTATTATATTGACAGTTTTTGCTAATAGGGTTGTTTAACGCCATATGCATAGGAACAATATTTTCCTAATTTACTGCGTTTTATATTTTACTATATTTCTTGATGTTGCACAACATAATATGTTGACGTAATGATAATAGTCAAGAATAGTAGTATTTACCACATTACTCCAACGATTTTACCAAGACATCGCCAGAAAATCTTCTTGATTACAGGCTTTTCTTTATGCGTGCTACATTACCCATGTAATTTCGCTATCTGTTATATTTACGCTACTGCAAACATAAGATGAGATTTAATCAGTACTCCATCAAATTTAATTTAATGTAAAACTATTTAATTTCATTTTTGCTTTACTAAGAAGCGGTGTGGTAGAATAATGGCATTTTCTTCTATAATATAGGATTGATAGGTTAACTTGATTTTCTTCAGAATAATATTACTGTGCACCTAAACCACAAAAATTAATATTTTAGCAGTTTTATGAAACGAAATGCATTTGGCAACACGTGTTTCTGTAGTGTAGTGGTTATCACGTGCGCCTAACACGCGCAAGGTCCCCAGTTCGAACCTGAGCAGAAACTTATGCGCGCTATTTCCTTTTGACATTCTGAAGATTAATAGAGGCTTATAACTGGATAGCGTCAATGCTAGTATTATCTACGCAATATTTTAATCCAATAAGCTTGGATTTGGGGGAGAAATAATACACCTCACTTGCAAGCCTTTAACATATATCTACGCTGTAGTGATCTAATGAGAATATATGTTACAAATAGTTGTCCACAATCGTTAGTAATATCCATTCTTACATCAACTGAACAGACAAGAAAAATTATTAGAATACTCCCCCAAAAATGTCAGTCAGGAGTGGGATTCGAACCCACGCCCATATTCATGGACCAGAACGCCCAGGAATCCCACAAGAAAGGAAGAAGTTTTCGCACTTGAGTCTGGCGCCTTAGACCGCTCGGCCATCCTGACTGTTCGCAAGAGGCATAAACCAAACACTTATGCCATATCTGCGATCAATACATGTTTTTCCATTAAACTGAGGCTAGTTGGTCACATTCACGATTGAAAGAATTGGAAAAATGAAATTAAAACTATAGTACTCTTTGAATTTCGATTTAGGATGGATTTTAAATGCGGACCTATAGAACATTTATGTATTAAATGACGTGAGTTCGGATGCAAGCTTTTCACCTGAGCTGCATAACCTTTTCATAACATTAACAGTGGCGTAGCCAGCCCGCCGATTTGGTCCCGCTATGCAAATTTCAAATCATTATCATTATTAATTTCTTTAGAAATTGATTGTTTTCACAGTCAATGAACACGAACAAATTTGCATAGCGGGACTAAATCGGCGGGCTGGCTACGCTACTGAACATTAAGGCTGTTTGGGGTACAAGTTTCTGTAGTGTAGTGGTTACCACGTGCGCTTTGCACGCGCAAGGCCCCCAGTACAATCCTGGGCAGAAACATGCATCGTATAAATTTTTACACCTCTTCATATAATTAGAATTAAAATATGGCCAATATATAAGTTCTCTTGTTAACCATGTTTCTGTAAGATAGTGGTCATCACGTGCCCTTGACACGCGCAAAGTCTCCAGTTCTTTCCTCCAGTTAAACATATACTTCATGTATTATATTGACAGTTTTTCTAATAGTGTTGTTTAACGCCATATGCATAGGAACAATATTTTCCTAATTTACTGCGTTTTATATTTTACTATATTTCTTGATGTTGCACAACATAATATGTTGACGTAATGATAATAGTCAAGATTAGTAGTATTTACCACATTACTCCAACGATTTTACCAAGACATCGCCAGAAAATCTTCTTGATTACAGGCTTTTCTTTATGCGTGCTACATTACCCATGTAATTTCGCTATCTGTTATATTTACGCTACTGCAAACATAAGATGAGATTTAATCAGTACTCCATCAAATTTAATTTAATGTAAAACTATTTAATTTCATTTTTGCTTTACTAAGAAGCGGTGTGGTAGAATAATGGCATTTTCTTCTAAAATAAAGGATTGATAGGTTAACTTGATTTTCTTCAGAATAATATTACTGTGCACCTAAACCACAAAAATTAATATTTTAGCAGTTTTATGAAACAAAATGCATTTGGCAACACGTGTTTCTGTAGCGTAGTGGTTATGACGTGCGCCTTACACGCGCAAGGTCCCCAGTTCGAACCTGGGCAGAAACTTATGCGCGCTATTTCCTTTTGACATTCTGAAGATTAATAGAGGCTTATAACTGGATAGCGTCAATGCTAGTATTATCTACGCAATATTTTAATCCAATAAGCTTGGATTTGGGGGAGAAATAATACACCTCACTTGCAAGCCTTTAACATATATCTACGCTGTAGTGATCTAATGAGAATATATGTTACAAATAGTTGTCCACAATCGTTAGTAATATCCATTCTTACATCAACTGAACAGACAAGAAAAATTATTAGAATACTCCCCCAAAAATGTCAGTCAGGAGTGGGATTCGAACCCACGCCCATATTCATGGACCAGAACGCCCAGGAATCCCACAAGAAAGGAAGAAGTTTTCGCACTTGAGTCTGGCGCCTTAGACCGCTCGGCCATCCTGACTGTTCGCAAGAGGCATAAACCAAACACTTATGCCATATCTGCGATCAATACATGTTTTTTCCTTTAAACTGAGTCTAGTTGGTCACATTCACGATTGAAAGAATTGGAAAAATGATATTAAATCGATAGTACTCTTTGAATTTCGATTTAGGATGGATCTTAAATACGGACCTGGAGAAAAGTTATGTATTGAATGACGTGAGTTCGCATGCAAGCTTTTCACCTGAGCTGCATAACCTTTTCATAACATTAAGGCTGTTTGGGGTACAAGTTTCTGTAGTGTAGTCGTAATCACGTGCGCTTTACACGCGCAAGGCCCTCAGTTCAATCCTGGGCAGAAACATGCATCGTATAAATTTTACACCTCTCCAAATAATTAGAATTAAAATATGGCCAATATACAAGTTCTCTTGTTAACCATGTTTCTGTAAGATAGTGGTAATCACGTGCCCTTGACACGCGCGAAGTCTCCAGTTCGTTCCACCAGATAAACATATACTTCATGTATTATATTGACAGTTTTTGCTAATAGGGTTGTTTAACGCCATATGCATAGGAACAATATTTTCCTAATTTACGGCGTTTTATATTTTACTATATTTTTTGATGTTGCACAACATAATATGTTGACGTAATGATAATAGTCAAGAAGAGTAGTATATACCACATTACTCCAACGATTTTACCAAGACATCGCCAGAAAATCTTCTTGATTACAGGCTTTTCGTTATGCGTGTTACATTACCCATGTAATTTCGCTATCTGTTATATTTACGCTACTGCAAACATAAGATGAGATTTAATCAGTACTCCATCAAATTTAATTTAATGTAAAACTATTTAATTTCATTTTTGCTTTACTATTATTATTATTATTATTTCTGAATATTTATACAGGATTAAAAAACTTCAGTCATTTACACAATATTTACAGCAAAATACAATGCAAGAACTGCTATCCACGTTTGTCCTGTAAAACCTCCGTCTCTAATAATAAACAACTATTAAAAACTATGAAATATTAGTAATAATGTAAGATAATGAATTTTAAAAATGTTAAAAAAGATCCTTCAAGCCCTTCCTAAATTTATCGAGAGTTTGGACTGATCTTAAAGCTAATGGCAGAGTATTATACAATTTCGCTCCGCCAAAATAGAAACTTTGCTTTGCAACCTCCAGCTTCACGCGAGGTAATCTTAACATACAATTGTTATTTCTAGTTCCTTTTTCATGACTAATCATTGTAAAATACTCATCAAAAATTGGATTATGTTTTTCCTGTTCCACACACTTCTTCACAAGCAGGCAGGATTCACATTTGATGACATCAATGATGTTTGGTACGTGTTCGCTGCGTATGATGCTCTTTGCACGTTTTTGAAGCGAAGTTAACTTTTTCTTTTGTGTCTCTGTGGTGGTCATTTTAACGGTACTGCTATATGTTAATATAGGAAGTATTATCATCCTAAAGATCTTCAACGCTGCGTCGACTGTCAAATACTTCCTGACGCTTTGTAACAATCTGAGACGACCACTTGCCTTCTTGTACGCACAATCAAAATTGGTGTTCATTAGCAGGTGACTGTCCACAGTGTTACCCAGGTAAACGTATTCCTTGACAAAAGATATTTCAGTATTTTGATATTGGATTTTAAGATCTCTGCCATACTTACTAATCCTCTTAGATGTTCCAAGGAGCATTGCTTCTGTTTTGCCCTTTTTAAGGTTTAGTAAAAGTTCATTCTCTCTGCAGTATTCACCAATGTTTTCCATTTCCAGATTTAGTATATCCTCAATCGTGTTCACATCCTTGTTTGAATAATAAACAACAGTATCATCAGCATATGTGATCACATTTGAATACTGTATCTTATCTGCAATATCATTAAAAAATACTATGAACAGCAGGGGCCCAAGAATTGAGCCCTGGGAACACCACAGAATATAGGCTCCATATCGGATTGCACATTATTGATCTCAACAATTTGATTTCTGTTGAACAGATAATCGGTGAACCAGGTTAATTCGTTGCCCATAACGCCGTAAGACTCCAACTTGTTCAGCAATATGCCATGACCAATGGTGTCAAAGGCTTTACTGAGATCGATGTAAACAGCTCCCACAAATTTTCCACTATCTAACTCACGACGTATATTATCACACAGCAGCGTAGCAGCTAACTTGGTTGAACGATGTTTTCGGAAACCATATTGACAATTATTCAGTAAGTTATTTCCTTCAAGATAGTCCAGGAGTTGCTTGTGCACAGCTTTTTCAATGAGCTTTGACAGTACTGGCAACACTGATATAGGTCGATGGTTTTCTAACAAGTTTGCGTTTCCAGATTTATAGATAGGTACAATTTTCGCAATCTTCCAAAGACTAGGTACCGTGCAGCTTTTGATTGATAAATTGATGACGTAGCATAAAGGACCGGAAATATACTTCGCGCAGTCTTTCAGCATTCCAGGTGGTAATTCATCAATACCAGTAGCTTTCGTGCGCTGCAGTGATCGAAGGTCTCGCTCAATCTGTACCTTCGATACGCACTTGAAGAAAAATCTCTTATCTGTCCTAACAGGGGGTGGCTTAATGGATCTCCACACAAAATCAACAAATGGAATTGCTTTCGTCTTCAGCGAACAGATAACGTTTTTAAAATAGTGACTAAAGCTTTTTGCACGAACTTTAGCATCATCCCGTGACAAAGATGACAGCATTGACTTGGATGATTTATTTGGAAATATATTCTTAATACAGTCCCAGAACTTTTTAGGGTCACCACTCTTCTCATTTAACAGATTACGATGATATTTCACCTTGGCATGTCGGACTTCGCTTGTGCACTTGTTGCGTGCCGTTTTGTAAGCTCTCCAGTCAACTGGATCCTTTGTTTGACGGGCTTTTCGCAATAACTTATCACGTTCATTCAACGAGCGTTTCAGCTCGCTTGTTAACCATTCACATTTTCTTCCCTTTACCCGTTTCTCTATTAAAGGAGCATGTTTACCAAACGTCTCTCCAAGAATGTTATTTAAGTAATCCAGTGCTTTATTTACGTCCAGAATTTCATATAGAGGTTGCCAGTTTATGTTGATCATATCTGCACAAAGCTTATTATGATCGTAGTTCTTATAATCTCGGCATTTAATCATTCTAGGGCTGTAACGTTGGTTGTTAATTTTTCTTATACAAGCAACCATGTCATGGTCGCTGAGAGATGTTGCTACAACGTCAACTGCAGATATATTTTGTGCAGCATTAGACAAAATCAAGTCGATTGTTGTTGACGATGTCTCCGTTACACGAGTGCATTTCTTTATAAGTTGTTTAAAACCAAACAACTTAACGATCGTCTTGAACATTGTTTTTGAGGACGTATCATTATAATTCACATTGAAATCGCCTATTAATATCGTTTCCTTGTTTTCTTTGTCAATAATGCGCAGATGGTCTTGTAATAGGTCGTTAAAGTTGGATTGGTGGTATTTTGATGTCTCAGGGGGACAATAGAAGCATCCAACGATGAAAGATTTTGCACTTTTCAAAAATATTTCAATCCATAAACACCCGATTGTAGTAGAATTTTCTAAGTCAGATCGCCGTTTAAATGAAATACCATCCTTCACATACATACCAACTCCACCACCCCTTCCACTATCACGATTTCGTGCGAGAAAAACATAGCCGCTCAGAGCATAGAGCTCCTCACATCCAGTCTCGTCGTCACCCGAAACATGCGTCTCTGATAGTGTAATGAGATCGATCTTTCCGTGGGAAGCAACAAACTCTTGGAGCATGTCGAAGTTGCTTGCTAGCCCTCTAATATTTTGATGCACAAACTTCATCCCCTTGTTCAAAAGAAAGTTTCCAAACTGTTCTCTTGTAAGTGAGCTTGGTCCAGGGCAGGATTCAATATCTCCACACATTAACAATAACACCATAAGCAAACTTCGCTGTTGGCATTTTATAGCAATACCTCTCTGCTGGCGATAGACGTATAAAGACGAGTAAATGTAGGTTTCATTTGATCCTTCCTTAACAAAACCAATATTTAACCATTGCGGAAAACTATCGCTCGAGCAAAAACTCCACTTTCTTGGCATAAGAACAAGACTCATAAAAATAATTGAAATCGCGGCAGACACGACTACCTTGCACGCCGCCATCATGGAACGTTGAAAACTGGAATCTAAGAAGCGGTGTGGTAGAATAATGGAAGCGAACTAAGAAGCGGTGTGGTAGAATAATGGCATTTTATTCTAAAATATAGGGTTGATAGGTCAACTTGATTTTCTTCAGAATAATATTACTGTGCACCTAAACCACAAAAATTAATATATTAGCAGTTTTATGAAACAAAATGCATTTGGCAAGACAGGTTTCTGTAGTGTAGTGGTTATCACGTGCGCCTAACACGCGCAAGGTCCCCAGTTCGAACCTGGGCAGAAACTTATGCGCGCTATTTCCTTTTGACATTCTGAAGATTAATAGAGGCTTATAACTGGATAGCGTCAATGCTAGTATTATCTACGGCTTCTACGCAATATTTTAATCCAATAAGCTTGGATTTGTGGGAGAAAAAATACACCTCACTTGCAAGCCTTTAAAATATATCCACGCTGTAGTGATCTAATGAGAATATATGTTACAAATAGTTGTCCACAATCGTTAGTAATATCCATTCTTACATCAACTGAACGGACAAACACAATTATTAGAATACTCCCCCAAAAATGTCAGTCAGGAGTTGGATTCGAACCCACGCCCATATTCATGGACCAGAACGCCCAGGAATCCCACAAGAATGGAAGAAGTTTTCACACTTGAGTCTGGCGCCTTAGACCGCTCGGCCATCCTGACTGTTCGCAAGAGGCATAAACCAAACACTTATGCCATATCTGCGATCAATACATGTTTTTTCCATTAAACTGAGGCTAGTTGGTCACATTCACGATTGAAAGAATTGGAAAAATGAAATTAAAACTATAGTACTCTTTGAATTTCGATTTAGGATGGATCTTAAATACGGACCTAGAGAAAATTTATGTATTGAATGACGTGAGTTCGTATGCAAGCTTTTCACCTGAGCTGCATAACCTTTTCATAACATTAACAGTGGCGTAGCCAGTCGCCGATTTGGTCCCGCTATGCAAATTTCAAATCATTATCATTATTAATTTCTTTAGAAAATGATTGTTTTCACAGTCAATGAACACGAACAAATTTGCATAGCGGGACTAAATCGGCGGGCTGGCTACGCTACTGAACATTAAGGCTGTTTGGGGTACAAGTTTCTGTAGTGTAGTGGTTACCACGTGCGCTTTACACGCGCAAGGCCCCCAGTACAATCCTGGGCAGAAACATGCATCGTATAAATTTTTACACCTCTGCAAATAATTAGAATTAAAATATGGCCAATATATAAGTTCTCTTGTTACCAATGTTTCTGTAAGATAGTGGTCATCACGTGCCCATGACACGCGCAAAGTCTCCAGTTCTTTCCTCCAGATAAACATATACTTCATGTATTATATTGACAGTTTTTGCTAATAGGGTTTTAACGCCATATGCATAGGAACAATATTTTCCTAATTTACTGCGTTTTATATTTTACTATATTTCTTGATGTTGCACAACATAATATGTTGACGTAATGATAATAGTCAAGAATAGTAGTATTTACCACATTACTCCAACGATTTTACCAAGACATCGCCAGAAAATCTTCTTGATTACAGGCTTTTCTTTATGCGTGCTACATTACCCATGTAATTTCGCTATCTGTTATATTTACGCTACTGCAAACATAAGATGAGATTTAATCAGTACTCCATCAAATTTAATTTAATGTAAAACTATTTAATTTCATTTTTGCTTTACTAAGAAGCGGTGTGGTAGAATAATGGCATTTTCTTCTATAATATAGGATTGATAGGTTAACTTGATTTTCTTCAGAATAATATTACTGTGCACCTAAACCACAAAAATTAATATTTTAGCAGTTTTATGAAACAAAATGCATTTGGCAACACGTGTTTCTGTAGTGTAGTGGTTATCACGTGCGTCTAACACGCGCAAGTTCCCCAGTTCGAACCTGGGCAGAAACTTATGCGCGCTATTTCCTTTTGACATTCTGAAGATTAATAGAGGCTTATGACTGGATAGCGTCAATGCTAGTATTATGTACGCAATATTTTAATCCAATAAGCTTGGATTTGGGGGAGAAATAATACACCTTACTTGCAAGCCTTTAACATATATCTACGCTGTAGTGATCTAATGAGAATATATGTTACAAATAGTTGTCCACAATCGTTAGTAATATCCATTCTTACATCAACTGAACAGACAAGAAAAATTATTAGAATACTCCCCCAAAAATGTCAGTCAGGAGTGGGATTCGAACCCACGCCCATATTCATGGACCAGAACGCCCAGGAATCCCACAAGAAAGGAAGAAGTTTTCGCACTTGAGTCTGGCGCCTTAGACCGCTCGGCCATCCTGACTGTTCGCAAGAGGCATAAACCAAACACTTATGACATATCTGCGATCAATAGATGTTTTTTCCTTTAAACTGAGGCTAGTTGGTCACATTCACGATTGAAAGAATTGGAAAAATGAAATTAAATCGATAGTACTCTTTGAATTTCGATTTAGGATGGATCTTAAATACGGACCTAGAGAAAAATATGTATTTAATGACGTGAGTTCGCATGCAAGTTTTTCACCTGAGCTGCATAAACTTTTCATAACATTAAGGCTGTTTGGGGTACAAGTTTCTGTAGTGTTCTGGTTATCACGTGCGCTTTAGACGCGCAAGGCCCCCAGTTCAATCCTGGGCAGAAACATGCACCGTCTAAATTTTTTCGCCTCTCCAAATAATTAGAATTAAAATATGGCCAATATACAAGTTCTCTTGTTAACAATGTTTCTGTAAGATAGTGGTCATCACACCGAAAGTCTCCAGTTCGTTCCTCCAGATAAACATATACTTCATGTATTATATTGACAGTTTTTGCTAATAGGGTTGTTTAACGCCATATGCATAGGAACAATATATTCCTAATTTACTGCGTTTTATATTTTACTATATTTCTTGGTGTTGCACAACATAATATGTTGACGTATTGATAATAGTCAAGATTACTGTATTTACAATATTACTCCAACGATTTTACCAAGACATCGCCAGAAAATCTTCTTGATTACAGGCTTTTCGTTTTGCGTGTTACATTACCCATGTAATTTCGCTATCTGTTATATTTACGCTACTGCAAACATAAGATGAGATTTAATCAGTACTCCATCAAATTTAATTTAATATAAAACTATTTAATTTCATTTTTGCTTTACTAAGAAGCGGTGTGGTAGAATAATGGCATTTTCTTCTAAAATATAGGATGGATAGGTCAACTTGATTTTCTTCAGAATAATATTACTGTGCACCTAAACAACAAAAATTAATATATTAGCAGTTTTATGAAACAAAATGCATTTGGCAACACAGGTTTCTGTAGTGTAGTGGATATCACGTGCGCCTAACACGCGCAAGGTACCCAGTTCGATCCTGGGCAGAAACTTATGCGCGCTATTTCCTTTTGACATTCTGAAGATTAATAGAGGCTTATAACTGGATAGCGTCAATGCTAGTATTATCTACGCAATATTTTAATCCAATAAGCTTGGATTTGGGGGAGAAATAATACACCTCACTTGCAAGCCTTTAACATATAATATTATCTACGCTGTAGTGATCTAATGAGAATATACGTTACAAATAGTTGTCCACAATCGTTAGTAATATCCATTCTTACATCAACTGAACAGACAAAAACAATTATTAGAATACTCCCCCCAAAATGTCAGTCAGGAGTGGTATTCGAACCCACGCCCATATTCATGGACCAGAACGCCCAGGAATCCCAAAAGAATGGAAGCAGTTTTCGCAATTGAGTCTGGCGCCTTAGACCGCTCGGCAATCCTGACTGTTCGCAAGAGGCATAAACCACACACTTATGCCATATCTGCGATCAATACATGTTTTTTCCTTTAAACTGAGGCTAGTTGGTCACATTCACGATTGAAGGAATTGGAAAAGTGAAATTAAAACGATACTACTCTTTGAACTTCGATTTAGGATGGATCTTAAATACGGACCTAGAGAAAAATTATGTATTGAATGACGTGAGTTCGCATGCAAGCTTTTCACCTGAGCTGCATAACCTTTTCATAGCATTAAGGCTGTTTGCGGTACAAGTTTCTGTAGTGTAGTGGTTATCACGTGCGCTTTACACGCGCAAGGCCCCCAGTTCAATCCTGGGCAGAAACATGCATCGTATTAATTTTTACAGCTCCCCAAATAATTAGAATTAAAAATGGCCAATATACAAGTTCTCTTGTTAACCATGTTTCTGTAAGATAGTGGTCATCACGTGCCCTTGGCACGCGCGAAGTCTCCAGTTCGTTCCTCCAGATAAACATATACTTCATGTATTATATTCACAGTTTTTGCTAATAGGGTTGTTTAACGCCATATGCATAGGAACAATATTTTCCTAATTTACGGCGTTTTATATTTTACTATATTTCTTGATGTTGCACAACATAATATGTTGACGTAATGATAATAGTCAAGATAGTAGTATTTACCACATTACTCCAACGATTTTACCAAGACATCGCCAGAAAATCTTCTTGATTACAGGCTTTTCGTTTTGCGTGTTACATTACCCATGTAATTTCGCTATCTGTTATATTTACGCTACTGCAAACATAGGTTGAGATTTAATCAGTACTCCATCAAATTTAATTTAATATAAAACTATTTAATTTCATTTTTGCTTTACTAAGAAGCGGTGTGGTAGAATAATGGCATTTTCTTCTAAAATATAGGATTGATAGGTCAACTTGATTTTCTTCAGAATAATATTACTGTGCACTTAAACCCCAAAAATTAATATATTAGCAGTTTTATGAAACAAAATGCATTTCGCAAGACAGGTTTCTGTAGTGTAGTGGTTATCACGTGCGCCTAACACGCGCAAGGTCCCCAGTTCGAACCTGGGCAGAAACTTATGCGCGCTATTTCCTTTTGACATTCTGAAGATTAATAGATGCTTATAACTGGATAGCGTCAATGCTAGTATTATCTACGCAATATTTTAATCCAATAAGCTTGGATTTGGGGGAGAAATAATACACCTCACTTGCAAGCCTTTAAAATATATCCACGCTGTAGTGATCTAATGAGAATATATTTTACAAATAGTTGTCCACAATCGTTAGTAATATCCATTCTTACATCAACTGAACAGACAAAAACAATTTTTAGAATACTCCCCCAAAAATGTCAGTCAGGAGTGGGATTCGAACCCACGCCCATATTCATGGACCAGAACGCCCAGGAATCCCACAAGAATGGAAGAAGTTTTCACACTTGAGTCTGGCGCCTTAGACCGCTCGGCCATCCTGACTGTTCGCAAGAGGCATAAACCAAACACTTATGCCATATCTGCGATCAATACATGTTTTTTCCATTAAACTGAGGCTAGTTGGTCACATTCACGATTGAAAGAATTGGGAAAATGAAATTAAATCGATAATACTATTTGAATTTCGATTTAGGATGGATCTTAAATACGGACCTAGAGAAAAATTATGTATTGAATGACGTGAGTTCGCATGCAAGCTTTTCACCTGAGCTGCATAAACTTTTCATAACATTAAGGCTGTTTGGGGTACAAGTTTCTGTAGTGTAGTGGTTATCACGTTCGCTTTACACGCGCAAGGCCCCCAGTTCAATCCTGGGCAGAAACATGCATCGTATAAATTTTTACACCTTTCCAAATAATTAGAATTAAAATATGGCCAATATACAAGTTCTCTTGTTAACAATGTTTCTGTAAGATAGTGGTCATCACGTGCCCTTGACACGCGCGAAGTCTCCAGTTCGTTCCTCCAGATAAACATATACTTCATGCATTATATTGACAGTTTTTGCTAATAGGGTTGTTTAACGCCATATGCAAAGGAACAACATTTTCCTAATTTGCGGCGTTTTATATTTTACTATATTTCTTGATGTTGCACAACATAATATGTTGACGTAAAGATAATAGTCAAGAATAGTAGTATTTACCACATTACTCCAACGATTTTACCAAGACATCGCCAGAAAATCTTCTTGATTACAGGCTTTTCGTTATGCGTGTTACATTACCCATGTAATTTCGCTATCTGTTATATTTACGCTACTGCAAACATAAGATGAGATTTAATCAGTACTCCATCAAATTTAATTTAATGTAAAACTATTTAATTTCATTTTTGCTTTACTAAGAAGCGGTGTGGTAGAATAATGGCATTTTCTTCTATAATATAGGATTGATAGGTTAACTTGATTTTCTTCAGAATAATATTACTGTGCACCTAAACCACAAAAATTAATATTTTAGCAGTTTTATGAAACAAAATGCATTTGGCAACACGTGTTTCTGAGTGTAGTGGTTATCACGTGCGCCTAACACGCGCAAGTTCCCCAGTTCGAACCTGGGCAGAAACTTATGCGCGCTATTTCCTTTTGACATTCTGAAGATTAATAGAGGCTTATGACTGGATAGCGTCAATGCTAGTATTATGTACGCAATATTTTAATCCAATAAGCTTGGATTTGGGGGAGAAATAATACACCTTACTTGCAAGCCTTTAACATATATCTACGCTGTAGTGATCTAATGAGAATATATGTTACAAATAGTTGTCCACAATCGTTAGTAATATCCATTCTTACATCAACTGAACAGACAAGAAAAATTATTAGAATACTCCCCCAAAAATGTCAGTCAGGAGTGGGATTCGAACCCACGCCCATATTCATGGACCAGAACGCCCAGGAATCCCACAAGAAAGGAAGAAGTTTTCGCACTTGAGTCTGGCGCCTTAGACCGCTCGGCCATCCTGACTGTTCGCAAGAGGCATAAACCAAACACTTATGACATATCTGCGATCAATAGATGTTTTTTCCTTTAAACTGAGGCTAGTTGGTCACATTCACGATTGAAGGAATTGGAAAAGTGAAATTAAAACGATACTACTCTTTGAACTTCGATTTAGGATGGATCTTAAATACGGACCTAGAGAAAAATTATGTATTTAATGACGTGAGTTCGCATGCAAGTTTTTCACCTGAGCTGCATAAACTTTTCATAACATTAAGGCTGTTTGGGGTACAAGTTTCTGTAGTGTAGTGGTTATCACGTGCGCTTTACACGCGCAAGGCCCCCAGTTCAATCCTGGGCAGAAACATGCATCGTATTAATTTTTACAGCTCCCCAAATAATTAGAATTAAAATATGGCCAATATACAAGTTCTCTTGTTAACCATGTTTCTGTAAGATAGTGGTCATCACGTGCCCTTGGCACGCGCGAAGTCTCCAGTTCGTTCCTCCAGATAAACATATACTTCATGTATTATATTCACAGTTTTGCTAATAGTTGTTTAACGCCATATGCATAGGAACAATATTTTCCTAATTTACGGCGTTTTATATTTTACTATATTTCTTGATGTTGCACAACATAATATGTTGACGTAATGATAATAGTCAAGATAGTAGTATTTACCACATTACTCCAACGATTTTACCAAGACATCGCCAGAAAATCTTCTTGATTACAGGCTTTTCGTTTTGCGTGTTACATTACCCATGTAATTTCGCTATCTGTTATATTTACGCTACTGCAAACATAGGTTGAGATTTAATCAGTACTCCATCAAATTTAATTTAAAATAAAACTATTTAATTTCATTTTTGCTTTACTAAGAAGCGGTGTGGTAGAATAATGGCATTTTCTTCTAAAATATAGGATTGATAGGTCAACTTGATTTTCTTCAGAATAATATTACTGTGCACTTAAACCCCAAAAATTAATATATTAGCAGTTTTATGAAACAAAATGCATTTCGCAAGACAGGTTTCTGTAGTGTAGTGGTTATCACGTGCGCCTAACACGCGCAAGGTCCCCAGTTCGAACCTGGGCAGAAACTTATGCGCGCTATTTCCTTTTGACATTCTGAAGATTAATAGATGCTTATAACTGGATAGCGTCAATGCTAGTATTATCTACGCAATATTTTAATCCAATAAGCTTGGATTTGGGGGAGAAATAATACACCTCACTTGCAAGCCTTTAAAATATATCCACGCTGTAGTGATCTAATGAGAATATATTTTACAAATAGTTGTCCACAATCGTTAGTAATATCCATTCTTACATCAACTGAACAGACAAAAACAATTTTTAGAATACTCCCCCAAAAATGTCAGTCAGGAGTGGGATTCGAACCCACGCCCATATTCATGGACCAGAACGCCCAGGAATCCCACAAGAATGGAAGAAGTTTTCGCACTTGAGTCTGGCGCCTTAGACCGCTCGGCCATCCTGACTGTTCGCAAGAGGCATAAACCAAACACTTATGCCATATCTGCGATCAATACATGTTTTTTCCGTTAAACTGAGGCTATTTGGTCACATTCACGATTGAAAGAATTGGAATATTGAAATTAAATCGATAGTACTCTTTGAATTTCGATTTAGGATGGATCTTAAATACGGACCTAGAGAAAAATTATGTATTGAATGACGTGAGTTCGCATGCAAGCTTTTCACCTGAGCTGCATAAACTTTTCATAACATTAAGGCTGTTTGGGGTACAAGTTTCTGTAGTGTAGTGGTTATCACGTGCGCTTTACACGCGCAAGGCCCCCAGTTCAATCCTGGGCAGAAACATGCATCGTATAAATTTTTACACCTCTCCAAATAATTAGAATTAAAATATGGCCAATATACAAGTTCTCTTGTTAACAATGTTTCTGTAAGATAGTGGTCATCACGTGCCCTTGACACGCGCGAAGTCTCCAGTTCGTTCCTCCAGATAAACATATACTTCATGCATTATATTGACAGTTTTTGCTAATAGGGTTGTTTAACGCCATATGCAAAGGAACAACATTTTCCTAATTTACGGCGTTTTATATTTTACTATATTTCTTGATGTTGCACAACATAATATGTTGACGTAATGATAATAGTCAAGATTAGTAGTATTTACCACATTACTCCAACGATTTTACCAAGACATCGCCAGAAAATCTTCTTGATTACAGGCTTTTCGTTATGCGTGTTACATTACCCATGTAATTTCGCTATCTGTTATATTTACGCTACTACAAACATAAGATGAGATTTAATCAGTACTCCATCAAATTTAATTTAATGCAAAACTATTTAATTTCATTTTTGCTTTACTAAGAAGCGGTGTGGTAGAATAATGGCATTTTCTTCAAAAATATAGGATTGATAGGTCAACTTGATTTTCTTCAGAATAATATTACTGTGCACCTAAACCACAAAAATTAATATATTAGCAGTTTTATGAAACAAAAGGCATTTGGCAACACAGGTTTCTGTAGTGTAGTGGTTATCACGTGCGCCTAACACGCGCAAGGTCCCCAGTTCGAACCTGGGCAGAAACTTATCCGCGCTATTTCCTTTTGACATTCTGAAGATTAATAGAGGCTTATAACTGGATAGCGTCAATGCTAGTATTATCTACGCAATATTTTAATCCAATAAGCTTGGATTTGGGGGAGAAATAATACACCTCACTTGCAAGCCTTTAACATATATCTACGCTGTAGTGATCTAATAAGAATATATGTTACAAATAGTTGTCCACAATCGTTAGTAATATCCATTCTTACATCAACTGAACAGACAAAAACAAATATTAGAATACTCCCCCAAAAATGTCAGTCAGGAGTGGGATTCGAACCCACGCCCATATTCATGGACCAGAACGCCCAGGAATCCCACAAGAATGGAAGAAGTTTTCGCACTTGAGTCTGGTGCCTTAGACCGCTCGGCCATCCTGACTGTTCGCAAGAGGCATAAACCAAACACTTATGCCATATCTGCGATCAATACATGTTTTTTCCGTTAAACTGAGGCTATTTGGTCACATTCACGATTGAAAGAATTGGAAAAATGAAATTAAATCGACAGTACTCTTTGAATTTCGATTTAGGATGGATCTTAAATACGGACCTAGAGAAAAATTATGTATTGAATGACGTGAGTTCGCATGCAAGCTTTTCACCTGAGCTGCATAAACTTTTCATAACATTAAGGCTGTTTGGGGTACAAGTTTCTGTAGTGTAGTGGTTATCACGTGCGTTTTACACGCGCAAGGCCCCCAGTTCAATCCTGGGCAGAAACATGCATCGTATACATTTTTACACCTCTCCAAATAATTAGAATTAAAATATGGCCAATATACAAGTTCTCTTGTTAACAATGTTTCTGTAAGATAGTGGTTTCCTTTTGACATTCTGAAGATTAATAGAGGCTTATAACTGGATAGCGTCAATGCTAGTATTATCTACGCAATATTTTAATCCAATAAGCTTGGATTTGGGGGAGAAATAATACACCTCACTTGCAAGCCTTTAACATATATCTACGCTGTAGTGATCTAATAAGAATATATGTTACAAATAGTTGTCCACAATCGTTAGTAATATCCATTCTTACATCAACTGAACAGACAAAAACAAATATTAGAATACTCCCCCAAAAATGTCAGTCAGGAGTGGGATTCGAACCCACGCCCATATTCATGGACCAGAACGCCCAGGAATCCCACAAGAATGGAAGAAGTTTTCGCACTTGAGTCTGGCGCCTTAGACCGCTCGGCCATCCTGACTGTTCGCAAGAGGCATAAACCAAACACTTATGCCATATCTGCGATCAATACATGTTCTTTCCTTTAAACTGAGGCTAGTTGGTCACATTCACGATTGAAAGAATTGGAAAAATGAAATTAAATCGATAGTACTCTTTGAATTTCGATTTAGGATGGATCTTAAATACGGACCTAGAGAAAAATTATATATTGAATGACGTGAGTTCGCATGCAAGCTTTTCACCTGAGCTGCATAAACTTTTCATAACATTAAGGCTGTTTGGTGTACAAGTTTCTGTAGTGTAGTGGTTATCACGTGCGCTTTACACGCGCAAGGCCCCAGTTCAATCCTGGGCAGAAACATGCATCGTATAAATTTTTACACCTCTATAAAATAATTAGAATTAAAATATGGCCAATATACAAGTTCTCTTGTTCACCATGTTTCTGTAAGATAGTGGTCATCAAGTGCCCTTGACACGCGCGAATTCTCCTGTTCGTTCCTCCAGATAAACATATACTTCATGTATTATATTGACAGTTTTTGCTAATAGGGTTGTTTAACGCCATATGCAAAGGAACAACATTTTCCTAATTTACGGCGTTTTATATTTTACTATATTTCTTGATGTGGCACAACATAATATGTTGACGTAATGATAATAGTCAAGATTAGTAGTATTTACCACATTACTCCAACGATTTTACGAAGACATCGCCAGAAAATCTTCTTGATTACAGGCTTTTCGTTATGCGTGTTACATTACCCATGTAATTTCGCTATCTGTTATATTTACGCTACTGCAAAAATAAGATGAGATTTAATCAGTACTCCCTCAAATTTAATTTAATATAAAACTATTTAATTTCATTTTTGCTTTACTAAGAAGCGGTGTGGTAGAATAATGGCATTTTCTTCTAAAATATAGGATTGATAGGTTAACTTGATTTTCTTCAGAATAATATTACTGTGCACCTAAACCACAAAAATTAATATATTAGCAGTTTTATGAAACAAAATGCATTTGGCAAGACAGGTTTCTGTAGTGTAGTGGTTATCACGTGCGCCTAACACGGGCAAGGTCCCCAGTTCGAACCTGGGCAGAAACTTATGCGCGCTATTTCCTTTTGACATTCTGAAGATTAATAGAGGCTTATAACTGGATAGCGTCAATGCTAGTATTATCTACGCAATATTTTAATCCAATAAGCTTGGATTTGGGGGAGAAATAATAAACCTCACTTGCAAGCCTTTGAAATATATCCACGCTGTCGTGATCTAATGAGAATATATGTTACAAATAGTTGTCCACACAATCGTTAGTACTGTAATATCCATTCTTACATCAACTGAACAGACAAACACAATTATTAGAATACTCCCCCAAAAATGTCAGTCAGGAGTGGCATTCGAACCCACGCCCATATTCATGGACCAGAACGCCCAGGAATCCCACAAGAATGGAAGAAGTTTTCGCACTTGAGTCTGGCGCCTTAGACCGCTCGGCCATCCTGACTGTTCGCAAGAGGCATAAACCAAACACTTATGCCATATCTGCGATCAATACATGTTTTTTCCATTAAACTGAGGCTAGTTGGTCACATTCACGATTGAAAGAATTGGAAAAATGAAATTAAATCGATAGTACTCTTTGAATTTCGACTTAGGATGGATCTTAAATACGGACCTGGAGAAAAATTATGTATTGAATGACGTGAGTTCGCATGCAAGCTTTTCACCTGAGCTGCATAACCTTTTCATAACATTAAGGCTGTTTGGGGTACAAGTTTCTGTAGTGTAGTCGTTATCACGTGCGCTTTACACGCGCAAGTCCCCCAGTTCAATCCTGGGCGGAAACATGCATCGTATAAATTTTTACACCTCTCCAAATAATTAGAATTAAAATATGGCCAATATACAAGTTCTCTTGTTAACCATGTTTCTGTAAGATAGTGGTCATCACGTGCCCTTGACACGCGCGAAGTCTCCAGTTCGTTCCTCCAGATAAACATATACTTCATGTATTATATTGACAGTTTTTGCTAATAGGGTTGTTTAACGCCATATGCATAGGAGCAATATTTTCCTAATTTACGGCGTTTTATATTTTACTATATTTCTTGATGTTGCACAACATAATATGTTGACGTAATGATAATAGTCAAGATTAGTAGTATATACCACATTACTCCAACGATTTTACCAAGACATCGCCAGAAAATCTTCTTGATTACAGGCTTTACGTTATGCGTGTTACATTACCCATGTAATTTCGCTATCTGTTATATTTACGCTACTGCAAACATAAGATGAGATTTAATCAGTACTCCATCAAATTTAATTTAATGTAAAACTATTTAATTTCATTTTTGCTTTACTAAGAAGCGGTGTGGTAGAATAATGGCATTTTCTTCTAAATTATAGGATTGATAGGTCAACTTGATTTTCTTCAGAATAATATTACTGTGCACCTAAACCCCAAAAATTAATATATTAGCAGTTTTATGAAACAAAATGCATTTCGCAAGACAGGTTTCTGTAGTGTAGTGGTTATGACGTGCGCCTAACACGCGCAAGGTCCCCAGTTCGAACATGGGCAGAAACTTATGCGCGCTATTTCCTTTTGACATTCTGAAGATTAATAGAGGCTTAGAACTGGATAGCGTCAATGCTAGTATTATCTACGCAATATTTTAATCCAATAAGCTTGGATTTGGGGGAGAAATAATACACCTCACTTGCAAGCCTTTAAAATATATCCACGCTGTAGTGATCTAATCAGAATATATGTTACAAATAGTTGTCCACAATCGTTAGTAATATCCATTCTTACATCAACTGAACAGACAAACACAATTATTAGAATACTCCGCCAAAAATGTCAGTCAGGAGTGGGATTCGAACCCACGCCCATATTCATGGACCAGAACGCCCAGGAATCCCACAAGAATGGAAGAAGTTTTCACACTTGAGTCTGGCGCCTTAAACCGCTCGGCCATCCTGACTGTTCGCCACAGGCATAAACCAAACACTTATGCCATATCTGCGATCAATACATGTTTTTTCCATTAAACTGAGGCTAGTTGGTCACATTCACGATTGAAAGAATTGGAAAAATGAAATTAAATCTATAGTACTCTTTGAATTTCGACTTAGGATGGATCTTAAATACGGACCTAGAGAAAATTTATGTATTGAATGACGTGAGCTCGGATGCAAGTTTTCACCTGAGCTGCATAACCTTTTCATAACATTAAGGCTGTTTGGGGTACAAGTTTCTGTAGTGTAGTGGTTACCACGTGCGCTTTACACGCGCAAGGCCCCCAGTACAATCCTGGGCAGAAACATGCATCGTATAAATTTATACGCCTCTTCAAATAATTAGAATTAAAATATGGCCAATATATAAGTTCTCTTGTTAACCATGTTTCTGTAAGATAGTGGTCATCACGTGCCCATGACACGCGCAAAGTCTCCAGTTCTTTCCTCCAGATAAACATATACTTCATGTATTTTATTGATAGTTTTTGCTAATAGGGTTGTTTAACGCCATATGCATAGGAACAATATTTTCCTAATTTACTGCGTTTTATATTTTACTATATTTCTTGATGTTGCACAACATAATATGTTGACGTAATGATAATAGTCAAGATAGTAGTATTTACCACATTACTCCAACGATTTTACCAAGACATCGCCAGAAAATCTTCTTGATTACAGGCTTTTCGTTTTGCGTGTTACATTACCCATGTAATTTCGCTATCTGTTATATTTACGCTACTGCAAACATAAGATGAGATTTAATCAGTACTCCATCACATTTAATTTAATGTAAAACTATTTAATTTCATTTTTGCTTTACTAAGAAGCGGTGTGGTAGAATAATGGCATTTTCTTCTAAAATATAGGATTGATAGGTCAACTTGATTTTCTTCAGAATAATATTACTGTGCACCTAAGCCCCAAAAATTAATATATTAGCAGTTTTATGAAACAAAATGCATTTCGCAAGACGGGTTTCTGTAGTGTAGTGGTTATCACGTGCGCCTAACACGCGCAAGGTCCCCAGTTCGAACCTGGGCAGAAACTTATGCGCGCTATTTACTTTTGACATTCTGAAGATTAATAGATGCTTATAACTGGATAGCGTCAATGCTAGTATTATCTACGCAATATTTTATTCCAATAAGCTTGGATTTGGGGGAGAAATAATTCACCTCACTTGCAAGCCTTTGAAATATATCCACGCTGTAGTGATCTAATGAGAATATATGTTACAAATAGTTGTCCACAATCGTTAGTTATATCTTTTCACCTGAGCTGCATAACCTTTCATAACATTAAGGCTGTTTGGGGTACAAGTTTCTGTAGTGTAGTGGTTATCACGTGCGCTTTACACGCGCAAGGCCCCAGTTCAATCCTGGGCAGAAACATGCATCGTATAAATTTTTACACCTCCAAATAATTAGAATTAAAATATGGCCAATATACAAGTTCTCTTGTTAACCATGTTTCTGTAAGATAGTGGACATCACGTGCCCATGACACGCGCGAAGTCTCCAGTTCGTTCCTCCAGATAAACATATACTTCATGTATTATATTGACAGTTTTTGCTAATAGGGTTGTTTAACGCCATATGCATAGGAACAATATTTTCCTAATTTACGGCGATTTATATTTTACTATATTTCTTGATGTTGCACACAACATAATATGTTGACGTGATGATAATAGTCAAGATTAGTAGTATATACCACATTACTCCAACGATTTTACCAAGACATCGCCAGAAAATCTTCTTGATTACAGGCTTTTCGTTTTGCGGTTACATTACCCATGTAATTTCGCTATCTGTTATATTTACGCTACTGCAAACATAGGTTGAGATTTAATCAGTACTCCATCAAATTTAATTTAATATAAAACTATTTAATTTCATTTTTGCTTTACTAAGAAGCGGTGTGGTAGAATAATGGCATTTTCTTCTAAAATATAGGATTGATAGGTCAACTTGATTTTCTTCAGAATAATATTACTGTGCACCTAAACCAGAAATATTAATATATTGAAAGAAATGCATTTGGCAAATACAGGTTTCCCTGTAGTGAAAAGTTATCACGTGCGCTCTAACACGCGCAAGTGTCCCCAGTTCGAACTCGCAAGAAACTTCAGTGCGCCTATTTCCTTTTGACATTCTAAAGATTAATAGATGCTTGTAACTGATAGCGTCAATGCTATATTATCTACGCAATATTTTAACTAATAAGCTGATTTGGGGGTGGAGAAGACCACCTCACTTCGTAAAGCTTTTGAAATATATCCACGCTGTAGTGATCTAATGAGAACATATGTTACAAATAGTTATCCACAATCGTTAGTGGTGCATTATCCATTCTTACATCAACTGAACAGACAAAAAAATTATTAGAACAAAACAGGTTTCTGTAGTGAGTGGATTATCCACGCCCATAACATGGACCAGAACGCAAGGAATGCCAAAAGAATGGAAGAAACTTATGCGCATTTCCTTTTGACATTCTGAAGATTAATAGACGCCTCGGCTTATAACTGGAAAGCGTCATAATGCCAAACACTTATATTATCTACGCAATATTTTAATCCATTAAACTTGGATTTGGTCACATTCACGTTTGAAAGAATTGCAAATGCCTTTAACATATATCTACGCTGTAGTGGATCTAATGAGAATATATGTTACAAATTAGTATGTCCACAGACGTTAGTAATATCTTTTCACCTGAGCTGCATAACCTTTCATAACATTAAGGCTGTTTGGGGTACAAGTTTCTGTAGTGTAGTGGTTATCACGTGCGCTTTACACGCGCAAGGCCCCAGTTCAATCCTGGGCAGAAACATGCATCGTATAAATTTTTACACCTCTCCAAATAATTAGAATTAAAATATGGCCAATATACAAGTTCTCTTGTTAACCATGTTTCTGTAAGATAGTGGACATCACGTGCCCTTGACACGCGCGAAGTCTCCAGTTCGTTCCTCCAGATAAACATATACTTCATGTATTATATTGACAGTTTTTGCTAATAGGGTTGTTTAACGCCATATGCATAGGAACAATATTTTCCTAATTTACGGCGATTTATATTTTACTATATTTCTTGATGTTGCACAACATAATATGTTGACGTGATGATAATAGTCAAGATTAGTAGTATTTACCACATTATTCCAACGATTTTACCAAGACATCGCCAGAAAATCTTCTTGATTACAGGCTTTTCGTTTTGCGTGTTACATTACCCATGTAATTTCGCTATCTGTTATATTTACGCTACTGCAAACATAGGTTGAGATTTAACCATCAAATTTAATTTAATATAAAACTATTTAATTTCATTTTTGTAGAATAATGGCATTTTCTTCTAAAATATAGGATTGATAGGTCAACTTGATTTTCTTCAGAATAATATTACTGTGCACCTAAACCAGAAAAATTAATATGGGCTTTTCGTTATGCGTGTTACATTACCCATGTAATTTCGCTATCTGTTATATTTACGCTACTGCAAACATAGGTTGAGATTTAATCAGTACTCCATCAAATTTAATTTAATGTAAAACTATTTAATTTCATTTTTGCTTTACTAAGAAGCGGTGTGGTAGAATAATGGCATTTTCTTCTAAAATATAGGATTGATAGATCAACTTGTTTTTCTTCAGAATAATATTACTGTGCACCTAAACCACAAAAATTAATATATTAGCAGTTTTATGAAACAAAATGCATTTGGCAAAACAGGTTTCTGTAGTGTAGTGGTTATCACGTGCGCCTAACACGCGCAAGGTCCCCAGTTCTGAACCTGGGCAGAAACTTATGCGCGCTATTTCATTTTGACATTCTGAAGATTAATAGAGGCTTATAACTGATAGCGTCAATGCTAGTATTATCTACGCAATATTTTAATCCAATAAGCTTGGATTTGGGGAGAAATAATACACTCACTTGCAAGCCTTTAACATATATCTACGCTGTAGTGATCTAATGAGAATATATGTCACAAATAGTTGTCCACAATCGTTAGTAATATCCATTCTTACATCAACTGAACAGACAAGAAAAATTAGAATACTCCAAAATGTCAGTCAGAATAGTGGTATTTACCACATTATTCATGGACCAGAACGATTTTACTAGGAATCCCAAAAGAATGGAAGAACTTTTCTGTACACTTGAGTATGGCGCCTTAGACGCTCGGCCATCCTGACTGTTCGCAAGAGGCATAAACCAAACACTTATGCCATATCTGCGATCAATACATGTTTTTCCTTTGTAAACTGAGGCTAGTTGGTCACATTTCCAACGATTGAAAGAATTGGAAAATGAAATTTTCTAAATCTATAGTACTTTTGAATTTGATTTAGGATGGATCTTATATACTGACCTAGACCAGAAAATATATGTATTGAAACAAAATAGTGAGTTCACAATCGTTAGTAATATCTTTTCACCTGAGCTGCATAACCTTTTCATAACATTAAGGCTGTTTGAGGTACAAGTTTCTGTAGTGTAGTGTTGTTATCACGTGCGCTTTACACGCGCAAGGCCCCCAGTTCAATCCTGGGCAGAAACATGCATCGTATAAATTTACACCTCTTCAAATAATTAGAATTAAAATATGGCCAATATACAAGTTCTCTTGTTAACTATGTTTCTGTAAGATAGTGGACATCACGTGCCCTTGACACGCGCGAAGTCTCCAGTTCGCTTCTCCAGATAAACATATACTTCACGTAATATATTGACAGTTTTTGCTAATAGGGTTGTTTAACGCCATATGCATAGGAACAATATTTTCCTAATTTACGGCGTTTTATATTTTACTATATTTCTTGACGTTGCACAACATAATATGTTGACGTAATGATAATAGTCAAGATTAGTAGTATATACCACATTACTCCAACGATTTTACCAAGACATTGCCAGAAAATCTTCTTGATTACAGGCTTTTCGTTATGCGTGTTACATTACCCATGTAATTTCGCTATCTGTTATATTTACGCTACTGCAAACATAAGATGAGATTTAATCAGTACTCCATCAAAATTAATTTAATGTAAAACTATTTAATTTCATTTTTGCTTTACTAAGAAGCGGTTTGGTAGAATAACGGCATTTTCTTCTAAAATATAGGATTGATAGGTCAACTTGATTTTCTTCAGAATATTATTACTGGGCACCTAAACCACAAAAATTAATATCTTAGCAGTTTTATGAAACAAAATGCATTTGGCAACACAGGTTTCTGTAGTGTAGTGGTTATCACGTGCGCCTAACACGCACAAGGTCCCCAGTTCGATCCTGGGCAGAAACTTATGCGCGTTATTTCCTTTTGACATTCTGAAGATTAATAGAGGTTTATAACTGGATAGCGTCAATGCTAGTATTATCTACGCAATATTTTAATCCAATAAGCTTGGATTTGGGGGAGAAATAATACACCTCACTTGCAAGCCTTTAACATATATCTACGCTGTAGTGATCTAATGAGAATATATGTTACAAAAAGTTGTCCACAATCGTTAGTATTATCCATTCTTACATCAACTGAACAGACAAGAAAAAATATTAGAATACTCCCGCAAAAATTTCAGTCAGGAGTGGGATTCGAACCCACGCCCATATTCATGGGCCAGAACGCCTAGGAATCCCACAAGAATGGAAGAACTTTTCGCACTTGAGTCTGGCGCCTTAGACCGCTCGGCCATCCTGACTGTTCGCAAGAGGCATAAACCAAACACTTATGCCATATCTGCGATCAATACATGTTTTTTCCTTTAAACTGAGGCTAGTTGGTCACATTCACGATTGAAAGAATTGGAAAAATGAAATTAAATCGATAGTACTCTTTGAATTTCGATTTAGGATGGATCTTAAATACGGACCTAGAGAAAAATTATGTATTGAACTACCTGAGTTCGGACGGAAACTTTTTACCTGAGCAGCATAACCTTTTCATAACATTAAGGCTGTTTGAGGTACAAGTTTCTGTAGTGTAGTGGCTATCACGTGCGCTTTACACGTGCATGGCCCCCAGTTCAATCCTGGGCAGAAACATGCATCGTATATATTTTTACACCTCTTCATATAATTAGAATTAAAATATGGCCAATATAAAAGTTCTCATGTTAACCATGTGTCTGTAATATATAGTGGTCATCACGTGCCCTTCACACGCGCAAAGTCTCCTGTTCGTTCCTCTAGAGAAACATATATATTTCATGTAATATATGCATAGGAACAATATTTTCCTAATTTACTGCGTTTATATTTTACTATATTTCTTGATGTTGCACAACATAATATGTTGACGTAAGGATAATAGTCAAGAATAGTAGTATTTACCACATTACTCCAACGATTTTACCAAGTTTTCGCCACAAAATATTCTTGATTACAGGCTATTCGTTATGCGTGTTACATTACCCATGTAACTTCGCTATCTGTTATATTTACGCTACTGCAAACATAAGATGAGATTTAATCAGTACTCCATCAAAATTAATTTAATGTAAAACTATTTAATTTCATTTTGCTTTACTAAGAAGCGGTGTGGTAAAAAATGGCATTTTCTTCTAAAATATAGGATTGATAGGTCAACTTGATTTTCCTCAAAATAATATTACTGGGCACCTAAACCACAAAAATATATATATTAGCAGTTTTATGAAACAAAATGCATTTGGCAACACAGGTTTCTGTAGTGTAGTGGTTATCACGTGCGCCTAACACGCACAAGGTCCCCAGTTCAATCCTGGGCAGAAACATGCATCGTATAAATTTTTACACCTCTTCAATTATAATTAGAATTAATATTGCCAATATAAGTTCTCTTTTTTAAGTTAAGTTTAAGTTTTATTAAAGTTTCTGCTTATACATACATAATAGTTTAAATAAAATAAAAGTCTACTAGAAACCGCTACAAAGGCTTTTGCTTAAGACTCCTATTTTAATTATTTACAATTATTTACATTGATGATCAGAACTTAAAGTAAAATTATTAATAGAAAAAATAAAGAAGAAGAATGAGTTTGAGATATTTTACAATTCTTCAAATAATAACAAGGATATATACAAATTAGAAACTTTATTCCTGAGAAAGACATAATTATATAATTTTACATATAAGAGATAGATGACCAGATGAGGGATATATCAAATCTATGTTTCCGAATGCAACAGCAAGAAATAATTTTTGATTTTTCTTGAATATGTGATAGGATTTTATAATTTTTAATTCAGACTTTTACTCATTCCAGATATTAACACCTTTATTGTAAAGTGAATGTTTGACAAAATTAGTTCTTGAGTATGATTTATGAAGTTTAGATGCGTTCCTTGTGTTGTGTTTATGTATTTCGCTGTTAGTAACATAGTAATTTGTAAAATATTTTGATAGATTATCCAGATAGTGATATCGAAACATGAATAAACTAGTTAGAAAATAATTAATTTTTTCAATGTTCAGAATGTTTGATTTATTAGTGGTAGTGGTCAGAGTGCTCAGATTTGAACATCATTAATCGTATTATTTTCTTTTGGATGTTTATTAATTTTGTAATGGTTTCTTATATGTTATTTCAAATTAAATTTCCGTATATTAAATAAGGATAAACTAAAGCATAATAGACTAGCTTGAGAGTATTAAAATTTAACCTGTTTCATTGTTAACCATGTTTCTGTAATATAGTGGTCATTACGTGCCCTTTCACACGCAAAGTCTCCAGTTCGTTCCTCCACAGAAACATATATTTCTTCATGTAATATATTGACAGTTTTAGGGTTATTGTTAGGAACTAATATGCATAGGAACAATATTTTATTTTCCTAATTTACAGCGTTTTATATTTTACCATATTTCTTGATGTTGCAAAACATAACATGTTGACGTAATGATAATAGTCAAGATTGGTAGTATTTACCACATTACTCCAAAGATTTTGCCAAAATATCGCCAGAAAATATTCTTGATTACAGGCTTTTCGTTATGCGCGTTACATTACCCATATAATTTCACTTTCTGTTATATTTACGCTACTGCAAACATAAGATGAGATTTAATCAGAATTCCATCAAATTTAATGTAAAACTATTTAATTTCATGTTTTGCTTTACTAAGAAGCGGTTTGGTAGAGTATGTCATTTTCTTCTGAAATGTAGGATTGATAAGGTCAACTTGATTTTTTCAGAATAATATACTGGGCACCTAAACCAAAAAAATTCTTATCTTAGCATTTTTATCAAACAAAATGCATTTGGCAACACAGGTTTCTGTAGTGTAGTGGTTATCACGTGCGCCTAATACGCGCAAGGTCCAAAGTTCGATCCTGGGCAGACATGCGCTATGCGCGCCTATTTCCTTTTGACATTCTCTGGAAGATTAATAGGAGGCTTATAACTGGATAGCGTCAATGCTAGTATTATCTACGCAATATTTTAATTAATCCAAGCTTGGATTTGGGGAGAAATAATACACCTCACTAGCAAGCCTTTAACATATATCTACGCTGTAGTGGTGAATGAGAATATATGTTACAAATAGTTGTCCACCGTTAGTAATATCTTTCAATTTGAATATCTTTTCATAGCTGCATACTGTTTTCATACAAGCTTTCTGTAGTGTAGTGTAGTGGTTATCACGTGCGCTTTACACGCGCAAGGCCCCCAGTTCAATCCTGGGCAGAAACATGCATGGTATAAATTTTTACACCTCTTCAAATAATTAGAATTAAATATGGCCAATATACAAGTTCTCTTGTTAACCATGTTTCTGTAAGATAGTGGACATCACGTGCCTTTGACACGCGCGAAGTCTCCGGTTCGTTCCTCCAGATAAACATATACTTCATGTATTATATTGACAGTTATGCTAATAGGGTTGTTTAACGATATATACAAGTTACAATATGTTTCGCCATATACATACGGCAATATTTTACTATATTTCTTGATGTTGCACAATATATATTCTTGATGTTCACAACATAATATGTTGACGTGATGATAATAGTCAAGATTAGTAGTATATACCACATTACTCCAACGATTTTACCAAGACATCGCCAGAAAATCTTGATTACAGGCTTTTCGTTTTATGTGTTACATTACCCATGTAATTTCGCTATCTGTTATATTTACGCTACTGCAAACATAGGTTGAGATTTAATCAGTATCATCAAATTTAATTTAATATAAAACTATTTAATTTCATTTTGCTTTACTAAGAAGGTGTGGTAGAATAATGGCATTTTCTTCTAAAATATAGGATTGATAGGTCAACTTGATTTTCTTCAGAATAATATTACTGTGCACCTAAACCACAAAAATTAATATATTAGCAGTTTTATGAAAAAATGCATTTGGCAAAACAGGTTTCTGTAGTGTAGTGGTTATCACGTGCGCCTAATACGCAAGGTCCAAAGTTCGAACCTGGGCAGAAACTTATGCGCGCTATTTCCTTTGACATTCTGAAGATTAATAGAGGCTTATATAGCGCGTCAATGCTAGTATTATCTACGCAATATTTTAATCCAATAAGCTTGGATTTGGGAGAAATAATACACCTCACTTGCAAGCCTTTAACATATATCTACGCTGTAGTGGTCTAATGAGAATATATGTTACAAATAGTTGTCCACAGTCGTTAGTAATATCTTTTCACCTGAGCTGCATAACCTTTTCATAACATTAAGGCTGTTTGGGGTACAAGTTTCTGTAGTGTAGTGGTTATCAGACAAAAGCGCTTTACACGCGCAAGGGCCCCAGTTCAATCCTGGGCAGAAACATGCATCGTATAAATTTTTTTACCCTCTCCAAATAATTAGAATTAGAATTATGGCCAATATACAAGTTCTCTTGTTAACCATGTTTCTGTAAGATAGTGGACACGTGCGCCTTGACACGCGCGAAGTCTCCAGTTCGTTCCTCCAGATAAACATATACTTCATGTATTATATTGACAGTTTTTGCTAATAGGGTTGTTTAACGCCATATGCATAGGAACAATATTTTCTAATTTACGGCGATTTATATTTTACTATATTTCTTGATGTTGCACAACATAATATGTTGACGTGGATGATAATAGTCAAGATTAGTAGTATATACCACATTACTCCAACGATTTTACCAAGACATCGCCAGAAAACTTCTTGATTACAGGCTTTTTCGTTTGCGTGTTACATTACCCATGTAATTTCGCTATCTGTTATATTTACGCTACTGCAAACATAGGTTGAGATTTAATCAGTACTCCATCAAATTTAATTTAATATAAAACTATTTAATTTCATTTTTGCTTTACTAAGAAGCGGTGTGGTAGAATAATGGCATTTTCTTCTAAAATATAGGATTGATAGGTCAACTTGATTTTCTTCAGAATAATATTACTGTGCACCTAAACCACAAAAATTAATATATTAGCAGTTTTATGAACCAAAATGCATTTGGCAAAACAGGTTTCTGTAGTGTAGTGGTTATCACGTGCGCCTAACGCGCAAGGTCCAACCCATCAAAGTTCGAACCTGGCAGAAACTTCTATGCGCTATTTCCTTTGACATTCTGAAGATTAATAGAGGCTTATAACTGGATAAGCGTCAATGCTAGTATTATCACGCAATATTTAATCTAAGCTTGGATTTGGGGGAGAAATAATACACATCACTTGCAAGCCTTTAACATATATCTACGCTGTAGTGGTCTAATGAGAATATATGTTACAAATAGTTGTCCACAGTCGTTAGTAATATCTTTTCACCTGAGCTGCATAACCTTTTCATAACATTAAGGCTGTTTGGGGTACAAGTTTCTGTAGTGTAGTGGTTATCACGTGCGCTTTACACGCGCAAGGCCCCCAGTTCAATCCTGGGCAGAAACATGCATCGTATAAATTTTTACACCTCTCCAAATAATTAGAATTAAAATATGGCCAATATACAAGTTCTCTTGTTAACCATGTTTCTGTAAGATAGTGACATCACGTGCCCTTGACACGCGCGAAGTCTCCAGTTCGTTCCTCCAGATAAACATATACTTCATGTATTATATTGACAGTTTTTGCTAATAGGGTTGTTTAACTCCATATGCATAGGAACAATATTTTCCTAATTTACGGCGATTTATATTTTACTATATTTCTTGATGTTGCACAACATAATATGTTGACGTGATGATAATAGTCAAGATTAGTAGTATATACCACATTACTCCAACGATTTTACCAAGACATCGCCAGAAAATCTTCTTGATTACAGGCTTTTCGTTATGCGTGTTACATTACCCATGTAATTTCGCTATCTGTTATATTTACGCTACTGCAAACATAGGTTGAGATTTAATCAGTACTCCATCAAATTTAATTTAATGTAAAACTATTTAATTTCATTTTTGCTTTACTAAGAAGCGGTGTGGTAGAATAATGGCATTTTCTTCTAAAATATAGGATTGATAGATCAACTTGATTTCTTCAGAATAATAATACTGTGCACCTAAATCACAAAAATTAATATATTAGCAGTTTTATGAAACAAAATGCATTTGGCAAAACAGGTTTCTGTAGTGTAGTGGCTATCATGCGCCTAACACGCGCAAGGTCCCCAGTTCGAACCTGGGCAGAAACTTATGCGCGCTATTTCATTTTGACATTCTGAAGATTAATAGAGGCTTATAACTGGATAGCGTCAATGCTAGTATTATCTACGCAATATTTTAATCCAATAAGCTTGGATTTGGGGGAGAAATAATTCACTTCACTTGCAAGCCTTTAACATATAGCTACGCTGTAGTGATCTAATGAGAATATATGTCACAAATAGTTGTCCACAATCGTTAGTAATATCCATTCTTACATCAACTGAACAGACAAGAAAAATTATTAGAATACTCCCCCAAAAATGTCAGTCAGGAGTGGGATTCGAACCCACGCCCATATTCATGGACCAGAACGCCCAGGAATCCCACAAGAAAGGAAGAATTTTCGCACTTGAGTCTGGCGCCTGAAAACGCTCGGCCATCCTGACTATTCGCAAGAGGCATAAACAAACACTTATGCCATATCTGCGATCAATACATGTTTTTTTCTTTTAAACTGAGTCTAGTTGGTCACATTCACGATTGAAAGAATTGGAAAAATGAAATTAAATCGATAGTACTCTTTGAATTTCGATTTAGGATGGATCTTAAATACGGACCTAGAGAAAATTTATGTATTGAATGACGTGAGTTCGGATGCAAGCTTTTCTCCTGAGCTGCATAACCTTTTCATAACATTAAGGCTGTTTGGGGTACAAGTTTCTGTAGTGTAGTGGTTATCACGTGCGGTTTACACGCGCAAGGCCCCCAGTACAATCCTGGGCAGAAACTTGCATCGTATACACCTCTTCAAATAATTAAAATTAAAATACGGCCAATATATAAGTTATCTTGTTAACCATGTTTCTGTAAGATAGTGGTCATCACGTGCCCTTGACACGCGCGAAGTCTCCAGTTCGTTCCTCCAGATAAACATATACTTCATGTATTATATTGACAGTTTTTGCTAATAGGGTTGTTTAACGCCATATGCATAGGAACAATATTTTCCTAATTTACGGCGTTTTATATTTTACTATATTTCTTGATGTTGCACAACATAATATGTTGACGTAATAATATTAGTCAAGATAGTAGTATATACCACATTACTCCAACGATTTAACCAAGACATCGCCAGAAAATCTTCTTGCTATCTGTTATATTTACGCTACTGCAAACATAAGATGAGATTTAATCAGTACTCCATCAAATTTAATTTAATGTAAAACTATTTAATTTCATTTTTGCTTTACTAAGAAGCGGTGTGGTAGAATAATGGCATTTTCTTCTAAAATATAGGATTGATAGGTCAACTTGATTTTCTTCAGAATAATATTACTGTGCACCTAAACCACAAAAATTAATATATTAGCAGTTTTATGAAACAAAATGCATTTGGCAAGACAGGTTTCTGTAGTGTAGTGGTTATCACGTGCGCCTAACACGCAAGGTCCCCAGTTCGAACCTGGGCAGAAAGTTATGCCCGCTATTTCCTTTGACATTCTGAAGATTAATAGAGGCTTATAACTGGATAGCGTCAATGCTAGTATTATCTACGCAATATTTTAATCCAATAAGCTTGGATTTTGGGGAGATAATACACCTCACTTGCAAGCCTTTAAAATATATCCACGCTGTAGTGATCTAATGAGAATATATGTTACAAATAGTTGTCCACAATCGTTAGTAATATCCATTCTTACATCAACTGAACAGACAAACACAATTATTAGAATACTCCCGCAAAAATGTCAGTCAGGAGTGGGATTCGAACCCACGCCCATATTCATGGACCAGAACGCCCAGGAATCCCACAAGAATGGAAGAAGTTTTCACACTTGAGTCTGGCGCCTTAGACCGCTCGGCCATCCTGACTGTTCGCAAGAGGCATAAACCAAACACTTATGCCATATCTGCGATCAATACATGTTTTTTCCATTAAACTGAGGCTAGTTGGTCACATTCACGATTGCAAGAATTGGAAAAATGAAATTAAATCTATAGTACTCTTTGAATTTCGATTTAGGATGGATCTTAAATACGGACCTAGAGAAAATTTATGTATTGAATGACGTGAGTTCGGATGCAAGCTTTTCACCTGAGCTGCATAACCTTTTCATAACATTAACAGTGGCGTAGCCAGCCCGCCGATTTGGTCCCGCTATGCAAATTTCAAATCATTATCAATATTACACCTCTCCAATTCGTTAGTTAATATTTAAAACAATTCAGAGACAATAAAGTACACACAATGTTGTGGAGAAGGGTTGTTGAGAGAAATGCTCCGATTATACTTTAAACTGAGGCCAAAGTGTCACCCCACAGACTCATTGTTTAAACTAATTAATGTCCTCAGGGGGTATTGGTCCCCATGTTGGACTGGTGACGTCCTCAGGTGGTCCCCATGTTGGACTGGTGACGTCCTCAGGATTGGTCCCCATGTTGGACTGGTGACGTCCTCAGGGGGTATTGGTCCCCATGTTGGACTGGTGCAATTAATGTCCTCAGGGGGTATTGGTCCCCATGTTGGACATGATCTACTTTAATCTAATATTTTAACTGTATAGTACATCGATTTGTGAGTCTATGGGGTTGAGGGTGACCTTTGGGAGCACTCCATCCCCAAAAACCAAAATTTTATTTTACAAAACACAGACTTGCCAAGTCAATTATTTATAGTATGCATTACAGAACATGGACATAAGTAACATAATTAACTAGGAACTCTCCATAATTCAGTTAACACTGCACCCATTGCAGTCCATGCGATTCTTGATAATGGCCCATGATAGAGTATAAACAAAACGCTATATACACTATTTTTTTTATTTTTTTTTATATATCTATATAAACTGATAAAGTGGTGCAAAATCATTGAAGGGTGGGATGGGTGGAAAATTAAACTTTTCGCCGCAAAGTCCTTCGCTCCTTCGCTGGCTTGCCTTAAGTGACACAATGAGTCTTGTAACTGCAGGAAGCATATACAGGCAAAACGGTGAGACCTGATTGGTCTATTTTCCGCGCATGTAGAGAGGAAGTGTTTGACAATGGTTCATTGTTACTTTCCTGGCGCTTTACGCGTGTCTGATCACGCGTTTCAGAGGCTGACCTTTGTACCTGACCTGATGCAATTGAAGATAACCAGACTTTGCATTAACTTACTTTTTATTATCTTTTATCAAATGCTTGTTTCATTAACTTAACTTTATAATGCCTATGGGCATGTATAAACTTGCTTTAATTTCTTTAGAAATTGATTGTTTTCACAGTCAATGAACACGAACAAATTTGCATATATAGGACTAAGGCTGGGTGGCTGGCTACGCTACTGAACATTAAGGCTGTTTGGGGTACAAGTTTCTGTAGTGTAGTGGTTACCACGTGCGCTTTACACGCGCAAGGCCCCCAGTACAATCCTGGGCAGAAACATGCGTCGTATAAATTTTTACACCTCTTCAAATAATTAGAATTAAAATATGGCCAATATATAAGTTCCCTTGTCAACCATGTTTCTGTAAGATAGTGGTCATCACGTGCCCATGACACGCGCAAAGTCTCCAGTTCTTTCCTCCAGATAAACATATACTTCATGTATTATATTGACAGTTTTTGCTAATAGGGTTGTTTAACGCCATATCCATAGGAACAATATTTTCCTAATTTACTGCGTTTCATATTTTACTATATTTCTTGATGTTGCACAACATAATATGTTGACGTAATGATAATAGTCAAGATTAGTAGTATTTACCACATTACTCCAACGATTTTACCAAGACATCGCCAGAAAATCTTCTTGATTACAGGCTTTTCGTTTTGCGTGTTACATTACCCATGTAATTTCGCTATCTGTTATATTTACGCTACTGCAAACATAAGATGAGATTTAATCAGTACTCCATCAAATTTAATTTAATATAAAACTATTTAATTTCATTTTTGCTTTACTAAGAAGCGGTGTGGTAGAATAATGGCATTTTCTTCTAAAATATAGGATTGATAGGTCAACTTGATTTTCTTCAGAATAATATTACTGTGCACCGGCCTAAACCAGAAAAATTAATATATTAGCAGTTTTATGAAACAAAATGCATTTGGCAAAACAGGTTTCTGTAGTGTAGTGGTTATCACGTGCGCCTAACAAACGCAAGGTCCAAAGTTCGAACCTGGGCAGAAACTTATGCGCGCTATTTCCTTTTGACATTCTGAAGATTAATAGAGGCTTATAACTGGATAGCGTCAATGCTAGTATATCTACGCAATATTTTAATCCAATAAGCTTGGATTTGGTGGAAAAATAATACACCTCACTTGCAAGCCTTTAACATATATCTACGCTGTAGTGATCTAATGAGAATATATGTTACAAATAGTTGTCCACAATCGTTAGTAATATCTTTTCACCTGAGCTGCATAAACTTTTCATAACATTAAGGCTGTTTGGGGTACAAGTTTCTGTAGTGTAGTTGTTATCACGTGCGCTTTACACGCGCAAGGCCCCCAGTTCAATCCTGGGCAGAAACATGCATCGTATAAATTTTTACACCTCTCCAAATAATTAGAATTAAAATATGGCCAATATACAAGTTGTCTTGTTAACCATGTTTCTGTAAGATAGTGGACATCACGTGCCCTTGACACGCGCGAAGTCTCCAGTTCGCTCCTCCAGATAAACATATACTTCACGTATTATATTGACAGTTTTTGCTAATAGGGTTGTTTAACGCCATATGCATAGGAACAATATTTTCCTAATTTACGGCGTTTTATATTTTACTATATTTCTTGACGTTGCACAACATAATATGTTGACGTAATGATAATAGTCAAGATTAGTAGTATATACCACATTACTCCAACGATTTTACCAAGACATCGCCAGAAAATCTTCTTGATTACAGGCTTTTCGTTATGCGTGTTACATTACCCATGTAATTTCGCTATCTGTTATATTTACGCTACTGCAAACATAAGATGAGATTTAATCAGTACTCCATCAAAATTAATTTAATGTAAAACTATTTAATTTCATTTTTGCTTTACTAAGAAGCGGTTTGGTAGAATAACGGCATTTTCTTCTAAAATATAGGATTGATAGGTCAACTTGATTTTCTTCAGAATATTATTACTGGGCACCTAAACCACAAAAATGAATATCTTAGCAGTTTTATGAAACAAAATGCATTTGACAACACAGGTTTCTGTAGTGTAGTGGTTATCACGTGCGCCTAACACAAGGTCCCCAGTTCGATCCTGGGCAGAAACTTATGCGCGTTATTTCCTTTTGACATTCTGAAGATTAATAGAGGTTTATAACTGGATAGCGTCAATGCTAGTATTATCTACGCAATATTTTAATCCAATAAGCTTGGATTTGGGGGAGAAATAATACACCTCGCCTTGCAAGCCTTTAACATATATCTACGCTGTAGTGATCTAATGAGAATATATGTTACAAATAGTTGTCCACAATCGTTAGTATTATCCATTCTTACATCAACTGAACAGACAAGAAAAAATATTAGAATACTCCCGCAAAAATTTCAGTCAGGAGTGGGATTCGAACCCACGCCCATATTCATGGACCAGAACGCCTAGGAAACCCACAAGAATGGAAGAACTTTTCGCACTTGAGTCTGTCGCCTTAGACCGCTCGGCCATCCTGACTGTTCGCAAGAGGCATAAACCAAACACTTATGCCATATCTGCGATCAATACATGTTTTTTCCTTTAAACTGAGGCTAGTTGGTCACATTCACGATTGAAAGAATTGGAAAAATGAAATTAAATCGATAGTACTCTTTGAATTTCGATTTAGGATGGATCTTAAATACGGACCTAGAGAAAAATTATGTATTGAATTACGTGAGTTCGGACGCAAACTTTTTACCTGAGCTGCATAACCTTTTCATAACATTAAGGCTGTTTGAGGTACAAGTTTCTGTAGTGTAGTGGCTATCACGTGCGCTTTACACGTGCATGGCCCCCAGTTCAATCCTGGGCAGAAACATGCATCGTATATATTTTTACACCTCTTCATATAATTAGAATTAAAATATGGCCAATATAAAAGTTCTCATGTTAACCATGTGTCTGTAATATATAGTGGTCATCACGTGCCCTTCACACGCGCAAAGTCTCCTGTTCGTCCCTCCAGAGAAACATATATTTCATGTAATATATGCATAGGAACAATATTTTCCTAATTTACTGCGTTTATATTTTACTATATTTCTTGATGTTGCACAACATAATATGTTGACGTAAGGATAATAGTCAAGAATAGTAGTATTTACACATTACTCCAACGATTTTACCAAGTTTTCGCCACAAAATATTCTTGATTACAGGCTATTCGTTATGCGTGTTACATTACCCATGTATCTTCGCTATCTGTTATATTTACGCTACTGCAAACATAAGATGAGATTTAATCAGTACTCCATCAAAATTAATTTAATGTAAAACTATTTAATTTCATTTTTGCTTTACTAAGAAGCGGTGTGGTAAAAAAATGGCATTTTCTTCTAAAATATAGGATTGATAGGTCAACTTGATTTTCCTCAAAATAATATTACTGGGCACCTAAACCACAAAAATATATATCTTAGCAGTTTTATGAAACAAAATGCATTTGGCAACACAGGTTTCTGTAGTGTAGTGGTTATCACGTGCGCCTAACACGCACAAGGTCCCCAGTTCAATCCTGGGCAGAAACATGCATCGTATAAATTTTTACACCTCTTCATATAATTAGAATTAAAATATTGCCAATATAAAAGTTCTCTTTTTTTAAGTTAAGTTTTAAGTTTTATTAAAGTTTCGCCCATACATACATACATAGTTTAAAAATAAAAATAAAACATAGATTACAGTTACTAGGGCTAGAAGTCTACTAGAAACCGCTAAAGGCTTTTGCTTAAGACTCCTATTTTAATTATTTACAATTATTTACATTGATGATCAGAACTTAAAGTAAAATTATTAATAGAAAAAAATAAAGAAGAAGATGAGTTTGAGATATTTTACAATATTTCAAATAATAACAAGGATATATACAAATTAGAAACTTTATTCCTTGAGAAGACATAATTATATAATTTACATATAAGAGATAGATGACCAGATGAGGGATATATCAAATCTATGTTTCCGAATGCAACAGCAAGAAATAATTTTTTGATTTTTTCTTGAATATGTGATAGGATTTTATAATTTTTAATTCAGACTTTTACTCATTCCAGATATTAACACCTTTATTGTAAAGTGAATGTTTGACAAAATTAGTTCTTGAGTATGATTTATGAAGTTTAGATGCGTTCCTTGTGTTGTGTTTATGTATTTCGCTGTTAGTAACATAGTAATTTGTAAAATATTTTGATAGATTATCCAGATAGTGATATCGAAACATGAATAAACTAGTTAGAAAATAATTAATTTTTTCAATGTTCAGAATGTTTGATTTATTAAATAGTGGTTCAGAGTGCTCAGAATATGATTTGAACATCATTAATCGTATTATTTTCTTTTGGATGTTTATTAATTTTTGTAATGGTTTCTTATATGTATTTCCCCAAATTAAATTTCCGTATATTAAATAAGGATAAACTAAAGCATAATAGACTAGCTTGAGAGTATTAAAATTTAACCTGTTTCCATTGTTAACCATGTTTCTGTAATATAGTGGTCATTACGTGCCCTTCACACGCGCAAAGTCTCCAGTTCGTTCCTCCACAGAAACATATACTTCATGTAATATATTGACAGTTTTTGCTAATAGGGTTATTTAACGCTAATATGCATAGGAACAATATTTTCCTAATTTACAGCGTTTTGTATTTTACCATATTTCTTGATGTTGCAAAACATAACATGTTGACGTAATGATAATAGTCAAGATTGGTAGTATTTACCACATTACTCCAAAGATTTTGCCAAAATATCGCCAGAAAATCTTCTTGATTACAGGCTTTTCGTTATGCGTGTTACATTACCCATATAATTTCGCTTTCTGTTATATTTACGCTACTGCAAACATAAGATGAGATTTAATCAGAACTCCATCAAATTTAATGTAAAACTATTTAATTTCATGTTTTGCTTTACTAAGAAGCGGTTTGGTAGAGTAATGTCATTTTTTTCTGAAATGTAGGATTGATAAGGTCAACTTGATTTTTTCAGAATAATATACTGGGCACCTAAACCAAAAAAAATGCATTTGGCAACACAGGTTTCTGTAGTGTAGTGGTTATCACGTGCGCCTAACACGCGCAAGGTCCAAAGTTCGAACCTGGGCAGAAACTTATGCGCGCTATTTCCTTTTGACATTCTGAAGATTAATAGAGGCTTATAACTGGATAGCGTCAATGCTAGTATTATCTACGCAATATTTTAATCCAATAAGCTTGGATTTGGGGGAGAAATAATACACCTCACTTGCAAGCCTTTAACATATATCTACGCTGTAGTGGTCTAATGAGAATATATGTTACAAATAGTTGTCCACAGTCGTTAGTAATATCTTTTCACCTGAGCTGCATAACCTTTTCATAACATTAAGGCTGTTTGGGGTACAAGTTTCTGTAGTGTAGTGGTTATCACGTGCGCTTTACACGCGCAAGGCCCCCAGTTCAATCCTGGGCAGAAACATGCATCGTATAAATTTTTACACCTCTCCAAATAATTAGAATTAAAATATGGCCAATATACAAGTTCTCTTGTTAACCATGTTTCTGTAAGATAGTGGACATCACGTGCCCTTGACACGCGCGAAGTCTCCGGTTCGTTCCTCCAGATAAACATATACTTCATGTATTATATTGACAGTTTTTGCTAATAGGGTTGTTTAACGCCATATGCATAGGAACAATATTTTCCTAATTTACGGCGATTTATATTTTACTATATTTCTTGATGTTGCACAACATAATATGTTGACATGATGATAATAGTCAAGATTAGTAGTATATACCACATTACTCCAACGATTTTACCAAGACATCGCCAGAAAATCTTCTTGATTACAGGCTTTTCGTTTTGCGTGTTACATTACCCATGTAATTTCGCTATCTGTTATATTTACGCTACTGCAAACATAGGTTGAGATTTAATCAGTACTCCATCAAATTTAATTTAATATAAAACTATTTAATTTCATTTTTGCTTTACTAAGAAGCGGTGTGGTAGAATAATGGCATTTTCTTCTAAAATATAGGATTGATAGGTCAACTTGATTTTCTTCAGAATAATATTACTGTGCACCTAAACCACAAAAATTAATATATTAGCAGTTTTATGAAAAAAAATGCATTTGGCAAAACAGGTTTCTGTAGTGTAGTGGTTATCACGTGCGCCTAACACGCGCAAGGTCCAAAGTTCGAACCTGGGCAGAAACTTATGCGCGCTATTTCCTTTTGACATTCTGAAGATTAATAGAGGCTTATAACTGGATAGCGTCAATGCTAGTATTATCTACGCAATATTTTAATCCAATAAGCTTGGATTTGGGGGAGAAATAATACACCTCACTTGCAAGCCTTTAACATATATCTACGCTGTAGTGGTCTAATGAGAATATATGTTACAAATAGTTGTCCACAGTCGTTAGTAATATCTTTTCACCTGAGCTGCATAACCTTTTCATAACATTAAGGCTGTTTGGGGTACAAGTTTCTGTAGTGTAGTGGTTATCACGAGCGCTTTACACGCGCAAGGCCCCCAGTTCAATCCTGGGCAGAAACATGCATCGTATAAATTTTTACACCTCTCCAAATAATTAGAATTAAAATATGGCCAATATACAAGTTCTCTTGTTAACCATGTTTCTGTAAGATAGTGGACATCACGTGCCCTTGACACGCGCGAAGTCTCCAGTTCGTTCCTCCAGATAAACATATACTTCATGTATTATATTGACAGTTTTTGCTAATAGGGTTGTTTAACGCCATATGCATAGGAACAATATTTTCCTAATTTACGGCGATTTATATTTTACTATATTTCTTGATGTTGCACAACATAATATGTTGACGTGATGATAATAGTCAAGATTAGTAGTATATACCACATTACTCCAACGATTTTACCAAGACATCGCCAGAAAATCTTCTTGATTACAGGCTTTTCGTTTTGCGTGTTACATTACCCATGTAATTTCGCTATCTGTTATATTTACGCTACTGCAAACATAGGTTGAGATTTAATCAGTACTCCATCAAATTTAATTTAATATAAAACTATTTAATTTCATTTTTGCTTTACTAAGAAGCGGTGTGGTAGAATAATGGCATTTTCTTCTAAAATATAGGATTGATAGGTCAACTTGATTTTCTTCAGAATAATATTACTGTGCACCTAAACCACAAAAATTAATATATTAGCAGTTTTATGAAAAAAAATGCATTTGGCAAAACAGGTTTCTGTAGTGTAGTGGTTATCACGTGCGCCTAACACGCGCAAGGTCCAAAGTTCGAACCTGGGCAGAAACTTATGCGCGCTATTTCCTTTTGACATTCTGAAGAGTAATAGAGGCTTATAACTGGATAGCGTCAATGCTAGTATTATCTACGCAATATTTTAATCCAATAAGCTTGGATTTGGGGGAGAAATAATACACCTCACTTGCAAGCCTTTAACATATATCTACGCTGTAGTGGTCTAATGAGAATATATGTTACAAATAGTTGTCCACAGTCGTTAGTAATATCTTTTCACCTGAGCTGCATAACCTTTTCATAACATTAAGGCTGTTTGGGGTACAAGTTTCTGTAGTGTAGTGGTTATCACGTGCGCTTTACACGCGCAAGGCCCCCAGTTCAATCCTGGGCAGAAACATGCATCGTATAAATTTTTACACCTCTCCAAATAATTAGAATTAAAATATGGCCAATATACAAGTTCTCTTGTTAACCATGTTTCTGTAAGATAGTGGACATCACGTGCCCTTGACACGCGCGAAGTCTCCAGTTCGTTCCTCCAGATAAACATATACTTCATGTATTATATTGACAGTTTTTGCTAATAGGGTTGTTTAACTCCATATGCATAGGAACAATATTTTCCTAATTTACGGCGATTTATATTTTACTATATTTCTTGATGTTGCACAACATAATATGTTGACGTGATGATAATAGTCAAGATTAGTAGTATATACCACATTACTCCAACGATTTTACCAAGACATCGCCAGAAAATCTTCTTGATTACAGGCTTTTCGTTATGCGTGTTACATTACCCATGTAATTTCGCTATCTGTTATATTTACGCTACTGCAAACATAGGTTGAGATTTAATCAGTACTCCATCAAATTTAATTTAATGTAAAACTATTTAATTTCATTTTTGCTTTACTAAGAAGCGGTGTGGTAGAATAATGGCATTTTCTTCTAAAATATAGGATTGATAGATCAACTTGTTTTTCTTCAGAATAATATTACTGTGCACCTAAACCACAAAAATTAATATATTACCAGTTTTATGAAACAAAATGCATTTGGCAACACAGGTTTCTGTAGTGTAGTGGCTATCATGTGCGCCTAACACGCGCAAGGTCCCCAGTTCGAACCTGGGCAGAAACTTATGCGCGCTATTTCATTTTGACATTCTGAAGATTAATAGAGGCTTATAACTGGATAGCGTCAATGCTAGTATTATCTACGCAATATTTTAATCCAATAAGCTTGGATTTGGGGGAGAAATAATTCACTTCACTTGCAAGCCTTTAACATATAGCTACGCTGTAGTGATCTAATGAGAATATATGTCACAAATAGTTGTCCACAATCGTTAGTAATATCCATTCTTACATCAACTGAACAGACAAGAAAAATTATTAGAATACTCCCCCAAAAATGTCAGTCAGGAGTGGGATTCGAACCCACGCCCATATTCATGGACCAGAACGCCCAGGAATCCCACAAGAAAGGAAGAATTTTCGCACTTGAGTCTGGCGCCTGAAAACGCTCGGCCATCCTGACTATTCGCAAGAGGCATAAACAAACACTTATGCCATATCTGCGATCAATACATGTTTTTTCTTTTAAACTGAGTCTAGTTGGTCACATTCACGATTGAAAGAATTGGAAAAATGAAATTAAATCGATAGTACTCTTTGAATTTCGATTTAGGATGGATCTTAAATACGGACCTAGAGAAAATTTATGTATTGAATGACGTGAGTTCGGATGCAAGCTTTTCTCCTGAGCTGCATAACCTTTTCATAACATTAAGGCTGTTTGGGGTACAAGTTTCTGTAGTGTAGTGGTTATCACGTGCGGTTTACACGCGCAAGGCCCCCAGTACAATCCTGGGCAGAAACTTGCATCGTATACACCTCTTCAAATAATTAAAATTAAAATATGGCCAATATATAAGTTATCTTGTTAACCATGTTTCTGTAAGATAGTGGTCATCACGTGCCCTTGACACGCGCGAAGTCTCCAGTTCGTTCCTCCAGATAAACATATACTTCATGTATTATATTGACAGTTTTTGCTAATAGGGTTGTTTAACGCCATATGCATAGGAACAATATTTTCCTAATTTACGGCGTTTTATATTTTACTATATTTCTTGATGTTGCACAACATAATATGTTGACGTAATAATATTAGTCAAGATAGTAGTATATACCACATTACTCCAACGATTTAACCAAGACATCGCCAGAAAATCTTCTTGCTATCTGTTATATTTACGCTACTGCAAACATAAGATGAGATTTAATCAGTACTCCATCAAATTTAATTTAATGTAAAACTATTTAATTTCATTTTTGCTTTACTAAGAAGCGGTGTGGTAGAATAATGGCATTTTCTTCTAAAATATAGGATTGATAGGTCAACTTGATTTTCTTCAGAATAATATTACTGTGCACCTAAACCACAAAAATTAATATATTAGCAGTTTTATGAAACAAAATGCATTTGGCAAGACAGGTTTCTGTAGTGTAGTGGTTATCACGTGCGCCTAACACGCGCAAGGTCCCCAGTTCGAACCTGGGCAGAAAGTTATGCCCGCTATTTCCTTTTGACATTCTGAAGATTAATAGAGGCTTATAACTGGATAGCGTCAATGCTAGTATTATCTACGCAATATTTTAATCCAATAAGCTTGGATTTTGGGGGAAATAATACACCTCACTTGCAAGCCTTTAAAATATATCCACGCTGTAGTGATCTAATGAGAATATATGTTACAAATAGTTGTCCACAATCGTTAGTAATATCCATTCTTACATCAACTGAACAGACAAACACAATTATTAGAATACTCCCGCAAAAATGTCAGTCAGGAGTGGGATTCGAACCCACGCCCATATTCATGGACCAGAACGCCCAGGAATCCCACAAGAATGGAAGAAGTTTTCACACTTGAGTCTGGCGCCTTAGACAGCTCGGCCATCCTGACTGTTCGCAAGAGGCATAAACCAAACACTTATGCCATATCTGCGATCAATACATGTTTTTTCCATTAAACTGAGGCTAGTTGGTCACATTCACGATTGAAAGAATTGGAAAAATGAAATTAAATCTATAGTACTCTTTGAATTTCGATTTAGGATGGATCTTAAATACGGACCTAGAGAAAATTTATGTATTGAATGACGTGAGTTCGGATGCAAGCTTTTCACCTGAGCTGCATAACCTTTTCATAACATTAACACTGGCGTAGCCAGCCCGCCGATTTGGTCCCGCTATGCAAATTTCAAATCATTATCATTATTAATGCTCCAATTCGGTTAGTTAATATTTAAAACAATTCAGAGACAATAAAGTACACACAATGTTGTGGGAGAAGGGTTGTTGGGGAGAAATGCTCCGATTATACTTTAAACTGAGGCCAAAGTGTCACCCCACAGACTCATTGTTTAAACTAATTAATGTCCTCAGGGGGTATTGGTCCCCATGTTGGACTGGTGACGTCCTCAGGGGGTATTGGTCCCCATGTTGGACTGGTGACGTCCTCAGGGGGTATTGGTCCCCATGTTGGACTGGTGACGTCCTCAGGGGGTATTGGTCCCCATGTTGGACTGGTGACGTCCTCAGGGGGTATTGGTCCCCATGTTGGACTGGTGCAATTAATGTCCTCAGGGGGTATTGGTCCCCATGTTGGACATGATCTACTTTAATCTAATATTTTAACTGTATAGTACATCGATTTGTGAGTCTATGGGGTTGAGGGTGACCTTTGGGAGCACTCCATCCCCAAAAACCAAAATTTTATTTTACAAAACACAGACTTGCCAAGTCAATTATTTATAGTATGCATTACAGAACATGGACATAAGTAACATAATTAACTAGGAACTCTCCATAATTCAGTTAACACTGCACCCATTGCAGTCCATGCGATTCTTGATAATGGCCCATGATAGAGTATAAACAAAACGCTATATACACTATTTTTTTTTTTTTTTATATATCTATATAAACTGATAAAGTGGTGCAAAATCATTGAAGGGTGGGATGGGTGGAAAATTAAACTTTTCGCCGCAAAGGGTCCTTCGCTTTGGCTTGCAAGTGACACAATGAGTCTTGTAACCCAAGCAGGAAGCATATACAGGCAAAACGGTGAGACCTGATTGGTCTATTTTCCGCGCATGTAGAGAGGAAGTGTTTGACAATGGTTCATTGTTACTTTCCTGGCGCTTTACGCGTGTCTGATCACGCGTTTCAGAGGCTGACCTTTGTACCTAACCTGATGCAATTGAAGATAACCAGACTTTGCACAACTTTACTTTTTATCCAAATGCTTGTTTCATTAACTTAACTTTATAATGCCTATGGGCATGTATAAACTTGCTTTAATTTCTTTAGAAATTGATTGTTTTCACAGTCAATGAACACGAACAAATTTGCATAGCGGGACTAAATAGGCGGGCTGGCTACGCTACTGAACATTAAGGCTGTTTGGGGTACAAGTTTCTGTAGTGTAGTGGTTACCACGTGCGCTTTACACGCGCAAGGCCCCCAGTACAATCCTGGGCAGAAACATGCGTCGTATAAATTTTTACACCTCTTCAAATAATTAGAATTAAAATATGGCCAATATATAAGTTCCCTTGTCAACCATGTTTCTGTAAGATAGTGGTCATCACGTGCCCATGACACGCGCAAAGTCTCCAGTTCTTTCCTCCAGATAAACATATACTTCATGTATTATATTGACAGTTTTTGCTAATAGGGTTGTTTAACGCCATATCCATAGGAACAATATTTTCCTAATTTACTGCGTTTCATATTTTACTATATTTCTTGATGTTGCACAACATAATATGTTGACGTAATGATAATAGTCAAGATTAGTAGTATTTACCACATTACTCCAACGATTTTACCAAGACATCGCCAGAAAATCTTCTTGATTACAGGCTTTTCGTTTTGCGTGTTACATTACCCATGTAATTTCGCTATCTGTTATATTTACGCTACTGCAAACATAAGATGAGATTTAATCAGTACTCCATCAAATTTAATTTAATATAAAACTATTTAATTTCATTTTTGCTTTACTAAGAAGCGGTGTGGTAGAATAATGGCATTTTCTTCTAAAATATAGGATTGATAGGTCAACTTGATTTTCTTCAGAATAATATTACTGTGCACCTAAACCAGAAAAATTAATATATTAGCAGTTTTATGAAACAAAATGCATTTGGCAAAACAGGTTTCTGTAGTGTAGTGGTTATCACGTGCGCCTAACAAACGCAAGGTCCAAAGTTCGAACCTGGGCAGAAACTTATGCGCGCTATTTCCTTTTGACATTCTGAAGATTAATAGAGGCTTATAACTGGATAGCGTCAATGCTAGTATATCTACGCAATATTTTAATCCAATAAGCTTGGATTTGGTGGAAAAATAATACACCTCACTTGCAAGCCTTTAACATATATCTACGCTGTAGTGATCTAATGAGAATATATGTTACAAATAGTTGTCCACAATCGTTAGTAATATCTTTTCACCTGAGCTGCATAAACTTTTCATAACATTAAGGCTGTTTGGGGTACAAGTTTCTGTAGTGTAGTTGTTATCACGTGCGCTTTACACGCGCAAGGCCCCCAGTTCAATCCTGGGCAGAAACATGCATCGTATAAATTTTTACACCTCTCCAAATAATTAGAATTAAAATATGGCCAATATACAAGTTGTCTTGTTAACCATGTTTCTGTAAGATAGTGGACATCACGTGCCCTTGACACGCGCGAAGTCTCCAGTTCGCTCCTCCAGATAAACATATACTTCACGTATTATATTGACAGTTTTTGCTAATAGGGTTGTTTAACGCCATATGCATAGGAACAATATTTTCCTAATTTACGGCGTTTTATATTTTACTATATTTCTTGACGTTGCACAACATAATATGTTGACGTAATGATAATAGTCAAGATTAGTAGTATATACCACATTACTCCAACGATTTTACCAAGACATCGCCAGAAAATCTTCTTGATTACAGGCTTTTCGTTATGCGTGTTACATTACCCATGTAATTTCGCTATCTGTTATATTTACGCTACTGCAAACATAAGATGAGATTTAATCAGTACTCCATCAAAATTAATTTAATGTAAAACTATTTAATTTCATTTTTGCTTTACTAAGAAGCGGTTTGGTAGAATAACGGCATTTTCTTCTAAAATATAGGATTGATAGGTCAACTTGATTTTCTTCAGAATATTATTACTGGGCACCTAAACCACAAAAATGAATATCTTAGCAGTTTTATGAAACAAAATGCATTTGACAACACAGGTTTCTGTAGTGTAGTGGTTATCACGTGCGCCTAACACGCACAAGGTCCCCAGTTCGATCCTGGGCAGAAACTTATGCGCGTTATTTCCTTTTGACATTCTGAAGATTAATAGAGGTTTATAACTGGATAGCGTCAATGCTAGTATTATCTACGCAATATTTTAATCCAATAAGCTTGGATTTGGGGGAGAAATAATACACCTCGCCTTGCAAGCCTTTAACATATATCTACGCTGTAGTGATCTAATGAGAATATATGTTACAAATAGTTGTCCACAATCGTTAGTATTATCCATTCTTACATCAACTGAACAGACAAGAAAAAATATTAGAATTCTCCCCCCAAAATTTCAGTCAGGAGTGGGATTCGAACCCACGCCCATATTCATGGACCAGAACGCCTAGGAAACCCACAAGAATGGAAGAACTTTTCGCACTTGAGTCTGTCGCCTTAGACCGCTCGGCCATCCTGACTGTTCGCAAGAGGCATAAACCAAACACTTATGCCATATCTGCGATCAATACATGTTTTTTCCTTTAAACTGAGGCTAGTTGGTCACATTCACGATTGAAAGAATTGGAAAAATGAAATTAAATCGATAGTACTCTTTGAATTTCGATTTAGGATGGATCTTAAATACGGACCTAGAGAAAAATTATGTATTGAATTACGTGAGTTCGGACGCAAACTTTTTACCTGAGCTGCATAACCTTTTCATAACATTAAGGCTGTTTGAGGTACAAGTTTCTGTAGTGTAGTGGCTATCACGTGCGCTTTACACGTGCATGGCCCCCAGTTCAATCCTGGGCAGAAACATGCATCGTATATATTTTTACACCTCTTCATATAATTAGAATTAAAATATGGCCAATATAAAAGTTCTCATGTTAACCATGTGTCTGTAATATATAGTGGTCATCACGTGCCCTTCACACGCGCAAAGTCTCCTGTTCGTCCCTCCAGAGAAACATATATTTCATGTAATATATGCATAGGAACAATATTTTCCTAATTTACTGCGTTTATATTTTACTATATTTCTTGATGTTGCACAACATAATATGTTGACGTAAGGATAATAGTCAAGAATAGTAGTATTTACCACATTACTCCAACGATTTTACCAAGTTTTCGCCACAAAATATTCTTGATTACAGGCTATTCGTTATGCGTGTTACATTACCCATGTAACTTCGCTATCTGTTATATTTACGCTACTGCAAACATAAGATGAGATTTAATCAGTACTCCATCAAAATTAATTTAATGTAAAACTATTTAATTTCATTTTTGCTTTACTAAGAAGCGGTGTGGTAAAAAAATGGCATTTTCTTCTAAAATATAGGATTGATAGGTCAACTTGATTTTCCTCAAAATAATATTACTGGGCACCTAAACCACAAAAATATATATCTTAGCAGTTTTATGAAACAAAATGCATTTGGCAACACAGGTTTCTGTAGTGTAGTGGTTATCACGTGCGCCTAACACGCACAAGGTCCCCAGTTCAATCCTGGGCAGAAACATGCATCGTATAAATTTTTACACCTCTTCATATAATTAGAATTAAAATATTGCCAATATAAAAGTTCTCTTTTTTTAAGTTAAGTTTTTAAGTTTTATTAAAGTTTCGCCCATACATACATACATAGTTTAAAATAAAAATAAAACATAGATTACAGTTACTAGGGCTAGAAGTCTACTAGAAACCGCTAAAGGCTTTTGCTTAAGACTCCTATTTTAATTATTTACAATTATTTACATTGATGATCAGAACTTAAAGTAAAATTATTAATAGAAAAAAATAAAGAAGAAGATGAGTTTGAGATATTTTACAATATTTCAAATAATAACAAGGATATATACAAATTAGAAACTTTATTCCTTGAGAAGACATAATTATATAATTTACATATAAGAGATAGATGACCAGATGAGGGATATATCAAATCTATGTTTCCGAATGCAACAGCAAGAAATAATTTTTTGATTTTTTCTTGAATATGTGATAGGATTTTATAATTTTTAATTCAGACTTTTACTCATTCCAGATATTAACACCTTTATTGTAAAGTGAATGTTTGACAAAATTAGTTCTTGAGTATGATTTATGAAGTTTAAATGCGTTCCTTGTGTTGTGTTTATGTATTTCGCTGTTAGTAACATAGTAATTTGTAAAATATTTTGATAGATTATCCAGATAGTGATATCGAAACATGAATAAACTAGTTAGAAAATAATTAATTTTTTCAATGTTCAGAATGTTTGATTTATTAAATAGTGGTTCAGAGTGCTCAGAATATGATTTGAACATCATTAATCGTATTATTTTCTTTTGGATGTTTATTAATTTTTGTAATGGTTTCTTATATGTATTTCCCCAAATTAAATTTCCGTATATTAAATAAGGATAAACTGAAGCATAATAGACTAGCTTGAGAGTATTAAAATTTAACCTGTTTCCATTGTTAACCATGTTTCTGTAATATAGTGGTCATTACGTGCCCTTCACACGCGCAAAGTCTCCAGTTCGTTCCTCCACAGAAACATATACTTCATGTAATATATTGACAGTTTTTGCTAATAGGGTTATTTAACGCTAATATGCATAGGAACAATATTTTCCTAATTTACAGCGTTTTGTATTTTACCATATTTCTTGATGTTGCAAAACATAACATGTTGACGTAATGATAATAGTCAAGATTGGTAGTATTTACCACATTACTCCAAAGATTTTGCCAAAATATCGCCAGAAAATCTTCTTGATTACAGGCTTTTCGTTATGCGTGTTACATTACCCATATAATTTCGCTTTCTGTTATATTTACGCTACTGCAAACATAAGATGAGATTTAATCAGAACTCCATCAAATTTAATGTAAAACTATTTAATTTCATGTTTTGCTTTACTAAGAAGCGGTTTGGTAGAGTAATGTCATTTTTTTCTGAAATGTAGGATTGATAAGGTCAACTTGATTTTTTCAGAATAATATACTGGGCACCTAAACCAAAAAAATTCTTATCTTAGCATTTTTATCAAACAAAATGCATTTGCAACACAGGTTTCTGTAGTGTAGTGGTTATCACGTGCGCCTAATACGCGCACACAGTAAAATTTTGACCCTGAGACGGCCCCTTTTAGTGGGGCTGTTTTGGCCCCAAATTGCGGGCCAAAATTACAGCCCTTGATGGGGCCAAAACAGCCCCATTAAAAGGGCCAAAACAGCCCCATTAAAAGGGCCAAAACAGCCACATTAAAAGGGCCTAAATGGCCCCACTAAAAGGGCCAATTTTAGTGGGGCTGTTTTGGCCCAAAAAATGGGGCCAACATTTTTACCCTAAAACGGCCCCTTTTAGTGGGGCTGTTTTGACCCCAAACGGGGGCCAAATTTACAGCCCTCTTGATGGGGCCAAAACAGTCCCAGCTTTGGCCCCATCAAAGGGCCAATTTAGCTTTCGTTGAGGTTATTTTCGCTCGTAATATATAATAATAATAATAACTTCAAATAAAGCTAAATTGACCCTTGTTAATAGGAACTAAAATTGGTGAAGATAAAATATAATAGTGAGTTACACAACAATTTAAAAGTTAAAAAATATATATTTATAAGTTTGACATTAATCTTAGTTTACACACACATATGTACATGCAAGTTAACAGTGGCAAAACTAACAATGGCAAACTAGCATGCATGCATGCTATGCAATGCAAATTTTAAATTATTTGTGTTATTCAAAACTTACAAAACTTAATCTATTGCCTTAAACTCGATGCAGGTTTACTAGCATTTGATTGCATGACCAGTAATTGCCATCGCAGCTAATAGAACTCATCATATATGGTTTGGAAACTCTATGAAGTACATTATAACTCAGTATCTATATTATTGTCCAGGTTTCTGCTAGAATGTGATTTTATCACATCCAAACAACCAATAGTAATGTCGAAACTAAAAAATCACATTCTTGCATAAACATAAACTAATGAGTTATATTGTACTTTGCAAGTTGATGGTAGTCAATACCCATTTACCCCATACTTTAAAATACATGTATCTTGTCAGATGGCTATATGATTGTATACACTGTTAATTTCAAGGAGTTAATTTTACTCCAAAAATGGAGTAAAAAAAGGTACCAGTTGACTCGACCAGCGTTGATCACATCAGTACCAGGGCATTCAACAAACACTTGGTTCTCCCCAATAATCATTAACTGGTCTACATCCTCCGGGTACCCAGTGCACAGTACACGAAACTGGACCATTTCGTCCCGGACCATACTCTCCATTGTTGACGAGGGCTATGGAAAAAAATATTGTGAGTGTCAATGTAGATATTGGTGTAAGAGACAACTACTCAACTAGAATACGATTACACATCCAACATAGAATATGAAGTATGAGGTCAGAGTACTTGCACAACATTAAATGTACCGCAGTAAATAGCACTTGCCAAACATCAAATGTCCTGCAGAAAGCAAGCTAGATTATATACTTTGTCTCAGTGGTGAAGCTAGACATTAGCAACTAGCCATGCTATGCAAATATATTTTTTAAATTATTGAAACCTTTATTTGAGTTATTATAAGGAGAGTGGGATACTCAGCAGTTGACTGTTGTGTAAAACTACCTAAATACTGGGAGACGCCCTGGACATTATGTAGTGCTATAAGCTAGCTCTCTTGGATTAAGCAAAACATCTGGCCACAATAGAATCTTAAAATGCATAAAATTAATCACTTTTTAAAATGCATTGGAATTAATCGGTTAACTCGATTTATTAAATGTGTTGCCAGGGTAGAGAATAGCAAATACGCGGTTGACTGTTTGATATTTGAAAAATACAATAAGAAGTTGACTGTTGAGCGAAGGCTTATCTGGGCTTCTACTAACTTCCAGACGAAGGGCCTTCGCTCGAACGTTGAATATCTTATTGTATTTTTCAGGTAATTTGTTACATTCAAATAACAATAAAATTAGTTAATTAGTTAACTACATTTCTGAAGGTTTCAATAATTAAAGAATCAACAATTTGCAAATGCATCTATAGCACAACCAGTTGCTATGTCTAGCTTCATCACTGAGACAGAGTATATGATAATAAAGTACTTTGCAATAAGCAGTGGCGGTGGTCGGTAGAGGGGCCAGTCGCCCCCCGAATAATTTCTCAAAGCCTTTGAATGATAGCTGGTTAACTGTGTAACAAAGCTGTATCAATTAATGATTTTACAACCACGAAAGCCTTGATAGGCTGTAATTTAAGTAAATTTGCATGAAATTTAAGTGAAAAAGGTTTTAAGAATGGAGATTTGCAGCAACAAAAGGATGATTATATGTTGGCAACCTAAGTTTGCACCCCCAATATTTCACGAAGTGTCCGCACTGGCAATAAGTTCCATATCCATATCCACACATTGTTTCTGTCTGGCCCCATTAGAATGTGGGAAGGAAGTACTACACTCTAAAAAATAGGTGTGTTTGAGTAACACAACTTTTTTGTCCACAAAACAACACATCTTAAGGTGTGTTTAGCTGACATACTAATATGTGTTACAGTAGCACAACAAAAGATGTGTTTTTGGCTTGTCCAAAAAACAACACACCTTTAGCTGTGTTACTTCAAATGGTGCGTTAGGAAACACGCATAGGTGTGTTACTAACGCCTCCATGTATATTAAGATAGCACACCTTAAAGATGTGTTGGTTTAGCACATCTAAAGACGTGTTTCCTTAACACACCTTCAGTTGTGCTGGAACAACACGACTTTAGATGTGCTGAAACAACACGACTTTAGATGTGCTGAAACAACACGACCTTAGATGTGCTGAAACAACATGACTTTAGCCGTGCTGAAACAGCACGACTTTAAATGTGCTAAACAGCAGGACATTGGGGTTCCTGAACAACACATCTTTAGCTGTGCTAAAATAGCACACCGTTACGTAAATAAATAATAACGCAAATACAGTTTGACTTAAACTTTATTAAATGTTAATTTATAATGTTATTCAGTCGGTAGCAGAAGAGGTCTATTACAGCATGTTATAATTACAGTCACTATAAAAGGCAAAAATGTTACATTGTGAACAAACAAAACAAGACGTTCTAAAACACGATAACCTAGATTGAATTGTCACTATTAATCTGTCCAATTCCGTGTGTAGTACAGTACAATATATTCGCGGGTTTCCATATTTGCATTTGGTTTTATTTTTTTGATAGTAAGAAATATGCCCAAATGTAAATTGATTTCAGACTTATTTATAAAACACAATTTAATCTAGGGCTATGGGACAGTTTAAATGTCACAATAATAAACATCATTTCTAAGTTGAGAAACGAATGGAATAATGTCTGTTGCATCCAAGGCCGGTGTTCCGTCTGGGTAGCAGCGACCAGACCAACAATTGATATGGAATTTGAAGTCATTTTCTGCATAGAGTGCCTTGAACTAAGTGTCATGCGTGGAAGATGCCTACCAAAAATGAAAAAATGCATAGTTATAATATGCTCAAGGAACAAACGCATTATATCTATACATAACATAGAAGGCAAAATATATACATTAACAAAGAAGACAAAACACTGCATGGGCTAAACTATTATATAAAATATATAAGGGGTATAGCATTCAACATTCGTGTAGTGCTTGCTTTTGTTAATTCGATAATTTGTTCATGCAGAACACGTTGAATTGTACTGTACAAATATGTTAACATTACCCTTAATTAGTTTGACATTTTACTCAATTACACAGGACAATGTCCTTGGGAATACTGCAAGGTGCCCCCTATACATGCAGTGTTATCATTTTACAATATCTTTTGCAAGACTAATTCAGTCCCCAATGGGAATTCTGAAAATAGGCTTGTATTAACATTTATCTTGACATGGGCGAAATAATTAAATCTTCCCTATTAGCTCTTAATTGCAGCAATGACCCCTTATCATATCTGCCCCACATGGTAACTTTAATATAAACGTGCCCTTAACTTCTCACCTTTACACTTGAACTCAAGCAGCTTTTTGCATTATATACCAATGACTGTACTCTTACACCCAATGCTTTATTAGCTCACTTAGCAGCAATGCACCATGATGTCCCCCACTTTAATATTTTACTCTGTACTGCAGAATAGTGCTACCTGTGTCAAATGGGTCGGCTAGAGATGGGCCATCTCACCTTCACACTAATTATGCAGCAACTGAGACACAAGTACGTTTATGTATTATAAACCAAACCCAATGAAATATTACAAGTGTAAATTTATATTGCATAAAACCTGCAGCTACAAAGTGTCATACATATACTGTACATATATTCAATATCTATCAACGGCGGCTATGACTGGACTGTTACACCCAATGCTTTATTAGCTCACTTAGCAGCAATGCACCCTAATGCCCCCTACTTGCATACTGTATTTTACTCTGTACTGCAGAATAGTGCCACCTGTGTCAAATGGGTCATTTGTCCAGGACGGCTAGAGATGGGCCATCTCACCTTCACACTAATTATGCAGCAATTGAGACACAAGTACTTTTATGTATTATAAACCAAACCCAATGAAATATTACAAGTGTAAATTTATATTGCATAAAACCTGCAGCTACAAAGTGTCATACATATACTGTACATGCATTCAATATATATATCAAAGACGGCCATGACTGGACTGTTACACCCAATGCTTTATCATCTCACTTAACAGCAATGCACCCCAATGCGCCCTACTTGAATATATTACTCTGTAACTGCAGAATAGTGCTACCTGTGTCAAATGGGTCATTTGTCCAGGACGGCTAGAGATGGGCCATCTCACCTTCACACTAATTATGCAGCAATTGAGACACAAGTACTTTTATGTATTATAAACCAAACCCAATGAAATATTACAAGTGTAAATTTATATTGCATAAAACCTGCAGCTACAAAGTGTCATACATATACTGTACATGTACAGTATTCAATATCTATCAAAGGCGGCTATAACTGGACTGTTACACCCAATGCCTTATTAGCTCACTTAGCAGTAATGCACCCTAATTCCCCCTACTTGCATACTGTATTTTACTCTTTACTGCAGAATAGTGCTACCTGTGTCAAATGGGTCATTTGTCCAGGACGGCTAGAGATGGGCCATCTCACCTTCACACTAATTGTGCAGCAATTGAGACACAAGTACTTTTTGCATTATAAACCAAACCCAATGAAATATTACAAGTGTAAATTTATTTTGCATAGGACCAGCGGCTACAAAGTGTCATACATATACTGTACATGTATTCAATATCTATCAAAGGCAGCTATAACTGGACTGTTACACCCAATGCTTTATTAGCTCACTTAGCAGCAATGCACCCTAATGTCCCCTACTTGCATACTGTATTTTACTCTGTACTGCAGAATAGTGCTACCTGTGTCAAATGGGTCATTTGTCCAGGACGGCTAGAGATGGGTCATCTCACCTTCACACTAATTATGCAGCAATTGAGTCACAAGTAGTTTTTTGCATTATAAACCAAACCCAATGAAATATTACAAGTGTAAATTTATTTTGCATAGGACCAGCAGCTACAAAGTGTCATACATATACTGTACATGTATTCAATATCTATCAAAGGCAGCTATAACTGGACTGTTACACCCAATGCTTTATTAGCTCACTTAGCAGCAATGCACCCTAATGTCCCCTACTTGCATACTGTATTTTACTCTGTACTGCAGAATAGTGCTACCTGTGTCAAATGGGTCATTTGTCCAGGACGGCTAGAGATGGGCCATCTCACCTTCACACTAATTATGCAGCAATTGAGACACAAGTACTTTTATGTATTATAAACCAAACCCAATGAAATATTACAAGTTTAATTTTATATTGCATAAAACCTGCAGCTACAAAGTGTCATACAAATACTGTACATGTATTCAATATCTATCAAAGGCGGCTATAACTGGACTGTTACACCCAATGCTTTATTAGCTCACTTAGCAGTAATGCACCCTAATTCCCCCTACTTGCATACAGTGTGGATTATAACGATTTCACTCGGGTCTGACAAATGTCCGATCAACTAGACAGTTGATCGGACATTGGCTAAGAATGGTCGGCCATTGTTTCACCACGTGCGAGCAATTGGCACGAAATCTGAAAGGCCTGGGCTCGATAATTTAATTATATGTAAAATATTCAAAATGGCGACTCTAAAGAAAGCCCTCTGAAATAGAAGCCCGAAGTTTTCTCTGTACACCTCTTTCCATCCAAATATTTATTGGTTAGTAAGTTTCTGCTTTTTAAAGAGTACAAATCAAATACACCTGTAATATACCCTTAATTTAGAGGATAACTCTGTATTTTATTTGATCGGTCAAAATGTCCGCGCAGAGTAAAAATCGATCGGCCATTCGGTGTTTCTGTTCGGCGATTAGCCGATCGCCGACCGTTATAATCCACAGTGCTTGCATACTGTATTTTACTCTGTACTGCAGAATAGTGCTACCTGTGTCAAATGGGTCATTTGTCCAGGACGGCTAGAGATGGGCCATCTCACCTTCACACTAATTATGCAGCAATTGAGACACAAGTACTTTTATGTATTATAAACCAAACCCAATGAAATATTACAAGTGTAAATTTATATTGCATAAAACCTGCAGCTACAAAGTGTCATACATATACTGTACAGTATTCAATATCTATCAAAGGCGGCTATAACTGGACTGTTACACCCAATGCCTTATTAGCTCACTTAGCAGTAATGCACCCTAATTCCCCCTACTTGCATACTGTATTTTACTCTTTACTGCAGAATAGTGCTACCTGTGTCAAATGGGTCATTTGTCCAGGACGGCTAGAGATGGGCCATCTCACCTTCACACTAATTATGCAGCAATTGAGACACAAGTACTTTTATGTACTATAAACCAAACCCAATGAAATATTACAAGTGTAAATTTATATTGCATAAAACCTGCAGCTACAAAGTGTCATACATATACTGTACATACATGTACAGTATTCAATATCTATCAAAGGCAGCTATAACTGGACTGTTACACCCAATGCTTTATTAGTTCACTTAGCAGCGATGCACCCTAATTCCCCCTACTTGCATAATGTATTTTACTCTGTACTGCAGAATAGTGCTACCTGTGTCAAATGGGTCATTTGTCCAGGACGGCTAGAGATGGGCCATCTCACCTTCACACTAATTATGCAGCAATTGAGACACAAGTACTTTTATGTATTATAAACCAAACCCAATGAAATATTACAAGTGTAAATTTATATTGCATAAAACCTGCAGCTACAAAGTGTCATACATAAGTAGTACATGTATTCAATATCTATCAAAGGCAGCTATAACTGGACTGTTACACCCAATGCTTTATTAGCTCACTTAGCAGTAATGCACCCTAATTCCCCCTACTTGCATACTGTATTTTACTCTCTACTGCAGAATAGTGCTACCTGTGTCAAATGGGTCATTTGTCCAGGACGGCTAGAGATGGGCCATCTCACCTTCACACTAATTATGCAGCAATTGAGACACAAGTACTTTTATGTATTATAAACCAAACCCAATGAAATATTACAAGTGTAAATTTATATTGCATAAAACCTGCAACTACAAAGTGTCATACATATACTGTACATGTACAGTATTCAATATCTATCAAAGGCGGCTATAACTGGACTGTTACACCCAATGCTTTATTAGCTCACTTAGCAGCAATGCACCCTAATTCCCCCTACTTGCATACTGTATTTTACTCTGTACTGCAGAATAGTGCTACCTGTGTCAAATGGGTCATTTGTCCAGGACGGCTAGAGATTGGCCATCTCACCTTCACACTAATTATGCAGATATTGAGTCACACGTAGTTTTTTGCATTATGAACCAAACCCAAGGAAATAGAAGTTGGAATTTTTAATTTATATTGCATAGAACCTGCAGTTACAAAGTGTCATACATATGCTGTACATGCATTCATGTGACATGGACTGTGACATGGACTTTGACAATGCCTTGTTAGCTGCCTTTAATAACGCCTGCCAGGCAGTCTAATCAAAGCATGACAAGACTGTGACGCTCAACTGTGATCAGGTTACATTGCGGCAAAGCTAGTGCGCCCTAAATGTTTCCTACTTGCCTATATTGCTCAGTATATAATCCTGTATATAAATGTCAGACGATGAAACTAAACTTGTCCTAACAATTGACAAACGAAATCTTGTTGCATTACTTTTGCAGTAATCATTGTATTAATATAAAGTTATTTAAATCCTCTAACAGTTTGTGCTGGGCTTCAAAGTTCAAACTGCCATTTCCGCTTGTATACGCGACATGTTTTTAAGATTGTGCTGGAAAATCTACCTCGGAAGCCATACTTATTCGTGGAATACTCTAAATACGAGTATAAATATATCAAAACATTTGTAAGAGAATGACTATTAGGCGCGTAAGGGTTCTCTCGAAGAGCACACTGAGAGGACGTACAGTATTGGCAAAGACAATATAATTCCTCAACTCACCTATAGTTTAATTTGATCTTTACTGTCGTAGCTTCAGGCAGACTATTTTTAACCAGTTAGTCTACTTCTGTGTGAGGAGAAGGATATTACGATGGCCAGACGTCGGAAACACAGCTATAAATTTTACCCCGTGGTCATTCAATAGTTTGAACATTTAAAGCACTTTGTTCCTTCGATACAGTGATATTTAATCATGTCGTTACATTCCACTAAATAAACGCGGTTTTAATCATGGATGTCCATCGCGTCGTCTCTTTATATTAACTTGGGTTTTATTATACTCGAGCACAAAACTGCCCAAACAGTAGCAGAATATTCCAGACAAAGCGAGCGGGCTGACAAATGAATGCGCCAAGGATTCAAAAATAATATACTGAACCGCAACTTCTCATTGGTCGAAAACTTGTCGTCAGGAAGTTTGCGAAATTTGAGTACACTGTACTTGGCACACGGCATATTATATGTGATGTATTTGAAAATCACTTGCCGAAATAGTGAGAGTACAAGCTTCTTAAACATACTGCGATATTCGTGTCATTACACACCAAAGTAGCCTTCTTGTACTCCATATTTTCGACAGAGTGAATATATTATAATTATATTAAAGGACATAATCTCAAGGGGTGTGTTACTTTACAAGGTGTGTTTTCCCCAAGATGTGTTAGAAACAAAACCAAATTCATCCTTTGACAGGCTCATGCAGCAACCCCCGAAGGTAAAAACACTAAAATACGGTTGTCTTCCCAGAAAAAAATAGCGATTAATCGACCTAAGATGAAATATTTAAGGTGGCTCCTCAAAACCTTTAGCAATGGATTGAAAACAGATGTGTGTTAAGTTCAAAAATAAAAAATGCATGGGAAAGGTGTGTTCTAGTATTAAGGCGTGCTACTTTGTAAGATGTGTTACCTTCCCTAGTTGTGTTAGTAGCGATTTAAAGTAGGTGTGTTATCTGAAAAAGATGTGCTATTTGATAAACGCGTGCTATCTCACAAGGTGTGTTCTCTTTCGCAGGCGTGTTGTATTCCAAAGGTGTGCTCAAGAAACACACAATAGATTTGAAAGCTGTGTTTAACTACACAGCAGGAAAAGATGTGTTATTAAAGGGCGTGTTTCTGAACGCATTATCGTGCTGCTTAACATACCTAGTATGTTAACAAGCATATCAAGGTGTGTTAAAATGTTATGGTCACCAGGCATAACACGCTTGGTGTGCCACTGTAACACACAATGTGCGAAAGGTAACACGTCGGCGTGCTGTTAAGCACATCTATAGTCGATACCACATAGTGTAGAGTGAGAAATAGATATGTTGTACCACAGCCATTATTGCCCTTAGGAAATGCATGTATCAGTGGCTTTCCCCTGGGGTCGACCCCCGGGGATACAGGGGGATTGGTCTTTTCACCCAGTGAAACCTTAGCAAATCCCCCTGGGTACAAGATACAGGTATTAAATACAACCCCCACCCTCAAGGGCAGTATCTTTTTTTTCAATCCTATATCAAGTTACACAGCCAAGTTGCAAGTGGTATAAGCTCTCGTTTATTGACTGACTTATCAACACTAAAAACATCAACACTAAAAACATCAACAATGACTTGTAGCAAAAGATAGGAAATGTATAATATGAATGGCCCTAGACCAATCCTATAAATGCATAATAAATTCAATGCGTCAAAGTCACACTCGGGAGTTTCTAAATCAAAATCTCCTGGGTACTTTCCTGTGGGTTTTCGGTTTGAGAACCAAATTTGACATTCCCCCCACCCCCATGGGATGCAAACACAGTTTGGTAAATGTCTCTGGGTCCCCAAGGGTCGACCCCAGGTGGAATCTGCTGATACATGGATAAGCAGGGCATAGTGTTAGTCCTCTCTACTCTTGGAACATAGGCTTGATATAATTTAACATCTATGATTAACTTTTGAAGCAAGCTATTTTTGTGTAAAAGTATGTTCCTGGTACTACCAAATATCCACTTATCGGTAGCATGAGAGCATCGTGGATTTACATTGACTGGTGCATAAACTTCTCACAATCAAAATATATCAACCAGGCATTTGAACATTTACATGTAGTTGGACAATGGGCTCAGTGATTTTACATTCTTGGACAGGTTTCGGACATGTGAAAATATATAAAAGTCATACGAATCTGACCTATTAGTATCGATGAAAACATTTCAGCTTACAAAATACAGCAGAATTTAGATACATGACTCTGATTGACAGTATACCAGTTAGTGATGACAAGGTCACAAGGATACAATCTCTTGAACTCAAATAATATATTTAGAATAGGCAATACTTTGTTTTTTCTCCATTTTCATGATTTTACATTCTTGGACAGGTTTCGGACATGTGAAAATATATAAAAGTCATACGAATCTGACCTATTAGTATCGATGAAAACATTTCAGCTTACAAAATACAGCAGAATTTAGATACATGACTCTGATTGACAGTATACCAGTTAGTGATGACAAGGTCACAAGGATGCAATCTCTTGAACTCAAATAATATATTTAGAATAGGCAATACTTTGTTTTTTCTCCATTTTCACTGCATATGTATCAACATAATTATATTAAAATCTTATATGAAATTTGTACCTGATTTTTGAGGACAAGATGGGCTCTGAGTATTTAACTGCCAATCTGTCATATACAGTTGGTAAATATAAACATTGAAAGCCCAAATAAAATTGAAGATTTTGTATAGTAGCATTTGCTGAAGTAATTTTAAATTGGAACTGTATTATTTTCAGCGTTTTAATTCATATATTGTCGCGGAAAATTCAAATTTTAAACGGGGACAACATGCTTAACATTCACGAACGAAGATTGCAAATATTTTCTAACAAAATCGCTCTATTACATATAAAACATAACAATAACCTTACCTGAATATTATTCATTAGTATAAACTTACTAGTAGTCTATTACAAATTCAACGTTGTGATTGGCTGAGCTACTAATGGTCTATTGGTGATAGACCACTAGTAGGAAAATTCAAAATGGCGGAAAATTCGCGTTTTGCCGAAGTGTTTAAAGTGCTTATGAACGCAAAATGGGTTTTTATTGATTCGGATAGAACATAAAAAGTTAGTTACTAAGTTCTAGATTAGTTTTTGGCTTAGACTTTTAGTTTCGGAGATATAAAGGCTCAAAGTCGCTATTTTGGAAAAAAAGTAGCGTCTTCCGGGGGACTGGGTCCCAGGAACGTGTGTATTTAATTTTACTATAAAAACAATTACATTTGGATAAATCATCTTGAAAAGTCGGCTATTTCTTGAGGAAAAAAACACATTTTTGAACTCAAACACATTTTTGAGTGTGTAAAGTAACCCTTCTAGTGGTTTGCATCGTCAATCGTGGAATATAGACGAAGGAATGGATTTAAATGCGATTTCAAAGTCGATCGTGGAGACGACCATGACACTTGATGACAGTAACTTATGTCTATAAATTCTGGGACATAGATGCCTCTTGCTTATAAAATTCTTTCGAAAGAAGAAATAAATGAACGAATGCAAGGGTTAAAAGTTTGTTGGAATGGAACTTAAACCTTTTAGCAAGGAAGCTTGTTTCCCTACAAATTTTACATTCAAATTTGCCCAACATTTGGACATTTTCAAGAATAGTAACTGGTTAACTGCAACTGGCCAACCCACAATCTAATGAAATTGGTCCCCATGTATATTCTCACAGAACCTTTCATAGAAAGATTGGTTGGCAGATTGTCATCTTTGTCCATGTAACTGAAAGATGATCAATACACGGATATCATAAACTGGATATATAGATATATATAATAATATGGAATTATTGTGACGACACTAAACATTAATTGCCACATAAATAGGCTTAGAATAATATTCATCTTTTGAGAATGTTTTATTGGGGGAAACATATCTAATTTAATAAGCCATAAGGCCAGTATGTGATCTGTAAAACTTCATACTTTCTATTACAGTAGCTTTGCCTGTGTGGGCAGAGCAAACATGCTTCAACTTTCACATTAGATGTAAGATGTCTGGTGTGAGAGTGATGTATGCTTTACTCATAGTGTACACACATCCAACTTTCTTGGCATGCCCACATAGCTGATTTAAGTAACTCGGAAAGGTGCTTCTCTGTGCAGGTAAACCGACTTCCTCCCCATGGAGGAAAATGGATGTTGACCCCCTACCAGATGTCCTTGCACATTTTAGAAGTGGAATCTCTCCTTCCAGATGGGTAAAGTTCCTCCATAGTGGGAGTATGGTTCTTTTCTAGGTAACCCATTACCCAAAAAGCAGCTAAAGTTTAGCCGATCCAATCAAGCGCAGTTAACCCATTAATTGGCAGTACTCTACCACTGATGAGTAAAATTTTCCAATTAATGGGTTAAGCCAATCCAATCGATCAAGGGGCTGAGCTATTAAAAGTGAACTTGCCCCCAAGAGACAATAGAGTCACACTGCAACATATATTGATAAAGATGTTTAATAAATATTTAATTAAAAATGTTAATTCATCTTTCACTGATGGTTCCAGTTTACTTCACTGATAATCTAGATGAAATCACAAACAAATAGTTTAATGGGCTATACAATCTTGAAGTGTATCTCTCTTTTTAGGGAATTTTCTCTTAGCCTCCCTAAGGTTCTTCAACATAGGTGGCTTAGGGACCAAGGGCTAACTGCAGAAATCCACTAGTGGGACAGTGCAGCACTTGGTGATCAACTTTGTGCTAAATACATGTATCAATTAAACATATAGCATCAGTATCTCACATTGACCACATGTGTAGGATATTGACCACATGTGTAGTGACATTGACCACATGTGTAGGATAATACAAGACACTGAAAGTCCACATATAAAGTAGGTTGAAGTCTAAAAGTAGAATGGCCTATTAATTTATATTAGTTAAATACCATAAAGGCATTGTGATAATTTCCACATTGAAACATATATGATATTATATTATTCTATAACAGCAGTATGTAATCTCTCAGAGGTAGAAGCACTTCGATCGATCTGTGCGTCAACAAACACCGTTGTACACCGGACATGTCCGGCGCAGAACCTTTCATCCATACTGGCTTCAATGACATTGTATACTAAGCAAATAATATGCACATTTAGGTGACATGATTCAACGTTAAATATCCAAAGTTCATACGCGCGAATAGACATCATTGCATTTCTTAAATTCACAGCTTACCTGTATGTTGATTCCTGTCCTAAGTTGGGACAACTGGGTACATTTGTCTTTGTTTATAGGTCGATAACTATGACCTGTATTTGCCACCAAATGTCTCAGATCGATGAGTTTCGGTGCCCTCTTTTCTATCGGTTTAAAGCCGCAATAGGTGTGATTTATCATCCAAAAAAGGTGTCAGATAGCTAGATATATTACTGTTGGTACTTTCTGTGTAAGATCACGCACAAACGAAACATTGTTTAGACAAAATATGCAAAAAAACACAAGATATCGATATCTTCGCCATATATTTCTTAGTTGTTTATCAAAGTTGGGTTCCTGGGATCCAGGCCCCTTGGTGATATTTTGGTCGCGCTACTTTTTTTCAGAAAATGGCAAAATTTGCCTGTTTGAGCCTTTATATCTCCGAAACTAAAAGTCTAAGCCAAAAAGTAATCTAGAACTTACTAACTAACTTTTCACGCCTTATCCGAATCAATAAAAACCCATTTTGCGTTCATAAGCACTTTAATGATGTTTTTGGACGACTTTTTGGACTATTTCGTACCAGAAAAAAAAACCAGAAAGGCAACAAAATATGCAATGGCAATTTTTAAGGGTAAGAAAATAGATAAAACAACATACACTCAATGAAATTTTAAAATTAAAGTTGAATTTTAACACAATTTAAGGCGAACAAAAACTGACCTATTTGCTTCCTTAATACGATATAAATTTCAGATTGGTTTGCAAACCAGCAAGACGTGTAAATTAATGTTATAGTTTATACTAAAACAATTAGACAACTCGGCCTCATTGTCTATGAGCGAATAGTCAACTCGGCTTCGCCTCGTTGACTATTCGCTCATAGACAATTCGGCCTCGTTGTCTAATTGTTAAGTAGTTGCCGATGTATTGCTTCTGAAAATCCAGTTTATCTTGGGTCAAAAATATAAAATTTCGAGCTCGATTCCCATTAACAGCACAAAAATAAAAAATTTTCAAATATGGAGGTGTGATGACTCTATCCCGAGAACCTTTGCGCGTGTAGTAAGAATACTAGGCACCAGTCTGTCAGTCAGCGCGCATTGCGGAATTTATTCATTTTTCGTTCATTGGCTTTGATAGAGTGACAAAACTTCAATCACCAGCAAATGTTTAAGATTTTGTGTTACATTTTGACCACTTTCATAATTCAGATGAATATTCAGATGAGTTTAAATATTCTTTTATGTGCATCTTAATAAGCCTTATCAACCTCGTTTCTGTGACTGAATTGAATAGAATTTAGTAACCTGAACGAGGTCAATGAGGCTTATTAAGATGCACATAAAAGAATATTTAAACTCATCTTAATTATGAAAGTGGTCTATAGAGCTCTTAAATTCGAACTTGAGCATACCGATATAAATTTCCCGATATATTTCAATATTTTCGTAGAAATATTATAGCATACATGTGGATTTCTCAGTATAAGATTATTAACATATATATTAAGGTGGTCCCCTATAAGGAGAAGCAAATGGGGTCATATGAGGAGAAGCAAATGAGGTCAATTAAAATAGCATTTGTGTAGTAATTGTGTAGTAATAGTACAGCCTTATTATTTCTTTTGGTAGTGACCAAGCATCACATTTTTAAAAAGACATTCCATGTTGAATTTGTCATTTGAGGAGATTTGTAAACAAACTGCTCTCCTGTTTTGGCAATTTGGCCAAAAACGGCCTCCGTGTTTAAAAATAAAAAAATACTCAAAATAATTTCGTGGCAAAAACAGCTCTCAATTCTAAAAGGGGCTAAACAGCCCATAATGTGACAAGACGGCCCCAGAGTTGTGTCTTGGCTACTGTCAGAGCCAAAACGACCCCCTTTCAAATTGGCCCAAAACGGCCCCCTATGGCTAAAACGGCCCCAGATTTGCGTTTTGGCCCCTGTCAGGGTATCAAAACGGCCCCTGTTTAAAAGAGCCCAAACGGCTCCCTGGGGCTAAAACGACCCCAGAGTTGTGTTTTGGCCCCTTTCAGGGCCAAAACGGCCCCTGTTTAGAAGAGCCCAAACGGCCCCTTGGGGCTAAAACGGCCCCAGAGTTGTCTTTTGGCCCCTGTCATGGCCAAATCGCCCCCTGGATAGCGTCAATGCTAGTATTATCTGAGCAATATTTTAATCCAGTAAGCTTGAATTTGGGGAGAAATACTACCCCTTAACTACCCAGGGGATATTTCCCCCAAATGTCTTGGAAATTACACTGGTATTGAAAAACATTTTTCTGGAAATTCCAGGGAGGGGGTACAAAATTTCGATGTCCTCACCTAGAGTGTATGGATTAGAAATGCAACATGCCATTAATAATGTCACCGTCAATATTGATGTTTATGTTAAATGTATAGTAATAATTTGCAGAAAAATATAGCAGTTTGTAACAGTATAAGAAACATAATGACATTGTCAGGACAAATTTATCTATTAATTACTAATTAATAATAAGTAAGTAAGTAAGTAACCACTTTATTTAACGAGGGTAACTGGGTAACACGCAACAGTTTACACTGACAAACCTGTTGCCCTCTCTAAAAATTTACAATCTAAAAAGGTAAAAAACATACATGGTAAATACATAAATATATAAATAAGCATGCAATTTAAACTTTTATATACTTATAGACAATATCATGAAACTAACTAAACTATTTCCTTAGATTACAAGGAATCTAATAAGTATTTCCTTAAGCCAGTTTTAAAGGCAACAATTGTTTCCTTTTTGCGTATCTCGACCGGGATACTGTTCCACAACTTTATGCCACTAATGTGGAAGGTTCTCCCACCTTCCGTTTCCCTGTTATAGCGTGGGCACACTAGGTTATAATGACCATGCCTAGTTTGTCTACCGTGTAAAGCTGAGTTTTTAACTAAAAACTGTCTCATGTAATTTGGGGAGTCATCTGTATTGCATTTGTATAATATACAACACTTTTGGATAATTATTTCCTGATTAAGCGGTAACCAGTTAAGTTGTTTAAAAAGGTCAACTGTTCTTTCATCTCTGCCAGCATCAAGGATAACACGCGCAGCTCGTTTTTGCAGTTTATAAACACGGTTTATATTGTCGCATGACGTCGAACTCCATACACACGATCCATACAACATTACAGGCTTGATCATTGAGTTGTAAAACAACTTACGTTCATTTGTTGGTAGATTTCGTTTAATCTTGTTTAGAACCCCTATACGCTGTGACAGTTTCTTACACAGATCGTCAATGTGTTCATTAAAATTTAACTGTTTATCCAGTTTTATACCCAACAGTTTGTGGGAAGTAACTTGTTCAACTTCTTTTTCTTTTACATTAACATTAAGTTCGATAGCCGTTAACTTCTTTTCTAGTCTCTTTCCTGTCACTAGCATGGATTTAGTTTTCATCGCATTGAGAACCATCCGATTTTTGTCCGACCATTCAACGACTTTGTTAGTATCTTCTTGCAACCTTTTCCCTACCTCCAACGGTGTTAGGACCGAAGCAGAGGCACTCATCGTAGTATCATCCGCATAAATGTCCACGACCGATTGTGGAAGGTCGTTTACAAAAATTGTAAACAAAAGAGGCCCTAAAACGGACCCCTGGGGGACGCCATGTGTGATTAATTTAGGATCCGATTGAATACCATTAACTATAACAGACTGTTTTCTCCCGTGTAGATATTGTGCTAGTAACATAAGTTCTCTTGGTTCGACACCATACGCTTTCAATTTACGTAGAAGTATGTCATGATTTATCAGATCGAATGCCTTTCTATAATCTATAAATATAAGGCCACTTACGCGATCTTTGTCCATATCCATCAGAATCTGGTCAGTAAGACGAATAAGGGCTGTCTGAGAGGAGTGTGACTTTCGGAATCCAGATTGAAGGTGGTAAATCAACTCATTTTCCTTCAAGTAACCATAGAGAGCTTGATGTATATGTTTCTCAAATACTTTAGACAACAACGGTAGTATCGAAATTGGTCGGTAGTTATTTTTGTCGCTTTTACTTCCGTGACCTTTATAGATTGGTGTAACTTTCGCGTATTTCCACACTGAGGGGAATGTGCTAGTATCGATACAATGGTTTATTAATCTGCTGAGCGATGGAGCAATCGCAGGCGCTGCTAGTTTCAATATCCTTATCCCAATACCATCAGGTTCAGTGGCTTTATTTGCTGACATATTCTTTATTTGTTCCATTATATTCTGTGGCATGATATGCTGGATGGTAAAGGTTTGACTCGGTTGTTGGTCTTTTATGTGCTGTAACGAGAGTACTGACTGTATACTTTCTGACAGACTACTTAATAGCTTCAAAGGTTGATCCACAAAAAACGCGTTAAATAGTTCTGCAATGCCTCGCTCGTCTGTAACGATATTTTCTCCCTCTTTCAGCTGATTTACGCCAGGATGTTTGTTGAGGTCCTCTCTGGTTAGGTTCCTGATTAAGCCCCAAAGTTTCTTCGGATTATGTTTATTTTCAACAAACTTATTTTTAAAATAACATTCTTTAGCCTTCCTAATTAAGTTGCAAACCCGATTTTTTGCTCGTTTAAATATTGACCAATCATCCGGATGCTTCGACTTTTTGGCTTTCTTTAACAATGAATCACGTTTTCTTATATTGTCGCTGATATCCTTTGTGAACCACGCGGGTTGAGCACTGCGTTTAACTTTTTTCTGCTTCACTGGCAGATTAGTATCAATAACATCATTAAAAATGTTATACCAGCTGTCTACAATGTCTTCTGTATCGTCGAATATGAACGCAGTGTCCCAAGGGGCCTCATATAATTCACTAATAAATTTTCTTTCATCGAGCCGTTTAAAGTCTCTATACACAAACGTATTTTTGTGTTTTGTTTGTCGAACACCTTCGCCTCTATAAGATCGCAACGAAAACACTGGTAAATGATCCGATAAAGCAATGTCCTTGGTATTAGCACTGGTCAGTCTTTCAGGGTGATTTGTCCAGATATGATCCAGACACGTTTCCGAAATCGGTCTCGTGATTTCTTTGACAAGCTTATTTTGGTTGAATACATTTGTATTTAAATAGTCGATATTAAAGTCTCCCAATAATATCGTTTCCTTATTCAGCAAGTAGACATTTTCAATATTTTTCATGTTCTATAATTTAATATTAATAAATGTTTTCAGAAATGTTTATGTTCTGATGCTGGTCCACTATTAATTGGCAGCATAAGGCTTCGTTTAGACAGTTTACAGTTTATGAGCTGAACACATGCAGTATCTGAATAATAAATGGCCGACGTTTTATATTAAGATGTGCATTGTGCTGAAAATCATCTTGGTTCAAATAGCAATGCATGACATGAGCTACAATATATGCATCTCCTACTATAACTGTATTTCCATTATTTTAGCCAGACATTGAGCAGTCTATCACAAATTCGGCATAGCTCGTGAGAAGCACACCTGTTTTAATCACACTTCGGGATGTTATGTACAATATAAATTTCAGGTACTACTGCAGTGTATTATGTTCGCATACTACACACACAATTGAACAAGAAGGTTGCCAAAAGCACCGCAAATACAAACAGTCAATGGAACTAAATTATTGGCATATTGTTTTTTAATAGGTGGAAAACTTTATTTCTACTAGTTGCCTGCTCCACATATATCCTGATTTGATGCTCGTACGTCACATTTGGTTGTAGCATTTGCATGGACTTTGCTTTGCTGCTTTGCCCAGTTTTACATGCATAGAACACTCGCTTGAAACTCCTTATATAGGTTTCTTGTCCGTAATTTACTATTTATATCAAAACTATAAAAATAAAATACAGCTTTGAATATCTCGGCGAAGAGACGTTATTTACTCATTCACTGCTATTTTACACCAATGAATTAAAACTGGTTTTAGAGCAATAAAATAGCGTTGCACGTCCCAATGTTTTTGCCCCTTCTGCCCAATTCCTGTATAAGTTATAAAACATAGAATAGCGATTTATGTGTGCATTGATTGCGGTTTCAGTCCTATATTTTAGTAGAAAATTACATTACTCCACCAAACTGCTTCTTAGTAAGACTAGAATTAGATTAAATAATTTTTCCTTAAATTTGATGGAGTAATGATTAAAAAATCCTATTTAATTTTATGTTCGCAGTATCGTAAATATAACAGATATCTATAAGAAATGATATTGATAAAGTAACATGCATAGCGAAAAGCCTGTATTCAGGAACATTTTATTGCGAAAATTTGGCAAAATCTGTGGAGTAATGTTTTAAATACGACTGATCGTGTCTATTATCATAGATAGATAGATAGATAGATAGATAGATTTTAATAGATTTCTCCCTGAAAGGGCTTTTCAGAAACTATTTACAGATTTTGAATGTAACATTTATTAATAATTTTTGAATGTAACATTTATTAATAATTTTCGAGAGACAGCTTGTGTTGTTTCTATGACGATGAACTTCATCCTTTTAGTAATTTCTCTCTGCATCTCTTAATATTCTTTTAACAGCATTCCGCGCATTTTATAACTATTCCAATCTAGATCGTCCCTAGGCTGTAGGTATCGGCGGTGTAGCTGGTCTCTGGTCTTCATGAGGTCCTTTATGCCCTGAGTAACAGACGGACAAGGACGGCTACGTACCTTGATTGTTTTGTTTTATTTGTTTTAACAGCTTTATTGAACGATGCTCAAACGGCAAGAGTGCGAACGGGACTCAGAGACCCATGCGAGGCACTCTCCCGCTTCAATTTTGTTTACAACTAATTTCGGTAATTACAAGAATATTATAAATAGGTAAACATATAGCAGCTGATTTATATCTAAAGACGCTATTGCACCACATTTAATTTATGATGCATTATGTAATCATGTGAAAAATTCAGTACGCTGAATCAGGATAAAACAAAACCTGACACGAGGAGCTGGTATATGTTTACATCAGAGTTAACTATTTCTATGGCACGAAGAGCTACGATACAAAGACTCAGGTGCATTAATGCCTGGCTCCAATTTCGTGAGGAGTGGGAAAATAGAAAAAATATATAAAAATGAATAAAAAATTAACAAAGTAAACTATGACTCTCATTTTTTGGTGGGATGTTGGAAATGAAGTGCCGATATTTTTCAACCATTTGGTTTCCATGGAAACTGGTCATGTGACAAGATATAAGCGGTGATAATGGAAATTAACTTAAAGTTTTAAAACACGGCTTGTCGACGCACTAAACATTCATGGATATGTACAAAACTATTATCGCGGAATCTTTTGCTCTTATACTACAATGTTGTAATTAGAAACTTGAAGATTATGCCATTGTTATGAAAATATTGCTGTGAATACAACAATGTCTCGCACAATGTCAATATAATTTGCACTAAAACGATCGTTCCAGATTAAAATGTTTACAAGTCTAATTGTAGGACCAAAGTTGGCTGTATTCTAGGCAAAATCTACGTATTAACGACCAACATTAACGTTGTCTTATGCGTCGACAAGTCCAACGTGTTTTTCGCGTGATGAATTCGCGCACGCCATTATCATTATAGGCCCCTGCCGTGAAACAAAATATGAAATACAACTATACAATGACTAATAAACCATTTGCAAGTGTATACAAATAATATGCTTGGAACAGAGACAAGATAAGTAAAACATGCATGATAAGTACAGATCAATGCGAACAAGAAATGTGCAAATATTACTGTTCTTCATTTATATATTGAGCAAAATATTCGACAGGAATGCAGTCTTTATAGGATATTATATTTCAACAACAACATTAATTGCTCATTTAAGAGTTTAAGAGAAATATGTCACACTTAAACATCATCACCCAACAAAAGTTTGAATCAACCATACGCTGGGTATTTATTTGTATTTCAAATGTTTTTTTCAGTGGGAAACTAAAGAGGAATCACAAATCGGTGCTGAATTATTCAGACATAAACGCGCAATAGCGAGCTTTATATATCAAAGTTCAAAGGTCGCCGCATATTGCATATAATATATTAAACTATAAAACGGCCAATTTTACGCGAAAACCTAAAAGTTTACTCCTCCCTGCTGGTTTTTATGATCTAAACTAATCCAATAGCTCATATTTATTGAATTTCAGTTTGATTCGAACGCATAAACACATTCGAATACTTATAGCTGTCAAGATGAATTCCTCCTGGCAACATGCTAGACATGTTTAATCGCGCGCGCAACTCGCGCGCACATATCGAGTCAAGCGTGGGTAGAGTTTTTATTGGAGCGTGGGAGTCTAGTGTAGATTGAATGATTTGATTGAATGTGTCTATCTTAGTATTTACATTGCCGTAGTGGAAGATAGATAACAAACTTTGAGAACTTCTAGCGAGGTCATTTATGAATAAACTCTGTGAATGGTTTTTATAACTGTGGACTGTTATGTATTGAGGAGGACATTTAGGAGATTTCAGTTTGAGTTCAACATAACCTGGCAGGTGGTCGCTTATTGTTGTATTTAGTACACCGCTACCGCGTATCATTTCGTGAACATGTTATGTTATGCAATATTAAGAAATATGATACCACATATAAACCAAAAGTATTGTTTCTATGCACATTGCCCGTTAAACAACCCTATTTGCAGGATGTTTCTGTCCAGGATCGAACTGGACACCTCACCCGTGAGGCGCACGTGATGTCCACTACAGAAACAGGGTTAGCAAGAGCCCTTTTATATTGGCCAAATTTTGAACCTAAGTATTTGGAAATGGTGTAAAAGTATATACGATGCACGTTTCTGCCCAGCATCGAACTGGGGGCTATGCACGTGTAAAGCGCACAACATCACTACACTACACTACAGAATGTTGCACCCATAAAAGCGTTAATGTTATTAATAGGTTATGCAGCTCAGGTGGAAAATTTGCATACGAAGTCGCATCATTCCGTACATAAATTTTCTCTACCTCACTATTTAAGATCCATCCTAAACCGAAATTCAAAGGTACTGTTGATTTCGTTTCATTTTACCAATACGTTCAATCGTGAATGTGACCAACTTGTCTCAGTTGAAATGAAAAAGTAACATGTATCGATCGGTCGCAGCAATGGCATAAGTGCTTGGTTTAGGCATCTCGCAAACAGCGAGGATGGCCGAACGGTCTAACGAGCTAGACTCAATTGCGAAATTTGCCCGGTTCATATGTGACTTCTGAGCGTTCTGGTCATGAATATGAGAGTGGGTTCGAATCCCACTCCTGGCATAGATTTTAGGGTGAGTGTTCTAAAGTTTTTGTCTTTTCTTTTGATGTAAGAATGAATTTTATTCAAGATTGTGCACCAACCAGGTGTTCCAAGCATTTTCACTAGATTTCTATAGCATAGAAATATTTTAAAGGGTTGTAGGTTAAATGTAGTATTTCTCAACCAAGTCCAAATTTATTGGATTGAAATATTGCGCAGATAGTACTAGCATTAACACTATCCCAGTTATAAACCTCCATATTCTTCATACTGTCAAAAGGAAATAGCGCGGATATGTTTCTGCCTGGGATCGATATGTTTCTGCCTACTACTTGCTAGTTTGGTAGTCTCTTTGACTTTAAATTTGGTTTTCGAATAGAGAAGAATAAAAGACACCATACAAACAACCCGTTGTGGGTATGTACCGTTGTGGGTATGCCACGAAATCCCCATAGTACCGTTGTGGGTATGCCACGAAATCCCAATCGAGGTAAGTGATAGACAGGGCTGATCGTGCAAATACTGGATTAAAGCCGGGTGGGTCGGTTTACGTACGCACCACTACGATTAGTTTCGCTCACGTAGACTTCTGATTCTGTTATGATTGCTTGAAGTATTTGTGCTGAATATTAATTGCAAGCATGAATGACTCGGAAGTAAACTGCAATACCTTAAATACTACAGCCTGGCTATGGCTTAGCCAGTGATATAACGGTAAACAATAGTAAATTTGCATTTGATTAATTTTGCATGTCGTACCTACATCACAAGGGATCGTCGCTGTCTAACAGCGGAGAATATAATAACATTTGTTTGCAGCGAAAAATTTGGAGCTGTAAACAGTTTAATTTTTCCTGTGTAAGTTAGAAGACATAGAAGAGTAATCTAATTGTAAAGTGACTACTGTTTCAATCCTACGGAGTAAAGACTAAATCTCATATTATGTTCGTTATATCGTAAATAATACAGATATGTACAGCGAAAAGATCTGTGTAAAGGAGCATGCGTAGCGAAATGCCAGTATCAATAAGCACTGGTACAAGACACTTCCTAATGAGTTTAATAAGAAAATGACTTTTTTCTGTGAAGTATTTATAAAAAATATCTAAAAATTGTTCTATATATATATATATGAATCCATGTCTAGCATTAACATGCTACTTAAGTTGAATAGCTTGAGAAGGAGCGAATCCAAGAGGATTTACTGTATTTGATCCAGCAATGCGCATATCGACCAAATATATTTTATTGGTAGATATTGCTCAGCAACTACCATGTTCCCTATAATCCACGCAAAACTAGGCAAACTTCCAACTCCGTAAAAAAGAACGGTACTAAGACAATAATTTGTTGTTGTAAGGTTTGACGAGCGCTCGACCTACCTTATAATAAGCTACCACCATAAATATTGTTGGGAATGAATAAAAGCAGGATAATAATATGTAACCATAATGAAATTTAATATAAACAGCCATGACATCGTTCCACTGTACGATACATTTCGGCATATATGCTCCATACTCTGCAATCAAACCAACAATGTAGACAAAACGTTCAAGAACATTACATGCAACCAAACATTCCAGATTACAGATTGCAAGGTGTAAAACGATTCCCTTTTCTTCATAGGGGAACTGGTATCTAATCTAGCACTGTGCGTGGTTCGTGTACCAAGTCGTGTTTTCGCGCGAAGATCGCATGTAAAAATCATGCAAAAATAAATAAGATTTTTAAAGTCAAAAAAAGAACTACGTACAAAACAAGTCTATTTCGATGTTTTAAATCTTCCTAGTTTTCATTTTCCTCAAAGAAAAGAAAATCTCGTACTAATTTAGCCTTCAAATTGAATTATTAGTCTTTCTATAAGATGTTTTAAGCTGAAATAAGCAATGCTTAAAGTTGAAACTCTATACGGCTGTCGCATGCCATTTATAATTCTATTTCATGGTGTTTTTTTTCATTTACAAAAGTAAATATATTACAAGGTGTTAGTAACAGCAAAAAAGTGTAGCGAAACAGCATTTCTCGCTTCGTCGAACTGTTTTTTTATGTCAACAACGGCAGGAAAACAAAACTGCCGTTACGAAAGCCGAAGTCAAAAACAGTCAAAAGTTCAAAATATTCATACATGTCATACATATCATACATATCTTATGACAAACGATGCAATAAGGCGACGGTCTGAGATAGTTTCGTCTGTTTTCTTTGAGTTTCCCCATTAGTTAGCAGGAAAATAGTAAAAATATATGCATTTCCAGCCAAGAAAACACTATATCTAAACAACTTTGATTACGAGGGATGTGCGTGTTTTTCTGGAGCTGCGTCTGCTAAATTTTGTACGCGCATGTCAATTCAATGATCTTGCACAAGTCGAGAAAAGTTGGCCGCGCCAGATGTGGAAATAGAAAACCTTAAATATTTAAGAAACGAGTTCATTAAGGTACCATTAAAATTTGCCTGCAAATAGATAAATATACGCTGATTAAAATAGTGAGATATCTCGAAAATCTGTCACGCGAATTTTTAAGAAAAGCCATTTTTCAATTCCCCCAAAGTTTGGCATGACAGATTTTTTTAATTTTCACACTAGATTCGTTGAAGTAAATAAAAATGATAAGCAATTAAAATAATGGGTGTCACCGACCTCGTTTCTGAAATAAACGCTCATGTTTCCCATATTTTCAAATGTTTCCATGCGTATTGTTGCCATGGCAACAACACAAGCTCGCACATTAATATTGATTTTTATTCAATTCGATGTTCTCTTTTGGTCTGAAGGTTTTATGACCCTGTAATCAGCAGAAATAACGAAATTTCGAGTGTTTCAACTTTTACTTAAAAAGTGTATCGAGCCACCTTAATATGGAGAGAATAACAAAAATTTTACCGAGAATTCCAACACAAACACTGAACTCAATGGTATCAACCAAGGACCTGTTGTTATAAAAGAATAAATTATATACCAAGAATATTATAAAAGTATAAAGACACAAACAATAAAACCTAAGACTATAATTACATTTAAAAAGTACAAGTTTTTATACTAATTTTAAATCTTAAAAATGATACTTCGTTTCTCATCTCCGCTGGTAAGCTGTTAAATATTTGTGCACCATGATATCTAAAACTTTTACGACCAGCTTCAGTTTTTATACGTAGTATAGCTATGAGTCAATCTAGTAAAATATTCATTAAAAAGTTCTGGTTTTTTTAAATGTAAAGATTTAAAAACCATTAATAAAGCGTTTCTTTTCAGAATATCAGAAATGCTAGACCATTCAGTTTGTTGCCCTCCACAAAGTCTTTTGGCTCTCTCTTGTATGCGTTCTAATTTCTCAACCTGATGACGGGACAATCGAAGTAGTATGGTACTGCAATAGGTCATTTGCGATTTGATCATAACATTGTAGATGGAATACGCTACATACGGTGATACGTTAGCACGGATCCTTTTCAGGAGATTCAAACGTGATGTAGCTTTCTTAAATATGGTAGTTAGGTGTTCATGCATGTTCAAGTGATGATCGAGTATGACCCCTAAATAGGTATACTGACTCGATTCATTGACAACAGTTACGTTAATTTAATTTTGAATGTTTTCAGCCTTTGAGAGTCGTTGAGGTGTTCGCATATGTTGTCTTATCCATTGTTTCGTTCAGCTAACCAATTTAGATCTTCTTTCGAGAAGCCAAGCCAAGAGAGAGGCCGAAAAGAGAATAATGCACAGAAATACAGAAATTTCATTTTGCGAATAACACTCATAATCAAGGGATAACAAACATTGACTCGTATTCTAGAATACTCATTGAATATTAATATATTTAGATGACCTTACCATTAAAAACTTTCTACTACACTTTTGACTATTTGGACAATATAGTGTAGAAAGATTTTTGAACACGAACAACTAATATTGGGGCAAGGACCTTGACTGCATGTGCATAACGAATTCACCCTGGCACAGGTCACCGCTATACGGATTTGTGAGTAATATCCTCGAGCTTCGAGAGAGTATCAACCCATGCCCTTGAATTTGTTTGATATTAATATTTTGTAGTCTGTAAACTAGGCAGGTGATTTCTTGCACATTACCAAATTAACTGACCGTCAAAACTTTTGGTAGTTCTATTCCACACTATTAAAATAGATTTCCCTTCAGTATTTTATGTATGTTTCCATGGCGATAATATAACATTTTGTTTTGGTTTATAGAAAAGACCACGTCTTTCTGTTTTTGCAGAGAAAGTTTTCGCTTCATTGATCTATTACTGATAGTTGATGTAATTCCTCGATTGTAACGCCTATTTGGCGTGAAAGAGTTCAATGGTGTGAACCTTCTAAATCAAATATATTATCTTGAATAATTATCAAAAAAATCTATAGATAAATCAACGTGTTAATGGAGCTTTCAATCAATAAATCGATCAAATGGTCAAAAGTAGAATGTAAGCATTTCTACTGTTATTTTTATTAAAAGTAAATCTAAATTCCATCACAAGTTACGTGGCATATATATATACACATTATTTCCTGTTTCTGACTGCAGTACAAAATAAAGAAGATACAAGTCTCATGATGATGTAATCCACGATTGTAACGCTTATTTGAAATGATTTCCCCCAAATATGATAAACTAGATGACACTCAGTTATAGATTATATTTTTTGGAGGTAGCCAAAATTTGAATGAAGCTAGGCTAAGCCGATGCAGCCAGTAACTCCAGACTTAGATAACTAGCTCATTCTCTTTTGTTTGATTGCAAATGGAAAATGCATGTCGATAGCATTGTATCGAAGGCTAGTAAGCGCCTCTATTTGATTACGCAATTAAGAAAAGCATCGCCAGAAATCGCCGATATTGAAACCCGGGACATCAGCTGCGTCGAATTTCCTAGTTATCCATCTCGATCCCAAATTTATTTCACTCTCGACATGGCGTGTGTCGGGAAGAAGCCTACAGCTAGGGAAAGGAATGCGGCGGGCATTTTCCTGACTGTACCGGGAAGCGCAGAAAAAAATACGGCTGTTTGATTTATTATAACTTGAAAACTAAAAGAGCTATTACACCGATACAAGTTTCTTTACATTCACGGATGTCTATCTATTTTGATATATACGGCTTATTAATTAAGAAATAGAAAACATTTTCCGGAGTTTGGGAGAATGAGAAATAATCAATAGGAAAACGAGCCAGTAGGGCGAGTTTTTCCACGTTATTTCGAGTTCTTCCAAACTCCCACAGGTGTTTCTATAAGTGTATAGAAACACAGGAAAAAATGTTTTCTATTTCTTTTATAATAATATAGATAAAAATATTACTCGACTGTGATTGGTTGATTTCAGTGCAGTTAATCCCAAACAGCAGTGCAAAAATCTGTAACAGCAGTGCAAAATTCGGTAACAACAGTGCAAAAATCTGTAACAACAGTGCAAAAATCTGTAACAAACTCATTTGATTGGTCGGAAAAGCAAAAACGCCTAAAATCAACCAATCAGCGTAAGTAGTTTCTGTTCGAAAGTAACGGCCACAGATTGCTCCAAAACAAAACAAATATGGCGGCCGAGCTACATAAGTGAAAGTTGAGTTCTGGCCAAAAATATGGGTGCTATTTTTATTCGAAATTAACAAGATTTTAACTCAAACAACTTTAACTTAAACTTGCTTGGCTAAGTGAAACTTTCAAGTCGTTGCTGATTCATAAAAATAAAATACGAAGCGAAGAAAATTTTATCGGTGGACAGCTCGACGAAACTTGTAAGTTGAAAGTATATAGTTGTCTCGAACATTTTTATGTATATTATTAATAAGTAATAGCATGGTTTCTCGTGAAATTTGGATATAACATGCACGAGTGAGTTTTTCAAAGACCTCAAATAGCACTCGCCCTTCGTACTCATGCTATTTTGAGGTCTTTGAAAAACTCACTCGTGCATGTTATATCCAAATTGCACTCGAAACCATACTATTACCTATACTAATATAACTCAAAAGACATTTTTAAACTCGATCAATTTACAAATTGTAATTACGTACGCATGCTGACTTTGCTCGTCAATTTCGCTGCACGAAAACAACTCTGTTTGAAAATTAACAGTCAAAAATGTGTAAAAGCATTAAAATTGTTTTAAATAGTATTCAAAGTGTTATAATTCGCAATAAATATTTTTTTTATGATTTTAAATTTTGGCGGGAAAATATCCGTGTTTCTATACAGTTTTAGTAGAATCATACTAGTATACTATTGCAAATGCTGTAATTTGATTGGCTACGCTACTCGCTATCTAATTGTCGATAGATTCTACTAAAACAATTAGATTATTCGCTCTCGATTCCTATGAGATGATAGTTCATTCGGGCTTCGCCCTCATCAACTATCACCTCATAGAAATCTTGAGCTCAAAATCTAATTGTTAAATAGAAACAAGCTTCTCGACCAATCAGCACGCGCGTACTATAAATGTTATATTATAAACCAATTTGATTACGGTTACCATTTTATCGAAAGTATTCATTTCAATGAAGTGAATTTGAAGTTAGAAATGTGTCTTCAATAGATATGCTTTTTCATTTTTGTGTTACGAACATTAGTTGACAAACCAGGTTAGCAAACCAGGATCACTTGTGCAAAAAATTTCATACATATGAAACAGGTGAAGATGTCTGTGCCCTAATGGCATCAAACGAATACTTAAAACAAACAAAAGTTTTGCAGGGTGATGAGGACAAAATGTTTGCAAGTAACCAATAATCTCGCAAAGCATATTCAGTGACACAATTTTCGATTTGGACTAAACAAGTTCTCGAATCAACCTCCAAGGCATAGAACGATAGAATTCGGAAAACACTTTCCAAAAGTTTTACAATAAGCCAATTCAGACAGATGAGGACAATTTTACAGTGTCAATTTTTGTCAGAGATTTTAAGTTCATATTATTATCTTGAATATAGTCCACTTAATTTGTTATATTATACAGATATATTGGTTATATATATACTGTATTTTCCTCTCTATGCTGCGCTCATCAAAATGATCTTCGTTAAATGCCTTGAGTTTTGACAAGCGTGTTGATTTATCTGATGAGCCCATCATGCCTTGAAGAATAAACCTGTGCATGCGCTGTTCTATCTCATGTTATCTCCTACCTCTCTGTGTCATGTGATAGAATCTCCATCAAACTTAAACTTTGGTAAGTCTCGTTTAATTTTTCAATTAAACCGGTCGATTTTTAAGCGGTTCAAAATGCTGATGAAGTGTCCTACTGTCTCATTTTGTTCACACAACTTCCATGGCTCCATTCATAGTCGATTACATATTCCAGTCCAATTACCTTTTTGCGCTTACAAGTCGAGAATTCCGGTTTTTGAGCTTTTACTTTGAAATTTAATTAGCTGTAACTAAATATCTGCGGATTTTAAGCAAAACTATTTAAATTTGCATATGTGCAAATTTGTTCAAAAGTAATCGATTTGATATTTGGCATCAAATCTGCACATTCATTTGAACATACAATATGCAAAATTGATTTTTCAACGAAGCCGAAGTCTGAGTAAAATATATTAGTATGGTTCAGATTTTGTACATTACTATTGAAAGCCTGAAGACTTTGTAGTCTTTTTAGTTCTTCAAAAGAAGAAATCTCTCCAAAACCTGCACGAAAAATTTCAAAACGAAAGCAGTTTACCACCATTTTTTTCACCATTGTTTTCATTTTTCTTAACTGTGGTTCGTTACGTAAAGGTCCATAGCTGAGAAGCCATTTAGAATGTAGTATTTGCAATAGACCATGGTTGAGTGTATACTAGAGACTAATTTGGCCGAGATAAATAGAATGTGGAGTTAAGAGAGTTAGCCCGTATATATTTTAACTTTCCACTCTCGAAGTTACAATAACATAAAAAATTCACTGGCTTTATTCCTTTGTTATCTTACGAACGTACACGATAAACGAATCTTTTCCTACCTTGAAAAACTATGGCCATTAATGTCGTTTACCGTTTTCAGTTAATAATTCTATGATATTTCATAGCGTTAGGCCCCTACACTTAATGTCTGGTCCCGAGGGAAATAGTTAGTTTTGTTTTCCCGAGAGTCTCAAAAACAGCGAGGCTCGAGGGAAAACAAAACTAACTATTTCCCTCGGGACCAGGCATTAAGTGTTTTGTTATATAGCGACGAAAGAAAAATCAACAACATTCATATAACAATAATTGTATTTCATGCCAAAACTCTATACAGTAGTGTACACGAGTTTAAAATTAAAAGAACCTACTTAAACGGTTTCAGCAGCATATCCTGTTGCCTGTTGCATGTGTATTTTTCTTCTCTTTTACATTATTTATTTTAACACAAACTTGGAAAATCGTAGTATATAAACTTGCGAGTTGTGCCGCCATTTTGTTTATATTTATGTACGTAGCCAGTCGGGGCGGGCAACAATTTTTCACTTGTTGCCCGGCGGGATACATTGCATTTATCTAAAGCCACGAGACCACAAATCAGCCAATCAAGTTTGGTGTTCACCCTAGCTATATAACAATTATATTTGCTGACATGCTGCCATATTCAGTTGAAAAATTTCAACTTTTTCTTGCGAACGATGTCGGCCCACATTAGGGATGGGTTGCGAAATCCCCTACCCCCTCCTTTTGAAGACAATATTATTTGCGTAATTATGAACTTCGCTTCCATACTTCATTACGAAAAATATTGTCTATTTGTAGAAAAAGTGGTACATTCGACTCGCTTTGTCTTTTAACTGAATGAGATTGCTCCAAACCTTTAATATTTTTACGCGAGTACATGTACATATAGAATGTACATGTATATATTTAGATGTTTAAGTATTATTTATTCTTTTTCAATTGCTAGTAACTTGTTTCTTAAAAAGGACAGGATCAGCTTTGATTTCAGCCTTAGCAGAATTTTGCTAATCTATTCCAATTTGATTTTGTGCATTAGAGTTCATAATTGTTTGTACGTAATAGAACACCCAAGCTTGATCAAACTATTAACAAACTTTAAAATATTTGAAAAGATTATTTTCGAAATAGTTTTAAACTTCTTTTGTCTCCCTGCTTGAGGCAAAATTCTATGTTCAGGTATGAAATTCCTGGCAAACCTCAATATCTAAATTAAACTATTGTGATAGTATTTACAAAGTTATCTTTGAAATTTTATTCCGTGCAAATCTTATGATATAATTATAGACATATTCGCAATAGAATATTAACGCTATCCCTTTCAACTATTAAAGAAAATTCAACAAATATATAGTTGTGCTCCCCGATCTGCAGTTAGTGTACTAATATATATCCAAATGCTGGGGTGCTTACGAAAGGATCCTCTCCGCACATTGCACTGTTTCCACAGGCGAGAAGTACGTCCTCTGCTATACAATTGCCACGGTAGTGTACGCCAAAACCAATGCAGGAGGGACAGGTGAAACAATGTTCTTCATTGTTTGCAACAAAACCAAGTCGAACATAGAGAGAGAAATCTGGGTCATATGAGCTGTACTCGAACTTTAAGTTGAATTGCTCCTGGTTGCAGAAGGACTGTAAGAAAGAACCTGCGATTAGAGATTTCCAATTTTCTTTTCCAACAGATGTGTTTCTGGATTTTCCATCAGCGATCAAGCTGTAAAGTGAACTTGCTTTGTAGTCTAGAAGCATCCATCTCCTGTCACTTTTAACGGTCATACCAAGACATATTTTCATAAAAGGCGTGTTCCAATATGAGGCCAGTTTGCTTTCTTTCTCTTGTAGTCCTCTAAGTCCATCTTCGACTGCAAAGGTAGCCTTGTTTGTCCAAAAGGTGAACTACAGTCGAACGTAGGCTAAGTATGGTAAAAACATAAATTAAATACTATGTATGGTTGCGAATAATTACTAATCGAAACGATATTCATTTATTGATCGAAGAGTTACTTGCATAATTTATAATCGTTTCGTTCATTTATGTTTTGGTTGATTTGGTTTGATTCGATATCTAAAGTCCTTGATACCACGCCGTTGTAAATTGAGTAATTATAATATATGATTAATGAAATGAATGAATGATTGATTCATTGATTGATTGATATATTGATTCATTTGAACTTCACTCTAGGTTTATAACAATCTTACTTTATTTCCATCAACTTTCATGACTAGGGTCCAACCTTCTCCACATCCAGGTACGTTGGTCATGTGACAGTAAACTTTATATGGCGAAGAGGAAATGTTCGTCTGCACAGTGTAGACACCATTAGGCAAATATCTAGAATTGATATAAATACTATATTCTTTAATCGAAACAGTTCAATTTCAGAAGCGGTTCCAGATACGCTATAATCGGGTCTGAAAACGATCTTCCCTCTAGGAACTGGACTAAAAATCATCCTCTATCGAAGCATTTAGTGCAATTTTGGCTTGTTTTATGTTATTGCTCAACCTATAATTATATTTATAACCATTTCTTTCGCTCAATTACAGCAATTAACGTCTAAGGGTTAAAAGATTGCTAGCTACCATTTGCTTCTAGTTACTCCCCTGCCTGCTTTTTCCACATTTGTATCACCCCCTCCCCAGCTACAAGAGCATCCACCCCCAAACAAGACCCAGTTGAAACTTATTATTAATTTGATGTTATTTTGCCTTGTTATAAATTGTAGGGTTATAGCACCAAATTGCTGGAATTAATACAATGAAGAACATAAACCAGTATATAATAACATGTATTTTAAATTACAGTGCATACTATAAATACATACTAAGTTCAGGCCTGGAACCACACTCAATCAGAAAAATCAGGTTCGTGGCTGGAATGTAGGAACAAGTTTTAGTGCTCCACCAGTGTTGCTATCTTAAATTTTGAGAATTTCCAAGCATGATTGCCGTATCAATATCTTGAAATGGTACAGAGTATAAACATGTGATTACGTGCCAATACTTTATATAGTTATTCAAACTACTTTATATATGCGATCGAGTTACCAATTAAGCTTAAATTTACGTTGCAAATATAGTATTTCATTTCCATGCGTATATTTAACTAAAACTCAACATTTATTAGTATTTATTTCAATTATTTTCGATATAATTACAGTGTTTAATAGATTTACTAAAATTTACCATATTAAATGTTAGTTGATGTGACGTTTCTCAAAGTTGAATTATAAATTTCCGCTGGTAGCCTGAGAGAAGACGCCCTCCTCCGCAGTGGCTAATTAACAATTAGACAACGAGGCCGAATTGTCTATGAGCGAATAGTCAACGAGGCGAAGCCGAGTTGACTATTCGCTCATAGACAATGAGGCCGAGTTGTTTAATTGTTTTAGTATAAACTATAACATTAATTTACACGTCTTGCTGGTTTGCAAACCAATCTGAAATTTATATCGTATTAAGGAAGCAAATAGGTCAGTTTTTGTTCGCCTTAAATTGTGTTAAAATTCAACTTTAATTTTAATATTTCATTGAGTGTATGTTGTTTTATCTATTTTCTTACCCTTAAAAATTGCCATTGCATATTTTGTTGCCTTTCTGGTTTTTTTTTCTGGTACGAAATAGTCCAAAAAGTCGTCCAAAAACATCATTAAACACTTCGGCAAAACGCGAATTTTCCGCCATTTTGAATTTTCCTACAAGTGGTCTATCACCAATAGACCATTAGTAGCTCAGCCAATCACAACGTTGAATTTGTAATAGACTACTAGTAAGTTTATACTAATACGAAGTATTTAACTGAATTCATGAAATGTCAGGTTTTGGTATAAAATAAAACGATAGATATGATATTTATGAGATAAATATTTCGAACATGTTCAATGGAGAACATAATTTATCATTTGCCTGCCATAAAAATGTGAACCGGACAAGGCTGACTATATGACTAGGATTATAGTGTGGTTTATCAATTTATGTAAGTTTCAACACTGTTGATATAAATGTTGTGCACTTGAAAAATGTAGGAAAAGAACTGTGCAAAAGCTAGAGTATATATAAAAATTACAAGAAAATTATATCTGTTAGGCCTATAAATTAAGGCAATTTTTAAGGATATCGTAAATACTCTATGAAGCCCTCCCCTACTAAATCCCCCTTACCCTGTAAGAATTTCAATCTTTACTCATTAAAATTTATCAATTGATCTGGAAGTTCATATCATTCACAATAGTGGTATACTAATTATACCTATCGAAATAGAGCAAATGTTGAAAACAGACTGATTCTTTCCATCCTGACTTTTTTCTATTTGAATATAAGGATTCCTATATCATATTACTTATGCTTGATAGTATGTAACCTACTGTGTTTCAGCTATAGTGAATAACTATGTAAGGTACCGTGTTTCGGCTACACCCCATCCCTCCAGCAAGCCCCCCTTGTATGAGCTCCCCCCAAGCTTGTCTGAAATAAGAAAGCAGAAGCTCCCTCCCCTCTCTCACAACGAATGGGTGTTTATACAGGATATTATTTCCAGAATATTAATTTGGTTGGCGATTTAAAGCGAGTTTAGGCAATTTAAGAGAAACTTTGCCAATTTTGAGCTGCGATTTAAGGCGAGTTGAGGCGAGTTCAGGTCCCAGAGCAGACCTTCTACACAGAAGTCCAGCAAGGTATAATATAAGATCAATGCACGAGGGGAGTATCTTAGGCCAAGTTACTGTTTATATATAGGTAGACATTGTTTTCAAACTAAGGATTTCGACAAGTTGCAATAGACATTAGTCTAAGATTTTCTTGATTTGCAACATCAGTAGCTACAGTCGAAACATGCGCATTTATTGCGAAAGAATTAAGAAATTATGCGCATTTATTGCCAAGCAGAAAATGTCTGTATCAAACAAACACACACACACACACCTGCTCAAAAAAACAACAATAGGAGCGGTATGTCAAGAAATATTATTCAACTCACGGTTTCTGGTGTAATAATTCTTTGCAAGATCGAACTAGATTACATCGTTTTGTCTCTAAAATAGATAAGTAGAAATTTTATAAAATCATAGAATTCGTCGAAACTACATAATTTGATGCACATGTACTGCGTGTTTTATGTAAGTGTCTTGGCTATCGTAGTCTGATTTATACAAGTATTTTTCAACTTACTTGATGAAAACACTTGTCCGGGTTCTGGGAAATCCTTGAAAAAAGTCAAGACAAAGATTTTCATCCCCGAGCCGGCGCGAAGCGCCGTGCGAGGGTACTAATTCCGCTCGGATATTTACACCCGGGTATGTAACAACATAGCGGAATGCAAAGTTGTCCGCCATTATGCAATGGACGGTTTTCTACGTTATGCGCATGCGCGAGTTCAGGCCGAGAGAAAGCTGTTTTGTACTCGGGAGTCGGGACATAAACAGACAAACAAAGTCTCTAAAACGAGTTAAATGAAAGTTATTTAGAGGAGCAGAAGGAAAAAAACAGTCAAAAGACCGAAGAAAGACAAGATTTTCGAGTTTTAAAGCGTTTTAAACGCGTAAGTGTCTATTTTGTATACTTCTTTTTGCCGTATTGGCATGCAGTATATTATAGTTTGTGGATTTGAAAATGCGTATGTCATCCTGTGTGGTCAATACAACATTGATTAATCTTAAAAGGTATTTTAGTATTAATTCAAATATGTTATAGAATAAGAAACAACATATTAAATTTCAAAAACAAGTGCGAAAAGAAGTAAAAAAATACTGTTAAAAAAACAGTTGAAATTTTATGTGAGACTTCTAAGGTTGAATTTTACAGTAAATCAAAGCTAAAAGAGCACGTAATAACATACCTACTTTATATAGTTGGGCAACTGATAATTTTATAGTTAAAATTAACAAATCTTATCAACATTTTACCATTTTGTACAAAATAAAAGAAATATACAGTGTTGCGTGTTACCATGGTTACAGTGATCGACTCAGTACTTCATGTTACAATAACTTTTGGGGGAGTAAATTGTGTGGTTCGAATGGGCGAGGGGATTCTGCATGCATGTATTTCTAGTATAACAGTGATTCAAATTTCTCTCATTGGGATTTCGACGGGTGAAAATCGGGAGCGACCGGGGCAAGGTGGATCGAATGTAAAATACATAATAGATAAAATGACGGTTTTAATTGAGTAAAATTGCAAAGAAAATCGACAATAATTTCTTTGTTGTTTTCAGGACAAAGCGATATGCTCTTTTTTGTGTATAAATGGGATGGCGAATATTATTTGCTCGCTCAAATGCATTTTATATTATTCGAAAATAACAGAAAAAATGTTTGCAAACCTACTAAAAATAAAATGTTTTTTCTTCATGGGTAATTATTCCCAATTATTGATTGAGTTAAGAATCTGAAGCACCGTCATTATACGAGACACGTAGAAAAAGTCGAAATTTCGCATTTTTCTAAACTTTTAAAGGCACTGAGAATTTATATTTTTGTACAAAATGACTTACACAATTAAAATATTAATACTTTTTTAAACTATGGAATTTTCAACCCACAAAACAAAATTATTGTGGGTATGTTACGACGCAATATTTAACTTCAATAATATTTAAAATTCAAGCTTAGACGTTCTGTAAAACGTTTTGGACGTTTTTATGAACATGAACTTGATCTCTCTTCAGCGTCTTCGCTTGATATGCTTTGCCTTCAGGGGCCGTGTGGGGGGAGGATGTTTTCAAGAAAAGTCGGTCCCAAATTGTATTATTACACTTTTTCATTGCTATTGCTACACATAAACACTTACTTATCCATACGCGATTGCTACACATACACCTATTTATGATTAATTTATTGCTACACATAAACACTTAATTATGGTTAGCCTATTGCTACACATAAACACAAATATTGTATTCCAATTTGTGGAATCTTAGGCCTAACTATATCTTAGTCCTAAGATTCCAATCTGTGGAATCTTAGGCCTTACTCTATCTTTGTTCTAATATTCCAATTCGTGGAATCTTACGCCTAACTATATCTTAGTCCTAAGATTCCAATTTGTGGAATCTTAGGCCTAACTATATCTTAGTCCTAAGATTCCAATCTGTGGAATCTTAGGCCGAACTATATCTTAGTCCTAAGATTCCAATCTGTGGAATCTTAGGCCTAACTATATCAATGATTCCAAAGAATAAAACTTAATTCCAAATGTTTTTCAATCTACCAGTCAGTGCTGGATTCCCACAAGGGTCAAAGCTTGTTGCGATTGCTACACATACACCTATTTATGATTAATTTATTGCTACACATAAACACTTAATTATGGTTAGCCTATTGCTACACATAATTAAACACAAATATTGTATTCCAATTTGTGGAATCTTAGGCCTAGCTATATCTTAGTCCTAAGATTCCAATCTGTGGAATTTTAGGCCTTACTATATCTTTGTTCTAATATTCCAATTCGTGGAATCTTACGCCTAACTATATCTTAGTCCTAAGATTCCAATTTGTGGAATCTTAGGCCTAACTATATCTTAGACCTAAGATTCCAATCTGTGGAATCTTAGGCCGAACTATATCTTAGTCCTAAGATTCCAATTTGTGAAATCTTAGGCCCAACTATATCTTAGTCCCAAGATTCCAATCTGTGGAATCTTAGGCCTAACTATATCTTAGTGCTAAGATTCCATTTGTGGAATCTTAGGCCTAGCTATATCTTAGTCCTAAGATTCCAATCTGTGGAATCTTAGGCCTAACTATATCTTAGTCCTAATATTCAAATCTGTGGAATCTTAGGCCTAACTATATCTTAGTCCTGAGATTCCAATTTGTGGAATGTTAGGCCTAACTATATCTTAGTCCTAAGATTCCAATTTGTAGAATCTTAGGCCTAACTATATCTTAGTCCTAAGATTCCAATCTGTGGAATCTTAGGCCTAACTATATCTTAGTCCAAAGATTCCAATTTGTGGAATCTTAGGCCTAACTATATCTTAGTCCTAATATTCCAATTTGTTGAATCTTAGGCCTAACTATATCAATGATTCCAAAGAATAAAACTTCAATGTACCAGTCAGTGCTGGATTCCCACAAGGGTCAAACCTTGGTCCATGTTTGTTCCTCGTAATGATTAATGACCTTTCGGTCTCAGATGACCAATTGATGGGCGACATGATTAAATGGCTGATGACACTAATATTTATGATTACATCTCCTATCAAGTTAGTAGTAGTTCCAGTCAAGAAGTGACAAATGCTATTGTGGATTGGTCCCTACGTAACAACTTTGAACTTAACCATCAAAATGCAAGGATATGGTAATCAATTTTTACTATTGTTCAATTGTTGGGGAGGGAGTTTTGTTTAGAACCCGCTTTAGGTCTTGACAGTAATGACTTAGAAAGTTTTTATAATGCTTCAAAAGGTCTATCCTAGAATATGCCTGACAGGTTTTCCATTACGGTTTACCAAAATATCTATCGGTCATAATAGAAAGAATCCAAAAAGAGCGATGCGTATTATTTACCCCGAGCTATCATATGAAGATGCTTTGACTACTCTAGATATGAAGAACTTGAGGTCGAGAAGAGAGGATTTGAATGTGTACTAAACCTTTTAAATTAATTGTCGACCATGAGAACCACAAACTTCACCAACTCTTACCTATAAAAGTTTTCATATTCCTAACTATCGTACAAATAGATTTAAGAACACTTCTATATTATCAAGCCTCTTAAATGGAGAATAGTTCTCCAATGATTGCATTATGTGTTTATGTGTAGCAATAGATTAACCATAAATAGGTGTTTGTGTGTATAGCAATAGCGTATGCATTAGTACTGTAGCTGTTTATGTGTAGCAATAGCGTAATCATAAGCAATAGCGTGCGCGTAAATACGTGTTTATGTGTAGCAATAGCGTAATCATAAACACCTAGTTATGCTTAGGTGTTTATGTGTAGCAATAGCTTAAAGGGGAAGTCAAGTCCGTTCTGCGCATCTTTTCTGCGCATTATGTGGAGGCCCTCACCATTGGAATTTTAATTGAACAACGCATGCGCATTTCGTGCATTTCGAATGTGATTATGTATTCAAACAACATGGAGGAAGGCGCGAGCTCATCCCGAAGTGTTGTTAGCAGCGAAATTGAGGGATTTAGCGTTGTATCCAGCGAAGAAAAAAAGGCGAAACGAAAAATATATTTAGCGGAAAGGGACGCGACAAAGATCTGTCTTTACAAGGAGCAATTTACGCGGTGGCGACAGCTGAAAGACGAGCTAAAAGTCGAGACGGACAGAGAATTAGCCGCCTTGCTTCTAGATAAATATTCAAACACGAAGCAACTTGTAACAACCAGGTAGGAAATATAGATTGTAGTTTCACGAAGAATTTAATGATGGTTAAAAACAGTGTTTTGATCACAGTTAATAGTTTTGATATAGATCTATCTGCTTATAATTTTTGTAGTGATGCGGAAACGCAGACAGATCAGACAGCAGTAGAAACTCTAATGCCAGACTCTCCAGGTAAATTTTGTGATGAAATTTGTTCTTTAATAACTATTATGATTAAGAGATTTCGTAAAATTTATATCCTATTTTCGTTTTACAGTTCTAACATCGACGCCTTTGGCACGGGCAGGAATCGAACGACCTGATCGTCTTTCTTCCGCCACAAAACGTAGACGATTGTCATTGGAAACACAAGACCGTGGTGAAACATCTACTGGATCTTTACTAACGAGGTAGTTTTGCATTTTCTGCCATACATTCATGCTGCTTGAATTTTTATTTTACTCTAATATTCCACAATCCACATTGAATTTTGTATATTCGATTTGCATGAAATGGTATTGCTTTTTGTGTGTAGATATTTGATATTATATGACTTCCTGGACATTTGATATTTGTTAGTCCTTTTCACAATAATCTATTTACCACCCACTGGAGGGTGGGCAAAGTCCAAGTGACATTTGATGACATATCGCAAATCTGAGGGTCAGGCATTTGAGCAAACATAGTTTAAGGACATCACAGCTTGTTGTGCAGGTTGCTTTTTGCCCTGCATAAGGAGACTGGTATAAACAGTGTTAGCCCAAGGGTCTGTGTTATTATTTTACTCTGTCTAACATAATATCATTTTACTTGTGAATAGGGAAATTGTTGCCATTTAATGAGTTAAAATATAAATGTAAAGTGTTATAATGACATAAGAGCTTTTTCAGCTAAAAATACACTGACAATTCATTAGATGAATTTGAAATTTCTTGAAATGTTTATGTCATATACTGTAGTCTTCAAATATCATTATAAAATAACATGTTTACTACGCTGAGCTATTGGTCAATACCCGTGCAGGATGAAACAATCATGCACGGCAAATTTTAGGCTTTTTGCGGGGTTTTTAAAATGTGGAGAAATGCTAATTTCTTCAACTCCTGATTTAAAAGTTGACAATTAAAATATGTCGAACGAGAAGGAAATTAATGAAAACAAGTCACATGCACACTTCACATGCAAACTATGAAAATAAGTCACATCACAGGTCACATGCACACTTCACATGCAAACAATGAAAACAAGTCACATGGACACTTAGTCACATGCAAACGATGAAAACAAGTCGCATGCAAACGATGCACACTTCATCATTTATTTAATAAACTTTTACCGTTGTTTCTTTGTCGTTATTTTATAAAATAATTACGAAATGTTTTTCTGTGCAGGATTGTGTGATCCTAACACTTGGGATGTTGCTCGACTTTCTGAAAGCTAAAAAATACTCGTCTATCGGCTTGTGTTAGGATCACCCAATCCTGCACGGAAAACCATTCGGTAATCCTTTAATTTTGGTGAAATTATTTAGACCACACAGCATGACTTTCAATGAAGAACAAACCCTGACAGCCAGTGAATCAGAAGACACTGATTTTGAGCAGCTTGATATACAGCCAAATGCTCGTAGGTAAGTACTATTGGGTTCCAGTTATTAAATTGACATTTTAATAGTCACTATGATCGAGCTATGAAAGTGGACAATACTGCACAAGTGTTTACCTCTACAATAGTCCATTGTGTATCTATACACAATTATACATGGACACAATTATAAAATCATACACACTTCAACTATGGAGCAGACATAACATCATTACTCAAACCAGATCGCGAAAAACCTCTTGCTGAGTACCTGAGTTCTTGGTGGCACAGTTGGTTACCTCACCTATCTAGAAACTAAGAGGTTGTGGTTTGATCCCTGCTCAGGGACTCCGTCTAAGTATTTTCTCAGTGATAGAGCTTGAGAACAACTTTTACTCATATATATACTTATTGTTTTTTTCTAACTAAAATTTCTCAATGTCATCACACAGTGTTTCACGCTTAGCATGATCATCACATATCTGATGATTGCGCTAAGCCAGAAAAACCAAGTAATGACATTGTGAAATTTTAGTTAGAGGAAACCAAATATAATGCCTTAAATATTATTTGTTGCACAGATTTCAAGATGATCATCTTGACATTGAGAACATGTCACTGGAGGATGAAGTGTATGATACACAGATCGAAGGTCACGATGGTGATGACAATGATGAAGGCAATGGTTGTGAGAATGATGATGGTAAAGGAAGTAGAGAAACTGGTGATACAGAACATCACAAAAGCGAAGTTATTCGGATTGCACCAGTTGATATACGTCAACTTGAGTTCTGTTTGGCATCAACATCAGCAATTTTGGATCTCCTGTACAAAATACATGGTCCAATCTGTAAACGGAGTGAGTGTAACTGGAAGTTGATTTAAGAGTAGTTTTGTTGGTACATGCCTTGTTGTGCAGTGGTCCTGCAGTGCTGGCCACTTTGGTGGAAGGTGGTCTGCACAACCCCAATGTGAAGGTATTCGTGCAGGCAATCTACTCTTAGCATCAGCCATACCATTATCTGGGAATTCATACACAAAGATTGGATTTCTGTGCAAGGTGATGAATCTTCATTTCTTCTCCAAAAACCTCTACAACCAGTACCAGAGCCTGTATATTGGACCTGCAGTAAATGACTATTGGGAAAGAATAAAGAGTGATGCATGGAATGAACGGGAAGATAAAGACATAATTTTAAGTTCTGATGGAAGAAATGATTCACCAGGTCATTGTGCACAGTACTGTACATATACCTTTGCTGAGATGGAGACAAAATGCATATTGGAGCTCAATATTGTTGATGTCAGGGAAGTAGAAGGAAGAAAGAGTCCCAACATGGAGAGGATTGGTTTTGAAAGAGGTTTGGATAAGTTAATGGGATCCAAGATGAACATTAGAGAGGTGGTTACAGATGGCCATTTGGAAATTGGTGCTTTAATGAGTAAGTGATGTCGTATCAGATGGTGGTAGGGTGCAACATAACTTAAATGGTTCACTGGATGTCACTGAGTATCTGATCATGTCTCTTGTTAAACTTTTAATTGACAATGTATCTTGTTGTGCCATACTCCATCATGTTACTCTATGACTTCTAATGCAATATTGCTAGTCACTGGAAGAAATGATGTGCTAAGATCACAGCAGTGTCCTCCTTCATAGAATTGTAAATTGATGTTTTCAATTATTTTCTTCTTTTAGAAAATGCACCAAAGTACAATGGTCTTTTGCATCAACGAGACATTTGGCATGGTGCAAAAATCATTGCAAAGAAAGTTATCGCTGTATGTAGGATTTATTGTGTTTAACTACAGCCCATCGAACTTTTCACATTGAACTTTTCCTATGCCCAATCTATATAGTGCTGTTGACCAAAAATATTTGTTTGACGTTGTTTGAAGTGTAATAGATTTGGTACGTGAAAGCTTCAAAGCATGAAACAGGCAATTACAGTAAACCTATTAACCCATTATCTTACCCAGATGCATCCTTCTTTCGTATTTTACTATGTGTGAAGAACATGTTTATTGGTTAGAACCATTCCACTGACACATATATATTGAATTTATGATGACTGAGTTGGGATGGGGGTGTATTCATAGAATTTGGAGGTGGAATGTATTTATTGCACATACAGTGCTCAGTTGTGGGGTTTAGCTGTTCAGTCGTTTAATCATACACATGCAATATAATGTAGGGACATTTTGCATATAGGCTGCATATAGACTTATGTTATATAGGCTGCTAAAGAAAAGGGAAATGAAGACCTGTCAAATTGGATTGCTTCTGTCCGAAACCATTTTTGGTATTGCAGTCGAAATTGTGGTGGTAGTACAGTGGACTTCAAGGTACACCATAAGTTATAGATCATCATAAATGTTGATATCAAATAGTGCTCAAGACTGGTCAAAGAAGGGCTTGGCAAATGTTCCCGAACTGATGTGTTAGCATTTTTTCAAATTGGTACTATATTTTGCATGACTTCACTCGGTAGAGTATTACCATTTTAGTCCCATATATTTCGTATTCATTTTTGTAGGACTTGTGGATTGGCTTGCTTCATCATGTAGTTAATGAACATCAGTGGGTGCTGAATGATGGGAAAGGGCAAGGAAAGTGCGACCACAACATATTAACGGAAGAAGAGAGAAATAAACCTTGGCTGGAGAAGGATTCATCTGCCCACAAAGCATTACGGCAAATCATATTGCACAAACGTCTTCTGAATGAAGTGCATTACTACACATATTTTAGGTAAATGTAAAATTTACAGTAAAATATGTTAACATAAATTGACCTAATTGTTTTAATATCTAATAGTATATATTTCAATATATCTGTGTTTGCAATTTTCTTTAGGCACACTGGATTTTTAGAGTCCTTTCACAATCATATGTTGATGTACTGTCCCAAACGCCTTTCTTACACGTAAGTACAAGATTTCCTTGGCAAATGAATATTATTTGACTGACTTCAAGAATTTATTGAGCTTTTATTATTCCTACCTTATAGCACATATATTTAGTAAATTGTGTGCTGCCAAACAGATAAGTAATGTACAGTATGTGTGCCAAGACACATACATGTAAGGTTTCCAACATGACTATTTGCCTTTTATAGGATTGTTGGATACAAGCTGAGGAACCAACTTGCGGCCATTGATTTTAATCAACACAGGAATCGAGAAATTGCCAATACAGCAGATGGGAAACCCAGGTTAGTAAGCTTTAGAAAAATACCCTAATAAAGGTTAAATGTACCAATCACAAAATGAGGTTCTATTAATTTAACATATAAATTGGGGGAGGGGGGGGGGGAAGCAAGTCCCCAGTAAACTATTTTGTCCCCACCCCAGACCCCCTCCAAGTTCGTACGCCTTCAATTTACCACCTTCTTGTTAGGTCCCTTTTCGTTAATGGCCCCTTACTAACAATTTCTTAAAAAGGCCCTTGGTTAACTCCCAATGTTGTACATGAATATGTACTGTACACCCCTACTATTCTTTTGAAAAATCCTTAAAAACCCAGTTCAGGAAATACCATTGTTGTGGCAAATGGCAAAAACAAACTTGCTATATTTTATATTTGACATTTCATTGTGGGAGCATTTGTAAAGCTAACTCTATAAAATCTTTCATTCTGTATTGACAGGCACAGACGCCATTACAGCAAGAGAACCAAAGTCTATTCGATAGTTCCGATTATGCAACCAAAGGAATACAAGTACATTCCGGAATTGATTATGGCAATATTTGAAAAAAGGAAGACAACACCTGGACATGTTACCCAGAAGTTGCAACTGGCAGCAGATGATCCACGAAGGATTGCAACAAATATTGCTCTAGCGGCCAAACCTTCCATGGAAGAGCTGTTGGTAAGACAACAATCAAGATTTAAAAACTGATTTATGTTTTTCATACAATTTAACAAGTCTTGACAACCATTTTACTCCATCAAACTATATTTTGATACATTTCTGTTTTCTAATCATTATGCACTAGTCAACTGAAACCCCAACCCCTGGGAATATGTGGGGATTTAACATTTCTAATGGTAAAATCCTGGCCTATATCATTGTCCATTTGTTAAATTGCCCAGCTGCCCAGGCCAAACATAGAGCTTTCCTACTGTAAGTCTAGCTTTCCATAGTCAACCTTTCCATCTAGTATCTGATCAGCCATTATTAATATCAAATGTGCTGTTACGGGGAGCTGTCACAGAAGAAAGTCTGTCATTAAGTCCCAGGCTCGGCAAGAGTCAAATTCCCAGTGTTTTAGCCCGGCCTTTATGTTAGTGTTAAAAACACAGGATAGCAGAATAGCAATGGTTAAAACAATGTATTTTCCTTGCAAAGTCCTGTTAAAACCCCACATACCCTCAAGGGTGGGGCTGGTTTTTAATTGACTAGTGCATTATGGACTTATGGTACTGTACAGATTTTGGTGTTGAATTGTTGATATGTATGGTCAAATAATAATCAAATTAGGGGTCATCCACAAGTTTCAACATTTTAAAAGCAACTAAAGCATATGATGAGGGGTGAGGCAATTTACTATATTCAAAATTTATAAGAGAAAATGTGAGTGGTTTATTCATTAAATTTCATTGAAGTGATTTTGCAATTGATTAAATAAAGCACCAGTCAACAACAATATTCACACCAGAGAATAAACATTTAAATAATACTTTGTGAGGGGGAAGGGGTGCAAACAAATATTTGTTTTGTATGCTTTTGAAAATTTGTGTATGAACCCTTAGTAGTGAAAACTCCATATACAGAATATATTTTCATCCAACTAACTATACAAACATGTTTGTTCCAAGTACCTAAATCAATTGATAATTTTGTATGTGTAAATAATAAATATATCATAGATATGTCATAATTATAATCTCTACGAACCTCTTTTTAACAAAAATAAAATGTTGAACCTGAAATTACTAAATGTATACAAAATTTATGCATATTGCCACTACAGTAGTACTAAAGTCTAGCTGGCCGGAAACCTGTATAAATTCCATTAGGAGAAGGATACCTTGCTCTTATTGCCAGAACACAACAAGCTGGAACCACTACTCTGTTGCCCCTGCCCAAACGCCCATGCTGCCATAAAACAAACTGTCTATATGCAGCATGCCGAAAGTTTTCATTGTTTCTGGGGTGTTCCATTACTAATATGTCCTCTCTATACCTCATTGCAATGTCCAGGACATTTGCATCCAGGACAAGCTGGTTGAATAAAGGGTTTGTTGTCACACAAGGCATAACTCTTCTTGAACAACACTTGTTCTCATCTTGGGTAGGCATTGGTACACAACGGCCACAAAAACACCATTCAGGACTTTCTTCTGGTGGGGGGTCTGGTTGGGATGGTTCATCTTGACCTTGTAAGGGTAATTGACCTTGTACAGGTAATTCACCATTCACTAGGTCAGAAAATGTTGCTGGCTGTCTTCGCAACAATTCCAGTGCCAACCTTCTCAATGCTTCCAAATTCATGCTTTCAACCAAATTCTAGCAAAAATACATGTACACTTTCAGGATTCTTACAAAAACCTTGCCCAAGTTAGCTGAAAACTATTTTATGAAGCAACGGGGAAACAGTAGGTCAATTGTTGATGTGCAAAAACTCTTTAGTTACACATTTTGACACACCATTGAATCGGCATTGCGAACACCAACACACCCTAAGATTGAAATACATGTACATACTGGGGGAACTTGCTTCATCAATTTGAGCAGTGACAATAAAGTGTGTATTTTACAGTGACCACCCATAGACCCCATTTCAAATGGTGACCGTAATGTAAATACATAGGATATTTGAGGCAATATATATTTGACTTGAAACAAAACTCTATATAATTCTTATAATACTAATATTAACAAGGTGCCATCTCAACATTAATGACTGTTATCTTCAACACATATGCACATGTTGAAACGAATCACACAAATTCAAATACAGCGCCAATTTGTAAACTGTAGCTACAAATTATGGAAAGAAATTGAGGATTTGAAATATATGCTACCTGCAGCTGTTGCTCGTGGACTACCAGACGTTGTTCGGCGTTTTCTTCTGTATTCAATCGTCCACGGCCTCTCCCACGACCTCTTCCGCGTCCTCTTCCACGGCCACTTCCGCGTCCTCTTCCACGGCCTCCCCCACGACCCCTGGCTCTCGATCCACTGCGTCCCCTGTTTGTTTGCCTCAGATTTCCACGGCTGCGAACAGAGGTTTCGCCAGTTTTTCTTTGACCGCGTGCACGACCCCTCGCTCGCTTCGCACTTGGTTCTGGGGTATCGGATTCAGAGTCGTCACTATTGTGTTCGCCTGCTTCCTGAAATCATTACATAATATCTTCAACAACTAAAATTCGCCAGCACTTTATACATTTTAACATCTTAATACGTACCTGCGTTTCATATTCAGATGTCTCGAGTGAATCTGTGTCGCTTTCTTGTAGGTTTCGTCGATTCATACAATGCCTATCTGGGTGGCAAACGGAAGAGCAGTACTTCCCTATTTCTTTGCAAGGGCAAGCATTTCTGCCTTGTTCTCGCAAACATATTCCGCGACATGAGCATACTGCCATGTTTGTATCCACATTGGGAACTTGTGCAATTTCATCGATTTGACTGCGCTCGATTTCGTCAATTGTGTTCCGACTTTCGTCCATTGTTATATTGTATAAAATAGACCACACACATAGTCATTAAAATCCAGGTGCAACGTGAGAACAATGAGAGGGGAAGGGCTTCGTGTAAGACAATTATAGTGTATCAAAACAAAGGATGCATGTAAACAATGCGCAGAAAAGATGCGCAGAACGGACTTGACTTCCACTTTAACCATAAATAGGTGTTTATGTGTAGCAAAAGATTAACCATAAATAGGTGTTTATGTGTAGCAATACATTAACCATAAATTAACCAAAATACATTTTCTTACATCGAAAAATTATCACTAAATATAGCTTAATCATAATTTTCTCACATTGAAAAATTATGACTAACTATAGCTTAATCATAATGATCTATATTGAAAAATTATTACTAATTATAGCTTAATCATAATTTTCTTACATTGAAAAATTGTGACTGACTATAGCTTAATCATAATGATCTATATTGAAAAATTATTACTAATTGTAGCTTAATCATAATTTTCTTACATTGAAAAATTGTGACTGACTATAGCTTAATCATAATGATCTATATTGAAATATTATGACTAACTATAGCTTAATGATAATTTTCTCGCATTCAAAAATTATGGCTAACTATAGCTTAATCATAATTTTCTCACATTGAAAAATTATGACTAACTATAGCTTACAGTAATCATAATTTTCTCACATTGAAAAATTATGACTAACTATAGCTTAAAATCATAATTATCTATATTGAAAAAATTATAACCAACTATGGCTTAATCATAACAGGACAGGATAGATAGACCGCCACAGATATGACGCAATACTGAGAAATTAGGCATATTATAACGTGGAGGTTCTTGTTCTATTTTTTTAATTTAGTTGATCATGAAATCCCGCAGTATACTTAATTATGTGCTAATGTGCCAAATGAGCATTTTCAAAAATTAAAACTGCAGTTCTGAATCTAGCGTTTATCATGGCGTTTCGTTCAGTATAGACGTCCGGACAATTTAATCATATCTTCTGATACAGATATGTTAGAAGACACTTATTCTGAAAGAAACTACACTGTCTTCTAGAAACTGTATATAATTTAAGTACGCGCGTTATGCAAAAGAACAGAAACTCAAAGAACCTTGCTGCATGCGAGGTTCGCTGGCTATATTATATTTGTCATGCATTCTGCGAAAGTATCCTTTCCATAATTCCGATGCAAGGTGTTAGTTTTTATCCATATATGCAGACCATAATTTACACTATATCAAAGCACTTTGAATTTGTATTCAGAACTCGTTTCATTATTTAAAACTAATAAGAAAACGTGCTACACTAAACCTGCATGTAGTTCTGTCTTCGTTTAAGTATACACACTATAAGTAGGCGACAAGTCGATGACGACAGTAAACAGGAAAGGCGGCTTAAACCTGAGACTGAGTAGAAAGAAAACGATTGATATAAGCTTAATTTTAATAGTTTCAAGTGATCAAATTTCAAACACGTCCTGATCATTATACTAGATGAATCAACATGCAATGGTCTACAGTGGGTTAGATAGAAAGAAACGATTTACAGCAGTAGTCTAATAAACGCAGTAATATGTGGTGGAGAACAGTGTGTGAATAGAGAAATCTTGTAAAGGATGGCAAATTGAAGTCTTATTCAAACCTGGTTTTTCTTTAATATGGTGCAATGATGGATCACAATGTTGAAGCCAATCTGAGGTGCGTTTACGCTATTGCATATTTAGATATTTATTATTAGTAGAAAATAATATTCATGTTTTAAATTTAAAGACTAATGGCGTAGTAGGAATAGCTAGTATAACAGCATCAGCGCAGCTCGATCAGCAAACGCTCCTCAGTGTTTCGTGTTAGTTGATTTTGAATTACACGATCTTGGATTTTTAGATCAATTTGAAAGTCGGAGATATCTATTATGTTGTCTATATATAATTATCCGTTACTTAGGATTTGAGTAGTGTTCTAGGCAAAAGACAGTGATTATAAACAGGTCTGTCGTACAATTGTATTTTGGCACGAATGGGTCTTCAGTCGCCAGCCAACGGGTCAGTGACATGCGTTTTCAAAAAATGCTTGTAACGAAGTTTTAAATTTCTTGGACTAAAAAATCTAAATATATTCTTGTAATTCTGGTCTAGTGTTTCATGTAATTTCATTATAAAAGGCGCACGAAGAAAATGCGGGCGGGAGGAAATTAAGGGGGGAGGCGGGCTGGCGGGAGGCGAGAAAATTGGGAGAGGAGAGACAGACTTGTTTCCCTTGCAGCGCGCCAAATTTCCAATTTTCTCGCTTTTATTTCCTCCTGCCCGCATTCTCGTGCGCCCTTTATAACTCCCCAATCCTTTATAACTAATTTCCTCCCGCCCGCATTCTCGCTCGCCCTTTATAACTCCCCAATCTTTTATAACTCCACAATAAAACCCCTTTAAAAGACAGACTTGGAGCAAATCTACGTTTATGCCTATGGACATATGCGACTCAAGGCATCCTTTGCGACTATAAAACAACAAATATTGTAGATTGTCCTTCGCCTAAGACCTGTATTGCGTATGTGATTTTACCTATAACATTCTAGCGAGGAAACCTCCCACATTACAACCCAGTTTTGCGGAGGCTCCCTACAGTTATAGTACAGTTTGAAACACGATCTATATAGATCAGACGTCACACTCGCGTGGAATCTTCGTGACACGGTAAAATTTTGAAACAAGCCACGGGAAGTTATTTTCGAGACTTATCTGCGAAGAAACCACAACTTTTTCATTATAATCGTAAATCTTTGAAATTCAAACAGTACGTATGTTCTTAACCAGTTTCTAAGCTTTCTTTTAGTATGTTTTTTACGTATTTACGTTCAGTATTATCTTTTATAATGTTCAAAATCTTCGACTTGTTGCAGACTAAAAATGCTAAAATGATATTTTACACTCTCGTCAAGGTACTCTAGAACTGTCGAAGTAATATAATTCTTTAAAGCAATCAAAAGTTTAAAAACTACTGCATACAACCACAGTACAGACAGTTAGGACTTACGAGTTGTCTTATGAAAATTTGGACTTGTTTGAATGTTTTTCATACCGATTTCAACAATAAAAACAATTTAAGAGACGTTGGATTAATTCAATGCGAAAACCAACGAGAAACCAGACCAGAAAAAAGACCACCAACAAACAATCTTGGGTCCAACAAACCAAGGGTAACGAAAACGAAGAGAATTTTGCTCGAAATTGTACATAATTTCGAAAAAAACAGCCTGTTTTACAGCCAACGAGTGACTCAAACACGCGCCCGCAAACACTATATCGTGATCGGCCAGTATTACTTTTAGGCTTTTCGCGAGCAGAAAATGGCATTTTGAGGTTCGTTTTTCTCGTTCGTTTCTCCGGTGACCATATCTCAAAATTTGACCACGTATTCAACGTACTAAGTTCTATTAAATTAAATTTAAATCCTTAAATTTAAAAAAAATCGCCAGTGTAGTTTTCGTGAAACTAAATTTTGGCTTTTAAAAAAAAACTACACTGGCGATTTTCAAAAAAATTTCTGAGAAAACTCAGAATCGCATAATAATTTACTTTCTGCAAAAAAAAGAGTAGGTCACCGACCTTATTTTTCCGCTTATGAACCTTCTTTGGCTAAAACTACCAAGATAAATGATGACGTCATGTCGCCATGGCAACGTCAAGAGTAAAAAACTTGTGTTGAAATTATTGCTTAATATACGAGGAATAAAGGGCTTACGCAAAAATTTGAGTTTTCTAAGCTTATAACCTTTCAAAGAGCTTTCAATTCAAAACACTGATATCTAATGGAAACTGTAGGGAGCCTCCTTGAAGTAAGATTCTTTTATAACAACAGTGAACAGGCCAAGGCTTACACTGAATTAAGGCCCAAACTCCAAAGAGTAATGAAGACAATGCTTGCGTGAATTTAACGCACAGACCAGACTGTGCATGCTTGCGTGAATTTAACGCAGAAAAAGACTGTGCTTGCTTGCGTGAATTTAACGCACAGAGAAGGCTGTGCTTGCTTGCGTAAAAAAAACTGTGTTCTCAAATAAGATTAAATAATAATAATAATAATAATAATAATAACGCACAGAAAATACTGTGCTTGCCTGCGTGAATTTAACGCAGAGAAAAGGCTGTGCTTGCTTGCGTGAATTTAACGTACAGAGATGGATGTGCTTGCTTGCGTGAATTCAACGCACAGAAAGAAACTGTGCGTGCCTGCGTGAATTTAACGCACAGAGAAGGCTGTGCTTGCTTGCGTGCATTTAACACGAAGACCAGACTGTGTATGCTTTCGCGAATTTAACGCAGAAAAAGACTGCGCTTGCTTGCGTTAATTTAACGCACAGAGAAGGCTGTGCTTGCTTTTAACGCACAGAAGAGACTGAGTGTCATGCGTGCCTGTGTAAATTTAACGCAAAGAAAAGTCTGTGCTTGCTTGCGTGAATTTAACGCACAGAGAAATCTGTCAGGCTTGCTTGCGTGAATTTAACACACAGAAAACAGAAAAAAATGTGCGTGCCTGCGTGAATTTAACGCAGAGAAAAGACTGGGCTTGCTTGCGTGAATTTAACGCACAGAGAAGGCTGTGCTTGCTGGCGTGAATTTAACCGCAGAAACGACTGTGCTTGCTTGCGTGAATTTAACGCACAGAGAAGGTTGTGCTTGCTTTCGTGAATTTATCGCACAGACCAGACTGTGCATGCTTGCGTGAATTTCACACACAGAGAAGGCTTTGCTTGCCTCGTGAATTTACGCGCATATTACATTGTACTTGCACTGTGCTTGCTTGCGTGAATTTCACGCATTGACTTTGAAATTTTACTTGCGTGAATTTAAAGCTGGTCAAATAACGTTTCACCGCTTCGAAGTATTTTTACATCATTTATAGCACCTAATTTTTAGGAGCCAAAATGATCAAAAGTCCCAAAACTACCGGAAAGTCCCATTTCAAAACGGAATCACCTACTACTACTAAATTCGGTCCGAGTTGGTCCGAAACATTCGATCTAAAAACATTAATAATAAGTGGTGTAGAAACTGGCGTAAAATAAATAAAGTAAAAACAACTTTGTAAATCCCAGCAATATCACTTATATTCAAATGTAAGATGAATTTTTCTACTTCACTATTTCTCAATTCAATCTGGTGCAAAGATGCAATTTCTAAGTGTGTCTTTATGATCTTGAAGCTTACGTTTTGACATCCTTCATAAAGCTAACAAAATTAATGGGAATAATAACGATTGCAGAAGCAGCTCATTTTGCAAATGTATAGAAAATATTATTGATAGTGCTTATAACATAGGCGTACACCGAAATGAACTATCGTAATAATTAAAATATTCTTATATATTTAGTGACTTAGCCAAAAGAAGGGCGGGGGTTGGGACCGAACATGAACACGGCAAAATTTCAAATATATCGAAAAGTATTCAAATAGTTAATTATTTAAAAAATCACATATTGAGTTGCAACCGTACTATGAGTTGCAGTACTATTGCTGTCAACCAGTGCTCAGAGAACATTCTAAGAAAATATATTATTTTATCTCTTTGTCCAGTCTTGTTGGTCGTCAAACATTGTTTTAGACGCTGCGCAGTGTGTACCTATGTTTAAACATAAAATCGGATAATCTAAGAAACTCACACCTACATTCACCTCTGGTAGATGGAATACCCTGCGGCCGCAGATTCAATTCCTGCGAGAGTGCCTACAGTAGGTTGCATTTTTCGCAACTGTTCCTAGCTAGGTCTAAGAAATGTATATAAATTTCCGTTCGAGTATTCCATCTACCTGCACCTTCTATTATTAATCCCATCGAAAGAGATGCCGAGAAAAATCTTGATAAGTTAACACTTAACTTAATATTGTCAGTTATTTTATGGAATGAAGGCATTATATATACTACACAAGGGGCCGATAAAATACAAATGTAGCCTAAATAGGAAAATGCCTGATAAATTAAAGAGTTTTTGAACATTTAAATAACATGCATAACTTACATCAAACCTAATTTTGAATCTTACATTTTCTGAAGACTGGCAGCTGGTGTATTGAAATTATTGAAAATAAGCAATTTGATGCTGCCTAACAGTTTGTTTTACTGTTATGGATGAACGATAATAAAGACGGGATAGGATGGATATCTCAAATTACTAAAATCTTGTACTCGTAATAAGCACACCTCGATTTTCACATTTAAAATTTCTTACCCGTTTAATGACATCAAAATGATCGAATTCTGTGTTATGTATTCCTTCATTGGATTTCACATCAAGCGTTTTATTGTTCAGCTCACATATACCTTTATCCTTTCCAGAAGTTTTGTAATTTACAGACGCACAATTGCCGTTCCTCAAGCAATATGTACCGCATTCCAGTTCACCTTTTGCTCTTTTAGAGAAAATAACATAATTCGCCAAGTACATTCCTCTGTGTTTGCGAAACAAAGCTGACATTGAGCATTCGCCTTCCTGGGGCAATTTTAGGGTGAGAATTACGAAGCACAACATATTAAACATGATGGACATTATAAGAGAAAATTTAATATTTGAATAATAATTCCGAAGACATATATAGAAAAGGTGATTAGTTTTAAGAGTAATCGCCCATTTATTAAAACAGGTGGTTTTTAAATCATTTACGATTTGCCAATCCTGCATATACTCAGTCTTTCAAGTCTTCCGCAAATGGACTAACGCATGAAGTGCTAATGTGAAATAGTGTCAATAAAGTGCCACTGTCATGTCGGCCGTTTTGGAATGTTATTGTTGTCATGGCGGCTACAACAACAAAGCTTTAATGAGCAATGGGCCATTCGCTTGCAAATGTTTCAGAACAATGAGTGACTGGTTGGCATGGAGAACAGTGGGATTTCCAAAATGATCAAAAGAAAACGAGTTAGGTTCCGATCACTGAGTCGTGACTGAGGTGCTGTTTGTGTAGAAACAGGCCTGGCCGGTTTGCGGACAGTCCGCTAATCGAGATCTCGCATGCGAATAGAGTAATGAGCTAGGGCACGAGGTTGGCATCTCTATAGACACCGAACGCAAAAGAGCCTATTAGTTTTGGTCCTGCAGTTTATGAGTATTAGTATAGTGAGAATATTTCGTGTTTCATTGATTATTTATTGATGTAACAAGTTAAATGGAAGCTGTTAAGTGATCCAGTGAGCATGAACGACAAAGTCCGCTAATCGAGATCTCGCTGTGCAGTTATCTTTATTGTAGAAATTATATTTTGCGTTGATATAGTCAAACGTTCCTGAGACCTCACTTACTGGGATACTGACCCGGTTACTGGGACGAAAGTTGAAAGAGAGACCACCGCCAGCTATTTCGAAGAGCTGACAAAAGGATATGAAACAACAGAACCGTCCCGACAAGCGGAATAAATGTTCTCATATAAGCACAAGACATATTCTGGCTAGCCCGGCTTCCATATAAATATAGCTCCAGAATGACATTATTGTTACGCTATGCGCGTTAGGCAAAGGCCCATTTTCAACATCAAAATTGATGTTCTGGCACGTTTGCATTTTCATAGGTATATCTTTCTCGTAATTCTTGATTGCGAGCGTAATTAATCATTGCCACAAGCCGTTTTGAAGATTTTGGCAAAACCGTTTTATCGGTTTGGCGAAGTAGAACAGCGATTTTTGACAAAAGCGTTTAGGGAATTCGTAACGGTATAGGCTAAAAAATCCAAATCGTTATTGAAATGTTTAGCGAATCGCTTCATCCGGGCAATAAACCGCACGAATTTTTATAAAATAACATGTTTACTACGCGCACTGTGATTGGTCAATACCCGAAAATTTTAGGGGGGGTTTAAAATGTCCTTGTTTCTTTATCGCCGTTATTTTATAAAATAATTACCAAATGGTTTCCGTGCAGGATTGTGTGATCCTAACACTTGCGATGTTGCTCGACTTTCTGAAAGCTAAAAAATACTCGCCTATCGGCTCGTATTTATTTATGCTTTCAGAAAATCTTCCAACATCCCGCGTATTAGGATCACGCAATCCTGCACGGAAAACCATTGGGTAATCCTTTATTTTGAGACAGTTTTCTCAAACCGTTAACGTACGTTCTCACATAAATAATCACATGCATACAGGATTATTTCAATTTGAACCTGCTTAACTCTCCCATTGTACAGATTGTTTGTCAAGTAGAGCGAAGTTTATTAGTTTCATTGACCTTTTATTAATTGGCCACGAAATCTAGAACTCAAACATGAGCGAAAGCATTTACGAGGCATACGTTCCCCTCTTTGTCCCCACAAAGAGTAAAGAGATTCTCAGAGCGCTCCACGAACTTAGTTCAGCAACCGTAACGCAATTGTCTACTACAGTTGCAGTTTCCAATAAATGTTTCCACCGACGATTACGCCATCCAAAACAGTTAAACAGGTGCAGCCTTTTTCGCGGTCACTGGTCAGGCTTAAGTCTGCAAAACAAAAGCAGACTTGGGAAGACTTGTGGTACAACGCGGTCATGGCATCTTACACGAAAAATTCATGAATAGCTGGAAGCTAGAGAACTTGATGAACCTTCCGATCAGCACTCAAAAACGCTTCTGCGGCAGATTTTAATCATCCAACTCTAAGGTGACTCTCTATAGGGTTTACCATTAGAGTATACTATAGTATTCTTAAGACTCCTGTTTCTTCATCTTCCATCTTACAGAGATGAAATTCAAAAGAACATTTAGAATGGGGCTTCGGTGGCGCAGTCGTCAGGACAAGCGCCTTTCACCTCTGAGTCTTGGGTTCAATTATCGCTGAGGACTATACTCATCACACTCATGTGAAAAGAGTAAGTCAACGCTCAGCCGAAAGTCGTGGGTTTTCTCCGGGCACTCCGGTTTCCTCCCATAGGGAAAGTTGACTGGGCGGGTTAGGATATACAGATTAGGAAAGAAATATCGCAATTGTTGTAAAAATAGATAAGTATGTAAAAGAGGTAAGCGAGATACTTGATGTAATCGGTCACTGAAAAGCGCCAACGGGGAGTGAGCTGAATAATGTATGTATAAGATTTGAAATTCTACCTTACAATGGTCCTTACTTTTGTCTTCTTCCTATCATTTTTAAATTTCCTTCGGTATTCTTCGGTAAATTTTAAATTTTGCACACGAAATAATACTTGTTTGCTTGTTCTATACATTAAAAAATTTCAATCGATACGTTTTTTGGTAGTTCAAAAAACGTCAAAGTTAAATCTTAGGAGATGTTCTCTTGAATGAATTTTAACAAAAATTGACATCACACTTATTGAACCAATATTATCAGTTGTGCCATGATTTTGAGGTAAACCGCAATTGATCTCCAATGGAAAATCGATGTCCAATGGGTTTGAAGTCTACCGAGCGAAAAATAGACTGATATTTGCTAGTCTTGTTACTTACCGAACTATTAATAATAATCATGTGTTTGTGCTTCGTAAAAACTGCTTTCAACTTCAGCATTGTTTATACACTTCCACGCCATTTTGAAAATAGTGAATTTTGCCAACTATTTTGAGAGAAAGTTAATAAAAAAGCCAATAGTAATGTAATTAGCCAATGAAATTTCTTATCGCAGATGAACATCTAGCAGGTAAGCATCAATTCATTCCAGCAGTCCGTCGACCAATCAAAACAGTTCTTATATCTCATTTATGGGACAATACTAAATGTACAAAGTTAAATGTAAATCACCGACGGAAACTAGAGAAATTTAAGCTAAATTTTGATCTTTTATGTAGCTCTGGCGTCATGAAATGAAAACACGCGAGTCTTTCCAAACATGTCTTTTTCAAACTCTAAATTATATCATATTTGATCACCTGTGCCAGTTAAGGGCAAGTAAGTGTGGATTATTGCAAGTAAGATCAAACATTTTTGTACCAGAACCAATGGTCATAGGTCAAGGAAAAATTGATTAAATTTTGGTTTAGTTTAATTTGGATAATAATTGGAAGAGAAGTTTGTCTTCCTTTCTGCTGCAGAACAGAACTGAATGCGTAATTAGTGCATGCATGTACAATTTATGCATATGCACACTAGAACCCTAAGCGCCTTGCTTTGGTTACATTTTCCTGTCAGGAAAATTCCGATTAAACTCCTTTGTGATTCACTAATGCTCATCACAATAACGAAGCCTTTTAAAAACCTTTTACCTGGAAGAGAAACGTAACCAACGCAACGTGTCAAAACTTTACTTAAGGTGGCTCCCTACAGTTGGGCCTACTTTCCAAACATCTCTAAAAAAAAGGTCTATTCATGCAGATACACTCAGCAGCAATATTCAGATGTACTCAGCAGCAATATTCCACAACAATGGAATATTTAGAACTCGATTTTGACAATGTCAGTGTTGCCATGGCAACATGACGACAGCACTTAACATGCTAATTATTCGCACAAAATTGTCTGTATCTTAAAAACGAATTTGGTTTATTGCGTATATCAATAGAGCATGATGTTTTGCAACTATTGTGAAAGTTTAGAAAAATTCTGTACTGTACGATTTTTTTAAAAGCTAGAATTTTATTGCGAGATTTCTTTGCAATAAAATACGTTGGGCTTGCATATCTGATGTGATATTTGTCGAATACTACGTGTTCTGTTACTTGGTTATTTTTGTCGCAATTTTATGTGCCGACGTGCATTATATGTTGGAAATGACAACAAAAGATGCCAAATATGTTGTCTCCTGAGGAGGCTAAATCGTACTGGGAAAGACGAAGACGTATTTGGTTTTCAATACCAAGATCTGCCGAACAAAATTTGAGTTTGAGACCAATTATGAAATCGTATAGTAAAGGCGGTACAAGAAAAACAGTCATTTTTATGAGGACGCGTGCCGTTTTACCCAGAGGAGCTGTGACGACTATACCGGCATGCAGCACTGCCAGAGGCCGCTAATTATACAGATTATCAATTTGTGGCCGTTCATTGTTCGGCTGGCTTTCGCTGTATTTTGACAAAAAGGTATCTGTATTGAATCGACATGTAGTGATGTTTGTTCATTGTGTTTCGACACGGCGGTCTGCTTTAATTCCAGATGGGCTGTCGTGTTTACATTTGAATGTCAGCTTTTTGGATAGTTTACACATCAGGAGAACAGCCCTTTGTCCATCCATTATCAACGGCATGAAAGTTGAAGAAAAGTTTTCGGAATGCTACAGTCCGGCGATGATAGAAATTCATTCTAGTTGTGTTTTCGAAGTTCTCATTGTATTTTTCAGGTAGTTTTGCACCGCAGTCAACCGCCGTAAAGTGATCTATATTTAACTTATACAATTTTTTTTTTCATAATGTATATTAAAAAATGGCCCGATGTTTTCTCCATACTGTTTAGAGAGGAGGGACAGTAGGTAGAACCCTGCTAGTTCGCAAGTATCGGTTCCGTCAAAGGATCCCATGGTAACGTCGAATTTGCTGTTTGAACATTTCTTCTCCCATGAGAGAACTGACGCTAAATAACACGGATCGTTTTCCATGCATAATCATGTCTCGTTCTTGGCTGCTGATCAAACGGCACGTTGGGTTGTTGTGGAATGTGGGCTTATGGTCCTTTAAAGTGATTAATGCTTCTTTCCTCGCTAGTTTTTCTTCACGGTCGTCTAGATTTAGTCGCTTTGCTTTTATAGCGGTATGAGTATAACATAGAAGACATCATTACCAACCACAGCAAAGCCGAAATAAAAAAATCCTAACCCTCTAGTACTGAAGCAACCAAGAACAACTGCAACTGCCGAAAAACAAACACATGCCCTATGGACGGAAATTCCAGCGAAGAAAACATCATATACCAAGCAGAGATAACCACATCGGATACAAAGGAAACCTACATTGGACTTTGCGACACCACATTCAAACTTAGATACAGCTACCATATATGCTCATTTAAGAATGAACGATACAGACACGCAACTGAACTTAGCAAACATATATGGAACCTGAAAGACCAGAACATTAAGTACGACATCAAATGGCGAAAAGTTAAGCAGGCTAATTCATACACAAACGTCAACAAAAAATGTAATTTATGTTTGTGGGAGAAATATTTTAATATATAGGCAAACCTAGTTGATGGCCACGCTCAACTAGAGACAACATAATTGTCATGAACTGATGTCAAGCTGTAGACATTCAAAGAAATTCCTGTTGAACTCCCCCATAGTATAAGAACGCATTTTATATTTCTTTCTTTTCACTCATCGCAAAACCAACTCCACAAGCCCGCTGCGAGTGCTTGCATCTAATTAAAATTAACTATCGAGCATTTTGATTGGATAAAAGTACTCGCAGCGAGCTGGCAAGTTGTTTTTTACGATGAGTGGAAAAGAGCCTTTAGGCAATGCGAACTTTATTTGTCCTATATAATTTAGGAATTTTGATTGATTTATACTATACCAGCAAACTTAGAAAAACTGTATTGTCATTGTATACACATATACAATTTAGGGGAATTTTTATTGTTTTATGCTCTTAAGCCCAGTGATGTGTTGCGATATTTATTATAATCAAAGGGCATTTATTTTAATTAGCTGTCTGGGATATTTTGGCGAACTTCCAGTGTAGCTGTGACTGACTAATTTCCTTGGCGAACTTCAGTGCCTGATGATTGCTGCGTAAAAGAGAAGCGTTGCCTGATGATTGCTGCGTGTGAGAAGCATTAAATCCCTGAGTAGCAATAAATGTGTTTTACTCTGAGTAATTATCAATTAAATGTTTTTTTAGTTTTAACGAATTATCTTGGTATGTGCTTTGTTTAACTTTATATATATATGTGTGTTCACTCGGCGTTCAAAAACTTAAAAGTTTTAATTAAAGTTTCTCAAATAGGAATTTGTCAAAATCGTGTAAATTTGTTCGCTCTATAAATTTATTATATATAAAGATGTATTTTAAAGATATAATTTCTAATATATATATGAGTCGTCGCAAAAACTACTAAGAAAATGGTTGAAATTTGGAATGCCACGCTTTTAATATTGAATAGACAGTGTTATCAATAAAATCTGCCATATGCAAACCAGAGAAAAATAGATTAATTGTTCAAAGTAAATGTTCCTAGAGGAAACTTGGCAAGACGGATGAAATTTTTAACGAATTTCTCTCTTCTCGTTATCGCTGTTATTTTTCTTCTTTGGAAGAACAAGACAAATGGGTTGTCCCGGCAAGATATACTTGATTCACGTGCTAAAAATATCATGCTTATTTTTTTATCTATGTAAATGAAGCAATCTGATTGGCTGACAAGCATTTCAGAGAGCGGGTCTCGGATTTTTCATCCGGCCCGCTCTGAAATCCTTCATCATCCTGGCCTGATTTCCTGAATTACGCGACAAAACACAGGAGTGAAACAATTTTTAGTTTAAAAATCTACCCAAAAGTTCAATGCAAGCTAGCCTAACGATAGTTAGAAGTAATAAAAATGTAATTGCATCAACTCCAAAGGCTTCATACTAAGCACGATGTGTCGAGAAAACTAATACATTTGTTTTAAATGCTCGTGTATGATGAAACTACTGGCACATTTGTTTTATTGCTCATGCAATATTTCAGTATTTGTAGCACACATTAAAGTTAAAAAAATACAGTTTAAACAGATATCATAGAAGAAAAAACTTTTCTCCATACATAAAACTTAAAAATATGGACCAACTGTAGTAAGAAAACATGATTTTTCTGCCCATTTGTTAAATTACTTTCGTATAAATATTGTAAACAAAAAAAATTAAAGCCGTGGTGCCCTTGGCAAACAAAGTTGAGGCTATATGTTTTTTGACCGTTAGAAATGACAAGAAAGAATTACTGCATACCTTATTCATTGTCCAGTTTTAGGTAGAAAGCGTTGATCAAACGGCACGTTGGGTTGTTGTGGAATGTGGGCTTATGGTCCTTTAAAGTGATTAATGCTTCTTTCCTCGCTAGTTTTTCTTCACGGTCGTCTAGATTTAGTCGCTTTGCTTTTATAGCGGTATGAGTATAACATAGAAGACATCATTACCAACCACAGCAAAGCCGAAATAAAAAAATCCTAACCCTCTAGTACTGGCTAAAAACCGTAAGAACAACTGGTGCAACTGCCGCGGCAGAACAACTGCAACTGCCGAAAAACAAACACATGCCCTATGGACGGAAATTCCAGCGAAGAAAACATCATATACCAAGCAGAGATAACCACACCGGATACAAAGAAAATCTACATTGGACCTTGCGACACCACATTCAAATTAAGATACAGAAATCACATAATTATGCTCATTTAAGAATGAACGATACAGACAGACAACTGAACTAAGCAAACATATATGGAACCTGAAACACCAGAATATTAAGTACGACATCAAATGGCAAAAAGTTAAACAGGCTAATTCATAGACAAATGTCAACAAAAAATGTAATTTATGTTTGTGGGAGAAATATTTTAATATATAGGCAAACCTAGTTGATGGCCACGCTCAACTAGAGACAACATAATTGTCATGAACTGATGTCAAGCTGTAGACATTCAAAGAAATTCCTGTTGAACTCCCCCATAGTATAAGAACGCATTTTATATTCTTAAGGCTCTTTTCCACTCATCGCAAAACCAACTCACAAGCCCGCTGCGAGTGCTTGCATCTAATTAAAATTAACTATCGAGCATTTTGATTGGATAAAAGTACTCGCAGCGAGCTGGCAAGTTGTTTTTTACGATGAGTGGAAAAGAGCCTTTAGGCAATGCGAACTTTATTTGTCCTATATAATTTAGGAATTTTGATTGATTTATACCCTAGCAAACTTAGAAAATTGTATTGTCATATACAATTAGGGAATTTTTATTGTTTTATGCTCTTAAGCCTAGCGATGTTATTATAATCACAAGGGCATTTTATTGTAATTAGCTGTTCGATATTCTCGGCGAACTTCAGTGTAGTTAATTTTTCTTGGCAGTTGCCTGATGATTGCTGCGTGAGAAGCATTAAACTCTGAGTAGCAATAAATGTGTTTTAACGAATTATCTTTGCTTTGTTTAACTTTATATTATATGTGTGTTCACTCGGCGTTCAAACTTTAATTAAAAGTTTCTCAAATAGAATTTGTTCGTGTAAATAGCTCTATAAATTTATAATATATAAAGATGTATTTGTAAAGATATAATTTTAATATATATATGAGTCGTCGCAAAACTACTAAGAAAATGGTTGAAATTGAATTACGCTTTTTAATACCGAATAGACAGTGTTATCAATAAAATCTGCAGGCAACCAGAAATAGATTAATTTCAAAGTAAATGTTCCTAGAGGAAACTTGGCAAGACGGATGAAATTTTTAACGAATTCTCTTCTCGTTATCGCTGTTATTTTTCTTCTTTGGAAGAACAAGACAAATGGTGTCCCGGTAAGATATACTTGATTCACGTGCTAAAATATCATGCTTTATTTTTTATCTATGTAAATGAAGCAATCTGATTGGCTGACAAGCATTTCAGAGCGGTCCGGATTTTTCATCCGGCCCGCTCTGAAACTCATCCGGCCCGCTCTGAATTACGCGACAAAACACAGGAGTGAAACAATTTTTAGTTTAAAAATCTACCCAAAAAGTTCAAAAAGCTAGCCTAACGATAGTTAGAGTACAAAAATGAATTGCATCAACTCCAAAGGCTTCATACTAAGCACGATGTGTCGAGAAAACTAATACATTTGTTTTAAATGCTCGTGTATTAAAACTACTACATTTGTTTTATTGCTCATATATTTCAGTATTTGGCCACATTAAAGTTAAAAAAAATACAGTTTAAACAGATATCATAGAAGAAAAACTTTCTCCATACATAAAACTTAAAAATATGGACCAACTGTAGTGAAAACATGATTTTTCTGCCCATTTGTTAAAGTACTTTTCGTATAAATATTGTAAACAAAAAAAAATTAAAGCCGTGGCCCTTGGCAAACAAAGTTGAGGCTATATGTTTTTTACCGTGAAATGACAAGAAAAGAATTACTGCATACCTTATTCATTGTCCAGTTTTAGTAGAAAGCGTTGATCGAAGTCAAAACACATGAGTAGTAGGCTAATATACAGGCCGATCGACCCTTATTTTTGAGAGTGTGCGAGAGTGTGTGTGAGTGTGCGAGATTTTTGAGAGTGTGCAACATCATTAACATAATTATGTATTGACGTCATAATGATATACAAGGTGAGTTTGGGCGAAACAGTCATTATGTTGAGTTTTGAGAGTGTGCAACATCATTAACATTCATTAATTATGTATTGACGTCATGATGATATGCAAGGCAAGTTTGGGCAAAACAGTCATTAAGCTGAACTCAGCATATTTTGTGTGCAAAAATATATGGGTTTGTTGTCGCGAGATTTATAAACTCCTTCAATCTCGTATCTAGTGAAGTATTTCTTTCTGAGTCGACCAATACTAATAAATTTTCAAGCGTTTAATTAGTAAAGCCTATACAAGTGAGATTTACAAACATTAAAGCGTTAGAAACATAAATATTTTGTAAACTAAAGACACAATAGCTTAACTCATTAAAGGATTAATTCAAAAGACTTGCTTGGGCGGAACGAGAAGATCTAAAGGTTTAATCGGCATAGCTAAGGTCTTATAGATCAATACAAATATATGTTTACCAAGCGATTGTATAAACATAATTCTTACAGGGATTTAAACCTTACAAAGTTTCAAGCGTTTTAGATGTAGCAGAGTGGGAAAAGCAGTGATTTTTAAGCGAGATTTACAAGCATATACAAACATTGTATATAAACATTTAGCGTTTGTTAGGTAATTACGGGGAATTAAGATTTTCTAGCTTAAAATTTGAATAAATTTAGAATATATTATTTATAGGACGGGGAAATATTGTACAATGTACATACAACACACACAGAATTAATTTTAAAAACACATTTATTGATAATAATTTCTTTTACAGCGTTAGTAAGGTCTGCTCCTAAGAGCATATCGTTTAGGTGTCTTTTGTATCTTTAAAGAGATATTTTTTGTCTGTCTTCGGGGGATAATCTTGCAATTGCTAAATCTTAAGATCTCCAATCTGAAATCTACCCATTATTAAATATATTTTTAACAAAGTAAATGTTAAAAAAGTTTTTAAAAGTTAAAAAAGTCATGGTCATAAGTCATAGTCATAGTCATAGTCATAAGTCATTTGGAGCTAAGCTCGCTCGATTTGGAGCGAAGCTCGCTCGATTTGGAGCGAAGCTCGCTCGATTTGGAGCTAAGCTCGCTCGATTTGGAGCAAAGCTCGCTCAATTTGGAGCAAAGCTCGCTCGATATGGAGCAAAGCTCGCTCGATATGGAGCAAAGCTCGCTCGATATGGAGCAAAGCTCGCTCGATGATAAAGATAAGGAAGATAAAGATAAGGAAGATAAAGATAAGGAAGATAAAGATAAGGAAGATAAAGATAAGGAAGATAAAGATAAGGAAGATAAAGATAAGGAAGATAAAGATAAGGAAGATAAGTCGGCTCGAAGGTATGTATACTAGGCTCGGAGATATATGCTAAGCTTGGCTCGGGCCTATCCTTATATGTTAGAGCTCGGCTTCGGCCTATCCTTACGTCTTAGAGCTCGGGTCGAAGCTAAGCTCGCTCTATATGGAGGTTGGCTCGTTCGATATGAAGCTAACATCGCTCGATATTCAATTATTCAATTTTAGGATTCAATGATTCACTCTTAGGATTTGGAGTTTAAGAATAATACGTTCTTAGAAGCAGACCCAGAGCAGACCTTATTTACTTTGTTAAAAATAGCTAACATCGCTCGATATTCAATTATTCAATTTTAGGATTCAATGATTCACTCTTAGGATTTGGAGTTTAAGAATAATACGTTCTTAGAAGCAGACCCAGAGCAGACCTTATTTACTTTGTTAAAAATATATTTAATAATGGGTAGATTTCAGATTGGAGACCTTAAGATTTAGCAATTGCAAGATTATCCCCCGAAGACAGACAAAAAATATCTCTTTAAAGATACAAAAGACACCTAAACGATATGCTCTTAGGAGCAGACCTTACTAACGCTGTAAAAGAAATTATTATCAATAAATGTGTTTTTAAAATTAATTCTGTGTGTGTTGTATGTACATTGTACAATATTTCCCCGTCCTATAAATAATATATTCTAAATTTATTCAAATCTTTAAGCTAGAAAATCTTAATTGCCCGTAATTACCTAACAAACGCTAAATGTTTATATACAATGTTTGTATATGCTTGTAAATCTCGCTTAAAAATTACTGCTTTTCCCACTCTGCTACATCTAAAACGCTTGAAACTTTGTAAGGTTTAAATCCCTGTAAGAATTATGTTTATACAATCGCTTGGTAAACATATATTTGTATTGATCTATAAGACCTTAGCTATGCCGATTAAACCTTTAGATCTTCTCGTTCCGCCCAAGCAAGTCTTTTGACTTAATCCCTTAATGAGTTAAGCTATTGTGTCTTTAGTTTACATTAGCAACAAATACATCAAATTTAGCTGTAATGTTTGTAAACGCTTTAATGTTTGTAAATCTCACTTGTATAGGCTTTACTAATTAAACGCTTGAAATTTATTAGTATTGGTCGACTCAGAAAGAAATACTTCAGAAGATTTTGGAGAGATTGAAGGAGTTTATAAATCTCGCGACAACAAACCCATATATTTTTGCACACAAAATATGCTGAGTTCAGCTTAATGACTGTCTTGCCCAAACTTGCCTTGCATATCATCATGACGTCAATGCATAATTAATGAATGTTAATGATGTTGCACACTCTCAAAACTCAACATAATGACTGTTTCGCCCAAACTCACCTTGTATATCATTATGACGTCAATACATAATTATGTTAATGATGTTGCACACTCTCAAAAATCTCGCACACTCACACACACTCTCGCACACTCTCAAAAATAAGGGTCGATCGGCCTGTATATTACTACTCACATGCATTCACTGCATGATTCACTTTATGAGTTTTTTATGGCCAAAGCAAGTATAAAACACGAAGATATCCTTGTCGACGAAACACGGAATACCGGAAAACCTAGCCAAAGCCTTTCATTCCTATGCTTTTTACTGCCATATTTAAAAATATCGTGTACATTTTTACAGAAACTATGGTTTTTTGTGAGTTTCTTGCCAGTTTTCTTGAGTTTTCGTCTTCGTGTTTTCTTTTAACGTTCAAGTTTTGTCAGCCTCGCCACAGTGGCCTCGCTTTGAATTCACAATTGCACTGATCTCAAATTATTTCGCTACACTGGAATTTTCAATTTTAATAAATTCTTAAATTTTACCTATGATAAAAAATAAACACGTTATTTACCGGCAGCGTCGGTCCGGATGAGAAAAACTGTGCCCTCGGTCTTGAAAACGTCCCTCGCCCTCCGGGCTCGGGCCGTTTTCAAGACCTCGGGCACAGTTTTTCTCATCCGGACCTCGCAACCGGTAAATAACATATATATATTTATTGCATACTTTGTTTGTGTCTCATCTCAAACTGTCTAAGCGCGGAAAAGACTGGTGCTATTCTCTGTGGATGAGATTTAGCCACACGCTATGCCATATACAATTCGAACTTTCATGATAATTTCTTTTCGTGAAGAAAAAGATTGTAGAACCTTGCAATTACCATACATAGAGCCTAATAATATACCCAATAATATTCACCAGCGTGTCACAATTGAAATGAAATAATTCGAAATGTTTTCTCTGCCTTGATAGTCGGCACTTTTTGTCGACAGCATGAAGGACTGAAGCATAGTTTTAAGACAGAAACTTTGTGGAGGAGCTACTGGTTCTCTTTGCCGCCTCCAGTCTACCTGTACTGCAGGACGTTCCTGGCTTTAGATACTCCAGTTTTTGTATAAGTAGTGGTTTAAAAAGAGGTCTTAGTATCATAAAATAGAGGTAGTGTTACATATGACCACAGCCTTGGTGAAAGATGTGCTCTTTTCGTGTAGACGGAATTAGATTGGGTATGAAATATTAGCATCCATGCAATTTACATGGGTCATGTACTCATGTAAAGATAATGTCGGTCGAATCTCATGAACTGTCCAAGTGGTCACACAGTTAGTTTAGTTTGATGTCCTATTGGGTCGTCACCTCTTTGCTAGGCTCTATCGGGCTATATTATCCCAAGACCATATATAAGCAACGTCTTGGAGATTATTTCCCAGCCCGACAAATAAGTGGATCACCAGAGTCCATAGCAGAATGAATAATTGGTTCATTTTACCCCGAACACTTTTTATAAACTTTTCATACGTAATAGGCTTGCATTGACAATTTATATGTCTGTATATTTGACTGTTACAATTTAAGAGTGACCCAAAGTAACCCTCCACGGATTTGACAGATTTGTCAGTCTAAAAACTACAAATAGAATTACTTGGTAGTTTTGAGTGAACGCAATTTATCAGGGGATAGTTACATGGACGATACAGAAAAACGCCAATACATTCGCTTAAAACGTTGACACGTGTTCCATCTGTTGACGTTGAGGAGCATATATATATCATATGATTATTTTAATTTTAGTTTTATACTCTCTCATATGCTGCACAAAAGCTATGGTGTCCTGATGGTAAACAGGGAATGAAAATCAGCCTTAAGGTTACGAGACGCATTGCGTCTGTTGACGAAATTGCGGTCTGTGTCTTTGACCAATATAGCTCATATTTTTAACAGTTGTAGCACAACGAAAACTTAGTCAGCTAATATACATAGAAATTCATTATTTATAAATGTCTGGTATATTTGGCGGACGGAAGAAAAGGGCACTTACTTTACGCCAAAAGTTTAGAAGTAAGGTTCTTCGAAAGTCAGATTATATCTCTAAAAAAGTGTGTAGGGCATGCAGCTATAGGTTTTCTTTTTTCTTTTCGTGATACATAACTTCCATTCTAAACCTTCCTTATTACTACATTGTTGTGTGTTCAAGGGACGATACATAATAGATGAGAAAGTAATCATATAACTACCGCATACACGTTTTCAGCCTTTGTTTTCGTGTGTCTGTTGTGAAAGCGTGGTTCCATACCAGGACCGTTCATTTCAAGCTAACTACGCCACTCAAAATTCATCATGCGGAAACGAAGGCGAAAAATTTTCACGAGGTTTTCAGTTATCAGAGCAAATACGCCGCCCATTTCCTAGCAATGACAACAAGGTGACATATTCTGAAAAGAAACTGTTCATTCCCATGGTAAGCGTTGTTCATTTATATGTCGGTTATAATCAGAGTATGGTGCATGATAAATAGTAAGACCTATTGCATACCCAAAATTTCAGCTGGGGAAAACAAAGGGACCGGAATATATAAACTGTTCAATATTGAAGTGAAGAACGAAAAGTTCAACTGCTGATAATTTTAACACATATCACATATGCATTTCACTTACATCAGAATCAGAATTTTGGTTGTACTCAAAATAAACAACAATATCTATACTATAAAATTAACTGAACGAGTATACTAAAACGACACTAATACTAGAAATACATGCATGCAGAATCCCCTCGCCAATTTGAACCAAATAATTTACTCCCCAAAGGTTATTGTAACATGAACTACTGAGTCGACCACTGTAACCATGGTAACACGCAACACAAATATTAAATTTTACAATTGCCCAACTATATAGAGTGGGTATGCTATTATGTACTCTTTTAGCTTTGATTTACTGTAACATTCAACCTTAGACGTTCACAAAACGTTTCGAAATTTTCATAAAACTTCAACTGCTTTTCGAGCAGTATTTTTATACTTTGCACTTGCAAAAAATGAAGTTTTTGCGATTTAATATGTTTTTTATTTTTCTATAACGTATTTGAATCAATACTAAAATACTCTTAAGATCAATCAATGTTGTATTGACCACACAGAATGATCTACACATTTTCAAATTCACAAACTATACTGCATGCTCTCACTTACCCGTTTAAAAAGCTCCTTTTTCGGTCTTTCGACTGTTTTTCCTCTTGTTAATTTGTCCTCTAAATAATTTTCATTTATCTTGTTTTGGAGATTTAACATATAAACTTACTTACATACAGACTGAGTGCAAAACTATTTTTGAAAAAAATCTTCTCTCGGTCTGAACTCGCGCATGCGCATAACTTAAAAAACTATCCAGTCCATGACAAAAAATGGCGGACGACTTTACATTCCGCTATGTTTTCACATACCCGGGTGTAAATATCCGAGCGGAATTAGTACCCTCGCACGTTGCTTCGCGCCGGCTCGGGGATTAGCAAAAATATTTGGGCGGATTGCATATTCTTATGTTTCTGCTCCTTTCGTTTTTTGATGTATACCACGAGTCGTCATACCCGACGCAGTGTGAAAGCCGTCTGTCGTATTTTACGCAAACATGTTCATCTTGGAATTTACTGTTAACACGTCTATACTCTCCACCATATTCACACCAGCAAGTTGAAGGGTTGTCTGCTCACGGTTTACCGTCAGGAAACTGTATAGTTGTTGATCAATATCAGGCATGAACTAAAATTGAAAAAAATGATGATTTAAACTGGTTAGGCCAAGGGCTCTGCATTCGCTATGTAGTGCATATATAGACAATTCCTAGCATGGCGGCAAAGAGGCAATTTTCCCTGGATCCCAACGAAATGGGGCGCCCAAATAGAAATTAAGTGAAATATGGATATATGTTACTCAGAAAATAGTCTCTAAGAACACACTGCCAGGAATTTTCCATTCCTGAGACTCTAGATTTCAAACGATTTCGGACCCCCCCCCCCCCAAAGAATTTTAGCACTTAATGCAGATTGAGAATGTTGTTTAAAACGTTTAAGAGTACAGGAAGTAATCTAGAAGTTCAAGGGCGTGAACTGATGACGCTAGGACCCAAAAGCTATTTTTTCGCCCAGGGTCCCCAAATGTCTCTGTACGGCCATGAATCCTAGCCAAGATGTAGATTCTCGTCGAAGTTTCTCGAATTATCCAGCGACGGCCGTCGAGTTTTTATAATTCCCCCCACTATATATTTGTAAAATCGCTATGTTAGCTTAAGTTGCAGGTTTTTATTCCGGATGGAATAATTATCATATTATGCCAATACATTGATGTTTGACTGATCAAAATATCCAACGGTTTGCCTTGTAGAATCACTTAAGGTGGCGACAACAATTTTGCCGCCTGTCCAAATTATGTAAATTAAATAAAATTAATTTCAATACTTTCACATGAATTTAAAAGAGAATAACTAGCTATCATTCTCTAAAATTGATTATTTGTGGTCTCTATTAATATCATTAAGATTTTGTTGCATGTCAAAATTAGTAAAAAGAGGCACAAGCCTTTGCAAGGTGGGGGAAAAGCCGTGAATTTTCTATTTTCCATCAATTTTGTCCCAAAACGGCAAATTCAGTGCGTTATCCTTTCCTGTTCGAGATTCCGCCTGATTTTCATGAATTTTTACAGTAAGCGATTTGTTTATGTTAGCGACAACAAATCATGAGATCTACAGTAAATAGTTGACCATTTGCTTTAAAAATCCTTTCTAAAAGTCTCAGAACATGTTAAGCCTAATTTCCGTAATTTGGACAATTCGCAATACTTGTATCGCCAACTTAAATAAATTGACCATCCGCAATCCAATTCCCCATATACGAAAATACAGCTTTTAACTTATGATGCCAAGACACTCATACCACAATAAAAGGGCAAAGACAACAATACTGAGTAGTTCCCCCACAAAATTTGTATCTTAGTGCTGACAATCAAAGCAGAGAAAGCATTGCAAGTTTGTCCATTTTCATTGGGACGCTAGGCTGGTTTGTTATTATGTACAAGTAAAAGGCTCTATATAGCTTGAGTTATTTTTGTATCGTCATTGCAAGGTTCTACAGCCCGTCAACACAGTCGAATCCGCTACCCTTTTCGTTCCAAATCCGATTTTTCTTTATTATAGCAACATCATGAGCACGGGAAGATAGAATGCTTTTTTATCTAAAATATCCAGTTCTATGTCGTCCTTGATTCTTTCTGTTGTGCTTGACTTGATACAACAGTATAATGAATATCCTATTACCGAAGTAACCTGTGAATCGTTAAGTGACGCAATTGTTTCACCAATCGAGGTTTGTAACTCGACTGAACCTAGCAGTTTCTCAACTCCATCATCGTTCAGAATATAAGTATCACCATATTCTTGAATCAGTTTTCGATCCTGACATGACATGTACCTGGTCACTTAGCGGTGATTGTGGTTGTCACAAACAATAAACTAATTATATAAATTAATAAATTACAAACTTTTAGACAACATAGTGTACATTATATAACTATAAATTAGGATAATGTTTTAATGAGGAAGGGCGCCTTGAAATGGTCTGAACGTCCAGTTCGTGCCTTATTCTTTTGAGTACGCTACTTTAAATTGCATGTTTTGATGAATGTAAATATATGTAAATGCATGTGTGTATGTGTGTGTATATTAGTGTATATGTATTATATATATAGATTGTACTCAATAAAGTCTAACAAATAAAACAAAATGTTCAAACAGACATTGTCTATCTTGATTTTACCAAAGCCTTTGACAGAGTTGATCATCACATCCTCTTAAAAAAGTTACAAAATTGCGGTATTTGTGGAAATTTATTGAAATGGTTTGAAGACTGCCTCACTAAACGTCACCAAAGAGTTACCGTCCTTGGTAAGATATCGCATTGTGTACCCCAAGGTTCAATACTTCACGGCGGGCATAAATGATGTCGAAAACGCTCAGGTTAAACGTAATTTCACTCAACTTCTTGTGTTTTAATTCAGTCAGTCTGAACTTTTGCACCATAACAGACATCCGTAATAAAAAGGGCATTGTTTGTGTTCTCTAAAACCAAAAATAAAATTGAAATATCCCTATTTAATAAAATTTTACAACGTTTTGAAAAGTGAATTTTCGCCATTTTGTTTCTAAAAATAGCACAATATTCAAATTTTAAAGCGCTGTAACATTTTACTAAATCAGGGAATTTATATGTATACGTTTTATATGTATATGTGCTTTCTTGGCATTATATTTTTGGCATTGATTTTAAACATTTTTCAAGTCTGGACATATTTTAAAATTCAGACAAATATTAAGTCTCCAAAACAAGATAGATCATGGTCGAAAGGCCGAGAAAGGAGAGGATTTTCGAATTTTAAACGGATAAGTGTTTATTTTGCATACTTGCTTTTGTATTTTTGCCGTCAAGTGGCATGCACTACAGTTTGTGGTTTTGAAAATGCGTAGTTCATGCTGTGGTCAATAACAACATTGACTAGTCTTAAAAATTGTTTTAGTATCAATTCAAATGCGTTATATAGAATAAACAATATTAATAACATATTTTATCTCAAAAAGTTCATAGTATAAAAATGCTGTTAAAAAAACAGTTGAAGTTTTATGACAATTTCGAAGGTTGAATTTTACAGTAAATCAAAGCTAAAAGAGTACAGAATAACAGATCTACTTTATATAGTAGGCAGTTGGTAATTTTATAGTTAAATGTAAAAATCTTATAACTATTTTACCATTTGGAAAAGTGTTCGCTTGCGTGTTACCTTGGTTACAGTAATCGATTTTGAGTCCGCTGGCCAGTAAGGGTTGCGAGTATTATTCAGGTGGTTGACAATCAGCGTCAATTTCACGTTGTATTTTAATAAAGTAAATTTTAGGGAAATTATCGCTGTGCGTGGCGACTTGGAATACCGCATGTAACCCGGCTCTCAGAAGACATTACTTCACCCAATTGACATTTTAGTTTACGATAAGTTAAATATGATTTTATAAAGGATAATTCATTTTTGGTGATACCGTACAACTATAATTTACGCACCAGTATATCATGGTTGACTGTATCAAAATCCTTCTTTAGATCTAGCAGAACAACTAAATTAAACATTTTACGGTCCCTGTTAAATACCAACTAATCGCACTGTCTAGAACAGCCGAACCAGTGGAGTGGAACTTACGAACCCTAACTGGCATTCGGCGAGTAAAGAATTCTCGTTAAGATATTCATATATCTGGACATATATCCGGTTAAAATATTGGTCTATAATTTTGCGATAGATTTCGTGAGCTCTTTTTAAAAGAGGCAATTGTCTAGCAACAAGAGTCTAGCAATTCCTGACCCCGCTACCCTTTTTTCTACAAATATTTTTTTTTTTTGGTTTCATTATAGCAATAGCATGCACACGGGATGATAAAAAAATGTTTTGATCTAAAATATGCAGTTCTATGTGCTTGATTCATTACAATTGAAAATTTTGATATCTCTGAGTTCACCATCCATTGCGTTATCCGTTTTGTTTTCAGTGGAAATGAACTATTTTGAAAAGCATTGTTGAGACTACTGCCCAGTAAGGGGTTGCCAGTTTATGAGTATTATTCATGTAGTAGCCAATCACCGTGACATTCACGTTGCATTTAAATAAAATAAATTTTATTGGTGGCGTGCGCCTGTAACCGAGCTGGGCGTGGTGGCGTGCGCCTGTAACCGAGCTGCGTCGGACTGGTAGTGTCGAACGGCTTGAGATCGGGGCTCCTGTCGTACGTCGACCTATGTCGATCGGGTGTCCACACTAAGTTAGGCGTCAATATGGTGAACTTAGGGGAACATTCGTCCACCAGGTTGAATAAAGAGGAACGTACCTGTCCAGGATGGAAACATAGCAGACAAAAGTTCCCGTGTTAAACAGTAGTGGGATAGCACTAGTGAATAGGAGGCGTGCGATAGCCCGTCAAGACAGTCCAACCCGCTACCCTTTCGTTCCAAATCTGATTTTCTTTTGCTTTCTTTATAGCACTAGCATGTACAGGGGAAGATATAATGCTTTTTGATCTAAAATATCCAGTTCTATGTGCTTGATTCATTCTGTTCTTGTTCATGTGTTACAAAAATTATGATATCCGATTTGTTTTCAGTGGAAATGAAGTATTTTTAAAAGCATTGTTGAGACTGCTGACCAGTATAGTACGATGTGCGAGTTTATGATCATGACCATCCATTGCGTTACCCGTTTTGTTTTCAGTGGAAATGAAGTATTTTGAAAAGCATTGTTGAGACTACTGGCGAATAAGGGTTGCCAGTTTATGAGTATTATTCACCGTGACATTCACGTTGCATTTAAATAAAATAAATTTTAGATTAATTATCGCTGGGCGTGGTGGCGTGCGCCTGTAACCGAGCTGCTACGGAGCTGGTAGTGTCGAACGGCTTGAGGTCGGGGCTCCTGTCGCACGTCGACCTATGTCGATCGGCTGTCTACACTAAGTTAGGCGTCAATATGGTGAACTTAGGGGAAACTTCTTCCACCAGGTTGAATAAAGAGGAACGTACCGGTCCAGGATGGAAACATAGCAGACAAAAGTTCCCGTGTTAAATAGTAGTGGGATAGCACTAGTGAATAGGAGGCGTGCGATAGTCCGTCATGACATTCCAACCCGCTACCCTTTCGTTCCAAATCCGATTTTCTTTTTCTTTCTTTATAACACTAGCATGTACAGGGGAAGGTATAATGCTTTTTGATCTAAAGTATCCAGTTCTATGTGCTTGATTCATTCTGCTCTTGTTCATGTGTTACAAAAATTATGATATCTTTGAGTTCACCATCCATTGCGTTATCCGATTTGTTTTCAGTGGAATTGAAGTATTTTGAAAAGCATTGTTGAGACTGCTGACCAGCATAGTACGAGGTGTGAGTTTATGATCATGACCATCCATTGCGTTACCCGTTTTGTTTTCAGTGGAAATGAAGTATTTTGAAAAGCATTGTTGAGACAACTGGCCAGTAAGGGGTTGCCAGTTTATGAGTATTATTCATGTAGTAGCCAATCACCGTGACATTCACGTTGCATTTAAATAAAATAAATTTTATTGGTGGCGTGCGCCTGTAACCGAGCTGGGCGTGGTGGCGTGCGCCTGTAACCGAGCTGCGTCGGAGCTGGTAGTGTCGAACGGCTTGAGATCGGGGCTCCTGTCGTACGTCGACCTATGTCGATCGGGTGTCCACACTAAGTTAGGCGTCAATATGGTGAACTTAGGGGAACATTTGTCCACCAGGTTGAATAAAGAGGAACGTACCTGTCCAGGATGGAAACATAGCAGACAAAAGTTCCCGTATTAAACAGTAGTGGGAGAGCCCTAGCGAATAGGAGGCGTGCGATAGCCCGTCAAGACAGTCTAACCCGCTACCCTTTCGTTCCAAATCCGATTTTCTTTTTCTTTCTTTATAACACTAGCATGTACAGGGGAAGATATAATGCTTTTTGATCTAAAATATCCAGTTCTATGTGCTTGATTCATTCTGTTCTTGTTCATGTGTTACAAAAATTATGATATCCGATTTGTTTTCAGTGGAAATGAAGTATTTTTAAAAGCATTGTTGAGACTGCTGACCAGTATAGTACGAGGTGCGAATTTATGATCATGACCATCCATTGCGTTACCCGTTTTGTTTTCAGTGGAAATGAAGTATTTTGAAAAGCATTGTTGAGACTACTGGCCAGTAAGGGGTTGCCAGTTTATGAGTATTATTCATGTAGTAGCCAATCACCGTGACATTCACGTTGCATTTAAATAAAATAAATTTTAGAGTAATTATCGCTGGGCGTGGTGGCGTGCGCCTGTAACCGAGCTGCTACGGAGCTGGTAGTGTCGAACGGCTTGAGGTCGGGGCTCCTGTCGCACGTCGACCTATGTCGATCGGCTGTCTACACTAAGTTAGGCGTCAATATGGTGAACTTAGGGGAAACTTCTTCCACCAGGTTGAATAAAGAGGAACGTACCGGTCCAGGATGGAAACATAGCAGACAAAAGTTCCCGTGTTAAATAGTAGTGGGATAGCACTAGTGAATAGGAGGCGTGCGATAGTCCGTCATGACATTCCAACCCGCTACCCTTTCGTTCCAAATCCGATTTTCTTTTTCTTTCTTTATAACACTAGCATGTACAGGGGAAGGTATAATGCTTTTTGATCTAAAGTATCCAGTTCTATGTGCTTGATTCATTCTGCTCTTGTTCATGTGTTACAAAAATTATGATATCTTTGAGTTCACCATCCATTGCGTTATCCGATTTGTTTTCAGTGGAATTGAAGTATTTTGAAAAGCATTGTTGAGACTGCTGACCAGCATAGTACGAGGTGTGAGTTTATGATCATGACCATCCATTGCGTTACCCGTTTTGTTTTCAGTGGAAATGAAGTATTTTGAAAAGCATTGTTGAGACAACTGGCCAGTAAGGGGTTGCCAGTTTATGAGTATTATTCATGTAGTAGCCAATCACCGTGACATTCACGTTGCATTTAAATAAAATAAATTTTATTGGTGGCGTGCGCCTGTAACCGAGCTGGGCGTGGTGGCGTGCGCCTGTAACCGAGCTGCGTCGGAGCTGGTAGTGTCGAACGGCTTGAGATCGGGGCTCCTGTCGTACGTCGACCTATGTCGATCGGGTGTCCACACTAAGTTAGGCGTCAATATGGTGAACTTAGGGGAACATTTGTCCACCAGGTTGAATAAAGAGGAACGTACCTGTCCAGGATGGAAACATAGCAGACAAAAGTTCCCGTATTAAACAGTAGTGGGAGAGCCCTAGCGAATAGGAGGCGTGCGATAGCCCGTCAAGACAGTCTAACCCGCTACCCTTTCGTTCCAAATCCGATTTTCTTTTTCTTTCTTTATAACACTAGCATGTACAGGGGAAGATATAATGCTTTTTGATCTAAAATATCCAGTTCTATGTGCTTGATTCATTCTGTTCTTGTTCATGTGTTACAAAAATTATGATATCCGATTTGTTTTCAGTGGAAATGAAGTATTTTGAAAAGCATTGTTGAGACTGCTGACCAGTATAGTACGAGGTGCGAATTTATTATCATGACCATCCATTGCGTTACCCGTTTTGTTTTCAGTGGAAATGAAGTATTTTGAAAAGCATTGTTGAGACTACTGGCCAGTAAGGGGTTGCCAGTTTATGAGTATTATTCATGTAGTAGCCAATCACCGTGACATTCACGTTGCATTTAAATAAAATAAATTTTAGAGTAATTATCGCTGGGCGTGGTGGCGTGCGCCTGTAACCGAGCTGCTACGGAGCTGGTAGTGTCGAACGGCTTGAGGTCGGGGCTCCTGTCGCACGTCGACCTATGTCGATCGGCTGTCCACACTAAGTTAGGCGTCAATATGGTGAACTTAGGGGAAACTTCGTCCACCAGGTCGAATAAAGAGGAACGTACCGGTCCAGGATGGAATCATAGCAGACAAAAGTTCCCGTGTTAAACAGCAGTGGGATAGCACTAGTGAATAGGAGGCGTGCGATAGCCCGTCAAGACAGTCCAACCCGCTACCCTTTCGTTCCAAATCTGATTTTCTTTTTCTTTCTTTATAACACTAGCATGTACAGGGGAAGATATAATGCTTTTTGGTCTAAAATATCCAGTTCTATGTGCTTGATTCATTCTGTTCTTGTTCATGTGTTACAAAAATTATGATATCTCTGAGTTCACCATCCATTGCGTTATCCGATTTGTTTTCAGTGGAAATGAAGTATTTTGAAAAGCATTGTTGAGACTGCTGACCAGTATAGTACGAGGTGGGAGTTTATTATCATGACCATCCATTGCGTTACCCGTTTTGTTTTCAGTAGAAATGAAGTATTTTGAAAAGCATTGTTGAGACTACTGGCCAGTAAGGGGTTGCCAGTTTATGAGTATTATTCATGTAGTAGCCAATCACCGTGACATTCACGTTGCATTTAAATAAAATAAATTTTAGAGTAATTATCGCTGGGCGTGGTGGCGTGCGCCTGTAACCGAGCTGCTACGGAGCTGGTAGTGTCGAACGGCTTGAGGTCGGGGCTCCTGTCGCACGTCGACCTATGTCGATCGGCTGTCCACACTAAGTTAGGCGTCAATATGGTGAACTTAGGGGAAACTTCGTCCACCAGGTTGAATAAAGAGGAACGTACCGGTCCAGGATGGAAACATAGCAGACAAAAGTTCCCGTGTTAAATAGTAGTGGGATAGCACTAGTGAATAGGAGGCGTGCGATAGTCCGTCAAGACATTCCAACCCGCTACCCTTTCGTTCCAAATCCGATTTTCTTTTTCTTTCTTTATAACACTAGCATGTACAGGGGAAGATATAATCCTTTTTGATCTAAAATATCCAGTTCTATGTGCTTGATTCATTCTGTTCTTGTTCATGTGTTACAAAAATTATGATATCTTTGAGTTCACCATCCATTGCGTTATCCGATTTGTTTTCAGTGGAATTGAAGTATTTTGAAAAGCATTGTTGAGACTGCTGACCAGCATAGTACGAGGTGCGAGTTTATGATCATGACCATCCATTGCATTACCCGTTTTGTTTTCAGTGGAAATGAAGTATTTTGAAAAGCATTGTTGAGACAACTGGCCAGTAAGGGGTTGCCAGTTTATGAGTATTATTCATGTAGTAGCCAATCACCGTGACATTCACGTTGCATTTAAATAAAATAAATTTTATTGGTGGCGTGCGCCTGTAACCGAGCTGGGCGTGGTGGCGTGCGCCTGTAACCGAGCTGCGTCGGAGCTGGTAGTGTCGAACGGCTTGAGATCGGGGCTCCTGTCGTACGTCGACCTATGTCGATCGGGTGTCCACACTAAGTTAGGCGTCAATATGGTGAACTTAGGGGAACATTCGTCCACCAGGTTGAATAAAGAGGAACGTACCTGTCCAGGATGGAAACATAGCAGACAAAAGTTCCCGTATTAAACAGTAGTGGGAGAGCACTAGTGAATAGGAGGCGTGCGATAGCCCGTCAAGACAGTCTAACCCGCTACCCTTTCGTTCCAAATCCGATTTTCTTTTTCTTTCTTTATAACACTAGCATGTACAGGGGAAGATATAATGCTTTTTGATCTAAAATATCCAGTTCTATGTGCTTGATTCATTCTGTTCTTGTTCAGGTGTTACAAAAATTATGATATCCGATTTGTTTTCAGTGGAAATGAAGTATTTTGAAAAGCATTGTTGAGACTGCTGACCAGTATAGTACGAGGTGCGAATTTATGATCATGACCATCCATTGCGTTACCCGTTTTGTTTTCAGTGGAAATGAAGTATTTTGAAAAGCATTGTTGAGACTACTGGCCAGTAAGGGGTTGCCAGTTTATGAGTATTATTCATGTAGTAGCCAATCACCGTGACATTCACGTTGCATTTAAATAAAATAAATTTTAGAGTAATTATCGCTGGGCGTGGTGGCGTGCGCCTGTAAACGAGCTGTTACGGAGCTGGTAGTGTCGAACGGCTTGAGGTCGGGGCTCCTGTCGCACGTCGACCTATGTCGATCGGCTGTCCACACTAAGTTAGGCGTCAATATGGTGAACTGAGGGGAAACTTCGTCCACCAAGTTGAATAAAGAGGAACGTACCGGTCCAGGATGGAAACATAGCAGACAAAAGTTCCCGTGTTAAACAGTAGTGGGATAGCACTAGTGAATAGGGGGCGTGCGATAGCCCGTCAACACAGTCCAACTCGCTACCCTTTCGTTCCAAATCTGATTTTCGTTTTCTTTCTTTATAACACTAGCATGTACAGGGGAAGATATAATGCTTTTTGATCTAAAATATCCAGTTCTATGTGCTTGATTCATTCTGTTCTTGTTCATGTGTTACAAAAATTATGATATCTCTGAGTTCACCATCCTTTGCGTTATCCGATTTGTTTTCAGTGGATATGAATTTTAGAGTAATTATCGCCGGGCGTGGTGGCGTGCGCCTGTAACCGAGCTGCTTCGGAGCTAGTAGTGTCGAATGGCTTGAGGTCGGGGCTCCTGTCGTACGTCGACCTATGTCGATCGGGTGTCCACGCTAAGTTAGGCGTCAATATGGTGAACTTAGGGGAACCTTCGTCCACCAGGTTGAATAAAGAGGAACGTACCGGTACAGGATGGAAACATAGCAGACAAACGTTCCTGTGTTAAACAGTAGTGGGATAGCACTAATGAATAGGAGGCGTGCGATAGCCCGTCAAGACAGTCGAACCCGCTACCCTTTCGTTCCAAATCTGATTTTCTTTTTCTTTCTTTATAACACTAGCATGTACAGGGGAAGATATAATGCTTTTTGATCTAAAATATCCAGTTCTATGTGCTTGATTCCTTCTGTTCTTGTTCATGTGTTACAAAAATTATGATATCTCTGAGTTCACCATCCATTGCGTTATCCGATTTGTTTTCAGTGGAAATGAAGTATTTTGAAAAGCATTGTTGAGACTGCTGTCCAGTATAATAATAATATTTTAATTATCCATCTTAGGACAAGAAATACAATGGATTTACAAAATTAAATAGTGCTATGATTACAATTAAAAAAAATATTTACTATATATGATAGGTAAACTTAAGATTGTGTAAAAAGGTTCAAAATCAGTTTCATAAAATTACTTGCGCCAGTTTAAGCTAACTTCAAACCAAGACACGTTCAATGTAAAGCAAATGGCTAACTTTAATAATCAAGACTACCAATTCAATATGGCCGCCTCGATAAACAAACCTTAATAATATATCTACATGACGTACATACATATTAACATAACTACATCGTACCGCTGATCGGTACTGGCGCGGTCTGTTTCCTCAACTTTCTAAACAATATTAAACTAAATACTCATATAATCTATGAAAAGTCTGTAACATAGTCCCCAAAACGTGTCGGTGGTTTTCGGCTGCGTGAGGATCGTCGTAGTTCACTATTCATTACTGGACTGCATTCTTTCGGTTGGGGTAGGGTTACCGAAAGTACTACTATTTGACCGATCTTGACCGAAACTACTACTATTTGAATCCTCAGGTGCATGTGTATTCGCATGTTGTTGGGAGCTATGCATGGCAGGTGTTGATATAGCATCTGGAATCTCAGGCGGTGGTGGAACTTGATGCTCTTCTGAGTGGACTTCTTCTTCATCTGCAGAGTTGTCACTATGACACAGTCTCGGGTACTCTCTGGTCAAGTCGGATGGGACTTTGAAACACTCTGATAACTTTACACGGTAAGATAAGCTGCGTAACTGGGATCCGATGAACTTCTTGACATTACAGAATGGGGGATCCACGTATACAACAAGGTATCGGTCTCGAGCTCGGGACTTATTCCTGTCTGAATGGAGGTACACCAAATCTCCAACCTCTACCAAGGGAGTAGACCGCTTTAGTGCAAGGGGAGCCTTGGAGTACTCACTATATGGATGGTTTTTAAGGCGATGTTCATGCTGTGTAACTATCAAGCTGCTATCACCTAAGGGTATCTGGGTGTTGGAAAATTGGTCTCATTTCTCTTGATGAGAGTCCTCGTGATCTAATACGTGAATTTAATGCAGCTGTAGCTATCGCTAGTGTGACTAGTGATACAGCTCCTCCTAAAGGATCTTGTCGTAGTAGTTCGGCTTCTAGCTCTTGGATGGCTTTCTCGGCCACTGGATTCTTGTTAGTGTTCTTAGCATGCCCCAGTTCCACTGTAATTCTATGCTGGTACAGGAGCTCGTCACTCACAAGTGCCTTAAATCCGGGAGCAGGATCAGTACGGATGACAGCTGGAGGACCGTCCATGGGACGCATTTGGATGCATAATCGTATGAGGGCATCCCTTAGTGTTGAATGGCGTTCATCTTCAAGCAATAGGGTGGTGGTATACGATGTGACGGTCTCTCGAAGAACTAGTATGCACTGACGAGAACGCTTAATAACGTCGGCAGCGAATGACTGGCCTACGGTACTAGGAGGTGGGCATGCTGACTGTTCGACGCGTACTTTCGGTGTCTGGCGTAACGCGGCGCATGTGTGACATCCGTCGGACACACGCTCAATAGCTTTGTCCATATCAAGAGCGTAGAGGTAGCGTTTCACAACCATCTTGAACTGGTGACTAGTGGGGTGACTCAGCTGCAAGTGAAGGGCAGTTAACAGTCCATCTAAAACTTGGCGTGGAACGACGATGCACTCACGGGATGGAACCAGGGGTTCAGTACGCTTTACAACAAGTAGCCCATCAGCTGCAATTGTTGCGACATTTAGGTATCTTTTAATATCCTTGACTTTGGTAAGCTTTCGAGAAGGTCTCGTTCCCTGGGTTAGATGGGCATGTGTTCGGCGAAGGTCAGGACAGTCTGACTGTATTGCCAACCATGCAGTCCGGCTGGTAAAGGGAAGTCGCATCTTTCCATCCAATACCTCTTGAACAGAAGCCACTCGGACAACAGATTCCTGCGTTTGCCTGACGAAAGAGCACACTTTACAAGCTTCATCTTCACATGGAGGAGCATTCCGACTTGCAAAGTCTGATGGAAGGATCGCTGACCCCGAAACATGTCTGATGGAAGCTTGATATCTGCTGACGACTGACAGGAACGTTGACACACGGGGGCTTACAGAAAACTCGCCGCGACATAGCTTCTCGTAGGCCTGTACACAAGGTTTACTATCAGTGAGAATACAAGCGCTTTTCTTGGACTGAATGATGAAAGGGCTGAAATGCTTGGTGGCAACAGCGATGGAAAGTGCTTCTACTTCACATGGTAGCCATGTTGTCTGCGATCCCCGTAGCTTTGCACTGAAAAAACCAGCTAAACGTAACTTGCCTTCTCGCGTCACGTACAAGGTAGCTCCTATTCCAGGTTTTCTAACAGCACCGTCAGTCACAATCCATAGCTGATCTTCTGATCTAGGAAGGGTGATTGTACGGGATGAGGCAAGAGCGATTTGTGCAGATTGAAATGAGCTTCGTAGCTCATCTGTCCACGAGATGACTTCCTGAGACTGACGGCCAGCTGTAGTGTCGTCAAGTGGGGAGAGGTATGTTGAGCATCCAGGGATCACACGGGAGAGAACCTTGTAAGCACCGACAAATGATCTCATACGGCAAACTGTGTCTGGTTCCGGACAAGACACCAATGTGCTGATTCGGTGTGGACTAGCTGTTAGTGTACCCGCGCTCCAGATCCAACCAAGGATGGTGGTGGATTTAGGATTAACAACCGTCTTTGAGGCTGAGAGGCAAAGATCACATTTGTAAAGGGCATGCAATACCCTCTTCCAGTTTTGGAGTAATTCCTCAGGAGAGTTGCCACCGCAATACAGATCATCGGCAATTTTGGCAACGATGCCCTCTTGCAGTAAATGGCCAAGAACGCGACACATGAGTTCTTCCAAGGCAGTTTCAGAGCCAGGCATTCCCATAGCGGAGCGAACGTAAACTCGGACTCCCTTAAAAGGTGTAGCAACACCACAATACTTCATGGACTCTCTAGTCAGGGGTATTTGATAAAATGCACTGGTTAAATCGGTGGCTATTATGTATTTCCACGGTGCAATAAGACGTAATGTGGAATCAACATCTGGCATTACCGAGGGTTGCGGCTTGCTGTACCTGCCGACATCTGCAAATGCTGTGACGAGACGAAATCCGCCTTTCGACTTCTTCACAAGAAACGATGGATTGAGGTACTCAACTGCGATGTTAATATCCTCAGGGCGCTTGAACACGCCAAGCTCCTCAAGTTGATCAAACTTTTCCTGGAGTTCCTCGAGCTTTCCACGAGCATACTGGGGAAGGCGACCCTTTCGTTGTGGGGGTTCGACTGGCCCCATGTTAACCTTGGCCTTGAATGGACCCACAGCACCATTATAGCCCTTAATAGCAGGGTCAAAGACAGTATCATACTCTTCTACCAGAGCCTGGAATTTGGCTCGTTCTTCCTGTGTGAGAAGATTATCAGGATCGATCTGTACAGCTGATGAATACTTAGCTTGGGTCAGTACGTTGGTTTTGGTTGGTAAATTGGGTTTGGGACTTGCTGTTGGAGTTTCTTTAGGTTCAAAGACAGGACTCGCAAGCCCATAGTGTTCATTACGTTTTAATGTTAGAGGCTCGTTGGACAGGTTAGGGATCCTTATTACACGTGCGACGCTCGAGATGACATTTGGTTGGAGCCATACCTGGGACGACTTGGATCCTCGAAGGCTTGGGGCGTCACTACGGGGCTCAATCGCATACTCAGAATCAGGTTGTGCATCGTCTGGTAGTTGTACCTCCAGGAACTCTCCAGGCCAGATGGTTGTCGAAGGGCTTGGAGCACGCAGTACTAGTGCGAGACGTGCGGCTGTGCTAGAACATGTTGGGGTGGAGGATCCAAACTTGTATACCGTCCCATCACCGAGGATAACTTCTCGCTTGGCGGGTCGTACAGCAATATCGTTTATCTCCATAAAAGGGGTACCAGCAAGTATTTCGACGTCCAGGTTTTCAACAACGAGGCCCTCAAACTTGAACTTTTTGTTATCGCGGGTAAAGGAAATGCGTGTCTCACCGATTACTTGAAGTTGTGACGAACCATCAGCTTGGTGGACAGACTGGGAGCTAGACATGATATAAGACCCAAGGCGCTTAACAGTTGAGTGACGAATCATATTCCCAGTTGCACCACTGTCAACGGTAACACGGACAACGTGGTGGTCGCGAAATACATCCATGTACGGGGACTGTCGGGTCTGAACTCGGTAAACTACGGTTCCAGGATCAGGTTGCTCCTCATCAGCGTTGTTAGAGCCTGCATCTAGGTTGGCATCTACTTCTGACTCTGAATCGAAGATACTTGCAATCTGTCTAGCTTTAGTTATGTATCGTCTATCGTTGTCGGGAAGATAGCTACACATGCTCAGAAAGTGACTTGTTTCTGCACGACCAGCTTGTTTACACAGCGGACAAACTTTGTCTTGGCGAGGTTTTTTAGGGATTCCTCGATATGACCTCTTGTTACTCGAAGCAGGGCTGCGGTATTCAGTAGCAATAACTGTGCGAAGGATCTTGGCTTCGTCAGACACATGAATTTCATCCAAAAGGGAACTAAGAGCTTGCGAAATCTCTGGTTTAATTGATGCCAGGGTGCGAGCTCTCAGCTCTGTGCCATATCTCTGCTTCACAAGTCTGGGTAAGCTCGGGTGGATGAGCTTCAACCATGTGAGGACCACTAGGTTTTCCAGGGTAGGAGTGAGCTCCTCGTCTTCTGTCATCGCTTCGCCATGGTTGGTAAGACTGTTCGTTCGCAGCAAAGAGTCTTCCACGAAGGCCATTAGTCGTTGGTATAAGTCTTCAGGGCGTTCGTTTGCTTCAAGATGTATATCCGAAAAGTCAATGAAATGAGCACCTGTGACTTGAAAGCCGAAATGTTGTCTAATGGTTTGCCAAATAAACTCGAGAGACGTCGAGTTTTTCACCAGAGTATTCCTTGAAATGATGGGACAGTAGTTGGCGATTTGTCCTAACATCAGCTCTAAAAAGTTGACTTTTTGCTGTGCAGTAAGACGCCTAGGAGCTGGTACTCCTTCTAGTAGAGCTGCTAAGGCACCTATTTCAGGCAAATCCTTCAAATTGTGATCACAATCTGAAACTTGGCACAGATACTCATTAGGACATGGCGAATATGAAATGGAAGGGTTGCCCAAAATTTGAGCAGGGGAAAGTGCCCATTTCGGCCTTCAAAATGGCGGACATTCAGTATGCTCCGTGAGGTAAATTATCGCATTTAATCATCGCATCTGCGGGAAAATGGACAGTTGGAGTAAAAATACATGCAAGAGAAGGTTTGAGAAAGTTGTTGCAAAACACTATATGTTGCATTGTCACGAAATTAAAGAAATTTGAGAAAAATGACAGTGCGCATGCGCAGTAGCATTTTCCTGAAATTTGTATGTTTTACTACTTTTTGGGGGTATATTTTATCCGGGATATATCATATGAAGGGTAAAATATCACATTAAACTTGCTATCTGTTGATGCGATTTATTTCGGCAGCAAAAAACGATAATATTTTAGCAACGTATACATGACGCGAAATTGAAATTCATTATTGTCTGTGAGCGAGGTCCGCGTACGTTTGCGAGCGTTGCTGTGATTTATTTTTTAACCAACGAGACCAAACATGAGTGTTTTTGGTAGCATCTAACATTTCGCTTGACATCCGCACAGTTCTGTACAATTCAACCCATTCTTTTTGCATTTGCATCTACCAGCAACGCATTTGGTGCACCCACAACGAATCAGCGCTTCGGTTACTTGGGATACGTCGGGCATGAGGCTCCAAACTGGAACAAAATCATCGCCATTCTTCATCCATCCCCAATGTGTTGGGTCCAGTTCGACTCGGGTGGATTCGAGACAGTTGAACCATTTTCGTGCTTGTAAAGCAGATCGTTTGACGTGTTCGAATAATGCAGCAGATCTTGGTGGTATATTCTCAATTGTTTTCCCCTTGGTCGTAAAAAAGTCGCCTTGCATCGTTGACCTTGTCGCCGTCAAATGTGCTACAATACAGAGCAACAACAAACTGTTCCAAAATATCTCTGTCTGCTTCACATATATCACCTTCCGATGTTGCTACTCGTTCAAACACTGGCGTCAAGCTGGGCATTCTTTTCCATGTTTCGCTAAACGATTTCTTGCCTTTTCCTATGAACGAAGAGGTGGCATCACAGCCACTGAACGCGTGGAAAAACAGGAAAGCGGTGGAGGTCTGAGGTCCTAGTGAAGTTGCGATCTCGTGGATGGGAATGTACTTCAAATGCTTCCCCACTCCAAACTCGAGCCATAGTTCCTGGAGACCGTGTATTCTGTGGAAAGCTCCGAGTGCAATAACAACAACATCACTGTCTACAGTTTTGACCAAGATACGTGGATTTAGTTCAGCAGCATGTTGGACATGGACGAACATACGTTCATCTGCTTCTTCGATGTTACATGGCATCAATGATTGAAGGTCCACATCTTGATTTGCCACTGCCCTGTCGTCTAGAGAACCCACGAATAGTTCAAGTGTATCAATGTTTTCAATCAGTGCTTTAACAATGAATGGAAACAGTTCTGTTTTGTTTTCGTCGCATCTGAGAAACGTGGACCAATTGTTTGGCATACTTCCGTTCGCTTTCACGAGCCTCCAAACACCAGAACCACGGTTTGATCGTGTACCCGACTTTAAACTATCTTTAAAGTACCTATCAAAAACCAAGTCCAGTCGATTAGCGGACCTTAGATGATGCTCTATATACGGCTGGATGACACTTGATGCATAATCGCTGAACGTCTTGCAATCATTGGGCTTTATCATGTTAACAATCCCTGGTCCGTCAAATACTTTGGCGTCTACTGGTGGAGCTTCATGACGTTCTGTGTGCTCGGCAGCCAAAACCACATCTATGACACCTGAGATAAAAAAACAGTATTGTAACGAAGATCAAAGGAGTTGGAGGAGCCATCGGACTTACAGAGAACGACGCATCTCTTGCAAAGTGGCTGATCACGGGTCCCGAAATTTCTCGAATGGTAGAGGAATTCGAAGACAGGAACAGCTTACATGAGTTTAGTTCTATTTTAGAGCATCATGATTCCAACCCATCTGCACAGAAACATTTTGCTGCTGACGTAAAGAGGATGTACGACGCGCTAGCTGAACTGGGAAATCCATTCCTTGATGACAGTGCAGACTTATATGCTTTAGACACAAAGCTAGTTCCAGGGTCAGAGGCTATTAAACACCTAGATGCTGTTGAAGCTCTCGGGAAAGAACAGTTCAAATCATATATGGATACTCGCGTTTTGAACAACGACATCCCGATTTCGGATACCATCACTAAAAACAACTTGGAGATTTTTAAATGTCCCAAAGCAAGGAAGACATCAAAGAAAGACGCACAGCTGAAAGCCGCCAGAAGTGATGCTGCTTTATTTTCAAGGTTGTGTATTGCCAGCCAAAACAGAGATGGAGACCTCGAGCAGTTTTTCTCCCACGAGAACCAAGGAGCACCTCCTAGCCTGTCCGAAAATGGAAATTTAAGACCAGCAAAAACAAATCCGTTTTGCTTTCCGAAAATTTCTTCAATAGCCCTGTGACGATACATATATATTATTGAGCACGTTTATAATCATGATATATTTCGTTACAATACTGTTTTTTTTTATCTCAGGTGTCATAGATGTGGTTTTGGCTGCCGAGCACACAGAACGTCATGAAGCTCCACCAGTAGACGCCAAAGTATTTGACGGACCAGGGATTGTTAACATGATAAAGCCCAATGATTGCAAGACGTTCAGCGATTATGCATCAAGTGTCATCCAGCCGTATATAGAGCATCATCTAAGGTCAGCTAATCGACTGGACTTGGTTTTGATAGGTACTTTAAAGATAGTTTAAAGTCGGGTACACGATCAAACCGTGGTTCTGGTGTTAGGAGGCTCGTGAAAGCGAACGGAAGTATGCCAAACAATTGGTCCACGTTTCTCAGATGCGACGAAAACAAAACAGAACTGTTTCCATTCATTGTTAAAGCACTGATTGAAAACATTGATACACTTGAACTATTCGTGGGTTCTCTAGACGACAGGGCAGTGGCCAATCAAGATGTGGACCTTCAATCATTGATGCCATGTAACATCGAAGAAGCAGATGAACGTATGTTCGTCCATGTCCAACATGCTGCTGAACTAAATCCACGTATCTTGGTCAAAACTGTAGACAGTGATGTTGTTGTTATTGCACTCGGAGCTTTCCACAGAATACACGGTCTCCAGGAACTATGGCTCGAGTTTGGAGTGGGGAAGCATTTGAAGTACATTCCCATCCACGAGATCGCAACTTCACTAGGACCTCAGACCTCCACCGCTTTCCTGTTTTTCCACGCGTTCAGTGGCTGTGATACCACCTCTTCGTTCATAGGAAAAGGCAAGAAATCGTTTAGCGAAACATGGAAAAGAATGCCCAGCTTGACGCCAGTGTTTGAACAAGTAGCAACATCGGAAGGTGATATATGTGAAGCAGACAGATATCTTTTGGAACAGTTTGTTGTTGCTCTGTATTGTAGCACATTTGACGGCGACAAGGTCAATGATGCAAGGCGATACCTTTTTACGACGGGAAAACAATTGAGAATATACCACCAACATCTGCTGCATTATTCGAACACGTCAAACGATCTGCTTTATACAAGCACGAAAATGGTTCAACTGTCCCGAATCCACCCGAGTCGAACTGGACCCAGCACATTGGGGATGGATGAAGAATGGCGATGATTTTGTTCCAGTTTGGAGCCTCATGCCCGACGTATCCCAAGTAACCGAAGCGCTGATTCGTTGTGGGTGCACCAAATGCGTTGCTGGTAGATGCAAATGCAAAAAGAATGGGTTGAATTGTACAGAACTGTGTGGATGTCAAGCGAAATGTTAGATGCTACCAAAAACACTCATGTTTGGTCTCGTTGGTTAAAAAATAAATCACAGCAACGCTCGCAAACGTACGCGGACCTCACTCACAGACAATAATGAATTTCAATTTCGCGTCATGTATACGTTGCTAAAATATTATCGTTTTTTGCTGCCGAAATAAATCGCATCAACAGATAGCAAGTTTAATGTGATATTTTACCCTTCATATGATATATCCCGGATAAAATATACCCCCAAAAAGTAGTAAAACATACAAATTTCAGGAAAATGCTACTGCGCATGCGCACTGTCATTTTTCTCAAATTTCTTTAATTTCGTGACAATGCAACATATAGTGTTTTGCAACAACTTTCTCAAACCTTCTCTTGCATGTATTTTTACTCCAACTGTCCATTTTCCCGCAGATGCGATGATTAAATGCGATAATTTACCTCACGGAGCATACTGAATGTCCGCCATTTTGAAGGCCGAAATGGGCACTTTCCCCTGCTCAAATTTTGGGCAACCCTTCCATTCCATATTCGCCATGTCCTAATGAGTATCTGTGCCAAGTTTCAGAATGTGATCACAATTTGAAGGATTGTTTCTCATAGCAGCTCTACTATTCGCCATCATCTTCAAATCCTCTGAGCAGCTGAGCTCTAGTCTTTTTTAACCATGTAGCTCCATCGGCTAGATATAGAGCGAAATTATTGTCTAAAGACAAAGTATATAACAAATTCTGTTTCCAATTTTCAAAGCTGTTTATGGTTTCAACTTTCGAAAGACACCACTGCTTCGGTGCAAGATGAGTCGATGCCATAGTTTACAAAGACTGAACAATTATAGAACGCGTTATCACAGTACAATTCTAGACTGTTTTGGCTTTAGTTTTGCCGCTTTCGCGTGGCTGTCGGCGAAAATAATGGCTTGGGTTAGACCAACCGCTGCCACCACGCCAGTTTAAGCTAACTTCAAACCAAGACACGTTCAATGTAAAGCAAATGGCTAACTTTAATAATCAAGACTACCAATTCAATATGGCCGCCTCGATAAACAAACCTTAATAATATATCTACATGACGTACATACATAATAACATAACTACATCGTACCGCTGATCGGTACTGGCGTTGGTTACAGCATCGTGGCATAAACGAATTTTTGTGTCTTTCTGTTTTGGAAGAGATTTGGTACTCTTTAAAACCTCCGCGCAAACCATACGGATTGACTATCTTTTCTGGCAGAAGCTTTTGACATGGATGGTCTGGGTCTCTACATATCCGTTCAAACTCACGATTTGCTGCACAACCTCTTCTATCTTCTAAGGTTGGTAGGGAGTCATTTCTCAAACCTAATATTCTTAGGCTTCTCAATTGTATCTTTTCCACTTCACTTTGCAAATATCCCGGTAGGCCACACCAGACTGGACTAGCATACTCTAGGATAGGTCTAATCTTTGAGATGTAGGTAGTAAGACCAACCTCTGCAGGCAGATGAGCTTTTTTACACTGCCTCAAATGGAAAAAGTCTTTTGTTTGCTTTACGCGTGATTTGCTCAATATGTTCGTTCCATTTCATGTTATTTTGACACGAACACCAAGTAGTTTAAAAGTTTTTACTCTTTCAATTACAGCATCTCCTATTTGGATTGGAGGTGGTTCTTGAACAGAATTTGTAAAGCATATCCACATGTCTTTAGTTTTCTTAGAGTTTAGTTCCATTTTGTTTCTTTCAGCCCACTTACACACACAGTCTATTGCGACTTGCATTGAGCTGTATGTACCTTGTTCGACTAGTTGGTCCTGAGTGCAATCATCAGCGTATTTATCCGTATCTATATTCAGATTATCAGGGATCGAGTCTTCCAAATCATTTATATGTACATTAAAAAGTGCTGGCGAAAGTACTGAGCCCTGTGGAACGCCACAAGGGCAACTGGCAGTTGACGATAAGATTCCGCTTAAATTTACCTGTTGAGTTCTTCCCGTGAGAAAACTTCTAATCCATAACGATAATGATTTGTTAATGTTCATATGGGCAAGTTTTTCAAGTAAAATGTTGTGGTTCACCAGGTCGAAGGCCTTCCGGAAATCTGGAAAAACAGCATGAACGCCTTTTCTACCAGTTAGAGAGTTGTCTGTAGCATTGTACCATTTTTGAGTCATAGATATTAAGGCAGTTACAGTAGACCGTCCGTGGGTAAATGCATGTTGGTTATTTTTAACCTTGTGATCCGTGCCATTCAGTTGGAGTTGAAGTTTTTCTAGGACTTTGGCCATCTGGGGAAGTACTGAGATCTGGCGCAAATCATTATCTATATCACGTGGATTTGGGACCTTAGCTACAGGTGTTATTAAGGCATGTTTGTATAGTGATGGGTACTGACATTGATTGATACTACATGTGACAACACTTTTGTACCACAGGTGCAAGATCTTCCGCGAAACGTTTGAGTAGCCAAGCCGGAATCTCGTCCACACCAGTCGCTTTCCTTGAATTTAAGTGTTTTAGACAACTTTTGACTTGACCAATTGAGGGCAGAGGTGGCGGTGTTTCTTTAAGCAGGTGATTTACTTTATCAACGTCCAATTTATTTTCGTTTCTCAGATTTTCCCAAGGTTTAGTAAACACAGATTGTAGTTTTTCAGCTGCCTCTTCAGTTTCTATTTCAGGGGTGTGCACCCTGGAGTTTGTAGCATTGTTCGCTCCAATAAGAGCATTGATTGTCTTATACCACTTTGCTGGATTAGATGAGCGGAAGTCTTTTGCTTTAGAATTGTAATACCTGACTTTGACTTCGGATATTTATCTACGAACAGACTCGCATAATTGATTGTACCGAGCTGTATCACCGCGGGAAAATTCTCGTTGTCGCTGTTTGATTTTAGTTTTAATGTAGCTAGTCATCCACGGTTTATCGGACTGATGGACCCGAACTGTTTTCTCAGGAATTTTTTCTTCAATTATCTCCGTCAAGGTGGAACTGAAATTCTTCACTTTCTCATCTATATCTTGAGCTTCGTACACCGTTGTCCAGTCTTCCTGAATAATCTTCAAACTAAGAGCATTGAGATTTCCAGTTGTCAAGTGCCTAATTCGTTTGGAATTGTCCGGCGTCTTCTGCTGCTCCTTTGGAATCCAGGAGTAGACATTGATGGTCAGAGCGGCCAATTGGAGGTAGGTGCTGAACTGGGTTGAACCTACTATGCATGTTAGTATAAAATTGATCCAGAATGTTATTGCCTCTCGTTGGAGCTGTCATATGTTTTTTTAAGTCAAAGCGATTACATAGACGACTTAAATTTAATTTATTAAAATCACCTGCAATTACAATTCCGCATGACGGTCTACAATTAGGAAGCTATCAAGGCAGGTTGTAAGGTATTCGATCATGTCATTATTGTTCTCAGCAGGTTGCCCCGGAGCATGATACACCACTCCAACAATTATTGAGCTATATGGTCTTGGGGTTCTAGGAGGCTTCAGTAATAACCATAGCATTTCTTTGTCGCTGGTTTCTGTTGTCATCAAGCGAGTAGCCGGAATACTAGAGTGTACATATGTGAGCACCCCGCCACCAATGGTGGCTCTGTCCAAACGAAAGTTTTTGAACATAGGGCCAATCGTTATTGCAGAGTCAGGAATGGCTTCGTTCAACCAGGACTCAGTGATTAAAACTAATTCTGGTTTATTTATAGCAACAACAGCAGATAGTTCGTCTATTTTATTAGTTATGTGACACTCATTTAATAGTAGAAAAGTAGGGAGCTTGGATTTCGAGGAATGCGGGACGACAGTAGGAATTTCAATAAGGTTATATCGGCTCCTTCTTATCGTGTTCTTTGGTCCCGGGATCAAACTAACGTCTCTTGCGTGGGACGTGAGTTCGTTAGGGGCCAAGTTTGACGAAAAAACGGTTTTCTAAATCTATTATTTGAATTCCTTCGATTTGATCTTGGCTGACTTCTTGTGGTGATACGAACAGGAATAGTTTGATTAGTAGATCTATGAGGAGCATTACTAGCGTAGGCATTATGTTGGGCAATATAGCGGGATTGTGATTCTTTTCCACCCGTGTTAACTGAACGGACAATTTCAGCATAGTACGAGATGCGAGTTTATGATCATGACCATCCATTGCCTTACCCGTTTTGTTTTCAGTGGAAATGAAGTATTTTGAAAAGCATTGTTGAGACTACTGGCCATTATGGGTTGCCAGTTTATGAGTATTATTCATGTAGTAGCCAATCACCGTGACATTCACATTGCATTTAAATAAAATAAATTTTAGAGTAATTATCGCTGGGCGTGGTCGCGTGCGCCTGTAACCGAGCTGCTTCGGAGCTGGTAGTGTCGAATGGCTTGAGGTCGGGGCTCCCGTCGTACGTCGACCTATGTCGATCGGGTGTCCACACTAAGTTAGGCGTCAATATGGTGAACTTAGGGGAACCTACGCCCACGAGGTTGAATAAAGAGGAACGTACCGGTCCAGGATGGAAACATAGCAGACAAAAGTTCCCGTGTTAGTACTAGTGAAGAGGAGGCGTGCGATAGCCCGTCAAGACAGTCCAACCCGCTACCCTTTTGTTCCAAATCTGATTTTCTTTTTCTTTCTTTATAACACTAGCATGTACAAGGGAAGATATAATGCTTTTTGATCTAAAATATCCAGTTCTGTGCTTGATTCATTCTGTTCTTGTTCATGTGTTACAAAAATTATGATATCTCTGAGTTCACCATCCATTGCGTTATCCGATTTGTTTTCAGTGGAAATGAAGTATTTTGAAAAGCATTGTTGTGACTGCTGACCAGTATAGTACGAGGTGCGAGTTTATGATCATGACCATCCATTGCGTTACCCGTTTTGTTTTCAGTGGAAATGAAGTATCTTGAAAAGCATTGTTGAGACTACTGGCCAGTATGGGTTGCCAGTTTATGAGTATTATTCATGTAGTAGCCAATCACCGTGACATTCACGTTGCATTTAAATAAAATAAGTTTTAGAGTAATTATCGCTGGGCGTGGTGGCTTGCGCCTGTAACCGAGCTGCTTCGGAGCTGGTAGTGTCGAATGACTTGAGGTCGGGGCTCCTGTCGTACGTCGACCTATATCGATCGGGTGTCCACACTAAGTTAGGCGTCAATATGGTGAACTTAGGGGAACCTTCGTCCACCAGGTTGAATAAAGAGGAACGTACCGGTCCAGGATGGAAAAATAGCAGACAAAAGTTCCCGTGTTAAACAGTAGTGGGATAGCACTAGTGAATAGGAGGCGTGCGATAGCCCGTCAAGACAGTCCAACGCGCTACCCTTTCGTTCCAAATCTGATTTTCTTTTTCTTTCTTTATAACACTAGCATGTACACGGGAGCATATAATGCTTTTTGATCAAAAATATCCAGTTCTATGTGCTTGATTCATTCTGTTCTTGTTCGCGTGTTACAAAAATTATGATATCCCTGAGTTCACCATCCATTGCGTTATCTGATTTGTTTTCAGTGGAAATGAAGTATTTTGAAAAGCATTGTTGAGACTGCTGACCAGTATAGTACGAGGTGCGAGTTTATGATCATGACCATCCATTGCGTTACCCGTTTTGTTTTCAGTGGAAATGAAGTATTTTGAAAAGCATTGTTGAGACTATTGGCCAGTAAGGGCGGGGTTGCCAGTTTATGAGTATTATTCATGTAGTAGCCAATCACCGTGACATTCACGTTGCATTTAAATAAAATAAATTTTAGAGTAATTATCGCTGGGCGTGGTGGCGTGCGCCTGTAACCGAGCTTCTTCGGAGCTGGTAGTGTCGAATGGCTTGAGGTCGGGGCTCCTGTCGTACGTCGACCTATGTCGATCGGGTATCCACACTAAGTTAGGCGTCAATATGGTGAACTTAGGGGAACCTTCGCCCACGAGGTTGAATAAAGAGGAACGTACCGGTCCAGGATGGGAACATAGCAGACAAAAGCTCCCGTGTTAGTACTAGTGAAGAGGAGGCGTGCGATAGCCCGTCAAGACAGTCCAACCCGCTACCCTTTTGTTCCAAATCTGATTTTCTTTTTCTTTCTTTATAACACTAGCATGTACAAGGGAAGATATAATGCTTTTTGATCTAAAATATCCAGTTCTATTTGCTTGATTCATTCTGTTAATTCTTGTTCATGTGTTACAAAAATTATGATATCTCTGAGTTCACCATCTATTGCGTTATCCGATTTGTTTTCAGTGGAAATGAAGTATTTTGAAAAGCATTGTCGAGACTGCTGCCCAGTATAGTACGAGGTGCGAGTTTATGATCATGACCATCCATTGCGTTACCCGTTTTGTTTTCAGTGGAAATGAAGTATTTTGAAAAGCATTGTTGGGACTACTGGCCAGTATGGGTTGCCAGTTTATGAGTATTATTCATGTAGTAGCCAATCACCGTGACATTCACGTTGCATTTAAATAAAATAAATTTTAGAGTAATCATCGCTGGGCGTGGTGGCGTGCGCCTGTAACCGAGCTGCTTCGGAGCTGGTAATGTCGAATGGCTTGAGGTCGGGGCTCCTGTCGTTCGTCGACCTATGTCGATCGGGTGTCCACACTAAGTTAGGCGTCAATATGGTGAATTTAGGGGAACTTTCGTCCACCAGGTTGAATACAGAGGAACGTACCGGTCCAGGATTGAAACATAGCAGACAAAAGTTCCCGCGTCAAACAATAGTGGGATAGCACTAGTGAATAGGAGGCGTGCGATAGCCCGTCAAGACAGTCCAACCCGCTACCCTTTCGTTCCAAATCTGATTTTCTTTTTCTTTCTTTATAACACTAGCATGTACAAGGGAAGATATAATGCTTTTTGATCTAAAATATCCAGTTCTGTGCTTGATTCATTCTGTTCTTGTTCATGTGCTACAAAAATTATGATATCTCTGAGTTCACCATCCATTGCGTTATCCGATTTGTTTTCAGTGGAAATGAAGTATTTTGAAAAGCATTGTTGAGACTGCTGACCAGTATAGTACGAGGTGCAAGTTTATGATCATGACCATCCATTGCGTTACCCGTTTTGTTTTCAGTGGAAATGAAGTATTTTGAAAATCATTGTTGAGACTACTGGCCAGTATGGGTTGCCAGTTTATGAGTATTATTCATGTAGTAGCCAATAACCGTGGCATCCACGTTGCATTTAAATAAAATAAATTTTAGAGTAATTATCGCTGGGCGAGGTGGCGTGCGCCTGTAACCGAGCTGCTTCGGAGCTGGTAGTGTCGAATGGCTTGAGGTCGCGGCGCAGCTCCTGTCGTACGTCGACCTATGTCGATCGGGTGTCCACACTAAGTTAGGCGTCAATATGGTGAACTTAGGGGAACCTTCGTCCACCAGGTTGAATAAAGAGGAACGTACCGGTCCAGGATGGAAACATAGCAGACAAAAGTTCCCGTGTTAAACAGTAGTGGGATAGCACTAGTGAATAGGAGGCGTGCGATAGCCCGTCAAGACAGTCCAACCCGCTACCCTTTCGTTCCAAATCTGATTTTCTTTTGCTTTCTTTATAGCACTAGCATGTACAGGGGAAGATATAATGCTTTTTGATCTAAAATATCCAGTTCTATGTGCTTGATTCATTCTGTTCTTGTTCATGTGTTACAAAAATTATGATATTTCTGAGTTCACCATCCATTGCGTTATCCGATTTGTTTTCAGTGGAAATGAAGTATTTTGAAAAGCATTGTTGAGACTGCTGGCCAGTAAGGGTTGCCAGTTTATGAGTATTATTCATGTAGTAGCCAATCACCGTGACATTCACGTTGCATTTAAATAAAATAAATTTTAGAGTAATTATCGCTGGGCGTGGTGGCGTGCGCCTGTAACCGAGCTGCTTCGGAGCTGGTAGTGTCGAATGGCTTGAGGTCGGGGCTCCTGTCGTACGTCGACCTATGTCGATCGGGTGTCCACACTAAGTTAGGTGTCAATATGGTGAACTTAGTAAAACCTTCGTCCACCAGGTTGAATAAATAGGAACGTACCGGTCCAGGATGGAAACATAGCAGACAAAAGTTCCCGTGTTAAACAGTATTGGGATAGCACTAGTGAATAGGAGACGCGCGATAGCCCGTCAAGACAGTCCAACCCGCTACCCTTTCGTTCCAAATCTGATTTTCTTTTTCTTTCTTTATAACACTAGCATGTACAGGGGAAGATATAATGCTTTTTGATCTAAAATATCCAGTTCTATGTGCTTGATTCATTCTGTTCTTGTTCATGTGTTACAAAAATTATGATATCTCTGAGTTCACCATCCATTGCGTTATCCGATTTGTTTTCAGTGGAAATGAAGTATTTTGAAAAGCATTGTTGAGACTGCTGACCAGTATAGTACGAGGTGCGAGTTTATGATCATGACCATCCATTGCGTTACCCGTTTTGTTTTCAGTGGAAATGAAGTATTTTGAAAAGCATTGTTGAGACTACTGGCCAGTATGGGTTGCCAGTTTATGAGTATTATTCATGTAGTAGCCAATCACCGTGACATTCACGTTGCATTTAAATAAAATAAGTTTTGGAGCAATTATCGCTGGGCGTGGTGGCTTGCGCCTGTAACCGAGCTGCTTAGGAACTGGTAGTGTCGAATGGCTTGAGGTCGGGGCTCCTGTCGTACGTCGACCTATGTCGATCGGGTGTCCACACTAAGTTAGGCGTCAATATGGTGAACTTAGGGGAACCTTCGTCCACCAGGTTGAATAAAGAGGAACGTACCGGTCCAGGATGGAAACATAGCAGACAAAAGTTCCCGTGTTAAACAGTAGTGGGATAGCACTAGTGAATAGGAGGCGTGCGATAGCCCGTCAAGACAGTCCAACCCGCTACCCCTTTCGTTCCAAATCTGATTTTCTTTTGCTTTCTTTATAGCACTAGCATGTACAGGGGAAGATATAATGCTTTTTGATCTAAAATATCCAGTTCTATGTGCTTGATTCATTCTGTTCTTGTTCATGTTCGCGTGTTACAAAAATTATGATATTTCTGAGTTCACCATCCATTGCGTTATCCGATTTGTTTTCAGTGGAAATGAAGTATTTTGAAAAGCATTGTTGAGACTGCTGACCAGTATAGTACGATGTGCGAGTTTATGATCATGACCATCCATTGCGTTACCCGTTTTGTTTTCAGTGGAAATGAAGTATTTTGAAAAGCATTGTTGAGACTACTGGCCAATAAGGGTTGCCAGTTTATGAGTATTATTCACCGTGACATTCACGTTGCATTTAAATAAAATAAATTTTAGAGTAATTATCGCTGGGCGTGGTGGCGTGCGCCTGTAACCGAGCTGCTACGGAGCTGGTAGTGTCGAATGGCTTGAGGTCGGGGCTCCTGTCGTACGTCGACCTATGTCGATCGGGTGTCCACACTAAGTTAGGCGTCAATATGGTGAACTTAGGGGAACCTTCGTCCACCAGGTTGAATAAAGAGGAACGTACCGGTCCAGGATGGAAACATAGCAGACAAAAGTTCCCGTGTTAAACAGTAGTGGGATAGCACTAGTGAATAGGAGGCGTGCGATAGCCCGTCAAGACAGTCCAACCCGCTACCCTTTCGTTCCAAATCTGATTTTCTTTTGCTTTCTTTATAGCACTAGCATGTACAGGGGAAGATATAATGCTTTTTGATCTAAAATATCCAGTTCTATGTGCTTGATTCATTCTGTTAATTCTTGTTCATGTGTTACAAAAATTATGATATTTCTGAGTTCACCATCCATTGCGTTATCCGATTTGTTTTCAGTGGAAATGAAGTATTTTGAAAAGCATTGTTGAGACTGCTGACCAGTATAGTACGATGTGCGAGTTTATGATCATGACCATCCATTGCGTTACCCGTTTTGTTTTCAGTGGAAATGAAGTATTTTGAAAAGCATTGTTGAGACTACTGGCGAATAAGGGTTGCCAGTTTATGAGTATTATTCACCGTGACATTCACGTTGCATTTAAATAAAATAAATTTTAGAGAAATTATCGCTGGGCGTGGTGGCGTGCGCCTGTAACCGAGCTGCTACGGAGCTGGTAGTGTCGAATGGCTTGAGGTCGGGGCTCCTGTCGTACGTCGACCTATGTCGATCGGGTGTCCACACTAAGTTAGGCGTCAATATGGTGAACTTAGGGGAACCTTCGTCCACCAGGTTGAATAAAGAGGAACGTACCGGTCCAGGATGGAAACATAGCAGACAAAAGTTCCCGTGTTAAACAGTAGTGGGATAGCACTAGTGAATAGGAGGCGTGCGATAGCCCGTCAAGACAGTCCAACCCGCTACCCTTTCGTTCCAAATCTGATTTTCTTTTGCTTTCTTTATAGCACTAGCATGTACAGGGGAAGATATAATGCTTTTTGATCTAAAATATCCAGTTCTATGTGCTTGATTCATTCTGTTCTTGTTCATGTGTTACAAAAATTATGATATTTCTGAGTTCACCATCCATTGCGTTATCCGATTTGTTTTCAGTGGAAATGAAGTATTTTGAAAAGCATTGTTGAGACTGCTGACCAGTATAGTACGATGTGCGAGTTTATGATCATGACCATCCATTGCGTTACCCGTTTTGTTTTCAGTGGAAATGAAGTATTTTGAAAAGCATTGTTGAGACTACTGGCGAATAAGGGTTGCCAGTTTATGAGTATTATTCACCGTGACATTCACGTTGCATTTAAATAAAATAAATTTTAGATTAGTTATCGCTGGGCGTGGTGGCGTGCGCCTGTAACCGAGCTGCTACGGAGCTGGTAGTGTCGAATGGCTTGAGGTCGGGGCTCCTGTCGTACGTCGACCTATGTCGATCGGGTGTCCACACTAAGTTAGGCGTCAATATGGTGAACTTAGGGGAACCTTCGTCCACCAGGTTGAATAAAGAGGAACGTACCGGTCCAGGATGGAAACATAGCAGACAAAAGTTCCCGTGTTAAACAGTAGTGGGATAGCACTAGTGAATAGGAGGCGTGCGATAGCCCGTCAAGACAGTCCAACCCGCTACCCTTTCGTTCCAAATCTGATTTTCTTTTGCTTTCTTTATAGCACTAGCATGTACAGGGGAAGATATAATGCTTTTTGATCTAAAATATCCAGTTCTATGTGCTTGATTCATTCTGTTCTTGTTCATGTGTTACAAAAATTATGATATTTCTGAGTTCACCATCCATTGCGTTATCCGATTTGTTTTCAGTGGAAATGAAGTATTTTGAAAAGCATTGTTGAGACTGCTGACCAGTATAGTACGATGTGCGAGTTTATGATCATGACCATCCATTGCGTTACCCGTTTTGTTTTCAGTGGAAATGAAGTATTTTGAAAAGCATTGTTGAGACTACTGGCCAGTAAGAGTTGCAGTTTATGAGTATTATTCATGTAGTAGCCAATCACCGTGACATTCACGTTGCATTTAAATAAAATAAATTTTAGAGTAATTATCGCTGGGCGTGGTGGCGTGCGCCTGTAACCGAGCTACGGAGCTGGTAGTGTCGAATGGCTTGAGGTCGGGGCTCCTGTCGTACGTCGACCTATGTCGATCGGGTGTCCACACTAAGTTAGGCGTCAATATGGTGAACTTAGGGGAACCTTCGTCCACCAGGTTGAATAAAGAGGAACGTACCGGTCCAGGATGGAAACATAGCAGACGAAAGTTCCCGTATTAAACAGTAGTGGGATAGCACTAGTGAATAGGAGGCGTGCGATAGCCCGTCAAAACAGTCCAACCCGCTACCCTTTCGTTCCAAATCTGATTTTTTCTTCTTCTTTCATTATAGCACTTGCATGTACAGGGGAAGATATAATGCTTTTTCACATAAAATATCCAGTTCTATGTGCTTGATTCATTCTGTTCTTGTTGATGTGTTACAAAAATTATGATATTTCTGAGTTCACCATCCATTGCGTTATCCGATTTGTTTTCAGTGGAAATGAAGTATTTTGAAAAGCATTGTTGAGACTGCTGACCAGTATAGTACGAGGTGCGAGTTTATGATAATGACCATCCATTGCGTTACCCGTTTTGTTTTCAGTGGAAATGAAGTATTTTGAAAAGCATTGTTGAGACTACTGGCCAGTAAGGGTTGCCAGTTTATGAGTATTATTCATGTGGTAGCCAATCACCGTGACATTCAGGTTGCATTTAAATAAAATAAATTTTAGATTAGTTATCGCTGGGCGTGGTGGCGTGCGCCTGTAACCGAGCTGCTACGGAGCTGGTAGTGTCGAATGGCTTGAGGTCGGGGCTCCTGTCGTACGTCGACCTATGTCGATCGGGTGTCCACACTAAGTTAGGCGTCAATATGGTGAACTTAGGGGAACCTTCGTCCACCAGGTTGAATAAAGAGGAACGTACCGGTCCAGGATGGAAACATAGCAGACAAAAGTTCCCGTGTTAAACAGTAGTGGGATAGCACTAGTGAATAGGAGGCGTGCGATAGCCCGTCAAGACAGTCCAACCCGCTACCCTTTCGTTCCAAATCTGATTTTCTTTTGCTTTCTTTATAGCACTAGCATGTACAGGGGAAGATATAATGCTTTTTGATCTAAAATATCCAGTTCTATGTGCTTGATTCATTCTGTTCTTGTTCATGTGTTACAAAAATTATGATATTTCTGAGTTCACCATCCATTGCGTTATCCGATTTGTTTTCAGTGGAAATGAAGTATTTTGAAAAGCATTGTTGAGACTGCTGACCAGTATAGTACGATGTGCGAGTTTATGATCATGACCATCCATTGCGTTACCCGTTTTGTTTTCAGTGGAAATGAAGTATTTTGAAAAGCATTGTTGAGACTACTGGCGAATAAGGGTTGCCAGTTTATGAGTATTATTCACCGTGACATTCACGTTGCATTTAAATAAAATAAATTTTAGATTAGTTATCGCTGGGCGTGGTGGCGTGCGCCTGTAACCGAGCTGCTACGGAGCTGGTAGTGTCGAATGGCTTGAGGTCGGGGCTCCTGTCGTACGTCGACCTATGTCGATCGGGTGTCCACACTAAGTTAGGCGTCAATATGGTGAACTTAGGGGAACCTTCGTCCACCAGGTTGAATAAAGAGGAACGTACCGGTCCAGGATGGAAACATAGCAGACAAAAGTTCCCGTGTTAAACAGTAGTGGGATAGCACTAGTGAATAGGAGGCGTGCGATAGCCCGTCAAGACAGTCCAACCCGCTACCCCTTTCGTTCCAAATCTGATTTTCTTTTGCTTTCTTTATAGCACTAGCATGTACAGGGGAAGATATAATGCTTTTTGATCTAAAATATCCAGTTCTATGTGCTTGATTCATTCTGTTCTTGTTCATGTGTTACAAAAATTATGATATTTCTGAGTTCACCATCCATTGCGTTATCCGATTTGTTTTCAGTGGAAATGAAGTATTTTGAAAAGCATTGTTGAGACTGCTGACCAGTATAGTACGAGGTGCGAGTTTATGATCATGACCATCCATTGCGTTACCCGTTTTGTTTTCAGTGGAAATGAAGTATTTTGAAAAGCATTGTTGAGACTACTGGCCAATAAGGGTTGCCAGTTTATGAGTATTATTCACCGTGACATTCACGTTGCATTTAAATAAAATAAATTTTAGATTAGTTATCGCTGGGCGTGGTGGCGTGCGCCTGTAACCGAGCTGCTACGGAGCTGGTAGTGTCGAATGGCTTGAGGTCGGGGCTCCTGTCGTACGTCGACCTATGTCGATCGGGTGTCCACACTAAGTTAGGCGTCAATATGGTGAACTTAGGGGAACCTTCGTCCACCAGGTTGAATAAAGAGGAACGTACCGGTCCAGGATGGAAACATAGCAGACAAAAGTTCCCGTGTTAAACAGTAGTGGGATAGCACTAGTGAATAGGAGGCGTGCGATAGCCCGTCAAGACAGTCCAACCCGCTACCCTTTCGTTCCAAATCTGATTTTCTTTTGCTTTCTTTATAGCACTAGCATGTACAGGGGAAGATATAATGCTTTTTGATCTAAAATATCCAGTTCTATGTGCTTGATTCATTCTGTTCTTGTTCATGTGTTACAAAAATTATGATATTTCTGAGTTCACCATCCATTGCGTTATCCGATTTGTTTTCAGTGGAAATGAAGTATTTTGAAAAGCATTGTTGAGACTGCTGACCAGTATAGTACGATGTGCGAGTTTATGATCATGACCATCCATTGCGTTACCCGTTTTGTTTTCAGTGGAAATGAAGTATTTTGAAAAGCATTGTTGAGACTACTGGCGAATAAGGGTTGCCAGTTTATGAGTATTATTCACCGTGACATTCACGTTGCATTTAAATAAAATAAATTTTAGATTAGTTATCGCTGGGCGTGGTGGCGTGCGCCTGTAACCGAGCTGCTACGGAGCTGGTAGTGTCGAATGGCTTGAGGTCGGGGCTCCTGTCGTACGTCGACCTATGTCGATCGGGTGTCCACACTAAGTTAGGCGTCAATATGGTGAACTTAGGGGAACCTTCGTCCACCAGGTTGAATAAAGAGGAACGTACCGGTCCAGGATGGAAACATAGCAGGCAAAAGTTCCAGCGTCAAACAGTAGTGGGATAGCACTTGTGAATAGGAGGCGTGCGATAGCCCGTCAAGACAGTCCAACCCGCTACCTTTTCGTTCCAAATGTGATTTTCTTTTTCTTTCTTTATAGCACTAGCATGTACAGGGGAAGATATAATGCTTTTTGATCTAAAATATCCAGTTCTATGTGCTTGATTCATTCTGTTCTTGTTGATGTGTTACAAAAATTATGATATTTCTGAGTTCACCATCCATTGCGTTATCCGATTTGTTTTCAGTGGAAATGAAGTATTTTGAAAAGCATTGTTGAGACTGCTGACCAGTATAGTACGAGGTGCGAGTTTATGATAATGACCATCCATTGCGTTACCCGTTTTGTTTTCAGTGGAAATGAAGTATTTTGAAAAGCATTGTTGAGACTACTGGCCAGTAAGGGTTGCCAGTTTATGAGTATTATTCATGTGGTAGCCAATCACCGTGACATTCACGTTGCATTTAAATAAAATAAATTTTAGATTAGTTATCGCTGGGCGTGGTGGCGTGCGCCTGTAACCGAGCTGCTACGGAGCTGGTAGTGTCGAATGGCTTGAGGTCGGGGCTCCTGTCGTACGTCGACCTATGTCGATCGGGTGTCCACACTAAGTTAGGCGTCAATATGGTGAACTTAGGGGAACCTTCGTCCACCAGGTTGAATAAAGAGGAACGTACCGGTCCAGGATGGAAACATAGCAGACAAAAGTTCCCGTGTTAAACAGTAGTGGGATAGCACTAGTGAATAGGAGGCGTGCGATAGCCCGTCAAGACAGTCCAACCCGCTACCCTTTCGTTCCAAATCTGATTTTCTTTTGCTTTCATTATAGCACTAGCATGTACAGGGGAAGACATAATGCTTTTTGATCTAAAATATCCAGTTCTATGTGCTTGATTCATTCTGTTCTTGTTGATGTGTTACAAAAATTATGATATTTCTGAGTTCACCATCCATTGCGTTATCCGATTTGTTTTCAGTGGAAATGAAGTATTTTGAAAAGCATTGTTGAGACTGCTGACCAGTATAGTACGAGGTGCGAGTTTATGATAATGACCATCCATTGCGTTACCCGTTTTGTTTTCAGTGGAAATGAAGTATTTTGAAAAGCATTGTTGAGACTACTGGCCAGTAAGGGTTGCCAGTTTATGAGTATTATTCATGTGGTAGCCAATCACCGTGACATTCGGTTGCATTTATTTAATAAAATAAATTTTAGATTAGTTATCGCTGGGCGTGGTGGCGTGCGCCTGTAACCGAGCTGCTACGGAGCTGGTAGTGTCGAATGGCTTGAGGTCGGGGCTCCTGTCGTACGTCGACCTATGTCGATCGGGTGTCCACACTAAGTTAGGCGTCAATATGGTGAACTTAGGGGAACCTTCGTCCACCAGGTTGAATAAAGAGGAACGTACCGGTCCAGGATGGAAACATAGCAGACAAAAGTTCCCGAGTCAAACAGTAGTGGGATAGCACTTGTGAATAGGAGGCGTGCGATAGCCCGTCAAGACAGTCCAACCCGCTACCTTTTCGTTCCAAATGTGATTTTCTTTTTCTTTCTTTATAGCACTAGCATGTACAGGAAGATATAATGCTTTTTGATCTAAAATATCCAGTTCTATGTGCTTGATTCATTCTGTTCTTGTTGATGTGTTACAAAAATTATGATATTTCTGAGTTCACCATCCATTGCGTTATCCGATTTGTTTTCAGTGGAAATGAAGTATTTTGAAAAGCATTGTTGAGACTGCTGACCAGTATAGTACGAGGTGCGAGTTTATGATAATGACCATCCATTGCGTTACCCGTTTTGTTTTCAGTGGAAATGAAGTATTTTGAAAAGCATTGTTGAGACTACTGGCCAGTAAGGGTTGCCAGTTTATGAGTATTATTCATGTGGTAGCCAATCACCGTGACATTCAGGTTGCATTTAAATAAAATAAATTTTAGATTAGTTATCGCTGGGCGTGGTGGCGTGCGCCTGTAACCGAGCTGCTACGGAGCTGGTAGTGTCGAATGGCTTGAGGTCGGGGCTCCTGTCGTACGTCGACCTATGTCGATCGGGTGTCCACACTAAGTTAGGCGTCAATATGGTGAACTTAGGGGAACCTTCGTCCACCAGGTTGAATAAAGAGGAACGTACCGGTCCAGGATGGAAACATAGCAGACAAAAGTTCCCGAGTCAAACAGTAGTGGGATAGCACTTGTGAATAGGAGGCGTGCGATAGCCCGTCAAGACAGTCCAACCCGCTACCCCTTTCGTTCCAAATCTGATTTTCTTTTGCTTTCTTTATAGCACTAGCATGTACAGGGGAAGATATAATGCTTTTTGATCTAAAATATCCAGTTCTATGTGCTTGATTCATTCTGTTCTTGTTCATGTGTTACAAAAATTATGATATTTCTGAGTTCACCATCCATTGCGTTATCCGATTTGTTTTCAGTGGAAATGAAGTATTTTGAAAAGCATTGTTGAGACTGCTGACCAGTATAGTACGAGGTGCGAGTTTATGATCATGACCATCCATTGCGTTACCCGTTTTGTTTTCAGTGGAAATGAAGTATTTTGAAAAGCATTGTTGAGACTACTGGCCAATAAGGGTTGCCAGTTTATGAGTATTATTCACCGTGACATTCACGTTGCATTTAAATAAAATAAATTTTAGATTAGTTATCGCTGGGCGTGGTGGCGTGCGCCTGTAACCGAGCTGCTACGGAGCTGGTACCGGTCCAGGATGGAAACATAGCAGGCAAAAGTTCCAGCGTCAAACAGTAGTGGGATAGCACTTGTGAATAGGAGGCGTGCGATAGCCCGTCAAGACAGTCCAAGCCGCTACCTTTTCGTTCCAAATGTGATTTTCTTTTTCTTTCTTTATAGCACTAGCATGTACAGGGGAAGATATAATGCTTTTTGATCTAAAATATCCAGTTCTATGTGCTTGATTCATTCTGTTCTTGTTGATGTGTTACAAAAATTATGATATTTCTGAGTTCACCATCCATTGCGTTATCCGATTTGTTTTCAGTGGAAATGAAGTATTTTGAAAAGCATTGTTGAGACTGCTGACCAGTATAGTACGAGGTGCGAGTTTATGATAATGACCATCCATTGCGTTACCCGTTTTGTTTTCAGTGGAAATGAAGTATTTTGAAAAGCATTGTTGAGACTACTGGCCAGTAAGGGTTGCCAGTTTATGAGTATTATTCATGTGGTAGCCAATCACCGTGACATTCAGGTTGCATTTAAATAAAATAAATTTTAGATTAGTTATCGCTGGGCGTGGTGGCGTGCGCCTGTAACCGAGCTGCTACGGAGCTGGTAGTGTCGAATGGCTTGAGGTCGGGGCTCCTGTCGTACGTCGACCTATGTCGATCGGGTGTCCACACTAAGTTAGGCGTCAATATGGTGAACTTAGGGGAACCTTCGTCCACCAGGTTGAATAAAGAGGAACGTACCGGTCCAGGATGGAAACATAGCAGACAAAAGTTCCCGAGTCAAACAGTAGTGGGATAGCACTTGTGAATAGGAGGCGTGCGATAGCCCGTCAAGACAGTCCAACCCGCTACCTTTTCGTTCCAAATGTGATTTTCTTTTTCTTTCTTTATAGCACTAGCATGTACAGGGGAAGATATAATGCTTTTTGATCTAAAATATCCAGTTCTATGTGCTTGATTCATTCTGTTCTTGTTGATGTGTTACAAAATTATGATATTTCTGAGTTCACCATCCATTGCGTTATCCGATTTGTTTTCAGTGGAAATGAAGTATTTTGAAAAGCATTGTTGAGACTGCTGACCAGTATAGTACGAGGTGCGAGTTTATGATAATGACCATCCATTGCGTTACCCGTTTTGTTTTCAGTGGAAATGAAGTATTTTGAAAAGCATTGTTGAGACTACTGGCCAGTAAGGGTTGCCAGTTTATGAGTATTATTCATGTGGTAGCCAATCACCGTGACATTCAGGTTGCATTTAAATAAAATAAATTTTAGATTAGTTATCGCTGGGCGTGGTGGCGTGCGCCTGTAACCGAGCTGCTACGGAGCTGGTAGTGTCGAATGGCTTGAGGTCGGGGCTCCTGTCGTACGTCGACCTATGTCGATCGGGTGTCCACACTAAGTTAGGCGTCAATATGGTGAACTTAGGGGAACCTTCGTCCACCAGGTTGAATAAAGAGGAACGTACCGGTCATGATGGAAACATAGCAGTCAAAAGTTCCAGAGTCAAACAGTAGTGGGATAGCACTTGTGAATAGGAGGCGTGCGATAGCCCGTCAAGACAGTCCAACCCGCTACCTTTTCGTTCCAAATGTGATTTTCTTTTTCTTTCTTTATAGCACTAGCATGTACAGGGAAGATATAATGCTTTTTGATCTAAAATATCCAGTTCTATGTGCTTGATTCATTCTGTTCTTGTTCATGTGTTACAAAAATTATGATATTTCTGAGTTCACCATCCATTGCGTTATCCGATTTGTTTTCAGTGGAAATGAAGTATTTTGAAAAGCATTGTTGAGACTGCTGACCAGTATAGTACGAGGTGCGAGTTTATGATAATGACCATCCATTGCGTTACCCGTTTTGTTTTCAGTGGAAATGAAGTATTTTGAAAAGCATTGTTGAGACTACTGGCCAGTAAGGGTTGCCAGTTTATGAGTATTATTCATGTGGTAGCCAATCACCGTGACATTCAGGTTGCATTTAAATAAAATAAATTTTAGATTAGTTATCGCTGGGCGTGGTGGCGTGCGCCTGTAACCGAGCTGCTACGGAGCTGGTAGTGTCGAATGGCTTGAGGTCGGGGCTCCTGTCGTACGTCGACCTATGTCGATCGGGTGTCCACACTAAGTTAGGCGTCAATATGGTGAACTTAGGGGAACCTTCGTCCACCAGGTTGAATAAAGAGGAACGTACCGGTCCAGGATGGAAACATAGCAGGCAAAAGTTCCAGCGTCAAACAGTAGTGGGATAGCACTTGTGAATAGGAGGCGTGCGATAGCCCGTCAAGACAGTCCAACCCGCTACCTTTTCGTTCCAAATGTGATTTTCTTTTTCTTTCTTTATAGCACTAGCATGTACAGGGGAAGATATAATGCTTTTTGATCTAAAATATCCAGTTCTATGTGCTTGATTCATTCTGTTCTTGTTGATGTGTTACAAAAATTATGATATTTCTGAGTTCACCATCCATTGCGTTATCCGATTTGTTTTCAGTGGAAATGAAGTATTTTGAAAAGCATTGTTGAGACTGCTGACCAGTATAGTACGAGGTGCGAGTTTATGATAATGACCATCCATTGCGTTACCCGTTTTGTTTTCAGTGGAAATGAAGTATTTTGAAAAGCATTGTTGAGACTACTGGCCAGTAAGGGTTGCCAGTTTATGAGTATTATTCATGTGGTAGCCAATCACCGTGACATTCAGGTTGCATTTAAATAAAATAAATTTTAGATTAGTTATCGCTGGGCGTGGTGGCGTGCGCCTGTAACCGAGCTGCTACGGAGCTGGTAGTATCGAATGGATTGAGGTCGTAGCTCCTGTCGTACGTCGACCTATGTCGATCGGGTGTCCACACTAAGTTAGGCGTCAATATGGTGAACTTAGGGGAACCTTCGTCCACCAGGTTGAATAAAGAGGAACGTACCGGTCCAGGATGGAAACATAGCAGACAAAAGTTCCCGAGTCAAACAGTAGTGGGATAGCACTTGTGAATAGGAGGCGTGCGATAGCCCGTCAAGACAGTCCAACCCGCTACCTTTTCGTTCCAAATGTGATTTTATTTTCTTTCTTTATAGCACTAGCATGTCCAGGGAAGATATAATGCTTTTTGATCTAAAATATCCAGTTCTATGTGCTTGATTCATTCTGTTCTTGTTCATGTGTTACAAAAATTATGATATTTCTGAGTTCACCATCCATTGCGTTATCCGATTTGTTTTCAGTGGAAATGAAGTATTTTGAAAAGCATTGTTGAGACTGCTGACCAGTATAGTACGATGTGCGAGTTTATGATCATGACCATCCATTGCGTTACCCGTTTTGTTTTCAGTGGAAATGAAGTATTTTGAAAAGCATTGTTGAGACTACTGGCGAATAAGGGTTGCCAGTTTATGAGTATTATTCACCGTGACATTCACGTTGCATTTAAATAAAATAAATTTTAGATTAGTTATCGCTGGGCGTGGTGGCGTGCGCCTGTAACCGAGCTGCTACGGAGCTGGTAGTGTCGAATGGCTTGAGGTCGGGGCTCCTGTCGTACGTCGACCTATGTCGATCGGGTGTCCACACTAAGTTAGGCGTCAATATGGTGAACTTAGGGGAACCTTCGTCCACCAGGTTGAATAAAGAGGAACGTACCGGTCCAGGATGGAAACATAGCAGACAAAAGTTCCCGAGTCAAACAGTAGTGGGATAGCACTTGTGAATAGGAGGCGTGCGATAGCCCGTCAAGACAGTCCAACCCGCTACCTTTTCGTTCCAAATGTGATTTTCTTTTTCTTTCTTTATAGCACTAGCATGTACAGGGGAAGATATAATGCTTTTTGATCTAAAATATCCAGTTCTATGTGCTTGATTCATTCTGTTCTTGTTGATGTGTTACAAAAATTATGATATTTCTGAGTTCACCATCCATTGCGTTATCCGATTTGGTTTCAGTGGAAATGAAGTATTTTGAAAAGCATTGTTGAGACTGCTGACCAGTATAGTACGAGGTGCGAGTTTATGATAATGACCATCCATTGCGTTACCCGTTTTGTTTTCAGTGGAAATGAAGTATTTTGAAAAGCATTGTTGAGACTACTGGCCAGTAAGGGTTGCCAGTTTATGAGTATTATTCATGTGGTAGCCAATCACCGTGACATTCAGGTTGCATTTAAATAAAATAAATTTTAGATTAGTTATCGCTGGGCGTGGTGGCATGCGCCTGTAACCGAGCTGCTACGGAGCTGGTAGTGTCGAATGGCTTGAGGTCGGGGCTCCTGTCGTACGTCGACCTATGTCGATCGGGTGTCCACACTAAGTTAGGCGTCAATATGGTGAACTTAGGGGAACCTTCGTCCACCAGGTTGAATAAAGAGGAACGTACCGGTCCAGGATGGAAACATAGCAGACAAAAGTTCCCGAGTCAAACAGTAGTGGGATAGCACTTGTGAATAGGAGGCGTGCGATAGCCCGTCAAGACAGTCCAACCCGCTACCTTTTCGTTCCAAATGTGATTTTCTTCTTCTTTCATTATAGCACTAGCATGTACAGGGAAAGATAATGCTTTTTGCACTAAAATATGCAGTTCTATGTGCTTGATTAATTCTGTTCTTGTTCATGTGTTACAAAAATTATGATATTTCTGAGTTCACCATCCATTGCGTTATCCGATTTTTTTTTCAGTGGAAATGAAGTATTTTTAAAAGCATTGTTGAGACTGCTGACCAGTATAGTACGAGGTGCGAGTTTATGATAATGACCATCCATTGCGTTACCCGTTTTGTTTTCAGTGGAAATGAAGTATTTTGAAAAGCATTGTTGAGACTACTGGCCAGTAAGGGTTGCCAGTTTATGAGTATTATTCATGTGGTAGCCAATCACCGTGACATTCAGGTTGCATTTAAATAAAATAAATTTTAGATTAGTTATCGCTGGGCGTGGTGGCGTGCGCCTGTAACCGAGCTGCTACGGAGCTGGTAGTGTCGAATGGCTTGAGGTCGGGGCTCCTGTCGTACGTCGACCTATGTCGATCGGGTGTCCACACTAAGTTAGGCGTCAATATGGTGAACTTAGGGGAACCTTCGTCCACCAGGTTGAATAAAGAGGAACGTACCGGTCCAGGATGGAAACATAGCAGACAAAAGTTCCCGAGTCAAACAGTAGTGGGATAGCACTTGTGAATAGGAGGCGTGCGATAGCCCGTCAAGACAGTCCAACCCGCTACCTTTTCGTTCCAAATGTGATTTTATTTTTCTTTCATTATAGCACTAGCATGTACAGGGAAGATATAATGCTTTTTGATCTAAAATATCCAGTTCTATGTGCTTGATTCATTCTGTTCTTGTTCATGTGTTACAAAAATTATGATATTTCTGAGTTCACCATCCATTGCGTTATCCGATTTGTTTTCAGTGGAAATGAAGTATTTTGAAAAGCATTGTTGAGACTGCTGACCAGTATAGTACGAGGTGCGAGTTTATGATAATGACCATCCATTGCGTTACCCGTTTTGTTTTCAGTGGAAATGAAGTATTTTGAAAAGCATTGTTGAGACTACTGGCCAGTAAGGGTTGCCAGTTTATGAGTATTATTCATGTGGTAGCCAATCACCGTGACATTCAGGTTGCATTTAAATAAAATAAATTTTAGATTAGTTATCGCTGGGCGTGGTGGCGTGCGCCTGTAACCGAGCTGCTACGGAGCTGGTAGTGTCGAATGGCTTGAGGTCGGGGCTCCTGTCGTACGTCGACCTATGTCGATCGGGTGTCCACACTAAGTTAGGCGTCAATATGGTGAACTTAGGGGAACCTTCGTCCACCAGGTTGAATAAAGAGGAACGTACCGGTCCAGGATGGAAACATAGCAGACAAAAGTTCCCGAGTCAAACAGTAGTGGGATAGCACTTGTGAATAGGAGGCGTGCGATAGCCCGTCAAGACAGTCCAACCCGCTACCTTTTCGTTCCAAATGTGATTTTCTTTTTCTTTCTTTATAGCACTAGCATGTACAGGGGAAGATATAATGCTTTTTGATCTAAAATATCCAGTTCTATGTGCTTGATTCATTCTGTTCTTGTTGATGTGTTACAAAAATTATGATATTTCTGAGTTCACCATCCATTGCGTTATGCGATTTGTTTTCAGTGGAAATGAAGTATTTTGAAAAGCATTGTTGAGACTGCTGACCAGTATAGTACGAGGTGCGAGTTTATGATAATGACCATCCATTGCGTTACCCGTTTTGTTTTCAGTGGAAATGAAGTATTTTGAAAAGCATTGTTGAGACTACTGGCCAGTAAGGGTTGCCAGTTTATGAGTATTATTCATGTGGTAGCCAATCACCGTGACATTCAGGTTGCATTTAAATAAAATAAATTTTAGATTAGTTATCGCTGGGCGTGGTGGCGTGCGCCTGTAACCGAGCTGCTACGGAGCTGGTAGTGTCGAATGGCTTGAGGTCGGGGCTCCTGTCGTACGTCGACCTATGTCGATCGGGTGTCCACACTAAGTTAGGCGTCAATATGGTGAACTTAGGGGAACCTTCGTCCACCAGGTTGAATAAAGAGGAACGTACCGGTCCAGGATGGAAACATAGCAGACAAAAGTTCCCGAGTCAAACAGTAGTGGGATAGCACTTGTGAATAGGAGGCGTGCGATAGCCCGTCAAGACAGTCCAACCCGCTACCTTTTCGTTCCAAATGTGATTTTATTTTTCTTTCTTTATAGCACTAGCATGTACAGGGAAGATATAATGCTTTTGATCTAAAATATCCAGTTCTATGTGCTTGATTCATTCTGTTCTTGTTCATGTGTTACAAAAATTATGATATTTCTGAGTTCACCATCCATTGCGTTATCCGATTTGTTTTCAGTGGAAATGAAGTATTTTGAAAAGCATTGTTGAGACTGCTGACCAGTATAGTACGAGGTGCGAGTTTATGATAATGACCATCCATTGCGTTACCCGTTTTGTTTTCAGTGGAAATGAAGTATTTTGAAAAGCATTGTTGAGACTACTGGCCAGTAAGGGTTGCCAGTTTATGAGTATTATTCATGTGGTAGCCAATCACCGTGACATTCAGGTTGCATTTAAATAAAATAAATTTTAGATTAGTTATCGCTGGGCGTGGTGGCGTGCGCCTGTAACCGAGCTGCTACGGAGCTGGTAGTGTCGAATGGCTTGAGGTCGGGGCTCCTGTCGTACGTCGACCTATGTCGATCGGGTGTCCACACTAAGTTAGGCGTCAATATGGTGAACTCAGGGGAACCTTCGTCCACCAGGTTGAATAAAGAGGAACGTACCGGTCCAGGATGGAAACATATCAGACAAAAGTTCCAGAGTCAAACAGTAGTGTGATAGCACTTGTGAATAGGAGGCGTGAGATACCGTCAAGACAGTCCAACCCGCTACCTTTTCGTTCCAAATGTGATTTTCTTTTTCTTTCTTTATAGCACTAGCATGTACAGGGAAGATATAATGCTTTTTGATCTAAAATATCCAGTTCTATGTGCTTGATTCATTCTGTTCTTGTTCATGTGTTACAAAAATTATGATATTTCTGAGTTCACCATCCATTGCGTTATCCGATTTGTTTTCAGTGGAAATGAAGTATTTTGAAAAGCATTGTTGAGACTGCTGACCAGTATAGTACGAGGTGCGAGTTTATGATAATGACCATCCATTGCGTTACCCGTTTTGTTTTCAGTGGAAATGAAGTATTTTGAAAAGCATTGTTGAGACTACTGGCCAGTAAGGGTTGCCAGTTTATGAGTATTATTCATGTGGTAGCCAATCACCGTGACATTCAGGTTGCATTTAAATAAAATAAATTTTAGATTAGTTATCGCTGGGCGTGGTGGCGTGCGCCTGTAACCGAGCTGCTACGGAGCTGGTAGTGTCGAATGGCTTGAGGTCGGGGCTCCTGTCGTACGTCGACCTATGTCGATCGGGTGTCCACACTAAGTTAGGCGTCAATATGGTGAACTTAGGGGAACCTTCGTCCACCAGGTTGAATAAAGAGGAACGTACCGGTCCAAGATGGAAACATAGCAGACAAAAGTTCCCGAGTCAAACAGTAGTGGGATAGCACTTGTGAATAGGAGGCGTGCGATAGCCCGTCAAGACAGTCCAACCCGCTACCTTTTCGTTCCAAATGTGATTTTCTTTTTCTTTCTTTATAGCACTAGCATGTACAGGGGAAGATATAATGCTTTTTGATCTAAAATATCCAGTTCTATGTGCTTGATTCATTCTGTTCTTGTTGATGTGTTACAAAAATTATGATATTTCTGAGTTCACCATCCATTGCGTTATCCGATTTGTTTTCAGTGGAAATGAAGTATTTTGAAAAGCATTGTTGAGACTGCTGACCAGTATAGTACGAGGTGCGAGTTTATGATAATGACCATCCATTGCGTTACCCGTTTTGTTTTCAGTGGAAATGAAGTATTTTGAAAAGCATTGTTGAGACTACTAGACGACCAGCCAAGTGCAAAAAAATTGACTGTCGATGGCATTTTTTGTTACAAGCAGGCAACCTAGCCAGGCAGCTTCGGATTGATGTTGTTAAGAAGATTTGCCCGGTTGCCACGCGTAATTTTGGATAGAAATTGAAAAAATCAAGGTTTTTTGTGGTGTTTCTTCGACTTTGAAGTGCCGCTTTGTTAAAGTATGGTATTTAATGTAGTATATATATTATGCCAAATATGGTTTGCTCGTAGCGAGTACTAACCAATCAGAGGATACAAAATATTGCGTAATGTATCTATCATCGCTCACAATTATAAACAAAAGCAAATATGGCGCGCAAGGAAGAAACTTCTGGCGAACAGATAGAAGAACAACCCCAGAAAGAGGTAATACAGAAATATTTTGAGTTTTTAATACGTTTAAAAAGTAATTACATGTCTAAAGAAATATGTGATGATTGTGGTTTCGCTGATTTGCTGATACAAGGAAGCTATTTTCCCACTCGATTATAGCTTGCATCGTGCGAAAATGAGACTATATGATTTATAACGCAATAAAAAGTGTTACAACGGTTCTTAAGGGAAACAGCATGAATTTATATGTAGGTATTTGTTTCGAATTGGAGGTACGGAATCTTAAATCACATAATTTGATTTTTTAACGAAATGTTTCAATACGATTTAAACTTTCAAGCCGATTGCTGTTTCTTGTTTAGTATCAAAACAAGGCCACCATGAGATATGCTTGCTCGAATATTTTAAAATTGTAAAAGTGAGACTATCTTTTTAACTCAATTTGATAATTTAATATTTATAAAAGGTATTGTTGAAACATCAACATGACACGAGAAACTATACTCCTTCATCTTGGTTTGTGCGAATATCAAATATGACAAATGTAGCGTTCAGCGTTGTAACTTGCTGCTTGTCTATAAACTTCATCCTTCCAACAACATGGTCTTCGCTTGTGCACTTTGAGCTCTTTGAACATAAATTTTCCTTCAGACTAATAAAGTTCTTTTATCATTTGAATATTTCCATTTATTGCAACCATTTTGACAATTTAATCCCAATTTAATGGTCTTGGCTTGTGCAGAATATCACGTAGGTAGCGTTCAGTGTTTTAACTTCAACAATATTAATCAATGTATGTTCCCAGATGTGGATTGACTTTGAACTATTTGAACATAAATTGTCCTTCTGGCGATAATACAGTTCATTTCATTTCGACCAATAAAGTTATTTTATTATTTGAATGTTTCCATTTATTGCCACCATTAGTATTCATTCATCACAATGTTCAAGGTCCCTTGGCTTGGCCTTGTTAGTTCTTTGAATTTCTCAACCAAAAGATTTCCCTATGGCAGACTACAAGTTTTATCGAAAGCAATTACAATTATTGGCCCTTGTACCTTTAAATTTAACGCCTTTTTGTTAAGTCTAGCTATTTTCCCTTGATGTGTGAAGTTGCTGTAACAAATGTGGTGCCATTTGATATCAGAACAATTGCTATTTTGACTAATAACGTTGAGAACCCTGTCAATTATAACAAGCGATGCTATGTCATTAAGGTTTTTCCTCTCAATTGCAGATTGGACAGCCTTGCTTCTTCCATCCTCAGAAGAGAATCGCAACTCGTCTGGTTTGCCACCTTGGCAAAATAGACAAACATTAAAGGAATAACTATATTCTTCCTTTTTCTTTTTTGATATTGTGGCTGTGAGAGGACTTTCCTCTCTACGTTTTGAACCAGGTGCTAGAGATGGGGCTGTTGAAGCCATGTACGTATGCTTAACACTATATTGTGTGCTTAACACTACATTATATCAATATCTTTTTGCTCCTCTCAATATGAAAATGTAAATTTAATCTATTATACGCTATATATTCAAGGAGACAAATTAAAGGGGTAATCCAAACAAAATAGGAAAGATGCCCAAAAAACTATAAACAATATCAAGTAAAATATTATAAAAACCAGTTTAGTTTTAACAATAATAATCAAATAATATGTTAATAAATGTATTATACAAACTTTATGAAGAAATTTGCTGTCTTTTCCGGCTGTTTCACTATGATTTGTTTCATAAAACCTTGTTTCAAGCACGTTTATTGCGCTTCGAGATTTCCATATCCTGCGGCGTGCGGGCTCATTTTTTTAGTTAAAGCAATCTCATTGGTCAAAATGAAATAATCTGACCAATCAGAATGATTATCACCAACACGCTTGTTGCCATGGACACGCGGGAAAATATTCACGGCTTTTACAAACAGAGCCGTGGAGCTTGAAATTTAACAGAATAATCATCAAAATTTTACGTTTTAAACGCCGAAATCGAGATGGCAACCTACATAGTCGTGTTTGCGAGAGTTCAAGCTACATTTTGGTGGTGGTTGCCCGCTTGTAACACAAAATGCCATCGAAGGTGTTTTCTAAGCACTTTTTGCTCGCTTGGCTGGTCGTCTATACTGGCCAGTAAGGGTTGCCAGTTTATGAGTATTATTCATGTGGTAGCCAATCACCGTGACATTCAGGTTGCATTTAAATAAAATAAATTTTAGATTAGTTATCGTTGGGCGTGGTGGCGTGCGCCTGTAACCGAGCTGCTACGGAGCTGGTAGTGTCGAATGGCTTGAGGTCGGGGCTCCTGTCGTACGTCGACCTATGTCGATCGGGTGTCCACACTAAGTTAGGCGTCAATATGGTGAACTTAGGGGAACCTTCGTCCACCAGGTTGAATAAAGAGGAACGTACCGGTCCAGGATGGAAACATAGCAGACAAAAGTTCCCGAGTCAAACAGTAGTGGGATAGCACTTGTGAATAGGAGGCGTGCGATAGCCCGTCAAGACAGTCCAACCCGCTACCTTTTCGTTCCAAATGTGATTTTCTTTTTCTTTCTTTATAGCACTAGCATGTACAGGGAAGATATAATGCTTTTTGATCTAAAATATCCAGTTCTATGTGCTTGATTCATTCTGTTCTTGTTGATGTGTTACAAAAATTATGATATTTCTGAGTTCACCATCCATTGCGTTATCCGATTTGTTTTCAGTGGAAATGAAGTATTTTGAAAAGCATTGTTGAGACTGCTGACCAGTATAGTACGAGGTGCGAGTTTATGATAATGACCATCCATTGCGTTACCCGTTTTGTTTTCAGTGGAAATGAAGTATTTTGAAAAGCATTGTTGAGACTACTGGCCAGTAAGGGTTGCCAGTTTATGAGTATTATTCATGTGGTAGCCAATCACCGTGACATTCAGGTTGCATTTAAATAAAATAAATTTTAGATTAGTTATCGCTGGGCGTGGTGGCGTGCGCCTGTAACCGAGCTGCTACGGAGCTGGTAGTGTCGAATGGCTTGAGGTCGGGGCTCCTGTCGTACGTCGACCTATGTCGATCGGGTGTCCACACTAAGTTAGGCGTCAATATGGTGAACTTAGGGGAACCTTCGTCCACCAGGTTGAATAAAGAGGAACGTACCGGTCCAAGATGGAAACATAGCAGACAAAAGTTCCCGAGTCAAACAGTAGTGGGATAGCACTTGTGAATAGGAGGCGTGCGATAGCCCGTCAAGACAGTCCAACCCGCTACCTTTTCGTTCCAAATGTGATTTTCTTTTCTTTCTTTATAGCACTAGCATGTACAGGGAAGATATAATGCTTTTTGATCTAAAATATCCAGTTCTATGTGCTTGATTCATTCTGTTCTTGTTCATGTGTTACAAAAATTATGATATTTCTGAGTTCACCATCCATTGCGTTATCCGATTTGTTTTCAGTGGAAATGAAGTATTTTGAAAAGCATTGTTGAGACTGCTGACCAGTATAGTACGAGGTGCGAGTTTATGATAATGACCATCCATTGCGTTACCCGTTTTGTTTTCAGTGGAAATGAAGTATTTTGAAAAGCATTGTTGAGACTACTAGACGACCAGCCAAGTGCAAAAAAATTGACTGTCGATGGCATTTTTTGTTACAAGCAGGCAACCTAGCCAGGCAGCTTCGGATTGATGTTGTTAAGAAGATTTGCCCGGTTGCCACGCGTAATTTTGGATAGAAATTGAAAAAATCAAGGTTTTTTGTGGTGTTTCTTCGACTTTGAAGTGCCGCTTTGTTAAAGTATGGTATTTAATGTAGTATATATATTATGCCAAATATGGTTTGCTCGTAGCGAGTACTAACCAATCAGAGGATACAAAATATTGCGTAATGTATCTATCATCGCTCACAATTATAAACAAAAGCAAATATGGCGCGCAAGGAAGAAACTTCTGGCGAACAGATAGAAGAACAACCCCAGAAAGAGGTAATACAGAAATATTTTGAGTTTTTAATACGTTTAAAAAGTAATTACATGTCTAAAGAAATATGTGATGATTGTGGTTTCTGATTTGCTGATACAAGGAAGCTATTTTCCCACTCGATTATAGCTTGCATCGTGCGAAAATGAGACTATATGATTTATAACGCAATAAAAAGTGTTACAACGGTTCTTAAGGGAAACAGCATGAATTTATATGTAGGTATTTGTTTCGAATTGGAGGTACGGAATCTTAAATCACATAATTTGATTTTTAACGAAATGTTTCAATACGATTTAAACTTTCAAGCCGATTGCTGTTTCTTGTTTAGTATCAAAACAAGGCCACCATGAGATATGCTTGCTCGAATATTTTAAAATTGTAAAAGTGAGACTATCTTTTTAACTCAATTTGATAATTTAATATTTATAAAAGGTATTGTTGAAACATCAACATGACACGAGAAACTATACTCCTTCATCTTGGTTTGTGCGAATATCAAATATGACAAATGTAGCGTTCAGCGTTGTAACTTGCTGCTTGTCTATAAACTTCATCCTTCCAACAACATGGTCTTCGCTTGTGCACTTTGAGCTCTTTGAACATAAATTTTCCTTCAGACTAATAAAGTTCTTTATCATTTGAATATTTCCATTTATTGCAACCATTTTGACAATTTAATCCCAATTTAATGGTCTTGGCTTGTGCAGAATATCACGTAGGTAGCGTTCAGTGTTTTAACTTCAACAATATTAATCAATGTATGTTCCCAGATGTGGATTGACTTTGAACTATTTGAACATAAATTGTCCTTCTGGCGATAATACAGTTCATTTCATTTCGACCAATAAAGTTATTTTATTATTTGAATGTTTCCATTTATTGCCACCATTAGTATTCATTCATCACAATGTTCAAGGTCCCTTGGCTTGGCCTTGTTAGTTCTTTGAATTTCTCAACCAAAAGATTTCCCTATGGCAGACTACAAGTTTTATCGAAAGCAATTACAATTATTGGCCCTTGTACCTTTAAATTTAACGCCTTTTTGTTAAGTCTAGCTATTTTCCCTTGATGTGTGAAGTTGCTGTAACAAATGTGGTGCCATTTGATATCAGAACAATTGCTATTTTGACTAATAACGTTGAGAACCCTGTCAATTATAACAAGCGATGCTATGTCATTAAGGTTTTTCCTCTCAATTGCAGATTGGACAGCCTTGCTTCTTCCATCCTCAGAAGAGAATCGCAACTCGTCTGGTTTGCCACCTTGGCAAAATAGACAAACATTAAAGGAATAACTATATTCTTCCTTTTTCTTTTTTGATATTGTGGCTGTGAGAGGACTTTCCTCTCTACGTTTTGAACCAGGTGCTAGAGATGGGGCTGTTGAAGCCATGTACGTATGCTTAACACTATATTGTGTGCTTAACACTACATTATATCAATATCTTTTTGCTCCTCTCAATATGAAAATGTAAATTTAATCTATTATACGCTATATATTCAAGGAGACAAATTAAAGGGGTAATCCAAACAAAATAGGAAAGATGCCCAAAAAACTATAAACAATATCAAGTAAAATATTATAAAAACCAGTTTAGTTTTAACAATAATAATCAAATAATATGTTAATAAATGTATTATACAAACTTTATGAAGAAATTTGCTGTCTTTTCCGGCTGTTTCACTATGATTTGTTTCATAAAAACCTTGTTTCAAGCACGTTTATTGCGCTTCGAGATTTCCATATCCTGCGGCGTGCGGGCTCATTTTTTTAGTTAAAGCAATCTCATTGGTCAAAATGAAATAATCTGACCAATCAGAATGATTATCACCAACACGCTTGTTGCCATGGACACGCGGAAAATATTCACGGCTTTTACAAACAGAGCCGTGGAGCTTGAAATTTAACAGAATAATCATCAAAATTTTACGTTTTAAACGCCGAAATCGAGATGGCAACCTACATAGTCGTGTTTGCGAGAGTTCAAGCTACATTTTGGTGGTGGTTGCCCGCTTGTAACACAAAATGCCATCGAAGGTGTTTTCTAAGCACTTTTTGCTCGCTTGGCTGGTCGTCTATACTGGCCAGTAAGGGTTGCCAGTTTATGAGTATTATTCATGTGGTAGCCAATCACCGTGACATTCAGGTTGCATTTAAATAAAATAAATTTTAGATTAGTTATCGTTGGGCGTGGTGGCGTGCGCCTGTAACCGAGCTGCTACGGAGCTGGTAGTGTCGAATGGCTTGAGGTCGGGGCTCCTGTCGTACGTCGACCTATGTCGATCGGGTGTCCACACTAAGTTAGGCGTCAATATGGTGAACTTAGGGGAACCTTCGTCCACCAGGTTGAATAAAGAGGAACGTACCGGTCCAGGATGGAAACATAGCAGACAAAAGTTCCCGCGTCAAACAGTAGTGGGATAGCACTTGTGAATAGGAGGCGTGCGACAGCCCGTCCAAGATAGTTGAACCCGCTACCCTTTTTGTTCTATAGAATCGATTCTGGTCGATTCAGCACTAACACAAGAAGATAGACTGATTTGTTGTAAATGTTCCATTTACTCTTTTCTTGATAACTAATCCATTTCAATCATGTGTTGTTTATTAATAATCGACTCATGAAGACGTCTTCGTTCGAGGTTGCGTTGGCTCGAGCTTACATTTTCCTCGAATCGTTACCTTTTTTCCTTTTGGTCTGGCAATGAGTCTTGAAAACTACAACGTTTCTGATCTCAAAAATGCCGGCCTTGCCCTTCTATTTTGATGTTAAATATATGAAGATTCGTAATGTATTTTGATTCATTTGATCGAACATACTCTCCCCAGGGTTTCTTCTCCGCTATATTGCGCGGCCATCATGTCTTCGTGCGAGTTGACTTTCAAAACACACTTGAAACTATGATGTACAGAACAACCTACGTCCTCTGAAACGAAATTTAAGTGGATTTTTGGTAATATGTACAAGTGTTTTATGTCATGGAGACGTTTGGTGTCCCTTACACCTCGGGTAAGTGATGTAAAGTAAGGCTATTTCTAGACGTGCACATGTTCATTTCTTGTGAGAATATGCTCTCAACTCTTGTTCAAGTACTTTTATTATTCGAGAACATCGGATAAGAGCAGTGTTCAAGTCAGGTTTTGTTTTTTGCAGTACGCAATTCATCCTGTTAATAGTTCAAATTATTTTGAGGTTTTGCCGTTTAGGATAACTCATAACAGTACATATAATATTGTAGTATTTATATACCCCTAGCCTTGTTTAGATTTTGCTGGAAGGCAAATTCCGATGATACAAACCATTACACTATGTTATCCATTGTGATTCAACAATGCATATCATAATAGGGAACTCACTATCTTGGGAGCTTTAAAAAACTTTTCCCTGTGAGAAAAACGTAAACAATGCAAGGGTCTATGTGTATCAGTGTATGCATGCTGGCTGAAGTTCATATTACTAGATTTCCACACGATTATCCTAAGTTTAACTTTCATCCTAAACCTGTTCATAAATAATCCTCACTCAAACAGCTTTTGTCATACATTTTTTATATAATTTCCAAAAATGTAGTCTGTGTAATGGGTTAGTCCAGAAAAGAACCCGACTACAGAGGAAATTTCTGACATCCGGAGGTTGAGAGGGGAAATTCACCTGATAATATTAAAATGTACTAGGACATCGAAGGGGAGAGCTGGATTTACTTGCAATTTCCTCTGTGGAGGAAGTGTGGATGTTTTCTGGAATGACCCAACAGCCGAATTCATATTAGGAATGGGAAACTCGTCTTAGACGGGAAACTCGTCTTAGATGGGAAACTTGTCTGATATGAATCCGGGGGCAGACGAGTTTCCGTCTAACTTTCCCGTCCAACTTTCCCATCTAAACAGACAGGAAAGTTAGACGGGAATCCCATCTAGACGGGAAACTCGTCTTAAATCCGTCCCTCATATTCAGACGGGTTTTCACAGACGAGTTTCCCGTCTAAGACGAGTTTCCTGTATGACGAGTTCCCTAATATGAATTCGGCTAATGTCAATTTTTCATTCATTTGTATTTATTATATTTTTCGAATGAATGGGGCTGATTACAGTACAGTACATGCACCCTAGGATTCCTGACTGGAATGTTTGGAGATTGCACACCCAAGATTTCTAAAAGTTAATAGTAAATATACCGGTATTGAGAAATAAAAATTGCATGCCCAAGATCTCTTTTGGGCAATACAAACTTACCACAGTGGCTCGGATTTGCACTGTACCCTACCAAAACTAACCCGGGTTTGCTCCAGACCAGCTCTAACCTGTGTCAGTTTTTGAAGTGTAAATTACATCGCACCTTGGTACACTTGGGTAAATTTGAACCCTACATAGTATTCCATGTTATTGACAGGTTTCATCATATGCTGAGTGTATGCCTGTTCATCAGGTTAAAATTGTTAGTCTGTGCAGGTGCTTAGCCAGAGCCCATCGTTTGGACGGGCATTTTTGAAAGTGGACACGCAAAAATATTTTAAAACAAACAAAATTCCAGTATTTTGTCTTTATTTCATTGCTACATCATACATACTTAAAATTTGCTAAGATATTTAACAATAGATCATAGATGATTAAGCTTTTTCACAGCAACTAGCAAAAATTGAGTGCACTTCCGGGCTTTCAGGGGACAAAAATTTCCCCAGGTGACCACCTACGGGGAGTCCGGGGCATGCTCCTGCCTTCGGCAATTGTTAAGTGGACGGGTAAATTACGAACCCTGGCTAAGTCTCTGAGTCCGTGCTGAGCTGATTTTTCCATAATTTGTACTGAAGGTGTAATTTCGCACATACAAACATGGCACTGTATATTAATGATTTGATTTCTTATTTGCATCTAGGCCTTGCCATTTCTTCGCCAGCGTCATTCTGTACCATTAAATCCAGAGTGGGTTGCTTTGGCCAAGAAACAGCTTAAAGGAGCTGATCCTGAAGATCTTTTGACATGGAAGACTCCTGAAGTATGTAATGGTTAACAAGTTTGTTAAATTGTCAGATTTTGTAATCTTCTTTTTAATTAATTAAAGTTTCTAAACCTTACTTCTTGTTAATAAACGTTACTTCTTGTTAATAAACGTTACTTCTTGTTAATAAACGTTTACATGAACTACATTGTCATGCAGACCTTGATATTGCAGCAAAATCGAAAAACAATTCAAAACTAATTTAATTTGCGCTTTTGCTTTGATTATAAATTATGGCATTCCAAAAAGCCACACTATAATTGACTATTCTCTCTTCCACAAACACTGGAACAAAATGTAAACAAGGCTTTTCTCTGCCCACGCTGGGAGAGTAAATTTATAAATTTACCTGCATGTTAAAAGAAAAAATATTGTTCTTTTTTCCGTATTTATGTATTTTAATAATTTAGACAAGTTGGAATATTGGACAAGTGTAACTACTGTTTGTATTTAAAGTGATTCTACAAATCAAAAATTCATTTTTGATCTGGTTTATGTCCATCAATAAAAACTAATGTGATAGTTACTTAACTCTCCACTATGACAATTTACGGCGTTTATATAATAACTACTTCAATTAAGGTTGTCACAAGCAGCACTCAAATGTTCAATTCAAGTGTGAAAAGTATATCCATCTTGCTGTTCGCACCCAGTAGAGTAGCCCATTTATTCCCGCTATGCAAATTTGTTCGTGTTCATTGACGGTGAAAACAATGAATTTCTAAAGAAATGAATAATGATAATGAATTGAAATTTGCATAGTGGGACCAAATCGACGGGCTGGCTACGCCACTGTTCGCACCTGGTTTGTACATTTGACCATTGCCTGTCACAACCTCAATTGAAATAGCTGTATAAATGAAGTGTATTTTAGCTGTTGTCTGTAATTACTTAAAATTTTATGGGGGTATTTTGGGACCCCTGTATATATATTGGGAATCTATTATGCACTTACTTAAGATAAATGAAGACAAAACTTCTGCAGAACATCTTGGCAACCATACCGCCCACCAAGTGTTTGTGGCAGCGTTTCAAATATTATTATAGTAACTCAGTTATTCAAGTCTATAGTTCGTACTATTTACCGATAGGGAATCGATATAAAGCCGTTATACACCAAAGAGGATACTGTTGGACATGAAGATGAAATCCCTGGTAAATATCCCTATACACGAGGTCCCTATCCAACAATGTACGCCCAACGACCATGGACCATCAGACAGGTATCAGCTGTTAGCATGTTGGCAGTAACACGTTTTCGTGTTTTAACCGTATATACTTTAGTGCAGTATATATATATATATATATATATATATATATATATATATACACCCGTTTACAAAAAGGTTGTCGCATGGAGATATATAGATAGATAGATTGCTTGCTTAATTAGCATATCAAATGTATGCAAGGCGAAATTAAACTTTGAATAAACAATCAATGCTATTTTTCCGGGGGTTTCATTTCACATCCCATATTTATGACTTATCAAAACTATAAAAACAAATAGATTTCCATAGATCGATTTTGCTATATAATATCACTGATATAGAATCACGGATGTGTATTAAAAGTCATTGAATACATACATATATGAGTCCATTTGCACGAAATATATATAGACTATAGAGTATAGTCTATATATAAACAAAACGACACGTCTGATGCACGCCTGATATGTATACTGTTGAATATTCTAGAAAGGTGTATCATATACCAAACTTACATTGCTAAATATCGTTAGTTTAAGAATGTCTCAACCTAATTTAAGTTATTCCGCCACTGAGGCAAGTAGGCAACGGCATGGTGGTGTAAAGCAGAAAACAAATATTTTAGGGAGACTGGATATTTCAATAGCATATGCCTTTGAACAGGTAGATGTCATTGTTAAATTCCTTTTCGACTTGTCCTTAATGGACCAAACATTTCCAGCCGTGATGCTTATATATTTTATATAGACAGCAAAATAGTTTACATTCTATATACAGACTATCAGATTTAAAGCATCACTTAATATACGATACACAAACGCGAAGGCAAAGGAGTTTTTAATAATTCTGCGATTGATAGGTGGCGTGTATTTAAAACTAATATAAAAAAGGTGAAAACATATCCAGTTTTCATTTACTGATACCGACATATGAGCAGATTAAAGTCGACCCCCGGCTAAAATATATCATTTTGAGTCATTTAATATATGTAAGCGGAAGTAATGCTTATTTGCATCTATAATGAGAATTCCTTTCTATCTATCTATCTGCCTTGCGACAACCTTTTTGTAAACGGGTGTATATATATATATATATACATATTGAAATTTGATTTGTTTGTAGTAGAATAAAGAGTGCTCAATACCATTCAAAGTATTCTCGCTTATAAAGTTAGGCGTGAAACACCGTGTAGCGACGGCTTAATTTTATGAATATAACATATTATATATACATATATATATATAATATATATAATATATATGTATTTACCGCATAGCATTTACTAGGAAACCTCTGTCTGGAAATATGCTTGCCAGCAGTGTTTGTGACTCATTCTTCTGTAGGCAGGTTTGAATAGGAGTGGCGAGCTATCTAGTTGGCGAGAGAATTATGCACTTTTCCCTAGAGCGTACGGGTATTACGAGAAAGACTGCTGGAAAACGGAAGGCGAATTATGCGTCATGTAAAGCACAGTGAAGAAGCCCCCGCGGAGGAGAGAGCTAAAGTTCCCTTTTTGTTTCCCATAACCCTAACAGCAGGAAAGTCTACCAATAGACCTACAATAAGAACATATTGTCTTCCACGTACTTAGTCTGTCCATATCAAAAATGTTATTTAACTTATTGAAATAATGTTGGTATAAACGAGTTTTAAAAGAACTAAAAGTAGCTGATTTACGAATTACAAGTGGTAAATTGTTCCATAGTTGCACAATTCGATTGAAGAAGGAGTCTCTAAATAGTGGAGTATACGGTAACGGTAGACTGGATACTAGAACGATTGTCATTTCATTGGGGTCGACCCTTGTGCCTTTTTTCGGTGATACAAATTAGGATGTTATATTTCTCGTTTTGTGCAATGAAGTCACCTTTTTTATATTTAAAATTTGTTTTCACAGTATGCTGGCTTCAGCACGGTGGAGGAAAGCAACAAGTTTTACAGGGATAACTTAAAAGCTGGACAGCAAGGGCTGAGCGTTGCGTTTGATCTTCCAACGCACAGAGGGTGGGTTTTTGTCTTATTACTATAATTTATACTGCATGGTATATATTCCAGTTTGTTCAGGACAGTAATCATGCATATGTTGTTATGGATTGAATCACGTTGTTGTACCAGGAACTTTTGGTATTTGATTTGTTGTTTCATAAAAACTACAACGGTGGTTTGGATTTGTGTTAGCCGGAAGTGGAAAAAGTATCGGATTCTAGGAACCTAGTTCCCAGAATTTTTTTGGGATCTGAACTTTTGCAGAAAACTTTTCACAGAAAACTTTTCACAGAAAACTTTTCACAGAAAACTTTTCACAGAAAACTTTTCACAGAAAACTTTTCACAGAAATTTTTAAGGTTGATAGGTAACTGACGAGTAATAACAGAACTCTAATGCTCTAGTCTACACTTAGTAGAAATTCCAACACATTCTATATCACTATTAAAATTAAATAGCACTGAATAACAAGGACGAACATTCCAATCAGTCCAATGCTAAAATCAATCAATGGTCAAAGAACCTCATCAAATCATATTCAAATATATATTCCAGCAAACAATCTTGAATGTCATATTGTCATAATGAATGAGCTTTGCACACAATAGAATTTCAAAGATTAGGTCAAATGTATATCCTTCTAAACACTATACCTAAAATGGTTACTCTTTTGATTTACATTTCACAAAAACAAAATCTAAGTCTTACTTGTGAAACTTAATAGAAATCACTTATAGTACTCATAACTTTCAGACGAAGGGCCTTCTGTCGAAGTTCTTGTTATAAAAATGCAAATTTTTCGCAACTGCTCGCTAGGTCTACAAAAATGTATATATATTTCCGTTCGACTGAATTGCATCTACCAAAACCATTTACTATTAATCCTATCGAACGAGATGCCGAGAAAAATCTTGAATTTACCCTCACACCATATACTGGCATCACTCCCATCCTATATACCGAACATGCGGTTGACGGTCAGCAACTGGACTCTGTAGCTCAGTTGGTTAGAGCGCTGCACCGGAATCGCTGGGCCGCAGGTTCAATTCCTGCCAGAGGGCCTAAGTTGCATTTTTCGCAACTGCTCCTGGCTAGGTCTACAAAAATGTACATATATTTCCGTTCGACTGAATTCCATCTACCAAAACCATTTACTATTTACCAGGTAGTTTGATCCAACAAACCCTCAAGCGTATTTTCCATGAATCGTCTGCTTCCAAAGCAGCAGGATGTTTTGTAATTGAAGACCACTATCTTAAGGCTTTATTTACATGCATAAATTATGGGCCTAATATGAAGTAGCTACTTTGTGTCTTATGCCTGACGGCTGACCCCTCAGAAAATGAGACAGCTGCATTGCAAATTTGGCTTATCCTGTCGGCTATCGTTCTCATAGAAAATTAATATACATTAACATATACAACATTTCCTTAAACTTAACAGTTAACACAACCTATCATATTGCTAATTTGGGTATGCAGAAAACGAGAAACGATGATTTTATTATTTTGCTCAATTTCTGTCTCGAAATTTTGCAGACATTTTTAGTCTGAAACCCAGGTTCCCAGAAAGAAAAAAACTTTTTCCACCTCTGGTGTTACCAATATTGATGTTTTAAGTTGATAATTTGATAAAACATTAAAACGACCTATGAAATACTGTATTCAATTTCTGTAATTGTGCCATGCGCAGTGCTTTGTGCCAGCTAATAGGATGTAATTTGAGTGTACTGAGTTCTTGATTCACGTGCTAAAACATGGAACAGAAAAGGCACCAACTGTCACGGGTATAAAGAGTGTGGTCAAATTCTACAACTACTGATAAAGAGTTTTAGCACAATCATAGTTAATAGAATACAACTACAAGGGTTGGAAACTCGATGGAAGTGCAATGAACTCAATAATCATTATCTATATTAGTCTAGGTTTATGCAAAAACATTGGTCCGTCACGTGCGTGTATTGTATTTTAGCCAAATCAACCAATGATAATGTTGAAATTAGCCAATTGTTCATGTGACTGATGGACAGAAACTAAATACGTGAAGAGGACGGACAAGATTTTTGCAAAAGTGTATCAAAAACATAGATAGTGAGTGGCGTAATGCACAAGCCATACAGCATGCTTCTGTATTTATAATATGTCTGAAAACGTCGTGTATGAAATAAGGCAGCACTGCACAGGTCTTGTAGTAAATTGTTTTAGTCTTTAGAAATCACGGTGTGGGTTCTTTAATTTATCACGAAGCATTTCAGGTATGACTCAGATAATCCTCGTGTATTTGGTGATGTTGGTATGGCTGGCGTTGCCATCGATTCTGTTGAAGATACAAAGGTAATTACGATTCACGAACTTGTTCATTTCGGCCTTCTGTATACCTTCAATTGTTGTTCATCGCTTTTTCACAGGCTTGAAATGCACATTTAGTACGATGTAGTTGATCTAAAACTTTGATTACTACTGCAACTTAAAGATTACCAACTGAAAGAAACTGTGCAATCTATAACATGTTCCTGACTAAAAATGAACAAATCTCCTGTAAGGATGACACGGAGATCTTTAAAAACTCAAATCTGACTACACCAAGCATTTAGTTCAATGTGAAAACGGACGTTGCATATGGAAGACCAAAACTGTCCGATCGTCCCCTGTGCAGCAAATTCCCAAAGCCAGATTTAACCAAGGACAGAAAGCGATGAAAGTTCAGTAAATTATTTATTATTTCGAAATATTACCCAAAATGTATTACTCCCCATCTTAGTGTGGCTGATGGGATGGCGTTAATCTTTATTTTCGTCGTTCAAAAGTAAACGACGACTTTCGAAACACACCAATTTGTACCGTAGCTCACACCCAAATAAATGTACTTCCTGTGATTCGTTGAACAATATTTGTACTTTGTTATTTGATTTATTACAACATGCAAAATCCTTCTTAAGTCCCTTTTCTTTCTTTTCTTCATAACTCATTCATTCTCCTTTTGGGATGGTAAATAGTTTACTGTAGTCTGTATATACTTCTAGGTAAAATCAGGCATACACATCGTAACGAGTCGACCTTGTTAGTACTGTATATTAATCCAGTCATTTAAAAGTCGATTCGTTCATAATAGGGAGTGTAAGCTTCACGTTTGAGGGCAACGGCAAACGGCAGAGTCGAATTTTCTTGGCAGAATTTTCGCTTAACTTCTTCGCTCCATATTTTCTTTCTTATCTCAAAAGAATCATCATATATTACAGTTTTAAAATAGCATGTTCATTTTCTCTTTATTGCCTTATAGCGTAAAATTGTTCTTCGCCTGGCGCCGGTTTGTCGTTTGACGTACGAACGCGAAGCTTAAACTCTCTAATGTTATTTCAGGTTCTGTTTGATGGAATTCCACTGGAGAAAATCTCGGTTTCAATGACGATGAATGGCGCCGTACTACCAGTACTGGCAATGTATATTGTGGCTGCTGAGGAACAGGTCAGTGAACCTTAAGTGCAATTGCAACTGGTAACATTTTTTGAACCGGAAGCAAAGGGAATTCGGCAAAATTTACTGTAACCATGGGAGAATCTCGTGGTAGTAATTGAGATATCCCAAAGATTTAGTCAAATGGAAATGTCATTCCCGGACGAAAGATTCCTTCGAAATTCCGTAGCGAAAGGTGTATAAATGATATATTCTTATGGCTTTCAGAATCATCCTAAGTACTCTAGGCTGTGGTGTGAATAGGCGGATGAAAGAATGACTTTACTAATATATGGGATAAGTTGGGTTTTTTTAGATAAAAGTTAATGTTAAAAATGACTTCTATATCAATTGCTTGTTGTAGCTGCATGTTCGCTTGTCAATGGTTAAATGTTATAAATGCAATGAAAACTACAGATTTAGAAGTGCATGACTGCATGTAGAGACAGTAGAGAAGTGTTTTAAACCTTGATTCTACCGAAGAACATCTTTATACAATATATTGCCGAGACTAATTTGTCACAAATTGATTTTCAAATTTATCAGGATTCAAATGTATGCTCATGAACTTCACAGTTTTTCAGGGTTTATCATTTTTTTTATAAACAAATTAGGGAGTAGACCAAGATCATTTGACTGGTACGATCCAAAATGATGTTTTGAAGGAGTTCATGGTCAGAAATACGTACATCTTTCCACCAGATGCATCAATGAACGTGATTGGAGACATTTTTGAATACACCTCGAAGGTTAGTACAGTACTTAACTTGCAAACGCACAGCGCACGTTTCTTGTACTGTAGATTGAAGTTAGAGTGACGACATGTTGTCTTTTAAGAATATGCCAAAGTTTAATAGTATATCAATCTCTGGTTATCACATGCAAGAAGCCGGAGCTGACGCAGTGCTAGAGATGGCATTCACTCTCGCTGATGGCCTGGAATATTGTCGGACAGGTATTGTGCCTGCAATCTTTGCATTCTGTTGTGCACTGGGGTTTTTTACATACTTTTTCCATGCATGCTTTTTGAAGCTGAACCGTGGCGCGGTAGTATGTAGTCATTGTAATCTGCATACAGTATATGTCTACATTGGCCGTATTTCCAATGACCTTAGAATATCATGAATATGAGCGAGTTTTGTGCAAACTTTCTTCACATTCCAGACTTACTTAAAATATCAGTTCACGAGAAAGGCCTATTCCATAGACGTTTCTTACGAATAAGAAAACAGATAAATAAGTACAGGAGAATAGAACAGTACGGGTATGTACAGTACACAAAGACATGCAGCTAAACAAATAAGAAATGAAATAAATAAAAAAACAAGCCTAAATTATAAAGCGACACACAAAGCAAGCCTAAGTTATAAAGTTGAAATATAGCGTAGAAATTACCTACCTACCTACCTACCTACCTACCTACCTACCTGCCTACCTACCTACCTACCTACCTACATACCTACCTACCTACCTACATACCTACCTACATACCTACCGACCTACCTACCGACCGGCTGACCTACCTACCTACCTACCTACGTACGTACCTACCTACCTACCTACCTACCGACCGACCTACCTACCTACCTACCTACCTACCTACGTACCCACCTCATGAATTAAAGTGTGCTTTTAAAGGATTAGTGTCAGGGTTATGCATTGCGGGTTTTTGTTAATGTTTTTATTTTACCCAACAGCAACAAATAACGAAAAAAATACCGTGTTTGGTACATTTCCTGTGAAAATCAGATAGAATGAGGAGATATTATCAAAGGATGGTCTATATACAGTATATGGCGGATTGTAAAATCTTTTCCAGATCTTCTCATCTACTCGGCCCGAGAAATGGCCGCCTCACACTAATCCCTTAATAGGAGATGCACGTACTGGGCAATGACCTTATTTTTTTATAATTTTATTTTCGCAAAAGGAATCAAAGCTGGTCTCGACATTGACAAATTTGCTCCACGTCTCTCTTTCTTCTGGGGGATCGGCATGAATTTCTACATGGAGATTGCGAAATTAAGAGCAGCGCGAAAACTCTGGGCACACCTTATCAAGACTCACTTCGATGCTAAGAATCCAAAATCGTATTTATTGAGATGTCATTGTCAAACATCGGGATGGTCTCTCACTGAACAAGTACGTGTACCATTGAAACATTACTAAATTATTAAATTACTGTATATACAGGCGAACCTCCATGAAGCGGCCCACTATTAGACGGCCACTCTCGTTCTAACGGTCATGCGTCAAAATCCCAAAAATATTCCCTAAAATTTACTATATATCCCTATATATACATATATAAACATATATTAAGGAGAGAATGTTCTCGAGTGATGTATTTCATAATTTCCAGACCGCAGTAAGCAGAAAATTCTGCTTGAATGAACCGAGTGAACAATAACACAACATAATATAAAAACTCGCAGAACTAGTATTGTTCGATGCTGAATTAATATAAACTAGTATGTTTATGACATTCAGTACATAGTTCATAATTTCCAGTCTTCGGTCCGTCCTGACCGTGTACAGTAGCTCAGTTGGTAGAGCGTCGATCTGGTAATTCGAAGGTCGCGGGTTCGAAACCCAGCCGCGGCGGCAGAATTTTCTGCTTACTGTGGTCTGGAAATTATGAAATACATCACTCGAGAACATTCTCTCCTTATCATATTACCGAGTGAACAATAACACAACATATAAATATATATATATATATATATAGTTAAAATTCAGAGATTCAACAGTTTTGAATAGACATTTTATTACTAGTTAGTTTCGTGCTACACACGTATGTGTGGTACTCTTCAGACAAAATGATCTAATGACCAAGTTGTATATACACGTAGGATTATATATCGATCTATGATATCGTTCTTGGCTATACAAAACAAGGGTAACTCCAAAAATTGATAACATTTTAATATTTATCTACGTTTCGACTATGTTTCAGTCATCATCAGGATAAAAAAAATCTGAAAATGTTTTTTTTTATCCTGATGATGACTGAAACATAGTCGAAACGTAGATAAATATTAAAATGTTATCAATTTTTGGAGTTACCCTTGTTTTGTATTTTATTAAAATACTCAGTGGTTCTAAGAATTCTTGGCTATTATTGGTTAATTTGAAAATTTGACCGTTGGCATGTAAGGTTATACTTTATACTATATACATAATACATGGTTGTCAAACAATGTACAAAAAACATGTCCCGGAAGGTTTAATTATTGTAAGATATATAAGATTAGTTTGTTAAAAATCATGTTACAAAGTTCCTAAATAAGAATTTACTAGCGTGTCTGCAAGATGACACTAGTTCGTTGCGTTTGTTCAGAGTGGCCAGAGAAGGTATCTTTGAGTTTCCAGATGTGTTTACTTAATTCAGTAGCATATTTCTTTTTTGCGTTGTTAAATGACGTCTTGTGGTTGGCGAATCATGTTTTTGTACATTGTTTGACAACCACTTTAAACTTCAAGTGGATATTATGTATAATATATAATCCTACGTGTATATACAACTTAGTCATTATAGATCATTTTGTATACGTGTGTAGCGCGAAACTAACTAGTAATAAAATGTCTATTCAAAACTGTTGAATCTCTGAATTTTAACTATAATATGCTCTGGTTCTCCATTGAGCACTCTGCAAACGGTTTGCGCTATCTCGGATTAATACGCGATGATCACCTAAAGCGTTTTAAGCCGCTTTTATCGTAAATATTCAATTAAAATATTTTTGAAATGTGCATATTTTTTCCAAATAATCTTACCTATGTAATTTTACTAAAACAATTTTTCGCCTCAGGCTCGGTGAATATCGGTGAATAAAAACCTCGACTTCGTCTCGGTTTTTATTCACCGACATTCACCTCGCCTTCGGCGAATAATTGTTAAATAATATAATTATATAATTGTTTATATTTTAAAATTTATGATCGCTACTCCGAGTTTCACGCCTCGAGTTTCAGAGACGATTTTGTTCACTGAATCCAGTTTATTCATATACATATATAATTTACCCTTCTATTAAGCGGCCACGGTCATGTATAAGCGGTCGTAATTGATGTTTCGTTGATTTTCCTCTATTAAACGACCAGCTTAGATCCAATTTTAGCCCAAGACGAGCGAAACTAAAACTTGAGCTATAAGCAGTGAACTCTACATAAACTGGAACGCTAACTCCAATGATCAAGTCCTGTGATTGGATGAAGCCAATATGAAGCTAAGAGCGAGGACCGCGCGGGGAAAATGCACTTTCAAAAACACTAGGAAGAGTTTCGAGCAGTGGAAAATTCCGTCAAAAGTTTCTTTTTGAGCCAAAATGCGCAAGAAAAGTCCTTTTTTCATCCGAAGGCTTCAATTTAAAATAACTGTTCCTGGTTTTCTGGATAGATCTCACTGTTCTACACTTAGTTGCAGCAAAAATTAGAGGGGTAACAATTTTGTACACGAAAAAATGGCAAATGTTTGAACGTGCCGAAGCAAACTTGGGTGTTCAACTTCGAAAAGAGCTACAGTACTTTAAAATATTTCGACGGTCCCAAGACTTGTTTTGTACTAAAGTCCAAGTGTTGAAGTCTATTTTGAGCTTTTAGTCATCGCTATGACTGCTGTAGAACGTTAGTAAATCCATGTTTTCCAAGTGGTGTATTTTTCGACTCCGTATACGTACATGGCGGCCATCATGAGTGGCTTCAAAGGTGGCGGCAAAGTTATCGTTCCAGTCCCCTTAGAGTTATAAGATAAGATAAGATAAAACTTTATTTAAACGGCACGCTTACTCCTTCAGCAGGTTCGCTGGTTCCAAAAACCGAATTTTTGTTCAATTGCAAAGAAATTGTTCACTGAAGTATGAAGAACTGTGAAAATGTTAAAACTATTTAAAATGAAATCTCTCTAAAGGAACCCTCACCGATGGCGGTCCATTTGTCAGGGATAAAGTTAAATAAGAAGATTGGAAGAAGCTTTTAAGAAAGGTTAAACCGACACACCCTACCTTAGTTTTTGAGGAAGAAATAAGACATCTAGTGCTTATTTTTTGTCCTAAGTAAACATCTAAAATAGCCAGCAGAATTTTATCCAAAGTAAATTCATGCATTGCGAAGTATTTTGCATGACCGGCAATTCTCTTTTCTATTTGAGATAATATGAGGGTTCCTCTTCCGTGTCTGTCATGTAATTGTTCTTGATAAATGATGAATTTCTATAACAGGTTCCATATAATAATGTCGTTCGCACAACAGTGGAAGCAATGGCAGCAGTCTTTGGTGGTACACAATCCCTTCATACTAACTCGTTTGACGAAGCTCTGGCGCTACCCACACCATTCAGTGCTGGGATTGCACGGAACACACAACTGATCTTGCAAGAGGAAACTGGCATCCCAAATGTGAGTGTTCTCTGTTATAAATGTAGAATATACAAATAATAAATGTTTATGAATGCAAATTATAGTAAACAGTGGTCAGAGCACTGCACCGGAATCGCGGGGCCGCAGGTTCGATTTCTGTCGGAGAACTTAGATGCTTATTTCGCAGCCGTTCCCGTTCAGGTCTAAAATATTGCATATATTATTTCACTCGAAATATCCACCACCTAAACCTTCTACAACACAAATACATAAATTGCCTGAGTTACATCTATAATGTTCACAATTGATATAACAATCCAACAAACAAGTCCCAAAAATGCTTTAGTGAAGAATATTAATATAATAATGGCAATCTGCATTGAACTAAACATTATCGAGAAAATAATAACTACTTACTAACTGATTATATGGCATTTCAGACAACAAAACAAATGTCAAAATAATTTCAATGATACAAATTTATCTAATCTGTACCATTTATAGAATAAAATATAAAATTAATAGAAAATATAGTGATATTGAGCTATCGGATCAAGGACAAAAACAACTTTGCATGTTCGAAAAAACAAAAATATTCTTGACTGTTTTAGTTAAAAACATCGTAAATAGTTATCCATTCTTGACTGTTTTAGTTAAAAACATCGTAAAATTTACCTTAATATTTAGACTTGAGCCAACAAAACTTGATTTCATTGTTTTAAATTATTTTATAATATATTCTTATTATATGATCAAGTTTGGTTTGCTTAAATCGAAAAAGGTAAATTTTAACAAATTTTTAGACTCTGCAACTGTAGTCGCTGAGAATTGTTTGTGTTTTGAGCATACAAAACATTTGAAAAAAGTATAACTTTATATAATTTTAGATAATTTCGTAGTCTGCTTTTGTTTATTAATTTAAAGTGTAAAGAGTAAACTAAAAAGGACTTATCAAAAGAGTTGAACTAGCAGCTTGTTTTCCGAGTTGTTTTCTGCTATTTTCCAAAAACTGTTATTAAATTATTAAATAACTCTATTTCTGTGTTAATATTTTATAAAAACGTGTTGTATGTAGTGTTTTACTTACTAGCCAGATGCATTTGTACGAATGATATTGACATTTTGAAAATGAACCGGCTTTCGCATAACAAATCTGCGAATGTTTGGTTAGTAAGTAGTTAGTATACTGTATTTTTACATGCACACGCCATTTTGTTTCGCACTAATGATTGATTTGCATGAAATTCCATTGGCGTCATTATGGAATTAGGGTAAAACGAGCTGTTTTGGGATGTTTTGGAATTTAATGAACACCAAACCGTGCAATAGAAAAAATCGTATAGTACAAAAATTCACGGCTGTACCGTGCAATGGAATTTGCCAATTAAATGACGACAATTTAATTAGGTGTTATATGATATAACCTGTAGCACTGACCAATACTGAACGTCCTATTGATTACCTTCAATTTTTTGTTATTTTACTAAAGGTTATTGATCCTTGGGCTGGTTCGTATCTAATGGAATGTTTGACTAATGACCTGTATGAAGCTGCGGAGGAAATTATAGAGGAGGTAATTCGGAAAGCTTTAAAATAGATAGTGTTCCAAGAAAACTTCACAGCTTTTGTTTGATGTAATTTCATTGTGTCTGAAGCTGTGATAGTGTGTAATATCTTATGATTTTCTTTCAAGGTCGAAGAACTTGGTGGAATGGCGCAGGCCGTTGCAGAAGGAATGCCTAAGTTAAGGATTGAAGAATGTGCAGCTAGGCGACAAGCACGAATTGACTCGGGAAGTGGTAAGTACGCAGTTGTAGTTGTTGTTGTTGTTGTTGTTGTTGTTGTGGTCGTCGTCGTCGTAATTGTCGCTATATTAATGTTCTTGTTTGGTTGGTTTTATTGTTTCTGTTATATTGTTGTCGTTGTTGTTCGTGTTGTTGTGTTGTAGTTTTTTAACTAGGCTGGATTTTAAGCATTACAATGCAATTTCTCAATTTAACTAATGAATATAGCTAAATTACAGAAACGTTGGTAATTTTAGTTATTTACTAGACTCCTCCGCAAGCAACTCGATGTCAAACGGCAGAATAATGCAATATTTTATAGAGCAAGAGGCTTGTGACAAGGGATTGCAAGCATTAGTTCGTAATTCCACCGTTTACAAGAGAGTTGCCTGCGAAGGATGCGATGAATTATTATATCAAGTGAATGTTCTTGGATGTTTTAGTTGTGCTTAGTGTGTACATGTGGGTCATTATTATCGTTACTCTTGTAACTTATGTTTCTTCCGTTCTCGTTTGACCGCACTTTTGACCGTTGGTACACTTCGTTCATGTATATGTAATAGTAAACGTTGCTTTAATTCAGTGCATATTACTGCTGTATATAGAAACGATTGTTGGTGTCAATAAATATCAACCTGAGACAGAGGAACAAGTTGACGTACTGGTAATTGACAACACAAAAGTCCGTGAAAGCCAGGTAATATGGACTGTCATTATACTGTATATCCTCTAGTTTATTTCAGTGATGTAGATAAGAGATTGGGGTAGCCGGACTAATCAGAAATAGTAGCCGGACTAATCTAGAGGGGCCATAGTATCAATTCGCGGAGCTGGGGATCCGGGCATACTATAGTGGTATACTGAATACAATTCGCGGAGTTGGGGATCCGGGCATACATAAAAGCCTACTGTGGTATACTTTGGTCCCCAGGGAAATTTTGAAATATATGCCTGTAAATATTAACTGAAGCATTTCTTGGATAATAGAGGGCTAGTTTCAAGTATTATAATGTGTTCCAGCTCTTCTATGACATCCACTAAATTAGGAATAACTGTTTGCTAAAGCTGTAATGTCACATTGTTACCTAAATCAATAACTTCTGATGGCAGTTGAGAAGTATGTGGACGCAGGGTGTTGGATGTCGTTATTCGTTCTTTGACTTTACTTTCAGCAACTGGTCTAATCCGAATTCTTATGGAGACAATTATTCCGATTTCCACATAAACTTTTATAGTACTATTACCCCTGTATCATGTAGATTTTTAGCATACTTTAAAATCGGTCCAAGAGCGTAACATAATCGGGCCAGTGGCCCGTTGCCCGGCTATTAAATACATCACTTTATTTAAACTACATATTTTCACTGTATGAGATGTATAGTCTGAACAGTATTACGTTAGTCTACGCCTGGTCTCATTCGTGCTCACTATAGTTTCATTATTCTAGATCATAAATGTGATTTGCTAGAATCGTGGTATTTATGTGTGGTAGTGTTGGTCATTATCATGTGGTTATCTGGTGGTGACCTTGTTCTTTTTCCTTTTCTAAAACCTAACTGGCCCACTATAATATGTTCCTCCGCCTTGTGCTCAAGCCTTTTTAGTTGTTGGAAGTGTTTATAGTATCACCTTAGATGGATGAGCTATACGTGCAATTATTCTGTGATCTTTAATACATCGTGTTGAATTCACTTTATTTTCCAACGGGATCAGTACACTCTTTGGGAAGCACGGGTGGCAGATGCGGTTAGCGCGCTGTCTCTTACCTCTGGGTTAAGCTGGCTATACAGCAGGTCGAGGGCATTTACTCAGGTTGGGTAACGTCAGTGCGCTTGATAAACTCATGTAAGTTGAGATTGGTTGGTTCTCTCCTGTGCTTCGAGGGTTTTTCTCCGGGTACTCCGGTTTTCCTCCCTCGCTAAAAACTAACCCTTAGGCACTAACCACTAACTAACCCTCGGAACCTTTGTCAATTGGGTTGCAAACCTGTTAAGGCTTTCCGTCCACCTCAGAGTGGTAAACTATTAAACTAAACTAAACTAAACTTCTGAAAAAGTCAGTTGGCCACGTGAGTAACGCCTCCTTCCCTGTTCCTTCTAACACGTTGAGTGTTTCTTCTTGTACACCATCTGCACCTTCCGCTTAATCGGATGAAATGGTTTGCATCGCTCCATCAAACGTACTGCGAAATATCGCAGGTCCGAAGTTACCATTATCCACCTCGTTTATTTCTTCCTATGGTAGATTATCCAGTTTACCTTGGAAACCACCTCCGTCTAGAGTCTTAGTCATCATCTCAGAGTTGTAGACTCGAGTCATCCTACTTGGGCTCGAGTTGCAATTTTTGTGAGTTGTGACTTGACTTGTTTGTTACTCAGACTGACGACTTGTGACTTGATTAATATTTGGACTCGGACAAAATGTCTTGTGAACTTGTTAAACAACTCTGCATGATCTGGAAGTTTCGTTGGATATCCAACTTTTGGATCTGGGGTCTGCCTTCCGCGGATCATAGATCACATTTGTTTTTATTGTACGCTCTTTTTCATATCTATTCGAATGATTTTGAAATAGAATTGAAACAGTGCACGTCCTCTAAGGTGTACAATGAAGCTCGCCATCGACTCCCGTTCTTCATATCCAGTAGCTCAATATTAACAGTTTGCTTTCAACACAAAACTACAATCAATGTATATTTTCTACAGATTGCAAAGATTGCAGACATCAAAGCAAACCGGGATGCGAAAGCAGTAAGTATATACCGTTATTGTTTAATAGATTTCAACGAAACAACATCACGAAAAATATTTCGCATTCAATATATTTGAACGAGCGATCAAAGTTGAAAAAGATCTGCGGGTATGCCGGTACCACGCGTGGAGAAGGTTTACTGGTATTGGAAACACTGAATAAAATATTGCAAAGAAACAATTAGAAACTTTAATGATACAAATAATGAAAGGTAATTCAACTGATTACCTCCGGGAGTTTTTCACAATCCGTACGAATCAAACGTATGGATTAAGAAGTAACAATCATGTTCTCAACTTGCCCAAACCCAACACTAACGCTTTAAAGCGCAGCTTTAGTTATAAAGGGGCTGCAGCTTGGAACAATATCGAAGATAATAGCAAATTTTAATGCATGTTTTAATTCCATTGTTACTACTACTACTTTTGCAAATTATTAATATTTTTTATATTTTAACTTTCTTAATTACTTGTACATACATATTATATCCACTTTATAAATATAAACACACGGCCATCTGAAAATCAACCTTTTTATTTTTGCTTGCATCTTTTTAATATACTATGTAATTATAGATAATTCTGAACTATGGTTGACATGCTACCGTGTATAAATATTAGTAAATAATAATAATAATAAATAAAGCACCAAGTACTGGACTAGTCAGGCAATTATTAGCAGCAACAGCTACACTGTGTAGTCAAACTTGCAGCACTGCGATGACCATCTGGCAAACCTACAGTACCCGGGCAAAAGCATGCCTGCATGTCGGAAAATTTCCAGTTGTTTTGAGAAAGGTTGAGAAAACCCAAAATCCTATCCGGAGGAAAAATGAAGACGTTTTGCAACTCTGCGAGCGATAACCATCATTCTTCACATAAAAAATAGGAAAGGAACAAAATAGTTAATCCAAGCCGGTTGGTGCCAAAGTCAAGTGTGTATAAATTGGCCGCTGTATAGTCGCACTGCAAATCCGAGTAACGTTAGTCTGCGTTGCTCACGTCATTCTAATAATCAGCCTGGTGCATAGGCTACACTTGAGCCAACATTAATAGTAACATACATTCAAACAATAAGCACGTAAATAGTTATAAGTTCTAAATTTTTGTTAATGTTGTTCCCTAGGCAGAAGAGGCAATGACGGCCATCACTAAATGTTGCGAAACTGGGGAAGGAAATCTCCTAGATCTTGCTGTCAAGGTTAGTCTGGTTTTTATTGTTTACTCTACCTCGGACGATTGTCGGCCATGACTTGGAATGAAAACTGGAATACCGTTGTTTAGATATAAACAGGCTAGGCCAAGGCTAGCTGCAGAAATTTGGGAGCCATGGAGCGACGCTGCGAATTTTTTTTCCGTAAGCAATCGAAAACATCCCAAGCAAACGAAAGCATCCCGCCTGCATAATTAATACGTCATTGTTACGACCCGCGAACAGGCTTTCAATCCGGCATGATTTGTACTACAAATGTAAAATATAAACAAACCCCAACCCCAATATTAACCCCTTTCCTAACCCTAACCCTAACCAGTCTTAGAAAGTCAAAATTATCGAGAGAAAAAAAACTTAAAAAACTTAACAAAAAAATTTAAGAAAAAGTGTTGGGCACGGGCTTGAACCTACAATACAGTATAGCCCCAGCTAACGCACGCCCTAACCCGCTACGCCACAGGCAAGCTCGCTGAAAAGAACGGCAAAAAATACTATTTATATTAACTTACTACAAGAAATTAAAGTAATATGTAGTTTCCTATTAATTCCTACAAGCCTGTTCGCGGGTCGTAACAATGACGTATTAATTATGCAGGCCAGATGCTTTCGTTTGCTTGGGATGTTTTCGATTGCTTACGGAAAAAAAATTCGCATCGACGAATTTGGAGCCAGTTATCTTACCCTGGAGTTACGTGCTGACTCCAAAAATCATCATAACTAAATCCCATACCTCCACGCCACCGTGGTATAGCCTAGCTCTATTCGAAGATTGGTTACCTCCACCAATCTAATCTCTATTCGCCGAGAGGAAATCGCCGTTGGTTTTGTCTGAGAATGAGCAGCAGGGCTCAAAATAACGGCCGATAGGTCTCCGGCCAAAATGACCGGTCAGCTTGATTTTAGCTCGGTCAAAATCTGTTTCTGACCGGTCACTAATACGCCTATACTAACAGTGAAACAAATCCTAAGCATTTGTTCAGAGACATCGCTTTTATTGTTTCACGGTGACGTTCTAAACGCTCAAGACGTTAGCAATCACCGTGCATTTAGGTGAATAGGCAACGTTGTCAGTGTTACTGTGGTGCTTTCGCGGAAATCTTTATCATAAGGGTTTAAAATTATAGCGGAAGGCATGAAAAATCAACTGGCATTTTTGGACGGTCATTGACCGTTGACCGGCCGTTATTTTGAGCCCTGAGCAGTCGCAGATAACAAATATTGTTTATCCGTACGTGAAGCCAGTATGCAGTGACATTTGAAAGTTTCAATCAACTCAGCCTGCATGATAGATTGGTGTGAGGCCATGTAAACGTGATCGGCTTTTCAGATTGTAACCTGTCTTACAAAACCTGAAAGTTTCACATGCGCATCGCTGATGTTTTTTTCTACGACTCTGTATCCTTAGTACACGCGACGGTATAACTAAAGAGCTCAGTGGTCTATGCCAGGGCCCCCCCAAATGTATTTTCCTTGAATTTTCCTGGTAATTGACCCCACTCACATCCTCTCGCCCTGCTTTCCGCCGCCTCATCTGTGAGTAGTATGATGCTCTGCGCCCTGGTGGGTAACGCTATTGTGTACGCCAGGTATACAATCTTAAAAGTGGAATCGTAAAAGTGGATATTGTTATTATACTCTGTGTGTGTGTGTGTGTGGATGTAAATCTTATTTTATGAATTGCTTTGTAGTTATTCCAGTTAACACAATTCATTTTGCAACATTACTCAATGGGCAAACTTAGCAATCCGGACAAGATACATCCCACCTCTAACAACGTTTTCACATTGAAAATACATATTGTTCATGCGCTTTTATAATTATAGGCTGCAAGAGTTAGATGTACTGTTGGAGAAATAACGTTTGCGATGGAAAAGGTAAAGCATTCGGAAGATTTTTGGATTAATTTTGTAACTCTTTTGTTTCCAAAATAGTCTTTATACCGAGAGTGTTTAGGTGTATCTTTACTAATTATAAAGGTGTTCGGAAGACATGTCGCCAGTGATCGCATGGTTAGCGGTGCTTACAAATCTGAATATGGAGATTCAGATGAAATCACGCAGTGTTTGAATGAGGTCGGGGTAAGTTATATCACATCTATTATAGACATTGACAAAAATATCTTGCATGCGTGGTTCCTGTGTATCGGTGAAGTATATGCTCAGGGGGGGGGGGGGGGGATGCATCACGTGTATGATCAAACGACCTGAAAAATATGACAACAACTTCAGGATTTGTTGAAGTTCTTGTTGTATTTTTCAGGTACAGTCAAACCTGTATTAAGCGGCCCTGCATCAAGCGGGCACCCTGTATTAAGGGGACATTTTGTGAAGGCCCGAATTGGATCTCATATAATTTCTATTAATGAAACCTCTATTAAGCGGACACCTCTATTAAGCGGACGCGGACACCTAAATGGGCACATAAAGACACAAAAAACCTGTGTTAAACGGACAAAATTTTCTTAATTTTTCATAATCTTTACAATTTTTGCACTTTAGTAACTATATTAACGATATTCGGCAATCGGTTCAAATCTATTTGTTAATTCGACTAGTATATTAAATTATTACGCGTGCATTAAGACAAGTTTTTGACCGTGGTTCAAACATCGAAATGGGAGGGGGGGGCTGGTGACGAGAACCTCTGTTAAGCGGACACCTCTATTAAGCGGACACTAACCTATTCCCGGAGGGTATCCGCTTAATACAGGTTGACTGTAATTTCATCCTACAAACCCCCGGCATTGTCAAGAATAACTTGGATTAGTAAAATTGCATAGGCGATTATTGAAAATTCTCAACGCTGATTGGTTGCGCTACTTCGGATTAATACGCGATAATCACCTAAAGCGTCTTTAAACCGCTTTTATCGTAAATATTGCATTTTTTATTTTTTTCCAAATAATCACCCATGTAATTTTGCTAAAACAATTATTCACCTCAGGCTCGGTGAATATCGGTGAATAGAAACCTCGACTTCGTCTCGGTTTTTATTCACCGAGATTCACCTCGCCTTCGGCGAATAATTGTTAAATGTTCGCATGTTTATAATAGTTTGTAAAAGAAAAGTTTAACATCTTTCTAACAACATCCTTTTAGAATGTTAAGTAGTAACGAAAGTACAAATACAAACATTACACATAATCGTACAGTATTTATGCAACCCCTCCCCCCCCCTAGTGGCCATTTCCTGTATAAGCCGATGAAAAAGTGCCTATACGAATGAATATAAGAGTAGTTTCGGATGTTAACGATATTTCTCCTCCAATAGAAATTCGTAGAGACTGAAGGGCGTCGACCTCGTATCCTTGTTGCGAAAATGGGCCAAGATGGCCACGATAGAGGAGCCAAAGTGATTGCAACTGGTTTTGCTGATTTGGGATTTGATGTTGACATCGGGCCACTATTTCAGGTTTGTTAATATGGTTCAATTTATCAAGTGGTACAGTTACCAGTCGAGTCAATTGAACTTGAAATGACTAGACTCAAAAAGTTAGCAGAAAATATCGATTTATTCACACTTTAGAGTCTTATAAGATAAGAAAAATAGCTCAAACTAAAGAACAATACCTGGACATCACCTTTATTAGCAAATTTTGGACCGTCCAAGTGTTTTACTTGTTCTAGGACATGTGTTTTCATTCCTGCATACTACAAATCTTTGTTGATTGTCTAAATTTGAGAAGTATTTTGTGTACTTTGGGTAAGAGTCTGTAAACGCCGACGTGTGATAAGAGCCAGTCCGGGAAATGGAAACTTATTTGTCGTCATAACGACGTCACTGCTTGTGCAGAGAGTCAAACTGAAAAATAAATTTCAAATGAAACTTTACTATTAATTCACATTGGGGGAGGCAAAAATAAATGACTCACTACTTTATAACAGAGAGTGAGGTGTATACGGTAAAATATCTAATCGAGGCCTTCAATACAGCAAGACAGAGCTTTGATGTTTCACCGTAAAAACTGAACGTTTAGAGTTATTAAGTTGATTATTAATAACTGTATTACTGAGATTTAATAGAAAAACGTTTACCGAGATTTGGTCACGCGAAGGCAAATATCAAAGTCGAAAACCCGTATATCTTTCGTATACAAATACATCTGGGTATTAAGGAAAACACTACTCTACATCATTTTTTTAAAAATATTAACAGAGTCTTGAATAAAAATTTGTGGAAAATGTAGAGATATATTATAAACAAGCTGGTAGTTCAATACATATTTTTAATTCTTATACCTTTAATAAAAGATTGTTTTGTGTAGACTCCAGAGGAAGTTGCTCAACAGGCTTGTGATGCTGACGTTCATGTGGTTGGAATTAGTACCCAGGCCGCTGGACATAGAACTCTTGTGCCACAACTGGTAGAAGCTTTGAAGGCAAAGGACAAAAGGTAGCCCTAATGTTTTAATTGTTAAATGGACAGTAGTGTATAAAACAACCCACTATCTGATATCGATTTTATCTTGAGGTTTCCTGCATGACGTATAAAAATTGTGCTCTTTATTAATGCCTACCGTGATCATATATACCAGTGATCATATATATACCAGTGATCATATATACCAGTGATCATATATACCAGTGATCATATATGCATCGTGATCATATATCCATCGTGATCATATATACATCGTGATCATAAATACCAGTTACCATATATGCTCTTTATTAATACCTATCCTAATATCATTTATCAATGATATTCATGTCATTAAAGAAGGAAATGCCTGCCCTGGGAACTTTTGACTTTTATCCATAAAGTGCCGAAACGTTGTACACATACATACATTATTCAGCTCACTCCCCATTCGGGCTTTTCAGTGGCCGATTACATCAAGTATCTAGCTTACCTATATTATGTACTTAGCCTACATTATTTATTTTTACAATTTTGATATTACTTTACTAATCTGTCTATCCAAACCCACCCAGTCAACTATCCCTGAGTAGAGTCCTCAACGAAAATCGATATCAAGACTCAGAGGTGAAAGGCGGTTGCTCTGACGACTGCGCTTGCTCTGACGACTTCGATACATGCATCATTAAATATATTCGCCTGTATTCTAAAAGCTCGCTCACACTCACACTCAAAGAGTGGAGGTTCAATCTGAGCTTCCCTTGGGTGGTAGTGCTGTTTTTGAATTGCTGGAGGGTTACGCCGTACCATACTTTGTCGGTACTTACCCTCCAGCTATTCAAAAATAGCACTGACACTAAAGAGAAGCTCAGATTGAACGTCCACTCCTTGAGTGTGAGTGTGAGTGAGCTTTTAGAATACAGGCGATTAACGCATTATAAATATCTGACAATATAATAGGACTTCCACAAAATGCATCTACAATTCGTGTCGTTTTTTGTAAACGTTAGTATTTTGGTCTCGAGCATTGTACAAAATGTATAACAAGAAATTGAATCACCATTTCTTTGTTTTATAATCTAATCCATTCATTGCAGCAACATTCTGGTGGTTTGTGGTGGAGTAATTCCGCCGCAAGATTATGATTTTCTCTTTGAGAAAGGTGTTGCCGCTGTTTTTGGACCAGGTATGTTCTGCCGCTTCATATTTAGTAATCTTTATCTATTCAATACCCCGTTATTATGTTTGTTCAAAAAATGTATTGATGAGCTATGGCACACTGCTTTTTGAAAACATTATTTAATTGTTTGATTATATTTTCAAGATTTCATTCAGTTTGACTCCACATGCAGCCACCACCGGTTTTTCCAGCTACTTGGTTTTATCCTGTAGTAGCACTAGGCCAGTAAGGGATGCCTTAATCCAGGGATGGATCCAGCTTGATCTGGTACGGGGGGGGGCTGAGTGCAGCTGGGTGTGACTCAGTGAACTATAAGTATACTGGAACGCTAACTCAGGGGGGGGAATTGAAGCCGTGCTTTGTAGGTAGTGCCAGTCCCTTTTAACAAATTTTTTTCAAAAAATACACTTTCTATATTGCAAAATTTTACCCTTTTAATTTGCTTTTATATTTTCACTATTTATCTTTGACTACACTAGAACAATTAAACTTTTTACTCAAGTACTTACAATGAACAAAGGTCGTTCAGTTTCTGAAATATTACTGGAAAAAAACAAAATTTGTCAAAAAACCGCGCGAAAATGTTTGGTTTTTCTGAGTTATGAGACTTTCCAAAAAGAGTTAAGAGATTTTATGATACAATTTATATAGAAAAATATAAGATACACTAAAAAGTTGCTTTTCAAGCATGCAGTAACTTATTTTTGACAGTTAAAATAAGGATTATATAAGCTAGCTCAGCCGTCATATTCAAAGTGCTCACTGATGACCAACAAGAAGGCGCGAAGACAAAAAATAGCACCACTTGAAAATCGTCAATTTGTTTATATTTTAGAAGGGTTAAAGCAAGGATTAAAAGCTCAAGATAAAAAGCAATACCTGGAGTATAGTGCAAAATCAATTTGGGGGCTGCCGAAGTGTTTTCTAGTATATTTTTTCTGAGTTAAAGAGCAAAGTTTGCTTCGGCACGTTCAAACATTTGTCATTTTTTTCCATATACGATAACGATCCGCCTCATTTTTGCTGCAGATAGATGTAAAACAGTCAAAACTAATCGGAAAACCACATTTGAATCCCAAACATTGAAGTCTTCTGATGTAAAAAGTATTTTTCTTGCAAATGTTCGCTCAAAAACAAACTTTTGACGGAATTTTTCTCACTCCTCGGAACTCTCTTCAGTCCTTTTGAAAGTTCAAATTCCCGCGCATTGGCTTCAACGAATCATAGGACTTGATCATAGGAGTTAGCGTTCCAGTTTACTTATAGTTCACTGGTGTGCCCACCGAGTATATACCATACAGAGGTGAAACTGTGTATAAAATCCTAATGTTTTGAGCGTAACCGATGCTTAGCCATTGGGCAAAAGAGAGGCTCACCCCCCTGAAAAGTTTCAAAATGGCAGACATTTTTAGACGTAAAAATACCGCAAAAATTCGAGTTAACTATTTAATGTTGTTAATCACAACTTCAGTCACACCCCCCCCTGCATCCCCCTTGGCCAAAGCTAGGAGGGGTGCACACTCCTGCACCCCCCAGTAAATCCATCCCTGCCGTAATCGACCCCTAACAATGCTTTCCAGTGTAAATATGAATTTACACTGTTATTTTTTGGTGACCGATTTTATCGGATCAGTTTCCTTTGATATGTATTGTTTAGTACATGTACGGAACATTTATTGTGTACAGACCTTATATAAATATGGTGGCTGAAATAGTGTTCTTTATGTGCATGTAAGTTGATCCCCGTAACCTCGTGTTTGAGTTTAAAATATTTTGAATTTTGTATATATTAATGCCGGTCATAAGGGCAATTTAGATGTGCAATCATGATAACATTATATTTACTTTTAATGTATTTCAGGTACGAGAATCCCACAAGCAGCAATGCAAGTATTAAGAGCGATCTCTCCTGATGAGCAAGGTAGACAAACAATGACATGAACATTGTCAAACAATTCTTCAAATGGTTGTATAGAGTTTCCAAGTGAGGTAAAGCACTCTAAAACTGCTGGAATTTTGTACTATACTATGGATGATAGTGGTTGAACGAGAGCTACAGGTTATGCTGCCTTAAAATTAAATTACGAATCTAAAAATAGTTGGTCGTGGTTATAAGAAAAATGGTGTTATTGACAAAGGCGACAACAGCTCAGATTCGTTTATTCATTCTGCTGGTCGTATTTCGTTTGCTTTGTAAACTGTCAATATTTCAGTTTCATTTATGAATATGCGTATAGCAGTGTTTGCATGCTTTGTGTTATTGTGAATGTATAGTACCGCATTTTATAAACGCAATTTTACAATATGAATTGCACGTGCGCAAACTTAGATGTGAAATAAATGTTGCCGACATAAAGTAACGTCTATTGGTGTTCTATTCGTCGTCAAATTAGGCTCAATTTGTTACTGTAATTGCCTTTCAGTTATTAATTATATGCAACAAAATGTTTTTGCGATTGTGCCTGGCTGTGCAGTAAAAATCTGAAATCAGGGTCCAAATATCTGACATTAATAGAACTAACTATAACCACTAGACCTGGGTCAAAATTTTGTGCTGGAAAACCTGGCATGCCTATAGTGGTGCAATGGCGAGAGGAGAGGAGAGCGTGTGGAGAAAAGGAGGGATATAAAGGGGAGGGACACGAAAGGGAGAGGCCGAACATAAGGGAGAGAGGACAACTTAATTAATCCGCCTTTCAATTTCTGGATCCCTAACAATTTTGGGTCCCCGCGGCAAGTTACCGGACATGCAGGGTGGTTGATGGCTTTCGGTCTGGGGTTCATAATTGAGGAGTACTAACCTAATGACCATATTGGGGCCGCGTAGTGAAAAAGATTAGTCTCCCCAGTTAATAAGTTGGTCAGTTATTATCGGGCGAGAGGCTTCCATCAATGTATTTCTAGTTCGTAACATGATTCATGTATTGTCGATAACCTCGTATCTCACCACAAGAATAGCCGCAAATTCTATTTATTTAAACGCTCTACGACTGAAGCGTATAGCATTTCAATTATTTCAAGTCATATACCTTTCTAGATCGACCTAGCTAGGATACAAAAGTATTTCAAATTCTCCCTGAAGTTGATCGTACTTCGCATTTGTTTGGAAACATGGATCACGTCGATGTGAAATATTACTTTTCGGTGTAAGATGGACGACATATTTTAGTTAGAAAATGAAAAACGAAAATTCAACCTGCTAATAAAATAAATATAGATTATAATTTCCAAATTTTTCGAAAGTTCGCTTTCGGTTCAGTAAATTTTCGTTTTGGAAGGATTTAATGTCATTTCGGTGCCGCTCTTTAACAGTGCTTGTTTTCAGAACAATTTCTAGCGCCTACAGATTCTATTTGCATCGCTTAACAGTTGTCTTTGTTATAGGCATGTTGTTTGTCATACATTGTCTGCGAAGTGGACATTTGTCTTTTATGTTTCAGCAGATTTGCGATGTCATGTGTTTTGGGATTAATCACTCAATCTTGCATTAATCATGAAACAAAATGGCGCAAACTAACTGTGGCTGGCTATTTAGAGCTTAAAAGTATAATAATGGGTTCCAGCCGCCATAGGGATGCGATCAGTCGTCGATTGATGAATTAACCTCGTTAGAGAACTGAAAAACGGGCAAGATTGTATTCAATGTTTAGTATCCCATTTTTACATTTCGAAACGACTTCTTGAACGGCACAGTTCTTTCAAAACAAATGTCGATTGCTTTTATATGATAAAGAGCCGCCATTTCAAGTTATTGAAACATTCCTATCTGGGAGTTGGAGTGAAGGTCTTCTCTTGTATAGTGAATACTCTTCTATGGAACTGCCAGACATAGACTTCATGTGCGTGTTAAAAATGATCTCGTTTTCACAATATTAGAAAGATACGCCATTTGTTCACGCTTATATTACAGGTAAAAAAACGTGGAACGACTACCTCGCGAGGTAGCTCACTCCGAAAATGAACAGTACATGGCTGTCTTCGAGGAAATTGAGGGAAAGGTTAACTTCGAGTATATATTATACTGGAAAATTGTTTTTTGCCTGTAAAACTCAAGGGTGTACTTGAGTATCGATCTACACCTCTTGATATAGGTTATTCACCAGTAGAGTTATTACAAGGAAGGTTGTTGAGATCCATTATTCCCACACTTCCCCAACAGTTGGAACCTATGTTTATTGACCACTCTGTTGTAAGATCTAAACTTGAGACCAAAAGAGCACATGAAAAGGATAATTATGATAAGGCCTATACGTACTCGAAATACACTTCGCCTATACGTACTCGAAATACACTTCAAGCACACTCACAGCAATTACAAAGTCAGTTTATGGACAATTCCAATGATACTACGTCTACACCTGATGCTACACACGCAATATCTAGCCAAACAAATACAAGATCCTATGTAACTAGATATGGTAGAGTTGTTAAGCCTAGAGTTATGTTTTCATGTAATTAGTAAATATTATTGTAAGTACGCACAAGGGTGTAGAACATTTTTATAATCATAAAAGAAACACCAAAAAAAAAATAGGTAATGATTTTTTTGTAGTTAGAATATTGGAATTGAATTGTATTTAGAATAATCAAGTTAGTTAGACCAGCCCCCTTATTAAAAAAAAGGAGATGTAATAATATATGTTAAAATATATTAATTAACATTAATTATGCTATGTACAATTATATATAAGGCGGCCATTTTGTATGATTAATATATTCAATAAAGACACTAATCTAAAGCGTATCTCTGCCCGTGTTGTCTATCAATATACAGAGAAATAATACAATAAGTCAATAACTACTGTGTATAAGATATCCGCCACGCCCATCGACGTTGCTTCTAAAGTACAAGAGTATAAGTAGTTTGATTAACTGGTTCAAAACATTTCAAAACTACCTCCGAAACAATATTTGAATGATTTGGCCGTATGGTTATATTGTCGCTCCTCCCGTAAATGTTTCACTTTGTTCCTTTCCGAGGTTACGGCAAAAAGGTTTTCCGAGATACTCGATGTTTTCTTCTAACTTTTCCTTTAACTTCCTCGAAGACCGTTCGAGATAATCGTTCTGCGTATTCAGTTTTCTTTGCCTGTAATGTAAGTGTGAGCAAAAGACGTATCTTTCCTGAAGATATTCTTCAACACCCACATGAAGTCCATATCCGACAGTCCCATAGAAGAGTATTCACCATACAAGAGAAGACCTTCACTCCAACTCCCAGATAGGAATGTTTCAATAACTTGAAATGGCGGCTCTTTATCAAAATAGCAATCGACATTTGTTTTGAAAGAACGGTGCCCCTCAATAGGAATCGTTTGGAAACGTGAAATGGGTTATTAACTCCATTTTTTAATGTTGTCCATAAGCCGTTTTTCGCCTGCCAATGGTGGCAGGAACCCGTACTTCAAGTATTGTACTTTTAAGTTCTAGATAGCCACAGTTAGTTTGCGCCATTTTGTTTGATGGTTAATGATTAAGCAATTAATCTCGCGTGGAAAAGTCAGCCACAGAACAAAATCGCAAATCTTCTAAAATATCAGACAAATGTCCACTTTACAAAGGTAATTGTTTCCATAAGCAAGGCAAATAAAACAAGACACTTTAAATTAGTCTGAAAACAACACTTTTGAAGAGCGATACCGCAATGACATTAACTGAAACGAAAGCAAACTTTCGAAAAGTTTGGAAATTATAATAAAAAAACAAGAAAAACAAACAATCATTTACAAATTAAAGGATAGGATTTACTTTATTTCTTTTACTAGCAAGTTGATTTTCGAATTTTTCCATAATTGACGGCGAAATGAATAAACAAACTGACAACAATGTATCGATTTCTAAGCGCCGGAGTGGAAGATCCAAACGATCCGAAAACGCAAGTGTGGACGAAGATACAGTATTTGTATGTATTTTCGAAATTATATCAAAAACGGCGGGAAACGAAAAGAGATTTGTATGGAAGAAGCTTATGAATGAGAATAAGTTCAATGTACTAACATTGACTATGCTCAATAGTTTTGCATTTAATTCCTATAGGCGAAAAAATGCCAATCTACAAGTAATTCTTTATTGGATCATTTTGACCCGTTTTGTTCGCTGCAATACCGCTAAAGTAAAACATGTAGCAATCTTTATTGCTTCGAAAAAAGTATAATAACATGCATACACTCAATTCCCAACGCAGAATAACATGCTAAAATTAGATCACATTACCTTCTTTTTTATATACATGTATCATGTAGTTGCTTGTTATACAACACCAGATTTGGAGCAATGAAAAATATCACGAAAACTATTTATTCACTGCGATGGCGCAGTGGGTAAATGGATCGTTGGGCAGAAGGAACGCAGGCGGAAAATGGCGGACAGTAATGTACTATTGTCACACTGTATTACAGCATATTTACATAATTAAACCAAAAGTACTTTAATATTATCAACATCGTTTTCATTTTGGTGTGCCAGTCAAAGAGTAATCGACTGTTTACTTTAGGCGTTAAGCAATAATATAAAAGCATCTTCATTCAACATCGTTATAATTGTTTTATTTAAAAAGATATCGAAAGGTAGATGGCTCGAAAATGTTGAGTTCAGTCATAATTGTGAGAAACATATTCGGGCGTACTACATATAAAAATCTCCTTTCAATTATTCTTGCCAAAATAACTGAAGAGTGCAGGTAAGTGTTTTTGACACAATAATATTATCCGTAGGCCTACTATTTATCTACATAACATTGTAATGATTGTATTCCGTAAACGTAAGCCAATCCCTAGCTTCTGCAACTATTAAACCATTTGGTGCGTTTATCCTAATTTCTATAATTCGGCAAGTAAGAATTTTGTCGATGTTGCAAACATTTATGGAAATTAACGGAGTTACGTTTAAAGGAGTTAAGTAAATGTACGTAAAATACAAACAAACCGATCAAAAAACCTGGCTTCGTCATCTTTCCAACCAGTTTTTCTGTTTATTAAAATCCGAAGTAATTTAGTAAGCGATTTATTCTCGTGCAGAAACTAGACAAGTATATTAAAGAACATTGTTACAGTATATATAGTACTATAATTACAGTGCAGAAATTAACCGAATATTGGCGTAAAAACAGCTGGAAATTATATATCCATCTGGGGCTGTAAGACATCCTTTCTGGAAACCAGTTCCCGGATTGTTTCTTTCCCACAGACCATCATAGAAGAACCAATGGGGCTTCCTACAGATTGCTCCACGGTAGTGACTACCATTGAAGTACGTCATCCCCATTAACATCAATCTTGAAATCAAACAAACGCAACAAAATTAGGTGTTAAATATAAATGTAAACTTTTTAAATATAAACGTAAACTTTAAAGCAGCCGAGTTTACAGTGCGCTAAAAGATACCGTATTGTAACAGCCACTCGTCATCCTATAAAGTTGATAAGATCAAAGCTTCACTTTAAAATATATCAGACATTTGTACCTCTCGCCTTGTTTTCATTTTTTTAATAGTCACGATTTAAATGGCCACATACATTTGCTTGTTAAAAAAAAACATGTTGCCAAGCCTCACAGTATGTAAATGTCCCCATCCTCAGGCTGTTATCAATGAACAAAAACCAGATGATGGATGACATCTATTGTCAAGTCCCCTATTCTTGCCTGCCCTGCAGCCTGGCTTAATATTAAACAGTGGTAGGTGGACTGTAAACAGACAAATTAAAGGGTTTTTTTATATGAGGGAATATCTATATTTGTGTTTTTATAGGTTAAAATATTTTGTAGTTCAGATAGTTTAAAACACATCTTGTGTTTGGTTAATAATATATGTCACAGTAAACAAAGAGCGTTTATTTTAATACAAATTTTAATATTTAAGTGTCAGTATGCTTTTGTTGCTATTTTAATACCAGTACAGTATAATGAAGGGAAAGCTTAAACTTTATATAAAAAATAATAAAATGGGCTGGTAAAGCCAGGTCACATGAAAAATACACGTATGACCGACAGCATGGTTGACATTGTTAATTTTCCATTGATGTATTTGCAACACCGGTATTGAACTATGTTCTCCTTCTCTTTGACTGTGCGTCGACAGGAAATATACCAAATAAGATTACCACTTTACAGGCTTATTCGATATTTTTTTCCGTTTGTTCTTGCACGATTTTTATTTAAAGTTTGTAGCGCTTGCGCGATATTTTTTGGGGGATTCTACCCACCCCTTCCCCCCCCCCCCCTCATCAAAAATCAAATGGCTCGTCCCTAACTCACCGCCTTCAACTGATTTGTTCGTAGTTTGAAACATGAATCAAGCCCCGAGTGCCGATTACTCGACCTTAAAAGATGCCTTCCTTGAAATGTGGGTTCCAGTCGTAGGTGTGCAGACAGCCGCTGATTTTTGGGCAAAGAATTTGGAGAAAATGTTTTGCTTTGCGCTTGAGATGGCCAACATCCCCGAAGTGCTACAAGGTTGTATTGAAAGATGTTCTGAATTATTTTGCAAGAATGTTTTCAAAACAAATTTTGAGAGTTATTTTGATACTCATTCACCATTTCAACTCAGTGAAGCAATACTAACGGGAAGTTTGAGCGAAGGTCTTTTCCTCTATACTATAGAACCACCAGATATGGACTTCATGTGTGTCTTAAAGAATATCACGTTTTCTCAAGAAAGTCAAGAAGATGGTAGCTTGCTCTTGAGAGAAGATACACCTTTTGTTTACGCATTTATCACAAACAAAGAGACACAAAATCTCTGGAGCGAGTTTTTGGACGATGCAGATCAACAAGTGGGAAAACATCGATTATCCTCAAGAAAATTAAAAGAGAAACTAGAAGAGAACTACCAAAAAGCGGGCGGAATGTTCAATACTTTCGACACGGACCAGCTCGAAGAAGTTACGGAAGGTGCGGCAGTGACCATCCGTAAGCCAAAACCAACTGTTTCTGTATTGGAGAGTTGCACGCAAATCGCAAAAGAAATCTTAAAACAGCCAATAAATGAACGACATAACTTGGACGACATGTATGCTCAGGATGCATTATATGCCATCTTATACAAAATAGTTCCCTCCAGTGATATTGTGTTGTCTATATTTTGCAACGGATGGCCATCCTGTGCACGAGAATGGATCACACGAGAACGACTTTGGCCAGATATACATTCGGTGGAGAAAATCGCAGAAAGTGGATTTCACATTGTCCCAAAGAGCTCGCCTGATGGCGATTTTCGTTTGTCTTTTTCATGCCCTGAAACCAGGTTGATTCAAACTCTTTCACCACTGCAGCACAAAGTGATGAGAGCATTCAAGGCCGCAGTGAAATATCATGAAAATACCTGGAGTCCAAATTTTAAGGATATTATATCAAGTTATCATTTGAAAACCATCGCATTTTGGCATTTTGAAAATACCTCACAAGAATCTTGGACTGAGGAATGTTTGGTTCATCATCTTGTTAAGTTACTTGAAGAATTGGCAGAAGCTTTGAGAATGCGAAATCTTCCAATGTACTTTATGCCTAAAGTTAACCTCCTCCAAGATGTTGATGATCCCGAAGTCACGCTGGACTTAATGGAAAATATTTTACAACTCTCCCACAATTTGTCTGCAATTTCTGAAGCTGTGGATAATGGCAGTACTTTCAGAGTAATTTTTGGTAGTGACTCTGGACGTGATAAGATTCGTAAATTATTCGATACCTTACGTGAAGAAAAATTGAAAAAAGCAGAAGACGGGGAAAGTTCATGCACCTGGTACGATTTGTTTGTAACTATCGATAAACTCGTAAATTAATTAAACTAATTCATTTTGTACGATTTGTAAAAAAGCATCATTCTTTCGTTTACCTATGCACCACAGCGTGTGTCAAAAGTGCCTCCCATTATATTTGTGGCATTGCTTCTATTCTGATGGAATGAGTTCAGGTCATCAGTATTGAGTCATATTATATCTGTCATGGGTTTTGGTTGGATTACGGTGTAAAGTCTGATGTCATCTATTCAGCATCATCAGTTCAGGTCATGTTTGCAGGGACTGAGAACATAGCTAGTACCTTGCCATGAATCTTAATTCGTCATGGACCATTACGTATGTTGGATAGATATTTGCTTTATGTTGTGTTTCACTTGTGTTTCATAGCTGCATGGTCTTGGGTAAAGGATTGTTAAATTAATTGACGTTTTAGGTTCGGAAAATAAAATTGTGATATTGGGTTTAAAATAGAAGTTAAGAGTCATGGGTCGTGGCTGTGATATTAGGGTGTTTACGATCTACGACGCGGTCAGCTCGACGACACTACGTCAATTTGTGCTTGACATAAGCCACTGGAACTTAACTATGCTGCTTTAATTGTCTAAAGCATGTTTAATAATATTCCAAACATTTAAATTAGGCTAAAACACACCAATGTTTAGCTGATGTTTGCCTTCGGTCAACGTCGTCAAACAGATCTCATGTCGCAACCAGCTGCATATCACTCAGAAGACGTGAAAATTCCTCATTTGACGATGTCATAAGAATGGCAACGCTGTAGATGAAACACCTGGGACCACAAATTATTCATCCTTTTTGTCTTGCATGACGTAATATCTTTGTTTTGCAGGCGCGTCGTCGACCTTGTCACGTCGTAGATCGTAAACTCCCTATTATGGGTCGACCGTCTTCTTGGATTCACGAAGACCAATATCGTGGATCTAATGCCATGGTTAATTATTTCTGCGTAATATGTGGTTGCTATATTAGGTCTAGGATCAGCCAAGCATTAAGATTGTTCTTTGGTTTTTCTTTGGGTCATCTTTTATCCCGCTTTCCAAAGATACAAATATTGTGAACGGATTAAAATGATATTTTGTGACAAGCTGCCTGAATCAATTGTGAGACGAAAAGTGTTCACACGGAACCGGATGAATTGTAGCCCCCGAAGAACACTTGTAGTAAACTTGTTTACGTCGTACAGCAACGGATAATTCGTTGCAAGACAATCTTTGCAGACTTCCTTAGGTTTTCTTGGTGAACACACGAGCAAATTGCCAGCTGTAGAACAGACAATTGCTGCACCCCACTCAATCCTGTTAAGAGGGCTAAAAGCGCTGATGCCAGTAATTGACTTTTCATATATCTTTTTGACGAATTGGTAAATATGCCGTATATATTTAAAACAACGACAACAAGTGTTTCAGCTCTGCCAGGCTTTGCTTTCCTTGCTTTTGCTATTATTAACCTCAATACTTCATGTTAGTTTAATATATTGAGTTAGTATTATCTCATTCACAATCCTCTACCGTGCAAATTGGTATTGAAAAAGACCGGTTCCGCTGTTCACTTGGCGCTGTGAAATTTGGAAACCGTTCCGGTAAAAAGCGAAACCTGTTTTTTTTGGGTCTCGAATTCGTACGGTTAGCGTTGCTCGAATTCGTCCGATTTGATGGGCCCAGTGTGAACGCAAGGCGCAATCGTGCAAATATTCGTACGGTCCAGCATTCGTAAGGTCCCGTGTAAACGGGGCCTAAGTTTCTTGATAGATTCGTTAATTTTGTTCCAAATTTTGGGCCCCTGGAATGAAATACTAGAGATCTATAATTACAGTAGACAGAATTCGTGTATGTGTACTACATTGCTCTCCTTGTGTAAAGTTTGAACGAATTGTTCCTATTACTTTCAAAAAATATTTAACATACTTTAGATATCGTATGTATGACTGTGTGCAAATTACATTACAAAGCACTATCGCTAGAAATATTTTGAGATAAACAAATATATATATATATATATATATAGTTTTTCGCTTACCTCAAAACTTGTCTGCAACAGGCTGTTTCATCTGTAAAAGAATCATCAGGCAGTTTACAAGTATCGAAAAGAAATGACCGCTTATATGCTTCCTGCCGGGGCGTGGGAGTGTGTGTGGGAGACAATGTGTGCATGCATGGCTTTGTTTGCGTTGTTTACGCGAAATTTGTTACGATGACGACATCGTGAAATTATTTCAGCTCTTTTGTTGAGTAAACAATCCTTGTTTTTTTCTTTCAAAATACAAAATTTTTCTTCTAAACATAAATTGCATCGTTTTGATCCTCCCGTATACGAAATAGAATGTTTTAAAATTTGCCAATTAATACTGAAATCCTTATTGTTTTCTTTCAATGTCCAAATATATTTCGAAAGTTCTGTGTCATTTGCATGCTTTTTATGCTGAAAAGATTTAGTGTGGTTGGCCAATCGCTCTTTGAATGTGGTTGCAGTCATGCCAATGTAATTTTTGATCGTGTTTGTGTTGCTTACTGTGACTGTTGCTTTGTATACTATGTCCCTAGTCATGCATTGTTTTTGAAGCGGGCAAATGGTGTTTTCTCTACAACTGCAATTGGTAGTGTCCCTCTCCTGTGGCTTGTTATTTCTAGATATGCGTGCATTGTGTTTAGTGATTACTGACTTAATATTGTTCATGCAGCTATAGCTTACTTTAACTGTATTTCTGTTAAAAATTTTATGTAGCTTGTGGTGCGGTGGAAAATGCTTGTCAATTAGACTAAGGAAATTACGTCCCATGTTTGTGCTAACACTCTTGCTAAATGGTGGGTTGAACCAAATGATGTTGCGTTGCCTATTCCTGCGTTGTTTTTGCGGTGTGTGCTGAGTGTAGCTAAGTTCATGATTAAAGTTGCTATGCCTAAGTGCGTTCTGATATATGGGTGCAGATTCCTGAAAAGTTTGCTCATCTGATGAAAGAAGTGCGATGCGCTTGTTAATTGATGCAGGTAGTTGCCTTGTGATGCTCGGTGGGTGATTAGAGTGCATATTTATGTATAGTGGATCGTCATTGGGCTTCCTATAGGGCCTATATTTTCCATTGTTAAGGTCGAAAGTTACATCTAAAAAGTTTACAATACGTAAATTTGATTCGGCGGTAATTTTTAGGTCAAACTGCTCAAAAATTTTGTGGAGATCTTTTCTTGTTTTGTCTGCTAAACGTGCTGATTTACTTTTTATAATAGCAGATAAATCAGCACGTTTAGCAGACTCAACAAAAGAGCTGAAATAATTTCACGATGTCGTCATCGTAACAAATTTCGCGTAAACAACGCAAACAAAGCCATGCATGCACACATTGTCTCCCACACACACTCCCACGCCCCGGCAGGAAGCATATAAGCGGTCATTTCTTTTCGATACTTGTAAACTGCCTGATGATTCCTTTACAGATGAAACAGCCTGTTGCAGACAAGTTTTGAGGTAAGCGAAAAACTATAATTTGCTCTAACTATATGTTGTCGAGCACTCTTTGCGTTTCGTAGACCTAAACCTACACGTATATATATATATATATATATATATATATATATATATATATATATAATCAAATCTGCAGACATGCATGTTTCGCCGTTCAACGGCTCGTCAGTGCAGCTTGTAACGCAGTCTAGATGCGAGTGACTTCGTATTTATACACCATACTCTTGCCCTCACCAAGCGCATGTGGTACAATACTCAGACACATGCGCATCCAGACATGCGTGAAGTGTCTTGGGGCCAGAGTGCTCAAACGACCACATGGGAAGTGAGCTTTTGCATTATAGCTTATTAGCCACCAATTAACCTCACAGAGTGCTCAACAACACAAGTGAAGGAGCATATATAATCAAATCTGCAGACATGCATGTTTCGCCGTTCAACGGCTCGTCAGTGCAGCTTGTAACGCAGTCTAGATGCGAGTGACTTCGTATTTATACACCATACTCTTGCCCTCACCAAGCGCATGTGGTACAATACGAGCTTTTGAGTACATTGAGCTTTTGAGTACGTGTAGGTTTAGGTCTACGAAACGCAAAGAGTGCTCGACAACATATAGTTAGAGCAAATTATAGTTTTTCGCTTACCTCAAAACTTGTCTGCAACAGGCTGTTTCATCTGTAAAAGAATCATCAGGCAGTTTACCTGGTAAACTGCCTGATGATTCTTTTACAGATGAAACAGCCTGTTGCGGACAAGTTTTGAGGTAAGCGAAAATCTATATATATATATATATATATATAGTCAAATCTGCAGACATGCATGTTTCGCCGTTCAACGGCTCGTCAGTGCAGCTTGTAACTCAGTCTAGATGCGAGTGACTTCGTATTTATACACCATACTCTTGCCCTCACCAAGCGCATGTGGTACAATACTCAGACCACAGTTAGTAGAAGGAGACTGGTTAGGCTAGTTCTACCACGTGACGAAATATGTTATTCAACCTTGTTTTGACAGGTCACGTGATGCGATCCTTGCATCAAATTTCAATCGCTTATAGAGAGTATACAGAAAACCTGCGTTCAGAGTTCAATAATAAAGCGATTATTTCTTATTTCAATACTTTTTTGTTGAAATACCAAGTTCAACGCCATGCCGGGCGAAAACTGTGCGTTTTATGGGTGTTCTAGCAGCAGAAAGCATGGGATTTCTTTCTTTAAAGTACCGTCAGTACGCGCCGACGCGAGTGAACACACCACAACATTGAAAACCAACGCAAGAAAGGAATGGTTGAATGTTATACTGCGGACACGAGAGTTGACTCCAGAGCTAAAGAAGCGAATTGAAGCAAGCAATATATATCTTTGCGAACTTCACTTCAAGCCAGAATGCATTTTAACAAGTACGTATTTGTATTGCATTTTCTGCGACTCATTATATTAAGGTTTAATATAGAACAAAGGGCCTATTCATGAATAATTGAATAATTGAATATGCTTGAAATATATTTTACGATTATCAGTATAGCTTTATATTGTATCTTATGTTTCTTAAAGATCCAAGACGAAAAGGTTTGGTGACTGGGAGCATTCCAACCGAGAAATTGCCGCAAAAACCGCACGATGTTCCAACGAAAATACGTCGGACTCTGGTGCGGAAAGTAAAAAATCCCGAAGAAAATATGCCATCAACATCGTCTGATCTGATGTTTGAAAGCCCCGAGGAATGTCCAAGCGTCAAAGATCTTGGAAATCAGCTTAATAACGAAGCATTATTGCCATGGACGGTGGAAACAACGCCAGAAAACGAAGACATACATTTCCAACTACATGATGGTGTCCACAGTGTTGCAAAATACACAGTTGTGCTTAATGCCGTCATGGAATTTACCGTGTTTGTTTTCAATTGGCCTATTCCGGACACCCACATAATCTACAGCGAGAGAAAACGGCGTGTACGGGGGGTTGAAGACTGCAAGACATTGCTAAAGTTGGTAGAGAACTCTAAAATTTGTGATGGCTTGCCACAAAATGAAATGACCACATCAGTTGTAGTCGACCCAACCACTGATCTCGATTTGTCTGGATTTCCCGAGTCTACGGTTGTTCGGCATTCCATCCCAAAGTGCATTTCGGAGAGCAATTTTCAAACAAGTGTAACATTCCGGTCCCCTGGATGTGAAGTTACAGGTACCATGATTACCGACAGCCCTACAGACCAACCTTGTAACCCCTGTGCGAAAACCCTATCTACTCTCGAGAAAGCTGCTAGGAGAAAGAAGAAAACAACATCAGCCTCAGCCAAAAGTAAAGCTCCACTTGCATCATGCAGTTCCGAGAAGTTAGTGGCAACTGTAAAAGCGTCAAGACTAGAATGTAAACAGTTGGAGGGCAGGATAAAAGAGCTCGAGGGAAAAATAAAGGATGACGGCGTGGGAATAAGTGGCTCATTGGAGAATGACATACTAAAGATCATGGGTGGTCAAAATCTTGAAGCAACCCCTCATATGAAATTCTTTTGGGAGCAGCAAATGAAGCTCCTACAAAGTGAAAAATTTGGACGGCGTTATCACCCCCAAATAATTCGATTTGCCCTCTCTTTGCACGGAAAATCTCCAGCTGCCTACCGTGAGCTCAGGGACAGCGGTGCTCTCATTCTGCCAAGTGAACGTGTCCTAAGAGACTACAAAAACTATTTTAAAGCTAAGGCAGGCATTAACTTTGAGAACATTGAAAATCTCCAAGAAAAGGCATCATCACTCTCTGGAATTCAACGCTATGTGGTTGTAGTGATGGACGAGATGAAAATCCAGTCCAACCTTGTATATGACAAGCATTCTGGGGACTTAATTGGCTTTGTGGATCTCGGTGATCCAATGACTAATTATGCAAGTCTTGGCGACGAAGATGTTATGGCAACCCATGCCTTGGCATTTCTGGTAGGAGGAATGTGCAGTGACCTCAAGCATGTTATTGCATATTATTTAACTGAAAATGTTACCTCTTACCAGTTAGTGTCTCTCTTCTGGAAAGTTGTTGGTGTTCTGGAGTTATCGGTAAACCTTTGGGGTCTGTGCAGCGGTAAATGATGGAGCATCACCGAATCGCAAGTTCTTTGACCTTCATGCAAAGTTTGTCAGTGACTTGAAACTTGATGTGGTTCACAAGGTGCACAATATCTTTGCCATGTCACGGTTCATCTACTTCTTCGCTGATTCTTGTCACCTCATTAAGACTGCTCGAAACTGGTTCAGGTTCGCGCAGTCGATTTATGTGGAATGATGGGCATTATCTACTGTTTAGGCACATCGCGGATCTGTTCTATAGTGATCAAGAGTTTGCTTTGCACACCTTACCAAAGCTTTCTCTTGATCACATTGTACTTACATCGTACAGCAAGATGAAAGTGAAGTTGGCAACCCAAGTCCTAAGTCGGTCCGTTGCTATCGCGTTGGAGGAAGGTGGGGAGGAAGATGTCACCGGTACGGCCCAATTTTGTAGGATGATGAATGATTTCTTTGACTGTACAAACGTAAGGTCTTTGACTGAACATGTCAGGAAAAGAAATCATTTCATCAAACCCTATGAATTGCAAGGTGATGAAAGATTTACTTGGTTGAAAGATGTATTCCTGAAATATCTTGATGATTGGAGAGACAGCACCATGCAACGAGAGGGGAATTATTCTGCTGATGACAGAGGAAAGATGTTCCTTTCGCTTCAAACTTATAAAGGTTTGAAAATTTATGTACATTCACATATTGAGGCCATTCAGTTTTTGCTTGCTGAAGGGTTTCAATATGTCCTCAGCGAACGATTTATGCAAGATGTGCTAGAGGACTACTTTGGGCATCAGAGAGCTAAAGGTGGACACTCGGACAACCCCACAGCCCAGCAGTTTGGCTACAATGACTTCACCATCGCTGCACAAAGAGACATTGCACCTGTTCTGAGAGGGAATGTTGGCGGCAGGTATGAAAAGAAAAAGTGGTATCAGGTTAGTGATGAGCCAGTGAAGAAAAGGAGAAAACCAAAGAAGTGACATTATCACTACTACTGAGTTGGGAGCTCAGTAACTATTGCCAGTTTTGTTGTAGACACAACTCTCACACTAAGGTTTTTCATAACATTTCTTTTTAAATTGCATTTCATTGAACTGTCATGCAATCAGCAACCTTAGTATAGCAATCTGATCTGCAGTAGGTGTGGTATGCATGGTAGATGGTCTACTGTGCACCAGGAAAAGCATCTTTGGTCTATTTAGTTTCCACATATCACATGTAGACTTTTTGCCATACATGCTACAAGACGTAAGGTATAACTTAGCAGCTCCAAATGGTCTTTGTATATAAGTTACTATGTTGTAAAAGGAACAATTTGTACTTTAGCCTGTCTAACTAGAAATACATGCATGCAAAATCCCCTCGCCCATTTGAACCAAACAATTTACTCCCCAAAAGTTATTGTAACATGAAGTACTGAGTCGACCAATGTAACCATGGTGACACGCAACACTGTATATTTTTATATTTTAATTTGTACAAAATATTGTTATTTTGTTTTAACTATAAAATTATCAATTGCACAACTAAAAGCCCAACTATATAAAATGGGTATGCTATTATGTACTCTTTTAGCTTTGATTTACTGCAACATTCAACCTTAGACCTTCACAAAACGTTTCGAAATTTTCATAAAACTTCAACTGCTTTTCGAGCAGTATTTTTATACTTCGCACTTGCTTTTGAAATGAAGTTTTTGAGATTTAATATGTTTTTTATTTTTCTATAACGTATTTGAATCAATACTAAAATACTCTTAAGATCAATCAATGTGGTGTTGACCACACAGAATGCTCTACACATTTTCAAATTCACAAACTATACTGCATGCTATAAATCGGCAAAGCAAGCATGCAAAATAGACACTTGCCCGTTTAAAACGCTCCTTTTACGGTCTTTCGACTGTTTTTCCTCTTGTTAATTTGTCCTCCAAATAATTTTCATGTATCTTGTTTACTTACTTACATAGAAACTTGCTTATAAAATGAGTGCAAAACTATTTTTGAAAAAAGTTTGCAAAAAGGAAGTTTCTCTCGGCTTGAACTCGCGCATGCGCATAACTTACAAAACCGTCCTGTCCATGACAAAAAAAAATGGCGGACAACTTTGCATTCCACAATGTTTTCACATACCCGGGTGTAAATATCCGAGCGGAATTGATTATTGAATGGCAGACAATTTTATTTGCTGGGTATTTATGTGGTCACAATTGGGTAAAAAACATTATTCAAATTGTCATTATAAAGAATTACTCTGTAAAGTTGTTTTTCACATGTTATAACTAACTTATAATCTGAAATGCAATATACAATTAAAAATGATGGGAATAATTATAGTTTCAATCAGTTTAACCCAGGGCCGGGCCCCCCCTGACGAAATTCTCTGCCCCCTCTGATAAAATTTTGAGTAGCAAAATATTATTATTTTCTCACGCTATACGACATGGAAATAGTATATTTTACTTATACTACATGATGGTTAGAGAATGTGGGCGTATTCCAGCCAAGAATTGTATTTGGAGATTTAATGAACAGAAGCGAGATGTGAATCGCTCCAAAAAATACGAGTCTGTCCAAAACACATACAAAATGAACATGGTGGTTATAATTAACGATTTTGAGTTGACCCCCCAAAAATGTTTTCGGCCCCCCTTGATTGGAAAACCTGGCCACATTTAATAGGTATTTATACTCCCATGAAGCTACTGATGTGATTAAACTTATTTAAAACTATGAATATTCCCATTATTCATTTAGCATTCATATGGTACATTTGACTATTGCCTGTGACAACTATAATTGAAATAGCTGTATACAATGGAAGTCAATATATGATGTATACAGTGGAAATCAATGTTACATGTAATATATCAATGAAAGTTGATATATCCTGACCATATACTGTAGTAAAGTTGCTTGGGTGGTTGAGCAGCCCTTTTTCCATTTATTTGCAATGCCAACCTGGGAAAACAAGAGTGAAAGAGCATCTGTTTTCTCTGGTTAGATCTATCCAGGAGCAGTTGAAAAAATTGGTAACTATAGGAACCTGCAGACATACAGAATGCAGTTTTCAATAGCCAACTGGGCAATGACAGTGTATCGTATGGTATAAGGGTAAAACTATTGCCCAAAAACAAAGAAATATTTACATTGTTCATACTGTCGATATACGTATACAGTTTATGTTGCTGGATCAGCTGATCTTTTTAAGTCCTTTCTTAATGCTTTTTGCCTGGTTTTCTTCTCTTTAATTTTATGTTTGTTAAGATAGTCCCTTGCGTAGGAAAATGACCTGACCTTCAAATATAGTTTAATAAGATTTTCCAAACACAATTTTTGTGTTTGACCAGTTGGGTTCACACCAGCGGAGAGAACAATGTTCTCCCATAGTGACTTGACCATAGGGGATTCTAATGTTGAATTGCATATAGTTTCAACTGGTATGTTTCTCAATGTCAGTTTCGACTCACAAACAAGTTTTCGAAAATGTTTTTCAGCTACTTCCAAAATACCCACTAAATATCCTGATGGATTAACCAGCCCACCTCTGGTACGAGAAGCAATAAAGCTTGACATGTCAGATGACTTCAGGCTTTGCAACAACGAGTTTAGTTCCTCTTTGTGTTCCCCACTCTTACGTTTACTTGTCTGGAAAAGTTTCGACACTACGTAGCCTGCAATATACGACAAAGGTCCACGCTCTGCTTGGTCAAGGCATTGAACATTTGTCTGTGAAGCTTGAGATGTCTGAGCAGTTTCCATACGATCTGTTCGCCCACGGTTTATGTTGTAAAAACCAACAAGGTGATCAGGAATGTGTATCATTATCAGGTTCGCAGCTCTGTAGTCCTCGCAGTTTAACAATTGAGTGGACTGTGGCATTAATGCAAAGAATGATTCGACCAATCCATCTTGGCTTTTCTTTCGGCAAAATTTCGCATACAACGGGAAAAGTGCATCAAACAAAGCTTGAGAACATGACGCAGTCTTCACACTGTCGTTCATTTCAGTGCCATACAATTTTTCACGTATAATTTGTAACTTTATTGATTCCACTATCGACGCAACTGTATCGAGGCAGAAAATATCTAATTCTGACGATGACTGCTCGGCTGTGATTTCGTTGTGTTTTGCGTTTGTGTGTCTGGTTAAGCCGCCTTTCGACTTGCACACTTTATCACATTTCGCACAGGGAAACGATTTCTCACCATGTATTTCACTCAAAGCGTCGTTGAGTTCGTCCTCTATCTCTTCTCCTTCGGCCTGAGTAATAGCAGCAGTGACTTCTAGGTTGTTGAAATCACATTCTGGATCTTCTAAGTGAATTTCATACTCGCTTTCGCTTGATTGTTCCATTTCGAATGAAATATTTTGATACAAATGGTCGGAATCATGCGAATGCCCTCGGGGGTTTTAGTGTTATATACTGTAATTTGATCTTCTTGCTAGCTAAAATCTCAGTGGAGGTCCAATAATCATTAAAAATATTATTTCAACAGGAAAACGGGTTCAAAAATCGCTTTAAATTTTGCAAAATACTCTATATCGCCCATTGTTTATATAGTATCACACTATCACTCCTTGTTTCATGCAGGGATCGCATCACGTGACCGTTTTTTTGTTAGTTCTCAACATAATTTCAGAGAGCCTTTGAAGTTTGCCGACTAGCCTAACCAGTCTCCTTCTACTAACTGTGCTCAGACGCACGCGCATCCAGACATGCGTGAAGTGTCTTGGGGCCAAAGTGCTCAAACGACCACAAGGGAAGTGAGCTTTTGCATTATAGCTTATAGCCACCAATTAACCTCACAGAGTGCTCAACAACACAAAGTGAAGCAGCATATATAGTCAAATCTGCAGACATGCATGTTTCGCAGTTCAACGGCTCGTCAGTGCAGCTTGTAACTCAGTCTAGATGCGAGTGACTTCGTATTTATACACCATACTCTTTCCCTCACCAAGCGCATGTGGTACACTCAGACGCACGCGCATCCAGACATGCGTGAAGTGTCTTAGGGCCAGAGTGCTCAAACGACCACAAGGGAAGTGAGCTTTTGCATTATCGCTTATAGCCACCAATTAACCTCACAGAGTGCTCAACAACACAAGTGAAGGAACATATATAGTCAAATCTGCAGACATGCATGTTTCGCCGTTCAACGGCTCGTCAGTGCAGCTTGTAACTCAGTCTAGATGCGAGTGACTTCGTATTTATACACCATACTCTTGCCCTCACCAAGCGCATGTGGTACAATACTCAGACGCACGCGCATCCAGACATGCGTGAAGTGTCTTGGGGCCAGAGTGCTCAAACGACCACAAGGGAAGTGAGCTTTTTATATATATATATTTCTAAAATTAATTAATTATTCATAATATATTTATATAATTATATATAAATCCTTTATTGTAAATAGTTAACTATATGTTTTGTTAGTTGTCTATATTGTCAATTTTGTCAATTGGAACAGTTACATTATTTCTATAATAACTTTAGAACACACGCCCTTCGTGGAAATCAATATTCTTAATTGACGTAGTTAGCGTGTCAAAATACAATTTTCTATCTATCTATCTATCTATAAGCAAAATACAAAGGAAACTCATTACCCGTAGCGGACCTATAACTATATGTTGTCGAGCACTCTCTGCGTTTCGTAGACCTAAACCTACACGTATATATATATAGCGAGAGAGCGAGAGAGAGAAACTCTAAATGTCTTAATGCTTCATTTCAAAATCATGGTTCTTTGTAACCAAAATTAGATATTAAATGATTTTTCATGAAAATGGAATTCTAAATATCAATACTACAATAAGGAAAATAATAATATATTACAAAGGAAATAGGGCTAGCTAATGGGTCAAATAGCCTCCATGCAGCGCTGTATGGTTTTGTTGATTTTCGTGTCGCACTTGGATTAAACAATTAATATATATAAACATGCAACATACTTGAAATTGTGAAGATTAAAAAGTATGGGTTCCAGCCGCCATTGGCGTGCAAAAAACGGCTTATGGGTAACATTAATCAATGGAGTTAGTAACCGATTAATTTTCACATTTCCAATCGATTTATTGAACGGCACAGTTATTTCAAAGCAAATTTCGATTGCTATTTTGATAAAGAGCCGCCATTTCTTGAATCAATTAATCAAACTACTTACTCTTGTATTTTGGAAGCAACGTCGATGGGCGTGACGGATATCTTATAAAAAATAGTTATATGACCAGTGATAAGTATAATGAACAATGCAACTATTGTTAAACTCTATTGAAGCATATTTACTTAATTAAAGCAAAAGTATACTTTAATATTTTCAACATCGCTTTCATTTTGGCCTGCCAGCCAAGGATTAATCGACTGTTTACTTTAGACGTTAAGCAATTTATAAAAGCATCTTTATTCAACATCGTTATAATTGTTTTCATTAAAGAAGATATCGAAAGCTAGACTGATATGCTCGAAAATTATGAGTTCAGTCATAATTGTGAGAAACGTATCCGGGCGTGCTGCATATAAAAATCTCCTTTCAATTTCTCTTGCCAAAATAACCGAAGAGTGCAGGTAAATGTTTTTGGCACAATTATATTCAGTATCCATACTGAATATAAGCGCTATTTATCTACAAAACATTGTAATGATTTAATTGTATTCCGTAAACATAAGCCAATCCCTAGCTTCTACAACTATTAAACCATACAGTGCGTTTATCCTAATTTCTCTAATTCGGCAAGTCAGAATTTTGTCGACTTTGCAAATATTTATGGAAATTAACTAACTCGCTGTGTTCAACTGATTTGTCCGTAGTTTGAAACATGACTCAAGCTCCGAGTGCCGATTACTCAACCTTAAAAGATGCCTTGCGTGAAATGTGGGTTCCTGTGGTAGGTGTGCAGACAGCCGCTGATTTCTGGGCAAAGAATTTGGAGAAAATGTTTGGCTCTCTGTTTGAGATGGGCAACATCCCCGAAGTGATACAAGGTTGTATTGAAAGATGGTCTCAAGTATTCTGCAAGGATGTTTTCAAAACAAATTTTGTGAGTTATTTTGATACTCATTCACCATTTCAACTCAGTGAAACAATACTAACGGGAAGTTTGAGCGAAGGTCTTTTCCTCTATACTGTAGAACCACCAGATATGGACTTCATGTGTGTGTTAAAGAATATCACGTTTTCTCAAGAAAGTCAGGAAGATGACAGGTTGCTGTTAAGAGAAGGTACACCTTTTGTTTACGCATTCATCACAAACAAAGAGACACAAAATCTCTGGAGCGAGTTTTTTGACGATGCAGATCAACAAGCAGGAAAGCATCGACTATCTTCAAGAAAATTGAAAGAAAAGCTGGAAGAAAACTACCAAAAAGCGGGCGGAATTTTCAATGCTTCCCACTCGGAACAGCTCGACGAGGTTACAGAAGGCGCGGCAGTGACCATCCGTAAGCCAAAACCAATGGTTTCTCTATTCGAGATTTCCGCGGAAATCGTAAAAGAAATGTTAACAAAACCAATAAATGAAAGATATAACGTAGACGAAATGTATGTTCAGGATACATCACATGCATTTTTGTACAAAATACTTCCCTCTAGTGATATTGTGTTGTCTATATCTTGCGAGGGATGGCCATCATGTGCACGAGAATGGATCACACGAGAACGACTTTGGCCAGATATACATTCGGTGGAGAAAATCGCGCAAAGTGGATTTCACATTGTCCCAAAGAGCTCGCGTGATGGAGATTTTCGTTTGTCTTTTTCATGGCCTGAAACCACGTTGATTCAAGCTCTTTCACCACTGCAGCACAAAGTGATGAGAGCTTTCAAGGCCGCAGTGAAATATCATGAAAATACCTGGAGTCCAAATCGCAAGGATATTATATCAAGTTATCATTTGAAAACCATCGCATTTTGGCATTTTGAAAAGACCTCACGAGAATCTTGGACTGAGGAATGTTTGGTTCATCATCTTTTTAAGTTACTTGAAGAATTGGCAGAAGCTTTGAGAATGCGAAGTATTCCAATGTACTTTATGCCTAAGGTTAACCTCCTCCAAGAAGTTGATGATCCCGAAGTCACACTGGACTTAATGGAAAATATTTTACAACTCTCCCGCAATTTGCCTGCAATTTCTGAAGGTGTGGATAATCGCAATACTTCGAGAGTAATTTTTGGTAGTGACTCTGAACATGATAACGTTCGTAAAATCTTCGATACATTAAGTGAAGAAAAATTAAAAAAGGCAGACGACGGGGAAAGTTCATGCACCGGGTACGATTTGTTTGTAACTATCGATAAACTCGTAAATTAATTCAACTAATTAGTTTTGTACCATTTGTAAAAAAGCATCGTTCTTTCGTTTACCTATACGCTACACTGTGTGTCAAAAATGCCTCGCATTATATTTGTGGCATTGCTTCTATTCTGAGGGATGAGTTCAGGATGTTTGGCCTAGGGTCATCAGTATTGAGTCATATTATATCTGTCATGGGTTTTGGTTGGATTAAGGTGTAAAGTTTGATGTGATCTATTCAGCGTCATCCATTCAGGTTATGTTTGCATGGACTGAGAACATAGATAGTAGTAGAAGGTGTTAGTAGATGGAATATTCGAACTGAAATTTATATACATTTTTAGACCTAGCCAGGAGCAGTTGCGAAATATGAAACTTAGGCCCTCTGGCAGGAATTGAACATGCGGCCCTGCGATTCCCGTGGAGCGCCCCAACCAACTAAGTTACAGAGTCCAGTTCGCAAATTCGGTATATAAGATGGGAGTGTTGCCAGTATATGGTGTATTGGTAAATATGAAGATTTTTCTCGGCATCTCGTTCGATAAGACTAATAGTAGAAGATGTTAGTAGATGGAATACTCGAACGGAAATTTATATACATTTTTAGACCTAGCTAGTCGAGTATTCCATGTACTACCACCTTCTACTCTTAATCTTATCGAACGAGATGGTGAGAAAAATCTTGATAATTACCCATGCACCATACACTGGCAACACTCCCATGTTATATTAGTGAGCAATGCAGAAATTGAAATTAAGTGTTTTAGGCTATTCCGATTGGATCGATCGGGGGAGGAGTATGTGCATATGTTCGATCCGATATAAAATGCCATAAACTCCAGCACTTATCCCATATCTCCGACGATCACTTCCACCAATTGTGGCTCCGTTTACAACTCAAGAAATGCAAATCTCTGGTTAAACTGTTTTGAGTCTACGTTTAAGCCGATATATACTGAAGCATTGTTATTAAGAAATCCCATCGTCATACTTGGCGATCTAAACTGGAACATGCTTAACACACATAATGAAAGTCAAGTTCTGAAGAAAATCTGAGCAGCGCTAAACCTTGATCAAATTATAAAGTCTCCTTCAAGAGTAAGAGCCACATCAGAAACATTGATTGACGTTATTCTAGTCTCCGATCCTACACTGGTTAAATCGAGTGGCATTATCAAAACACTAATTAGCGACCAAGAAGCCACCACCTTACTCTGTTACAACTAGATCCTTTCAAAATCATAACCCGCAATTCTTTGCATTAGACATGGCGCAGCATTATATTAACCTGTCAACGCTTTTATACCAGTTACCTGAAGTTAATGAATAGCTACAGGCATTTACCAACATTTATGAAACGGTACTCGAGAGTCGAGAACCATGCTCCAGTGACAAATATAAAAATCAAATCCCGTTCAACTCCCTTCATCTACAATGATATAAAATCCGCGATGCGAGAAAGAGACACATTACACCGATATTATTATCGAACTCGCAACCCCATCGATTGGGTGAACTATAAAAATTCTCGAAATGCCGTTAAGTTTAAGTTAAGGGACAGCGAGAAAAAATACATCGGCAATCAGATTAGAAAATGCAATAGAAATCCTCGCGCATTATGGAAAGTAATACATCAAATTGTACCTGCAAGAGAGAAATCTAAACCGATCTTTACCAAAGACATTCCGGAACTTGCCGACGAATTTAACATATATTTCTCAACTGTCGGCGGAAATACAGCACAAGCTGTAAAATAATTATCAGAAGACAACAATATCGGAGTATATATTGCCAACCAGTCCTCAACGTTCCCCGACAAGTCTGACCATCGGCAAATTGAACAGTTTGAATTACACCCCGTGTCTGAAGAGGATATCAAACACATAATTATAACGATGCCAATTAACAAATCCCCAGGGACAGACAACATTAACATGCGTACGATAAGAGACTCGTTGCCCTATATCTTGAATCCACTCACGAATATTATAAACAGTTCTTTACTGACAAGTGTATATCCTGAAGCATGGTAGTCATTCCGATCCTGAAAGAAGGTCCAATTTCACTTCTCCCCCATATTCTCTAAAGTATGTGAAAAGACTGTATTAAACCAGTTCTCGCATTACCTAGACAAATATAATATACTCTCACCTCGACAAAGCGGCAATAAGAGACATCATTCAACCGAAATTCTTAAAATTTACATCGCCGATACCATCTTTAAATCCACGGATCGGAAGAAGGTAAGTGCTCTGATCCTGATTGATTTGTCTAAAGCGTTCGATAGCATCAGCTATAAAATTTTGCTACGGAAACTGGAAGCTATCGGCTTATCTTCGTCAGCTTTAAACTGGTTTCAGAGTTTCCTGTCCGGTAGAATGCATTACGTAAAAATGCGCTTCAGCAAATCTGCCCCCCTAAATATCACACATGGGGTCCCACAAGGCTCTATCCTTTCTCCATTGCTGTTCAGCATTTATACAAATGATCTGCCCTCCTGCAACTAACAAATGCTCATTGGACTCATATGTCGACGACAGCAAAGTATCCCTATCCTTTTCGATCAAAGAGGTGTCGGAAGGAAAAGCAGCGCTCGAAGAAGACCTTAAAAATGTTGCTAGTTGAGAAGACAAAATTTATGCTATTTGGCTCACCTCAATTACTGAGCAACTTGTCGGAAGAACTCACGCTAGATTCTACACCCACATTAGCGAGCTAATTTCATCATGCTTGTCAAAACTTTGCCAAATCAACAGAATCCGACATCTTCTTGACCAGGATACTCTATCCTCTATCATTCAGTCTCTGGTACTCAGTAAATTATTCTTCTGCTCCGTTGTATGGTCAAGTACATCGACCAAATACGTGAATAAACTACAACTTATCCAAAACTTTGCTGCAAGGATCATAACAAATACCCACAAGTTTGACCATATTATCCCCGTGCTCCAAGAGTTGAAGTGGATAACAGTTGACAAGTTCTTGACATATAAAGATACTCTCCAGACTTATAAATGTATGTCTCCCCTATGCTTAAGCCAACAGTTTTATCAACGAGCAAGCATTCACGAATATCCAACCAGACACAATGAGTTAGACATTCCAAATTTTCAAACAAGTACCGGTCAGAAGACTTTCCATTTCCGCGCAGTTAAATTATGGAACAATTAGGACGATGATATGAAGTCAATAGCGAATTTTTAAAAATTCAAGTCAGAACTTTTTAGAAGATACTTACTAAACCAATAGGAATTTTAAACTTAAGTCTGAGTCTGATAGAAGAATAGAAGATTCTATTTTACTACGATTAGGGTATATAAATTTGAATTTTTTTTCAGAGGCAAAGGGGGGACCAAAGGATTTGAAATCAGGAAATCAGGCCCATTGGTCCACCCTATGGTTTTTGATTTTTTTTCAATCTTGGTTCAAATGACCCCCAAACGTTTGTAAAATAGCCCCAACCTGTTTCTTTCATCAAATCAATGACTTTCAGGAGGTAAAAAAATGTTTTCATAAATTTGAATTTTTTTCAGAGGCAAAGGGGGGACCAAAGGATTTGAAATCAGGAAATCAGGCCCATTGGTCCACCCTATGGTTTTTGATTTTTTTTCAATCTTGGTTCAAATAACCCCCAAACGTTTGTAAAATAGCCCCAACCTGTTTCTTTCATCAAATCAATGACTTTCAGGAGGTAAAAAAATGTTTTCATAAATTTGAATTTTTTTTCAGAGGCAAAGGGGGGACCAAAGGATTTGAAATCAGGAAATCAGGCCCTTTGGTCCCCCCTATGGTTTTTGATTTTTTTTTCAATCTTGGTTCAAATGACCCTCAAACGTTTGTAAAATAGCCCCAGCCTGTTTCTTTCATCAAATCAATGACTTTCAGGAGGTAAAAAAATGCTTTCATAAATTTGAATTTTTATTCAGAGGCAAAGGGGGGACCAAAGGATTTGAAATCAGGAAATCAGGCCCTTTGGTCTCCCCTATGGTTTTTGATTTTTTTTCAATCTTGGTTCAAATGACCCCCAAACGTTTGTAAAATAGCCCCAACCTGTTTCTTTCATCAAATCAATGACTTTCAGGAGGTAAAAAAATGTTTTCATAAATTTGAATTTTTTTTCAGAGGCAAAGGGGGGACCAAAGGATTTGAAATCAGGAAATCAGGCCCTTTGGTCCCCCCTATGGTTTTTGATTTTTTTTCAATCTTGGTTCAAATGACCCCAAAACGTTTGTAAAATAGCCCCAACCTGTTTCTTTCATCAAATCAATGACTTTCAGGAGGTAAAAAATGTTTTCATAAATTTGAATTTTTTTCAGAGGCAAAGGGGGGACCAAAGGATTTGAAATCAGGAAATCAGGCCCTTTGGTCCCCCCTATGGTTTTTGATTTTTTTTTCAATCTTGGCTCAAATGACCCTCAAACGTTTGTAAAATAGCCCCAGCCTGTTTCTTTCATCAAATCAATGACTTTCAGGAGGTAAAAAAATGTTTTCATAAATTTGAATTTTTTTCAGAGGCAAAGGGGGGACCAAAGGATTTGAAATCAGGAAATCAGGCCCTTTGGTCCCCCCTATGGTTTTTGATTTTTTTTCAATCTTGGTTCAAATGACCACCAAACGTTTGTAAAATAGCCCCAACCTGTTTCTTTCATCAAATCAATGACTTTCAGGAGGTAAAAATGTTTTCATAAATTTGAATTTTTTTCAGAGGCAAAGGGGGGACCAAAGGATTTGAAATCAGGAAATCAGGCCCTTTGGTCCCCCCTATGGTTTTTGATTTTTTTTCAATCTTGGTTCAAATGACCCCCAAACGTTTGTAAAATAGCCCCAACCTGTTTCTTTCATCAAATCAATGACTTTCAGGAGGTAAAAAAATGTTTTCATAAATTTGAATTTTTTTTCAGAGGCAAAGGGGGGACCAAAGGATTTGAAATCAGGAAATCAGGCCCTTTGGTCCCCCCTATGGTTTTTTATTTTTTTTCAATCTTGGTTCAAATGACCTCCAACGTTTGTAAAATAGTCCCAGCCTGTTTCTTTCATCAAATCAATTACTTTCAGGAGGTAAAAAAATGTTTTCATAAATTTGAATTTGTTTCAGAGGCAAAGGGGACCAAAGGATTTGAAATCAGGAAATCAGGCCCTTTGGTCCCCCCTATGGTTTTTGATTTTTTTTCAATCTTGGTTCAAATGACCCCCAAACGTTTGTAAAATAGCCCCAACCTGTTTCTTTCATCAAATCAATGACTTTCAGGAGGTAAAAATATGTTTTCATAAATTTGAATTTTTTCAGAGGCAAAGGGGGGACCAAAGGATTTGAAATCAGGAAATCAGGCCCTTTGGTCCCCCTATGGTTTTTTTTTTAAATCTTGGTTCTAATTACCCCAAACGTTTGTAAAATAGCCCCAACCTGTTTCTTTCATCAAATCAATGACTTTCAGGAGGTAAAAATGTTTTCATAAATTTGAATTTTTTTCAGAGGCAAAGGGGGGACCAAAGGATTTGAAATCAGGAAATCAGGCCCTTTGGTCCCCCCTATGGTTTTTGATTTTTTTTCAATCTTGGTTCAAATGACCCCCAAACGTTTGTAAAATAGCCCCAACCTGTTTCTTTCATCAAATCAATGACTTTCAGGAGGTAAAAAAATGTTTTCATAAATTTGAATTTTTTTTCAGAGGCAAAGTTGGGACCAAAGGATTTGAAATCAGGAAATCAGGCCCTTTGGTCCCCCCTATGGTTTTTTATTTTTTTTCAATCTTGGTTCAAATGACCCCCAAACGTTTGTAAAATAGCCCCAACCTGTTTCTTTCATCAAATCAATGACTTTCAGGAGGTAAAAAATGTTTTCATAAATTTGAAATTTTTCAGAGGCAAAGGGGGGACCAAAGGATTTGAAATCAGGAAATCAGGCCCTTTGGTCCCCCCTATGGTTTTTGATTTTTTCAATCTTGGTTCAAATGACCCCCAAACGTTTGTAAAATAGCCCCAACCTGTTTCTTTCATCAAATCAATGACTTTCAGGAGGTAAAAAAATGTTTTCATAAATTTGAATTTTTTTTCAGAGGCAAACCAAAGGATTTGAAATCAGGAAATCAGGCCCTTTGGTCCCCCCTATGGTTTTTGATTTTTTTTCAATCTTGGTTCAAATGACCCCCAAACGTTTGTAAAATAGCCCCAACCTGTTTCTTTCATCAAATCAATGACTTTCAGGAGGTAAAAAAATGTTTTCATAAATTTGAATTTTTTTTCAGAGGCAAAGGTGGGACCAAAGGATTTGAAATCAGGAAATCAGGCCCTTTGGTCCCCCCTATGGTTTTTGATTTTTTTTCAATCTTGGTTCAAATGACCCCCAAACGTTTGTAAAATAGCCCCAACCTGTTTCTTTCATCAAATCAATGACTTTCAGGAGGTAAAAAATTTTTTCATAAATTTGAATTTTTTTCAGAGGCAAAGGGGACCAAAGGATTTGAAATCAGGAAATCAGGCCCTTTGGTCCCCCCTATGGTTTTTGATTTTTTTTCAATCTTGGTTCAAATGACCCCCAAACGTTTGTAAAATAGCCCCAACCTGTTTCTTTCATCAAATCAATGACTTTCAGGAGGTAAAAAAATGTTTTCATAAATTTGAATATTTTTTTCAGAGGCAAAGGGGACCAAAGGATTTGAAATCAGGAAATCAGGCCCTTTGGTCCCGCTATGGTTTTTTTTTTCAATCTTGGTTCAAATGACCCCCAAACGTTTGTAAAATAGCCCCAACCTGTTTCTTTCATCAAATCAATGACTTTCAGGAGGTAAAAAATGTTTTCATAAATTTGAATATTTTTCAGAAGAAAAGGGGGACCAAAGGATTTGAAATCAGGAAATCAGGCCCATTGGTCCACCCTATGGTTTTTGATTTTTTTTCAATCTTGGTTCAAATGACCACCAAACGTTTGTAAAATAGCCCCAACCTGTTTCTTTCATCAAATCAATGACTTTCAGGAGGTAAAAATATGTTTTCATAAATTTGAATTTTTTTCAGAGGCAAAGGGGGGACCAAAGGATTTGAAATCAGGAAATCAGGCCCTTTGGTCCCCCCTATGGTTTTTGATTTTTTCAATCTTGGTTCAAATGACCCCCAAACGTTTGTAAAATAGCCCCAACCTGTTTCTTTCATCAAATCAATGACTTTCAGGAGGTAAAAAAATGTTTTCATAAATTTGAATTTTTTTCAGAGGCAAAGGGGGGATCAAAGGATTTGAAATCAGGAAATCAGGCCCTTTGGTCCCCCTATGGTTTTTTTTTCAATCTTGGTTCAAATGACCCCCAAACGTTTGTAAAATAGCCCCAACCTGTTTCTTTCATCAAATAAATGACTTTCAGGAGGTAAAAAAATGTTTTCATAAATTTGAATTTTTTTTCAGAGGCAAAGGGGGACCAAAGGATTTGAAATCAGGAAATCAGGCCCTTTGGTCCCCCCTATGGTTTTTGATTTTTTTTTCAATCTTGGTTCAAATGACCCCCAAACGTTTGTAAAATAGCCCCAACCTGTTTCTTTCATCAAATCAATGACTTTCAGAAGGTAAAGAAATGTTTTCATAAATTTGAAAATATTTTTTCAGAGGCAAAGGGGGGACCAAAGGATTTGAAATCAGGAAATCAGGCCCTTTGGTCCCACCTATGGTTTTTGATTTTTTTTCAATCTTGGTTCAAATGACTCCAAACGTTTGTAAAATAGCCCCAACCTGTTTCTTTCATCAAATCAATGACTTTCAGGAGGTAAAAAAATGTTTTCATAAATTTGAATTTTTTTTCAGAGGCAAAGTTGGGACCAAAGGATTTGAAATCAGGAAATCAGGCCCTTTGGTCCCCCCTATGGTTTTTTATTTTTTTTCAATCTTGGTTCAAGTGACCCCCAAACATTTGTAAAATAGCCCCAACCTGTTTCTTTCATCAAATCAATGACTTTCAGGAGGTAAAAAAATGTTTTCATAAATTTGAATTTTTTTTCAGAGGCAAAGTTGGGACCAAAGGATTTGAAATCAGGAAATCAGGCCCTTTGGTCCCCCCTATGGTTTTTTATTTTTTTTCAATCTTGGTTCAAGTGACCCCCAAACGTTTGTAAAATAGCCCCAACCTGTTTCTTTCATCAAATCAATGACTTTCAGGAGGTGAAAAAATGTTTTCATAAATTTGAATATTTTTTCAGAGGGAAATGGGGGACCAAAGGATTTGAAATCAGGAAATCAGGCCTTTGGTCCCCCCTATGGTTTTTTATTTTTTTCAATCTTGGTTCAAGTGACCCCAAACGTTTGTAAAATAGCCCCAACCTGTTTCTTTCATCAAATCAATGACTTTCAGGAGGAAAAAAAATGTTTTCATCAATTTGAATTTTTTTTCAGATGCAAAGGGGGTACCAAAGGATTTGAAATCAGGAAATCAGGCCCTTTGGTCCCCTATGGTTTTTGATTTTTTCAATCTTGGTTCAAGTGACCCCCAAACATTTGTAAAATAGCCCCAACCTGTTTCTTTCATCAAATCAATGACTTTCAGGAGGTAAAAAAATGTTTTAATAAATTTGAATATTTTTTCAGAGGCAAAGGGGGACCAAAAGATTTGAAATCAGGAAATCAGGCCCTTTGGTCCCCTATGGTTTTTGATTTTTTCAATCTTGGTTCAAATGACCCCAAACGTTTGTAAAATAGCCCCAACCTGTTTCTTTCATCAAATCAATGACTTTCAGGAGGTAAAAAAATGTTTTCATAAATTTGAAGAAAATTTTCAGAGGCAAAGGGGGGACCAAAGGATTTGAAATCAGGAAATCAGGCCCTTTGGTCCCCTATGGTTTTGATTTTTTTCAATCTTGGTTCAAATGACTTGTAAAATAGCCCCAACCTGTTTCTTTCATCAAATCAATGACTTTCAGGAGGTAAAAATGTTTTCATAAATTTGAATTTTTTCAGAGGCAAAGGGGGGACCAAAGGATTTGAAATCAGGAAATCAGGCCCTTTGGTCCCCCCTATGGTTTTTGATTTTTTTTCAATCTTGGTTCAAATGACCCCCAAACGTTTGTAAAATAGCCCCAACCTGTTTCTTTCATCAAATCAATGACTTTCAGGAGGTAAAAAAATGTTTTCATAAATTTGAATTTTTTTCAGAGGCAAAGGGGGGACCAAAGGATTTGAAATCAGGAAATCAGGCCCTTTGGTCCACCCTATGGTTTTTGATTTTTTCAATCTTGGTTCAAATGACCCCAAACGTTTGTAAAATAGCCCCAACCTGTTTCTTTCATCAAATCAATGACTTTCAGGAGGTAAAAAAATGTTTTCATAAATTTGAATTTTTTTTCAGAGGCAAAGGGGGGACCAAAGGATTTGAAATCAGGAAATCAGGCCCTTTGGTCCCCCCTATGGTTTTTTTTTTCAATCTTGGTTCAAATGACCCCCAAACGTTTGTAAAATAGCCCCAACCTGTTTCTTTCATCAAATCAATGACTTTCAGGAGGTAAAAAAATGTTTTCTTAAATTTGAATTTTTTTCAGAGGCAAACCAAAGGATTTGAAATCAGGAAATCAGGCCCTTTGGTCCCCCCTATGGTTTTTGATTTTTTTTCAATCTTGGTTCAAATGACCCCCAAACGTTTGTAAAATAGCCCCAACCTGTTTCTTTCATCAAATCAATGACTTTCAGGAGGTAAAAAAATGTTTTCATAAATTTGAATTTTTTTTCAGAGGCAAAGGGGGGACCAAAGGATTTGAAATCAGGAAATCAGGCCCTTTGGTCCCCCCTATGGTTTTTGATTTTTTTTCAATCTTGGTTCAAATGACCCCAAACGTTTGTAAAATAGCCCCAACCTGTTTCTTTCATCAAATCAATGACTTTCAGGAGGTAAAAAATGTTTTCATAAATTTGAATTTTTTTTCAGAGGCAAAGGGGGGACCAAAGGATTTGAAATCAGGAAATCAGGCCCTTTGGTCCCCCCTATGGTTTTTGATTTTTTTTCAATCTTGGTTCAAATGACCCCCAAACGTTTGTAAAATAGCCCCAACCTGTTTCTTTCATCAAATCAATGACTTTCAGGAGGTAAAAAAATGTTTTCATAAATTTTAATTTTTTTCAGAGGCAAAGGGGGGACCAAAGGATTTGAAATCAGGAAATCAGGCCCTTTGGTCCCCCCTATGGTTTTTGATTTCTTTGTATCTTGGTTCAAATGACCCCAAACGTTTGTAAAATAGCCCCAACCTGTTTCTTTCATCAAATCAATGACTTTCAGGAGGTAAAAAAATGTTTTCATAAATTTGTTTTTCAGAGGCAAAAAGTGGACCAAAGGATTTGAAATCAGGAAATCAGGCCCTTTGGTCCCCCCTATGGTTTTTGATTTTTTTTCAATCTTGGTTCAAATGACCCCCAAACGTTTGTAAAATAGCCCCAACCTGTTTCTTTCATCAAATCAATGACTTTCAGGAGGTAAAAAATGTTTTCATAAATTTGAATTTTTTTCAGAGGCAAAGGGGGGACCAAAGGATTTGAAATCAGGAAATCAGGCCCTTTGGTCCCCCCTATGGTTTTTGATTTTTTTTCAATCTTGGTTCAAATGACCCCCAAACGTTTGTAAAATAGCCCCAACCTGTTTCTTTCATCAAATCAATGACTTTCAGGAGGTAAAAACTTGTTTTCATAAATTTAATTTTTTCAGAGGCAAAAAGGGGACCAAAGGATTTGAAATCAGGAAATCAGGCCCTTTGGTCCCCCCTATGGTTTTTGATTTTTTTTCAATCTTGGTTCAAATGACCCCCAAACGTTTGTAAAATAGCCCCAACCTGTTTCTTTCATCAAATCAATGACTTTCAGGAGGTAAAAAATGTTTTCATAAATTTGAATTTTTTTCAGAGGCAAAGGGGGGACCAAAGGATTTGAAATCAGGAAATCAGGCCCTTTGGTCCCCCCTATGGTTTTTGATTTTTTTTCAATCTTGGTTCAAATGACCCCAAAACGTTTGTAAAATAGCCCCAACCTGTTTCTTTCATCAAATCAATGACTTTCAGGAGGTAAAAATGTTTTCATCAATTTGAATTTTTTTTCAGAGGCAAAGGCGGGACCAAATAATTTGAAATCAGGAAATCAGGCCCTTTGGTCCCCCCTATGGTTTTTGATTTTTTTTCAATCTTGGTCCAAATGACCCCCAAACATTTGAAAAATATCCCAACCTGTTTCTTTCATCAAATCAATGACTTTCAGGAGGTAAAAAAATTTCTACATAAATTTGAAATTTTTTTTCAGAGGCAAAGGGGGGACCAAAGGATTTGAAATCAGGAAATCAGGCCCTTTGGTCCCCCCTATGGTTTTTGATTTTTTTTCAATCTTGGTTCAAATGACCCCCAAACGTTTGTAAAATAGCCCCAACCTGTTTCTTTCATCAAATCAATGACTTTCAGGAGGTAAAAAAATGTTTTCATAAATTTGAATTTTTTTCAGAGCCAAAGGGGGGACCAAAGGATTTGAAATCAGGAAATCAGGCCCTTTGGTCCCCCCTATGGTTTTTGATTTTTTTCAATCTTGGTTCAAATGACCCCCAAACGTTTGTAAAATAGCCCCAACCTGTTTCTTTCATCAAATCAATGACTTTCAGGAGGTGAAAATGTTTTCATAAATTTGAATTTTTTCAGAGGCAAAGGGGACCAAAGGATTTGAAATCAGGAAATCAGGCCCTTTGGTCCCCCCTATGATTTTTGATTTTTTTTCAATCTTGGTTCAAATGACCCCCAAACGTTTGTAAAATAGCCCCAACCTGTTTCTTTCATCAAATCAATGACTTTCAGGAGGTAAAAAAATGTTTTCATAAATTTGAATTTTTTTCAGAGGCAAAGGGGGGACCAAAGGATTTGAAATCAGGAAATCAGGCCCTTTGGTCCCCCCTATGGTTTTGATTTTTTTTCAATCTTGGTTCAAATGACCCCCAAACGTTTGTAAAATAGCCCCAACCTGTTTCTTTCATCAAATCAATGACTTTCAGGAGGTTAAAATGTTTTCATCAATTTGAATTTTTTCAGAGGCAAAGGGGACCAAAGGATTTGAAATCAGGAAATCAGGCCCTTTGGTCCCCTATGGTTTTTGATTTTTTCAATCTTGGTTCAAATGACCCCCAACGTTTGTAAAATAGCCCCAACCTGTTTCTTTCATCAAATCAATGACTTTCAGGAGGTAAAAAAATGTTTTCATAAATTTGAATTTTTTTTCAGAGGCAAAGGGGGGACCAAAGGATTTGAAATCAGGAAATCAGGCCCTTTGGTCCCCCCTATGGTTTTTGATTTTTTTTCAATCTTGGTTCAAATGACCCCAAACGTTTGTAAAATAGCCCCAACCTGTTTCTTTCATCAAATCAATGACTTTCAGGAGGTAAAAATGTTTTCATAAATTTGAATTTTTTTTCAGAGGCAAAGTTGGGACCAAAGGATTTGAAATCAGGAAATCAGGCCCTTTGGTCCCCCCTATGGTTTTTGATTTTTTCAATCTTGGTTCAAATGACCCCAAACGTTCGTAAAATAGCCCCAACCTGTTTCTTTCATCAAATCAATGACTTTCAGGAGGTAAAAAAATGTTTTCATAAATTTGAATTTTTTTCAGAGGCAAAGGGGGGACCAAAGGATTTGAAATCAGGAAATCAGGCCCTTTGGTCCCCCCTATGGTTTTTTTTTTCAATCTTGGTTCAAATGACCCACAAACCTTTGTAAAATAGCCCCAACCTGTTTCTTTCATCAAATCAATGACTTTCAGGAGGTAAAAATGTTTTCATAAATTTGAATTTTTTTCAGAGGCAAAGTTGGGACCAAAGGATTTGAAATCAGGAAATCAGGCCCTTTGGTCCCCTATGGTTTTTGATTTCTTTCAATCTTGGTTCAAATGACCCCCAAACGTTTGTAAAATAGCCCCAACCTGTTTCTTTCATCAAATCAATGACTTTCAGGAGGTAAAAAAATGTTTTCATAAATTTGAAATTTTTTTTCAGAGGCAAAGGGGGGACCAAAGGATTTGAAATCAGGAAATCAGGCCCTTTGGTCCCCCTATGGTTTTTGATTTTTTTTCAATCTTGGTTCAAATGACCTCCAAACGTTTGTAAAATAGCCCCAACCTGTTTCTTTCATCAAATCAATGACTTTCAGGAGGTAAAAATGTTTTCATAAATTTGAAATTTTTTTTCAGAGGCAAAGGGGGACCAAAGGATTTGAAATCAGGAAATCAGGCCCTTTGGTCCCCCCTATGGTTTTTGATTTTTTTTCAATCTTGGTTCAAATGACCCCCAAACGTTTGTAAAATAGCCCCAACCTGTTTCTTTCATCAAATCAATGACTTTCAGGAGGTAAAACATGTTTTCATAAATTTGAAATTTTTCGGTCAGAGGCAAAGAGGGGACCAAGGGATTTGAAATCAGGAAATCAGGCCCTTTGGTCCCCCCTATGGTTTTTGATTTTTTTTCAATCTTGGTTCAAATGACCCCCAAACGTTTGTAAAATAGCCCCAACCTGTTTCTTTCATCAAATCAATGACTTTCAGGAGGAAAAAAATGTTTTCATAAATTTGAATTTTTTTCAGAGGCAAAGGGGGGACCAAAGGATTTGAAATCAGGAAATCAGGCCCTTTGGTCCCCCCTATGGTTTTTGATTTTTTTTTCAATCTTGGTTCAAATGACCCACAACGTTTGTAAAATAGCCCCAACCTGTTTCTTTCATCAAATAAATGACTTTCAGGAGGTAAAAATGTTTTCATAAATTTGAATTTTTTTTCAGAGGCAAAGTTGGGACCAAAGGATTTGAAATCAGGAAATCAGGCCCTTTGGTCCCCCTAATGGTTTTTGACATTTTTTCAATCTTGGTTCAAATGACCCCCAAACGTTTGTAAAATAGCCCCAACCTGTTTCTTTCATCAAATCAATGATTTTCAGGAGGTAAAAAATGTTTTCATAAATTTGAATTTTTTCAGAGGCAAAGTTGGGACCAAAGGATTTGAAATCAGGAAATCAGGCCCTTTGGTCCCCTATGGTTTTTGATTTTTTCAATCTTGGTTCAAATGACCCCAAACGTTTGTAAAATAGCCCCAACCTGTTTCTTTCATCAAATCAATGACTTTCAGGAGATAAAAATGTTTTCATAAATTTGAATTTTTTTTCAGAGGCAAAGTTGGGACCAAAGGATTTGAAATCAGGAAATCAGGCCCTTTGGTCCCCCCTATGGTTTTTGATTTTTTCAATCTTGGTTCAAATGACCCCCAAACGTTTGTAAAATAGCCCCAACCTGTTTCTTTCATCAAATCAATGACTTTCAAGAGGTAAAAAAATGTTTTCATAAATTTGAATTGTTTTTCAGAGGCAAAGTTGGGACCAAAGGATTTGAAATCAGGAAATCAGGCCCTTTGGTCCCCCCCCATGGTTTTTTATTTTTTTTCAATCTTGGTTCAAATGACCCCCAAACGTTTGTAAAATAGCCCCAACCTGTTTCTTTCATCAAATCAATGACTTTCAGGAGGTAAAAAATGTTTTCATAAATTTGAATTTGTTTTTCAGAAGGAAAGGGGACCAAAGGATTTGAAATCATGCAATCATGCCCTTTGGTCCCCTATGGTTTTTGATTTTTTCAATCTTGGTTCAAATGACCCCAAACGTTTGTAAAATAGCCCCAACCTGTTTCTTTCATCAAATCAATGACCTTCAGGAGGTAAAAAATGTTTTCATAAATTTGAAATTTTTTTTCAGAGGCAAAGGGGGATTTGAAACAACAAAGGATTTGAAATCAGGAAATCAGGCCCTTTGGTCCCCCCTATGGTTTTTGATTTTTTTTCAATCTTGGTTCAAATGACCCCCAAACGTTTGTAAAATAGCCCCAACCTGTTTCTTTCATCAAATCAATGACTTTCAGGAGGTAAAAATGTTTTCATCAATTTGAATCTTTTTTTCAGAGGCAAAGGCGGGACCAAAGGATTTGAAATCAGGAAATCAGGCCCTTTGGTCCCCCCTATGGTTTTTGATTTTTTTTCAATCTTGGTTCAAATGACCCCCAAACGTTTGTAAAATAGCCCCAACCTGTTTCTTTCATCAAATCAATGACTTTCAGGAGGTAAAAATGTTTTCATAAATTTGAATTTTTTTCAGAGGCAAAGGGGACCAAAGGATTTGAAATCAGGAAATCAGGCCCTTTGGTCCCCCCTATGGTTTTTGATTTTTTTTCAATCTTGGTTCAAATGACCCCCAAACGTTTGTAAAATAGCCCCAACCTGTTTCTTTCATCAAATCAATGACTTTCAGGAGGTAAAAATGTTTTCATAAATTTGAATTTTTTTCAGAGGCAAAGGGGACCAAAGGATTTGAAATCAGGAAATCAGGCCCTTTGGTCCCGCTATGGTTTTTTTTTTCAATCTTGGTTCAAGTGACCCACAAACATTTGTAAAATAGCCCCAACCTGTTTCTTTCATCAAATCAATGACTTTCAGGAGGTAAAAAAATGTTTTCATAAATTTGAATTTTTTTTCAGAGGCAAAGTTGGGACCAAAGGATTTGAAATCAGGAAATCAGGCCCTTTGGTCCCCCCTATGGTTTTTGATTTTTTTTCAATCTTGGTTCAAATGACCCCCAAACGTTTGTAAAATAGCCCCAACCTGTTTCTTTCATCAAATCAATGACTTTCAGGAGGTAAAAAAATGTTTTCATAAATTTGAATTTTTTTTCAGAGGCAAAGGGGGGACCAAAGGATTTGAAATCAGGAAATCAGGCCCTTTGGTCCCTGTAAAATAGCCCCAACCTGTTTCTTTCATCAAATCAATGACTTTCAGGAGGTAAAAATGTTTTCATAAATTTGAATTTTTTTTCAGAGGCAAAGGGGGGACCAAAGGATTTGAAATCAGGAAATCAGGCCCTTTGGTCCCCCCTATGGTTTTTGATTTTTTTTCAATCTTGGTTCAAATGACCCCAAACGTTTGTAAAATAGCCCCAACCTGTTTCTTTCATCAAATCAATGACTTTCAGGAGGTAAAAAAATGTTTTCATAAATTTGAATTTTTTTTCAGAGGCAAAGTTGGGACCAAAGGATTTGAAATCAGGAAATCAGGCCCTTTGGTCCCCCCTATGGTTTTTTATTTTTTTTCAATCTTGGTTCAAATGACCCCCAAACGTTTGTAAAATAGCCCCAACCTGTTTCTTTCATCAAATCAATGACTTTCAGGAGGTAAAAAAATGTTTTCATAAATTTGAATTTTTTTCAGAGGCAAAGGGGACCAAAGGATTTGAAATCAGGCCCTTTGGTCCTCCCTATGGTTTTTGTTTTTTTTCCACCTTGGTTCAAATGATCCCCAAACGTTTGTAAAATAGCCCCAACCTGTTTCTTTCATCAAATCAATGACTTTCAGGAGGTAAAAAATGTTTTCATAAATTTGAAAATTTTTTTCAGAGGCAAAGGGGGGACCAAAGGATTTGAAATCAGGAAATCAGGCCCTTTGGTCCCCCTATGGTTTTTGATTTTTTCAATCTTGGTTCAAATGACCCCCAAACGTTTGTAAAATAGCCCCAACCTGTTTCTTTCATCAAATCAATGACTTTCAGGAGGTAAAAAATGTTTTCATAAATTTGAATTTTTTTCAGAGGCAAAGGGGGGACCAAAGGATTTGAAATCAGGAAATCAGGCCCTTAGGTCCCCTATGGTTTTTGATTTTTTCAATCTTGGTTCAAATGACCCCCAAAACGTTTGTAAAATAGCCCCAACCTGTTTCTTTCATCAAATCAATGACTTTCAGGAGGTAAAAATGTTTTCATAAATTTGAATTTTTTTCAGAGGCAAAGGGGACCAAAGGATTTGAAATCAGGAAATCAGGCCCTTTGGTCCCCTATGGTTTTTGATTTTTTCAATCTTGGTTCAAATGACCCCAAACGTTTGTAAAATAGCCCCAACCTGTTTCTTTCATCAAATCAATGACTTTCAGGAGGTAAAAAATGTTTTCATCAATTTGAATTTTTTCAGAGGCAAAGGGGACCAAAGGATTTGAAATCAGGAAATCAGGCCCTTTGGTCCCGCTATGGTTTTTTTTTTCAATCTTGGTTCAAATGACCCCCAAACGTTTGTAAAATAGCCCCAACCTGTTTCTTTCATCAAATAAATGACTTTCAGGAGGTAAAAATGTTTTCATAAATTTGAATTTTTTTCAGAGGCAAAGGGGACCAAAGGATTTGAAATCAGGAAATCAGGCCCTTTGATCCCACCTATGGTTTTTGATTTTTTTCAATCTTGGTTCAAATGACCCCAAACGTTTGTAAAATAGCCCCAACCTGTTTCTTTCATCAAATCAATGACTTTCAGGAGGTAAAAAAATGTTTTCATCAATTTGAATTTTTTTCAGAGGCAAAGGGGACCAAAGGATTTGAAATCAGGAAATCAGGCCCTTTGGTCCCCCCTATGGTTTTTGATTTTTTTTCAATCTTGGTTCAAATGACCCCCAAACGTTTGTAAAATAGCCCCAACCTGTTTCTTTCATCAAATCAATGACTTTCAGGAGGTAAAAAAATGTTTTCATCAATTTGAATTTTTTCAGAGGCAAAGGGGGGACCAAAGGATTTGAAATCAGGAAATCAGGCCGTTGGTACCCCCGATGGTTTTTGGTTTTTTTTGGTTCAAATAACCCCCAAACGTTTGTAAAATAGCCCCAACCTGTTTCTTTCATCAAATCAATGACTTTCAGGAGGTAAAAAAATGTTTTCATCAATTTGAATTTTTTTTCAGAGGCAAAGGGGGGACCAAAGGATTTGAAATCAGGAAATCAGGCCCTTTGGTCCCCCCTATGGTTTTTGATTTTTTTTCAATCTTGGTTCAAATGACCCCCAAACGTTTGTAAAATAGCCCCAACCTGTTTCTTTCATCAAATCAATGACTTTCAGGAGGTAAAAAAATGTTTTCATAAATTTGAATTTTTTTTCAGAGGCAAAGGGGGGACCAAAGGATTTGAAATCAGGAAATCAGGCCCTTTGGTCCCCCCTATGGTTTTTGATTTTTTTTCAATCTTGGTTCAAATGACCCCCAAACGTTTGTAAAATAGCCCCAACCTGTTTCTTTCATCAAATCAATGACTTTCAGGAGGTAAAAAATGTTTTCATAAATTTGAATTTTTTTCAGAGGCAAAGGGGGGACCAAAGGATTTGAAATCAGGAAATCAGGCCCTTTGGTCCCCTATGGTTTTTTATTTTTTCAATCTTGGTTCAAATGATCCCCAAACGTTTGTAAAATAGCCCCAACCTGTTTCTTTCATCAAATCAATGTATTTCTTGAGGTAATTTAATGTTTTCATCAATTTGAATTTTTTTTTCAGAGGCAAAGGGGGACCAAAGGATTTGAAATCAGGAAATCAGGCCCTTTGGTCCCCCCTATGGTTTTTGATTTTTTTTTCAATCTTGGTTCAAATGACCCCCAAACGTTTGTAAAATAGCCCCAACCTGTTTCTTTCATCAAATCAATGACTTTCAGGAGGTAAAAAATGTTTTCATAAATTTGAAAATTTTTTTCAGAGGCAAAGGGGGACCAAAGGATTTGAAATCAGGCCCTTTGGCTCTCCCCGTGGTTTTTGATTTTTTTCAATCTTGGTTCAAATGACCCCCAAACGTTTGTAAAATAGCCCCAACCTGTTTCTTTCATAAAATCAATGACTTTCAGGAGGTAAAAACTTGTTTTCATAAATTTGAATTTGTTTTTCAGACGCAAAAAGTGGACCAAAGGATTTGAAATCAGGAAATCAGGCCCTTTGGTCCCCTATGGTTTTTGATTTTTTCAATCTTGGTTCAAATGACCCCAAACGTTTGTAAAATAGCCCCAACCTGTTTCTTTCATCAAATCAATGACTTTCAGGAGGTAAAAAAATGTTTTCATAAATTTGAATTTGTTTTTCAGAGGCAAAAAGGGGACCAAAGGATTTGAAATCAGGAAATCAGGCCCTTTGGTCCCCCCTATGGTTTTTGATTTTTTTTCAATCTTGGTTCAAATGACCCCCAAACGTTTGTAAAATAGCCCCAACCTGTTTCTTTCATCAAATCAATGACTTTCAGGAGGTAAAAAAATGTTTTCATCAATTTGAATTTTTTTCAGAGGCAAAGGGGACCAAAGGATTTGAAATCAGGAAATCAGGCCCTTTGGTCCCCCCTATGGTTTTTGATTTTTTTTCAATCTTGGTTCAAATGACCCCCAAACGTTTGTAAAATAGCCCCAACCTGTTTCTTTCATCAAATCAATGACTTTCAGGAGGTAAAAAATGTTTTCATAAATTTGAATTTTTTTCAGAGGCAAAGGGGGGACCAAAGGATTTGAAATCAGGAAATCAGGCCCTTTGGTCCCCGATGGGTTTTTATTTTTTCAATCTTGGTTCAAATGACTTGTAAAATAGCCCCAACCTGTTTCTTTCATCAAATCAATGACATTCAGGAGGTAAAAATGTTTTCATAAATTTGAATTTTTTTCAGAGGCAAAGGGGACCAAAGGATTTGAAATCAGGAAATCAGGCCCTTTGGTCCCCTATGGTTTTTGATTTTTTCAATCTTGGTTCAAATGACCCCAAACGTTTGTAAAATAGCCCCAACCTGTTTCTTTCATCAAATCAATGACTTTCAGGAGGTAAAAATGTTTTCATAAATTTGAATTTTTTTTCAGAGGCAAAGGGGGGACCAAAGGATTTGAAATCAGGAAATCAGGCCCTTTGGTCCCCCCTATGGTTTTTGATTTTTTTTCAATCTTGGTTCAAATGACCCACAAACGTTTGTAAAATAGCCCCAACCTGTTTCTTTCATCAAATCAATGAATTTCAGGAGGTAAAAAAATGTTTTCATCAATTTGAATATTTTTTTCAGAGGCAAAGGGGGGACCAAAGGATTTGAAATCAGGAAATCAGGCCCTTTGGTCCCCCCTATGGTTTTGATTTTTTTTCAATCTTTTTTCAAATGACCCCAAACGTTTGTAAAATAGCCCCAACCTGTTTCTTTCATCAAATCAATGACTTTCAGGAGGTAAAAAATGTTTTCATCAATTTGAATTTTTTTGAGAGGCAAAGGGGACCAAAGGATTTGAAATCAGGAAATCAGGCCCTTTGGTCCCCCCTATGGTTTTTGATTTTTTTTCAATCTTGGTTCAAATGACCCCCAAACGTTTGTAAAATAGCCCCAACCTGTTTCTTTCATCAAATCAATGACTTTCAGGAGGTAATAAATGTTTTCATAAATTTGAATTTTTTTCAGAGGCAAAGGGGACCAAAGGATTTGAAATCAGGAAATCAGGCCCTTTGGTCCCCTATGGTTTTGATTTTTTCAATCTTGGTTCAAATGACCCCAAACGTTTGTAAAATAGCCCCAACCTGTTTCTTTCATCAAATCAATGACTTTCAGGAGGTAAAAAATGTTTTCATCAATTTGAATTTTTTTTCAGAGGCAAAGGGGGATTTGAAACACCAAAGGATTTGAAATCAGGAAATCAGGCCCTTTGGTCCCCCCTATGGTTTTTGATTTTTTTTCAATCTTGGTTCAAATGACCCCCAAACGTTTGTAAAATAGCCCCAACCTGTTTCTTTCATCAAATCAATGACTTTCAGCAGGTAAAAATTTTTTTTCATCAATTTGAATTTGTTTTTCAGAGGCAAAGGGGACCAAAGGATTTGAAATCAGGAAATCAGGCCCTTTGGTCCCCCCTATGGTTTTTGATTTTTTTTCAATCTTGGTTCAAATGACCCCCAAACGTTTGTAAAATAGCCCCAACCTGTTTCTTTCATCAAATCAATGACTTTCAGGAGGTAAAAAATGTTTTCATCAATTTGAATTTTTTCAGAGGCAAAGGGGGGACCAAAGGATTTGAAATCAGGAAATCAGGCCCTTTGGTCCCCCCTATGGTTTTTGATTTTTTTTCAATCTTGGTTCAAATGACCCCCAAACGTTTGTAAAATAGCCCCAACCTGTTTCTTTCATCAAATCAATGACTTTCAGGAGGTAAAAAAATGTTTTCATCAATTTGAATTTTTTTTCAGAGGCAAAGGGGGGACCAAAGGATTTGAAATCAGGAAATCAGGCCCTTTGGTCCCCCCTATGGTTTTTGATTTTTTTTCAATCTTGGTTCAAATGACCCCAAACGTTTGTAAAATAGCCCCAACCTGTTTCTTTCATCAAATCAATGACTTTCAGGAGGTAAAAAAATGTTTTCATCAATTTGAATTTTTTTTTCAGAGGCAAAGGGGGGACCAAAGGATTTGAAATCAGGAAATCAGGCCCTTTGGTCCCCCCTATGGTTTTTTTTTTCAATCTTGGTTCAAATGACCCCCAACGTTTGTAAAATAGCCCCAACCTGTTTCTTTCATCAAATCAATGACTTTCAGGAGGTAAAAAAATGTTTTCATAAATTTGAAATTTTTTTTCAGAGGCAAAGGGGGACCAAAGGATTTGAAATCAGGAAATCAGGCCCTTTGGTCCCCCCTATGGTTTTTGATTTTTTTTCAATCTTGGTTCAAATGACCCCCAAACGTTTGTAAAATAGCCCCAACCTGTTTCTTTCATCAAATCAATGACTTTCAGGAGGTATTAAAATGTTTTCATCAATTTGAATTTTTTCAGAGGCAAAGGGGGGACCAAAGGATTTGAAATCAGGAAATCAGGCCCTTTGGTCCCCCCTATGGTTTTTGATTTTTTTTCAATCTTGGTTCAAATGACCCCCAAACGTTTGTAAAATAGCCCCAACCTGTTTCTTTCATCAAATCAATGACTTTCAGGAGGTAAAAAATGTTTTCATCAATTTGAATTTTTTTCAGAGGCAAAGGGGGGACCAAAGGATTTGAAATCAGGAAATCAGGCCCTTTGGTCCCCCCTATGGTTTTGATTTTTTTTCAATCTTGGTTCAAATGACCCCCAAACGTTTGTAAAATAGCCCCAACCTGTTTCTTTCATCAAATCAATGACTTTCAGGAGGTAAAAATGTTTTCATAAATTTGAATTTTTTTTCAGAGGCAAAGGGGGGACCAAAGGATTTGAAATCAGGAAATCAGGCCCTTTGGTCCCCCCTATGGTTTTTGATTTTTTTTCAATCTTGGTTCAAATGACCCCCAAACGTTTGTAAAATAGCCCCAACCTGTTTCTTTCATCAAATCAATGACTTTCAGGAGGTAAAAAATGTTTTCATCAATTTGAATTTTTTTCAGAGGCAAAGGGGGGACCAAAGGATTTGAAATCAGGAAATCAGGCCCTTTGGTCCCCCCTATGATTTTTTTTTTTTTTTCAATCTTGGTTCAAATGACCCCAAACGTTTGTAAAATAGCCCCAACCTGTTTCTTTCATCAAATCAATGACTTTCAGGAGGTAAAAAATGTTTTCATAAATTTGAAATTTTTCAGAGGCAAAGGGAGGACCAAAGGATTTGAAATCAGGAAATCAGGCCCTTTGGTCCCCCCTATGGTTTTTTAATTTTTTCAATCTTGGTTCAAATACCGCCAAAAATTTGTAAAATAGCCCCAACCTGTTTCTTTCATCAAATCAATGACTTTCAGGAGGTAAAAAAATGTTTTCATAAATTTGAAATTTTTTTTCAGAGGCAAAGGGGGGACCAAAGGATTTGAAATCAGGAAATCAGGCCCTTTGGTCCCCCTAATGGTTTTTGACATTTTTTCAATCTTGGTTCAAATGACCCCCAAAAGTTTGTAAAATAGCCCCAACCTGTTTCTTTCATCAAATCAATGATTTTCAGGAGGTAAAAAATGTTTTCATAAATTTGAAATTTGTTTTCAGAGGCAAAGGGGGGACCAAAGGATTTGAAATCAGGAAATCAGGCCCTTTGGTCCCCCCTATGGTTTTTGATTTTTTTCAATCTTGGTTCAAATGACCGCCAAACGTTTGTAAAATAGCCCCAACCTGTTTCTTTCATCAAATCAATGACTTTCAGGAGGTAAAAAAATGTTTTCATCAATTTGAATTTTTTTCAGAGGCAAAGGGGGGACCAAAGGATTTGAAATCAGGAAATCAGGCCCTTTGGTCCCCCCTATGGTTTTTGATTTTTTTTCAATCTTGGTTCAAATGACCCCCAAACGTTTGTAAAATAGCCCCAACCTGTTTCTTTCATCAAATCAATGACTTTCAGGAGGTAAAAATGTTTTCATAAATTTGAATTTTTTTCAGAGGCAAAGGGGGGACCAAAGGATTTGAAATCAGGAAATCAGGCCCTTTGGTCCCCCCTATGGTTTTTGATTTTTTTTCAATCTTGGTTCAAATGACCCCCAAACGTTTGTAAAATAGCCCCAACCTGTTTCTTTCATCAAATCAATGACTTTCAGGAGGTAAAAAATGTTTTCATCAATTTGAATTTTTTCAGAGGCAAAGGGGGGACCAAAGGATTTGAAATCAGGAAATCAGGCCCTTTGGTCCCCCCTATGATTTTTGATTTTTTTTCAATCTTGGTTCAAATGACCCCCAACGTTTGTAAAATAGTCCCAGCCTGTTTCTTTCATCAAATCAATTACTTTCAGGAGGTAAAAAAATGTTTTCATAAATTTGAATTTGTTTTTCAGAGGCAAAGGGGGGACCAAAGGATTTGAAATCAGGAAATCAGGCCCTTTGGTCCGCCTATGGTTTTTGATTTTTTTTTCAATCTTGGTTCAAATGACCCCAAACGTTTGTAAAATAGCCCCAACCTGTTTCTTTCATCAAATCAATGACTTTCAGGAGGTAAAAAATGTTTTCATCAATTTGAATTTTTTTTTCAGAGGCAAAGGGGACCAAAGGATTTGAAATCAGGAAATCAGGCCCTTTGGTCCCCCCTATGGTTTTTGATTTTTTTTCAATCTTGGTTCAAATGACCCCCAAACGTTTGTAAAATAGCCCCAACCTGTTTCTTTCATCAAATCAATGACTTTCAGGAGGTAATAATGTTTTCATAAATTTGAATTTTTTCAGAGGCAAAGGGGGACCAAAGGATTTGAAATCAGGAAATCAGGCCCTTTGGTCCCCCCTATGGTTTTTTATTTTTTCAATCTTGGTTCAAATGACCCCAAACATTTGTAAAATAGCTCCAACCTGTTTCTTTCATCAAATCAATGACTTTCAGGAGGTAAAAAATGTTTTCATAAATTTGAATTTTTTTCAGAGGCAAAGGGGGGACCAAAGGATTTGAAATCAGGAAATCAGGCCCTTTGGTCCCCCCTATGGTTTTTGATTTTTTTTCAATCTTGGTTCAAATGACCCCCAAACGTTTGTAAAATAGCCCCAACCTGTTTCTTTCATCAAATCAATGACTTTCAGGAGGTAAAAAAATGTTTTCATAAATTTGAATTTTTTTCAGAGGCAAAGGGGGGACCAAAGGATTTGAAATCAGGAAATCAGGCCCTTTGGTCCCCCCTATGGTTTTTGATATTATTGTTCAAGCACGGTTCAAAAGACCAACAAACGTTTGTAAAATAGCCCCAACCTGTTTCTTTCATCAAATCAATGACTTTCAGGAGGTAAAAATGTTTTCATAAATTTGAATTTTTTTCAGAGGCAAAGGGGACCAAAGGAATTGAAATCAGGAAATCAGGCCCTTTGGTCCCCCCTATGATTTTTTTTTTCAATCTTCGTTCAAATGACCCACAAACGTTTGTAAAATAGCCCCAACCTGTTTCTTTCATCAAATCAATGACTTTCAGGAGGTAAAAAATGTTTTCATCAATTTGAATTTTTTTTCAGAGGCAAAGGGGGGACCAAAGGATTTGAAATCAGGAAATCAGGCCCTTTGGTCCCCCCTATGGTTTTTGATTTTTTTTCAATCTTGGTTCAAATGACCCCCAAACGTTTGTAAAATAGCCCCAACCTGTTTCTTTCATCAAATCAATGACTTTCAGGAGGTAAAAAAATGTTTTCATAAATTTGAATTTTTTTCAGAGGCAAAGGGGGGACCAAAGGATTTGAAATCAGGAAATCAGGCCCTTTGGTCCCCCCTATGGTTTTTGATTTTTTTTCAATCTTGGTTCAAATGACCCCCAAACGTTTGTAAAATAGCCCCAACCTGTTTCTTTCATCAAATCAATGACTTTCAGGAGGTAAAAATGTTTTCATAAATTTGAATTTTTTTTCAGAGGCAAAGGGGGGACCAAAGGATTTGAAATCAGGAAATCAGGCCCTTTGGTCCCCCCTATGGTTTTTGATTTTTTTTCAATCTTGGTTCAAATGACCCCCAAACGTTTGTAAAATAGCCCCAACCTGTTTCTTTCATCAAATCAATGACTTTCAGGAGGTAAAAAAATGTTTTCATCAATTTGAATTTTTTCAGAGGCAAAGGGGGGACCAAAGGATTTGAAATCAGGAAATCAGGCCCTTTGGTCCCGCTATGGTTTTTTTTTTCAATCTTGGTTCAAATGACCCCCGGCCCAAACGTTTGTAAAATAGCCCCAACCTGTTTCTTTCATCAAATCAATGACTTTCAGGAGGTAAAAATGTTTTCATAAATTTGAATTTTTTTTCAGAGGCAAAGTTGGGACCAAAGGATTTGAAATCAGGAAATCAGGCCCTTTGGTCCCCCCTATGGTTTTTTATTTTTTTTCAATCTTGGTTCAAATGACCCCAAACGTTTGTAAAATAGCCCCAACCTGTTTCTTTCATCAAATCAATGACTTTCAGGAGGTAAAATAATGTTTTCATCAATTTGAATTTTTTCAGAGGCAAATTGGGGACCAAAGGATTTGAAATCAGGAAATCAGGCCCTTTGGTCCCCCCTATGGTTTTTGATTTTTTTTCAATCTTGGTTCAAATGACCCCCAAACGTTTGTAAAATAGCCCCAACCTGTTTCTTTCATCAAATCAATGACTTTCAGGAGGTAAAAAAATGTTTTCATAAATTTGAATTTTTTTTCAGAGGCAAAGGGGGGACCAAAGGATTTGAAATCAGGAAATCAGGCCCTTTGGTCCCCCCTATGGTTTTTGATTTTTTTTCAATCTTGGTTCAAATGACCCCAAACGTTTGTAAAATAGCCCCAACCTGTTTCTTTCATCAAATCAATGACTTTCAGGAGGTAAAAAAATGTTTTCATCAATTTGAATTTTTTCAGAGGCAAAGGGGGGACCAAAGGATTTGAAATCAGGAAATCAGGCCCTTTGGTCCCCCCTATGGTTTTTGATTTTTTTTCAATCTTGGTTCAAATGACCCCCAAACGTTTGTAAAATAGCCCCAACCTGTTTCTTTCATCAAATCAATGACTTTCAGGAGGTAAAAAATGTTTTCATAAATTTGAATTTTTTTCAGAGGCAAAGGGGACCAAAGGATTTGAAATCAGGAAATCAGGCCCTTTGGTCCCCCCTATGGTTTTTGATTTTTTTTCAATCTTGGTTCAAATGACCCCCAAACGTTTGTAAAATAGCCCCAACCTGTTTCTTTCATCAAATCAATGACTTTCAGGAGGTAAAAAAATGTTTTCATCAATTTGAATTTTTTTCAGAGGCAAAGGGGGGACCAAAGGATTTGAAATCAGGAAATCAGGCCCTTTGGTCCTTTGATTTTTTCAATCTTGGTTCAAATGACCCCAAACGTTTGTAAAGAAATCAGGAAATCAGGCCCTTTGGTCCCCCCTATGGTTTTTGATTTTTTTTCAATCTTGGTTCAAATGACTCCCAAACGTTTGTAAAATAGCCCCAACCTGTTTCTTTCATCAAATCAATGACTTTCAGGAGGTAAAAAAATGTTTTCATCAATTTGAATTTTTTTTTCAGAGGCAAAGGGGGGACCAAAGGATTTGAAATCAGGAAATCAGGCCCTTTGGTCCCCCCTATGGTTTTTGATTTTTTTTCAATCTTGGTTCAAATGACCCCCAAACATTTGAAAAATATCCCCAACCTGTTTCTTTCATCAAATCAATGACTTTCAGGAGGTAAAAAATGTTTTCATAAATTTGAAATTTTTTTTCAGAGGCAAAGGGGGGACCAAAGGATTTGAAATCAGGAAATCAGGCAATTTGGTCCCCTATGGTTTTGATTTTTTTCAATCTTGGTTCAAATGACCCCCAAACGTTTGTAAAATAGCCCCAACCTGTTTCTTTCATCAAATCAATGACTTTCAGGAGGTAAAAAATGTTTTCATAAATTTGAATTTTTTTCAGAGGCAAAGGGGGGACCAAAGGATTTGAAATCAGGAAATCAGGCCCTTTGGTCCCCCCTATGGTTTTTGACTTTTCTTCAATCTTGGTTCAGATGAACCCCAAACGTTTGTAAAATAGCCTCAACCTGTTTCTTTCATCAAATCAATGACTTTCAGGAGGTAAAAAATGTTTTCATAAATTTGAATTTTTTTTTCAGAGGCAAAGGGGGGACCAAAGGATTTGAAATCAGGAAATCAGGCCCTTTGGTCCTCCCTATGGTTTTTGTTTTTTTTCCACCTTGGTTCAAATGATCCCCAAACGCTTGGAAAATAGCCCCAACCTATTTCTTTCATAATATCAATGACTTTCAGGAGGTAAAACATGTTTTCATAAATTTGAAAATTTTTTTCAGAGGCAAAGGGGGACCAAAGGATTTGAAATCAGGAAATCAGGCCCTTTGGTCCCCCCTATGGTTTTTGATTTTTTTCAATCTTGGTTCAAATGACCCCCAAACGTTTGTAAAATAGCCCCAACCTGTTTCTTTCATCAAATCAATGACTTTCAGGAGGTAAAAAAATGTTTTCATCAATTTGAATTTTTTTTTCAGAGGCAAAGGGGACCAAAGGATTTGAAATCAGGAAATCAGGCCCTTTGGTCCCCTATGGTTTTGATTTTTTTCAATCTTGGTTCAAATGACCCCAAACGTTTGTAAAATAGCCCCAACCTGTTTCTTTCATCAAATCAATGACTTTCAGGAGGTAAAAACAATTTTTTTTTTTTTCAGAGCAAAGGGGGGACCAAAGGATTTGAAAACAGGAAATCAGGCCCTTTGGTCCCCCCTATTGTTTTTGATTTTTTTTCAATCTTCGTTCAAATGACCCCCAAACGTTTGTAAAATAGCCCCAACCTGTTTCTTTGATCAAATCAATGACTTTCAGGAGGTAAAAATGTTTTCATAAATTTGAATTTTTTTCAGAGGCAAAGGGGACCAAAGGATTTGAATCAGGAAATCAGGCCCTTTGGTCCTTTGATTTTTTCAATCTTGGTTCAAAAAACGTTTGTAAAGAAATCAGGAAATCAGGCCCTTTGGTCCCCTATGGTTTTTTTTTTCAATCTTGGTTCAAATGACCCCCAAACGTTTGTAAAATAGCCCCAACCTGTTTCTTTCATCAAATCAATGACTTTCAGGAGGTAAAAAAATGTTTTCATAAATTTGAATTTTTTTTCAGAGGCAAACCAAAGGATTTGAAATCAGGAAATCAGGCCCTTTGGTCCCCCCTATGGTTTTTGATTTTTTCAATCTTGGTTCAAATGACTTGTAAAATAGCCACAACCGGTTTCTTTCATGGAATCAATGACTTTCAGGATATAAAAATGTTTTCATCAATTTGAATTTTTTCAGAGGCAAACCAAAGGATTTGATATCAGGAAATCAGGCCCTTTGGTCCCCCCTATGGTTTTTGATTTTTTTTCAATCTTGGTTCAAATGACCCCCTTTTTCAATCTTGGTTCAAATGACTTGTAAAATAGCCCCAACCTGTTTCTTTCATCAAATCAATGACTTTCAGGGGGTAAAAAAATGTTTTCATAAATTTGATATTTTTTTTCAGAGGCAAACCAAAGGACTTGAAATCAGGAAATCAGGCCCTTTGGTCCCCTATGGTTTTTTATTTTTTCAATCTTGGTTCAAATGACCCCCAAACGTTTGTAAAATAGCCCCAACCTGTTTCTTTCATCAAATCAATGACTTTCAGGAGGTAAAAAATGTTTTCATAAATTTGAAATTATTTTTTCAGAGGCAAAGGGGGGACCAAAGGATTTGAAATCAGGAAATCAGGCCCTTTGGTCCCCCTATGGTTTTTTTTTCAATCTTGGTTCAAATGACCCCCAAACGTTTGTAAAATAGCCCCAACCTGTTTCTTTCATCAAATCAATGACTTTCAGGAGGTAAAAAAATGTTTTCATAAATTTGAATTTTTTTCAGAGGCAAAGGGGGGACCAAAGGATTTGAAATCAGGAAATCAGGCCCTTTGGTCCCCCCTATGGTTTTTGATTTTTTTTCAATCTTGGTTCAAATGACCCCCAAACGTTTGTAAAATAGCCCCAACCTGTTTCTTTCATCAAATCAATGACTTTCAGGAGGTAAAAAAATGTTTTCATCAATTTGAATTTTTTTTCAGAGGCAAAGGGGGGACCAAAGGATTTGAAATCAGGAAATCAGGCCCTTTGGTCCCCCCTATGGTTTTTTATTTTTTTACAATCTTGGTTAAAATGACCCCAAACGTTTGTAAAATAGCCCCAACCTGTTTCTTTCATCAAATCAATGACTTTCAGGAGGTAAAAATGTTTTCATAAATTTGAATTTTTTTTCAGAGGCAAAGGGGGGACCAAAGGATTTGAAATCAGGAAATCAGGCCCTTTGGTCCCCCCTATGGTTTTTGATTTTTTTTCAATCTTGGTTCAAATGACCCCCAAACGTTTGTAAAATAGCCCCAACCTGTTTCTTTCATCAAATCAATGACTTTCAGGAGGTAAAAAAATGTTTTCATCAATTTGAATTTTTTTTTCAGAGGCAAAGGGGGGACCAAAGGATTTGAAATCAGGAAATCAGGCCCTTTGGTCCCCCCTATGGTTTTTGATTTTTTTTCAATCTTGGTTCAAATGACCCCAAACGTTTGTAAAATAGCCCCAACCTGTTTCTTTCATCAAATCAATGACTTTCAGGAGGTAAAAAATGTTTTCATAAATTTGAAAATATTTTTTCAGAGGCAAAGGGGGGACCAAAGGATTTGAAATCAGGAAATCAGGCCCTTTGGTCCCCCCTATGGTTTTTGATTTTTTTTTCAATCTTGGTTCAAATGACCCCAAACGTTTGTAAAATAGCCCCAACCTGTTTCTTTCATCAAATCAATGACTTTCAGGAGGTAAAAAATGTTTTCATAAATTTGAATTTTTTTCAGAGGCAAAGGGGGGACCAAAGGATTTGAAATCAGGAAATCAGGCCCTTTGGTCCCCCCTATGGTTTTTGATTTTTTTTCAATCTTGGTTCAAATGACCCCAAACGTTTGTAAAATAGCCCCAACCTGTTTCTTTCATCAAATCAATGACTTTCAGGAGGTAAAAAAATGTTTTCATAAATTTGAATTTTTTTTCAGAGGCAAAGGGGGGACCAAAGGATTTGAAATCAGGAAATCAGGCCCTTTGGTCCCCCCTATGGTTTTTGATTTTTTTTCAATCTTGGTTCAAATGACCCCCAAACGTTTGTAAAATAGCCCCAACCTGTTTCTTTCATCAAATCAATGACTTTCAGGAGGTAAAAAAATGTTTTCATAAATTTGAATTTTTTTCAGAGGCAAAGGGGGGACCAAAGGATTTGAAATCAGGAAATCAGGCCCTTTGGTCCCCCCTATGGTTTTTGATTTTTTTTCAATCTTGGTTCAAATGACCCCAAACGTTTGTAAAATAGCCCCAACCTGTTTCTTTCATCAAATCAATGACTTTCAGGAGGTAAAAAATGTTTTCATCAATTTGAATTTTTTTCAGAGGCAAAGGGGGGACCAAAGGATTTGAAATCAGGAAATCAGGCCCTTTGGTCCCCCCTATGGTTTTTGATTTTTTTCAATCTTGGTTCAAATGACCCCCAAACGTTTGTAAAATAGCCCCAACCTGTTTCTTTCATCAAATCAATGACTTTCAGGAGGTAAAAATGTTTTCATCAATTTGAATTTTTTCAGAGGCAAAGGGGGGACCAAAGGATTTGAAATCAGGAAATCAGGCCCTTTGGTCCCCCCTATGGTTTTTGATTTTTTTTCAATCTTGGTTCAAATGACCCCAAACGTTTGTAAAATAGCCCCAACCTGTTTCTTTCATCAAATCAATGACTTTCAGGAGGTAAAAATGTTTTCATCAATTTGAATTTTTTTCAGAGGCAAAGGGGGGACCAAAGGATTTGAAATCAGGAAATCAGGCCCTTTGGTCCCCCCTATGGTTTTTGATTTTTTTTCAATCTTGGTTCAAATGACCCCCAAACGTTTGTAAAATAGCCCCAACCTGTTTCTTTCATCAAATCAATGACTTTCAGGAGGTAAAAATTTTTTTTCATCAATTTGAATTTTTTTTCAGAGGCAAAGGGGGGACCAAAGGATTTGAAATCAGGAAATCAGGCCCTTTGGTCCCCCCTATGGTTTTTGATTTTTTTTCAATCTTGGTTCAAATGACCCCCAAACGTTTGTAAAATAGCCCCAACCTGTTTCTTTCATCAAATCAATGACTTTCAGGAGGTAAAAATTTTTTTTCATAAATTTGAAATTTTTTTCAGAGGCAAACGGGACCAAAGGATTTGAAATCAGGAAATCAGGCCCTTTGGTCCCCCCTATGGTTTTTGATTTTTTTTCAATCTTGGTTCAAATGACCCCAAACGTTTGTAAAATAGCCCCAACCTGTTTCTTTCATCAAATCAATGACTTTCAGGAGGTAAAAAAGGATTTCATAAATTTGAATTTTTTCAGAGGCAAAGGGGACCAAAGGATTTGAAATCAGGAAATCAGGCCCTTTGGTCCCCCCTATGGTTTTTGATTTTTTTTCAATCTTGGTTCAAATGACCCCAAACGTTTGTAAAATAGCCCCAACCTGTTTCTTTCATCAAATCAATGACTTTCAGGAGGTAAAAAAATGTTTTCATCAATTTGAATTTTTTTCAGAGGCAAAGGGGGGACCAAAGGATTTGAAATCAGGAAATCAGGCCCTTTGGTCCCCCCTATGGTTTTTGATTTTTTTTCAATCTTGGTTCAAATGACCCCAAACGTTTGTAAAATAGCCCCAACCTGTTTCTTTCATCAAATCAATGACTTTCAGGAGGTAAAAAAATGTTTTCATAAATTTGAATTTTTTTCAGAGGCAAAGGGGGGACCAAAGGATTTGAAATCAGGAAATCAGGCCCTTTGGTCCCCCCTATGGTTTTTGATTTTTTTTCAATCTTGGTTCAAATGACCCCAAACGATTGTAAAATAGCCCCAACCTGTTTCTTTCATCAAATCAATGACTTTCAGGAGGTAAAAAAATGTTTTCATCAATTTGAATTTTTTTTCAGAGGCAAAGGGGGGACCAAAGGATTTGAAATCAGGAAATCAGGCCCTTTGGTCCCCCCTATGGTTTTTGATTTTTTTTCAATCTTGGTTCAAATGACCCACAACGTTTGTAAAATAGCCCCAACCTGTTTCTTTCATCAAATCAATGACTTTCAGGAGGTAAAAAAATGTTTTCATCAATTTGAATTTTTTTTTCAGAGGCAAAGGGGGGACCAAAGGATTTGAAATCAGGAAATCAGGCCCTTTGGTCCCCCCTATGGTTTTTGATTTTTTTTCAATCTTGGTTCAAATGACCCCCAAACGTTTGTAAAATAGCCCCAACCTGTTTCTTTCATCAAATCAATGACTTTCAGGAGGTAAAATTGTTTTCATAAATTTGAATTTGTTTTTGAGAGGCAAACGGGACCAAAGGATTTGAAATCAGGAAATCAGGCCCTTTGGTCCCCCCTATGGTTTTTGATTTTTTTTCAATCTTGGTTCAAATGACCCCCAAACGTTTGTAAAATAGCCCCAACCTGTTTCTTTCATCAAATCAATGACTTTCAGGAGGTAAAAAAATGTTTTCATAAATTTGAAAAAAATTTTCAGAGGCAAAGGGGGGACCAAAGGATTTGAAATCAGGAAATCAGGCCCTTTGGTCCCCCCTATGGTTTTTGATTTTTTTTCAATCTTTTTTCAAATGACCCCAAACGTTTGTAAAATAGCCCCAACCTGTTTCTTTCATCAAATCAATGACTTTCAGGAGGTAAAAAAATGTTTTCATCAATTTGAATTTTTTTCAGAGGCAAAGGGGGGACCAAAGGATTTGAAATCAGGAAATCAGGCCCTTTGGTCCCCCCTATGGTTTTTGATTTTTTTTCAATCTTGGTTCAAATGACCCCCAAACGTTTGTAAAATAGCCCCAACCTGTTTCTTTCATCAAATCAATGACTTTCAGGAGGTAAAAAATGTTTTCATCAATTTGAATTTTTTTCAGAGGCAAAGGGGGGACCAAAGGATTTGAAATCAGGAAATCAGGCCCTTTGGTCCCCCCTATGGTTTTTGATTTTTTTTCAATCTTGGTTCAAATGACCCCAAACGTTTGTAAAATAGCCCCAACCTGTTTCTTTCATCAAATCAATGACTTTCAGGAGGTAAAAAATGTTTTCATCAATTTGAATTTTTTTTCAGAGGCAAAGGGGGGACCAAAGGATTTGAAATCAGGAAATCAGGCCTTTGGTCCCCCCTATGGTTTTGATTTTTTTTCAATCTTGGTTCAAATGACCCCAAACGTTTGTAAAATAGCCCCAACCTGTTTCTTTCATCAAATCAATGACTTTCAGGAGGTAAAAAAATGTTTTCATAAATTTGAATTTTTTTTCAGAGGCAAAGGGGGGACCAAAGGATTTGAAATCAGGAAATCAGGCCCTTTGGTCCCCCCTATGGTTTTTGATTTTTTTTCAATCTTGGTTCAAATGACCCCCAAACGTTTGTAAAATAGCCCCAACCTGTTTCTTTCATCAAATCAATGACTTTCAGGAGGTAAAAAAATGTTTTCATAAATTTGAATTTTTTTCAGAGGCAAAGGGGGGACCAAAGGATTTGAAATCAGGAAATCAGGCCCTTTGGTCCCCCCTATGGTTTTTGATTTTTTTTCAATCTTGGTTCAAATGACCCCAAACGTTTGTAAAATAGCCCCAACCTGTTTCTTTCATCAAATCAATGACTTTCAGGAGGTAAAAATGTTTTCATCAATTTGAATTTTTTTTCAGAGGCAAAGGGGGGACCAAAGGATTTGAAATCAGGAAATCAGGCCCTTTGGTCCCCCCTATGGTTTTTGATTTTTTTTCAATCTTGGTTCAAATGACCCCCAAACGTTTGTAAAATAGCCCCAACCTGTTTCTTTCATCAAATCAATGACTTTCAGGAGGTAAAAAAATGTTTTCATCAATTTGAATTTTTTTTCAGAGGCAAAGGGGGGACCAAAGGATTTGAAATCAGGAAATCAGGCCCTTTGGTCCCCCCTATGGTTTTTGATTTTTTTTCAATCTTGGTTCAAATGACCCCCAAACGTTTGTAAAATAGCCCCAACCTGTTTCTTTCATCAAATCAATGACTTTCAGGAGGTAAAAAAATGTTTTCATCAATTTGAATTTTTTTCAGAGGCAAAGGGGGGACCAAAGGATTTGAAATCAGGAAATCAGGCCCTTTGGTCCCCCCTATGGTTTTTGATTTTTTTTCAATCTTGGTTCAAATGACCCCCAAACGTTTGTAAAATAGCCCCAACCTGTTTCTTTCATCAAATCAATGACTTTCAGGAGGTAAAAAAATGTTTTCATCAATTTGAATTTTTTTTCAGAGGCAAAGGGGGGACCAAAGGATTTGAAATCAGGAAATCAGGCCCTTTGGTCCCCCCTATGGTTTTTGATTTTTTTTCAATCTTGGTTCAAATGACCCCCAAACGTTTGTAAAATAGCCCCAACCTGTTTCTTTCATCAAATCAATGACTTTCAGGAGGTAAAAAATGTTTTCATAAATTTGAATTTTTTCAGAGGCAAAGGGGGGACCAAAGGATTTGAAATCAGGAAATCAGGCCCTTTGGTCCCCCCTATGGTTTTTGATTTTTTTTCAATCTTGGTTCAAATGACCCCCAACGTTTGTAAAATAGCCCCAACCTGTTTCTTTCATCAAATCAATGACTTTCAGGAGGTAAAAATTGTTTTCATCAATCTAAAAAATTTTTTTCAGAGGCAAAGGGGGGACCAAAGGATTTGAAATCAGGAAATCAGGCCCTTTGGTCCCCCCTATGGTTTTTGATTTTTTTTCAATCTTGGTTCAAATGACCCCCAAACGTTTGTAAAATAGCCCCAACCTGTTTCTTTCATCAAATCAATGACTTTCAGGAGGTAAAAAAATGTTTTCATAAATTTGAATTTTTTTCAGAGGCAAAGGGGGGACCAAAGGATTTGAAATCAGGAAATCAGGCCCTTTGGTCCCCCCTATGGTTTTTGATTTTTTTTCAATCTTGGTTCAAATGATCCCCAAACGTTTGTAAAATAGCCCCAACCTGTTTCTTTCATCAAATCAATGACTTTCAGGAGGTAAAAAATGTTTTCATCAATTTGAATTTTTTTTCAGAGGCAAAGGGGGGACCAAAGGATTTGAAATCAGGAAATCAGGCCTTTGGTCCCCCCTATGGTTTTTGATTTTTTTTCAATCTTGGTTCAAATGACCCCCAAACGTTTGTAAAATAGCCCCAACCTGTTTCTTTCATCAATTCAATGACTTTCAGGAGGTAAAATTTTTTTTTCATAAATTTGAAATTTTTTTTCAGAGGCAAAGGGGGGACCAAAGGATTTGAAATCAGGAAATCAGGCCCTTTGGTCCCCCCTATGGTTTTTGATTTTTTTTCAATCTTGGTTCAAATGACCCCCAAACGTTTGTAAAATAGCCCCAACCTGTTTCTTTCATCAAATCAATGACTTTCAGGAGGTAAAAATGTTTTCATAAATTTGAATTTTTTTCAGAGGCAAAGGGGGGACCAAAGGATTTGAAATCAGGAAATCAGGCCCTTTGGTCCCCTATGGTTTTGATTTTTTCAATCTTGGTTCAAATGACCCCAAACGTTTGTAAAATAGCCCCAACCTGTTTCTTTCATCAAATCAATGACTTTCAGGAGGTAAAAAATGTTTTCATCAATTTGAATTTTTGTTTTCAGAGGCAAAGGGGGACCAAAGGATTTGAAATCAGGAAATCAGGCCCTTTGGTCCCCCCTATGGTTTTGATTTTTTCAATCTTGGTTCAAATGACGCCCAAACGTTTGTAAAATAGCCCCAACCTGTTTCTTTCATCAAATCAATGACTTTCAGGAGGTAAAAAAATGTTTTCATAAATTTGAAATTTTTTTTCAGAGCCAAAGGGGGACCAAAGGATTTGAAATCAGGAAATCAGGCCCTTTGGTCCCCCCTATGGTTTTTGATTTTTTTCAATCTTGGTTCAAATGACCCCAAACGTTTGGAAAAGAGCCCCAACCTGTTTCTTTCATCAAATCAATGACTTTCAGGAGGTAAAAAAATGTTTTCATAAATTTGAATTTTTTTTCAGAGGCAAAGGGGGGACCAAAGGATTTGAAATCAGGAAATCAGGCCCTTTGGTCCCTGTAAAATAGCCCCAACCTGTTTCTTTCATCAAATCAATGACTTTCAGGAGGTAAAAAAATGTTTTCATAAATTTGAAATTTTTTTTCAGAGGCAAAGGGGGACCAAAGGATTTGAAATCAGGAAATCAGGCCCTTTGGTCCCCCCTATGGTTTTTGATTTTTTTTCAATCTTGGTTCAAATGACCCCCAAACGTTTGTAAAATAGCCCCAACCTGTTTCTTTCATCAAATCAATGACTTTCAGGAGGTAAAAAATGTTTTCATAAATTTGAAAATTTTTTTCAGAGGCAAAGGGGGAACCAAAGGATTTGAAATCAGGAAATCAGGCCCTTTGGTCCCCCCTATGGTTTTGATTTTTTTTCAATCTTGGTTCAAATGACCCCCAAACATTTGTAAAATAGCCCCAACCTGTTTCTTTCATCAAATCAATGACTTTCAGGAGGTAAAAATGTTTTCATAAATTTGAATTTTTTTCAGAGGCAAAGGGGACCAAAGGATTTGAATCAGAAATCAGGCCCTTTGGTCCCCCCTATGGTTTTTGATTTTTTTTCAATCTTGGTTCAAATGACCCCCAAACGTTTGTAAAATAGCCCCAACCTGTTTCTTTCATCAAGCCCTTTGGTCCCCCCTATGGTTTTTGATTTTTTTTTCAATCTTGGTTCAAATGACCCCCAAACGTTTGTAAAATAGCCCCAACCTGTTTCTTTCATCAAATCAATGACTTTCAGGAGGTAAAAAAATGTTTTCATAAATTTGAATTTTTTTTCAGAGGCAAAGGGGGGACCAAAGGATTTGAAATCAGGAAATCAGGCCCTTTGGTCCCCATTATGGTTTTTGATTTTTTTTTCAATCTTGGTTCAAATGACCCCCAAACGTTTGTAAAATAGCCCCAACCTGTTTCTTTCATCAAATCAATGACTTTCAGAAGGTAAAGAAATGTTTTCATAAATTTGAAAATATTTTTTCAGAGGCAAAGGGGGGACCAAAGGATTTGAAATCAGGAAATCAGGCCCTTTGGTCCCCCCTATGGTTTTTGATTTTTTTCAATCTTGGTTCAAATGATCCCCAAACGTTTGTAAAATAGCCCCAACCTGTTTCTTTCATCAAATCAATGACTTTCAGGAGGTAAAAAATGTTTTCATAAATTTGAATTTGTTTTTCAGAGGCAAAGGGGGACCAAAGGATTTGAAATCAGGAAATCAGGCCCTTTGGTCCCCCCTATGGTTTTTGATTTTTTTTCAATCTTTTTTCAAATGACCCCAAACGTTTGTAAAATAGCCTCAACCTGTTTCTTTCATCAAATCAATGACTTTCAGGAGGTAAAAAAATGTTTTCATAAATTTGAAATTTTTTTCAGAGGCAAAGGGGGACCAAAGGATTTGAAATCAGGAAATCAGGCCCTTTGGCCCCCCCTATGGTTTTTGATTTTTTTTTCAATCTTGGTTCAAATGACCCCAAACGTTTGTAAAATAGCCCCAACCTGTTTCTTTCATCAAATCAATGACTTTCAGGAGGTAAAAAAATGTTTTCATAAATTTGAATTTTTTTTCAGAGGCAAAGGGGGGACCAAAGGATTTGAAATCAGGAAATCAGGCCCTTTGGTCCCCCCTATGGTTTTTGATTTTTTTTCAATCTTGGTTCAAATGACCCCAAACGTTTGTAAAATAGCCCCAACCTGTTTCTTTCATCAAATCAATGACTTTCAGGAGGTAAAAAAATGTTTTCATCAATTTGAATTTTTTTCAGAGGCAAAGGGGGGACCAAAGGATTTGAAATCAGGAAATCAGGCCCATTGGTCCACCCTATGGTTTTTGATTTTTTTTCAATCTTGGTTCAAATAACCCCCAAACGTTTGTAAAATAGCCCCAACCTGTTTCTATGGTTTTTGATTTTTTTTTCAATCTTGGCTCAAATGACCCTCAAACGTTTGTAAAATAGCCCCAACCTGTTTCTTTCATCAAATCAATGACTTTCAGGAGGTAAAAAAATGTTTTCATAAATTTGAATTTTTTTTCAGAGGCAAAGGGGGCACCAAAGGATTTGAATCAGGAAATCAGGCCCATTGGTCCACCCTATGGGGTTTGATTTTTTTTTCAATCTTGGTTCAAATGACCCCCAAACGTTTGTAAAATAGCCCCAACTTGTTTCTTTGAAATCAGGAAATCAGGCCCATTGGTCCACCCTATGGTTTTGATTTTTTCAATCTTGGTTCAAATGACCCCAAACGTTTGTAAAATAGCCCCAACCTGTTTCTTTCATCAAATCAATGACTTTCAGGAGGTAAAAAAATGTTTTCATCAATTTGAATTTTTTTTCAGAGGCAAAGGGGGGACCAAAGGATTTGAAATCAGGAAATCAGGCCCTTTGGTCTCCCCCATGGTTTTTGATTTTTTTTCAATCTTGGTTCAAATGACCCCGCCACGTTTGTAAAATAGCCCCAACCTGTTTCTTTCATCAAATCAATGACTTTCAGGAGGTAAAAAAATGTTTTCATCAATTTGAATTTTTTCAGAGGCAAAGGGGGGACCAAAGGATTTGAAATCAGGAAATCAGGCCCTTTGGTCCCCCCTATGGTTTTTGATTTTTTTTCAATCTTGGTTCAAATGACCCCCAAACGTTTGTAAAATAGCCCCAACCTGTTTCTTTCATCAAATCAATGACTTTCAGGAGGTAAAAAATGTTTTCATAAATTTGAATTTTTTTCAGAGGCAAAGGGGGACCAAAGGATTTGAAATCAGGAAATCAGGCCCTTTGGTCCCCCCTATGGTTTTTGATTTTTTTTTCAATCTTGGTTCAAATGATCCCCAAACGTTTGTAAAATAGCCTCAACCTGTTTCTTTCATCAAATCAATGACTTTCAGGAGGTAAAAAAATGTTTTCATAAATTTGAATTTGTTTTTCAGAAGAAAAGGGGGACCAAAGGAATTGAAATCAGGAAATCAGGCCCTTTGGTCCCCTATGGTTTTGATTTTTTTTCAAACTTGGTTTAATTGACCCCCAAACGTTTGTAAAATAGCCCCAACCTGTTTCTTTCATCAAATCAATGACTTTCAGGAGGTAAAAAAATGTTTTCATCAATTTGAATTTTTTTTCAGAGGCAAAGGGGGTGTAGCGTGCCGATACTCAATAGACTTCACGAACTCGGTTTTAAACTCTTTATTTCCCAGTTATATTACAGAGGCTATAGCCTTTCATGTGCGACCCTCTCGCTCTGAGGTGCGCGTTCACTCCCTCGTCATCGGCTCAAGTCATTGTCTAGATCATCCACTGTCCGGAAACCACATCGGTTTCACATTACATATTGTATACACGTTACACCATCTCCCTACATAAAATTCTTGCCCACAAGAATTGTACATTTACAGAATTATGAATTATATAAATTACTACAACAGAGTTTGTTCTGGGAGTCTTATTACGCAGCAAACCCATACCGATCAGGCGCATGGACATCTTGCCTGAGATTCCTAGGCCTAACCCGAGGGACATGTGGAGCATTTTCGCAATTAGGTTGAACGTTGTTTGCGGGAACATTGTAAACCACCTGATCGCCCCCAATTTCTCGCGCAGGGCAGACAATGTCTCCACAGTTTAATGGTGCATAACCACGCTTCAATCGATCATGATGTACCACCGTAATCTTACCTTCGATCGATTTGATTTTATAATCAACGCCTAACCGACAAACAACTTCAAACGGCCCGATCCACTTGGCCCCAAATTTCCATCCTTTTGGTCTACGCAAGTAAACTGTTTCACCTGACCCGAATGGGCGCCACTTTTGCATTCTCTCTTCATTACCTTTCATTTGTTTCTCCCTTGCTCTCTCTAAGTTTACCTTTGCTACCTCTCTCACCTCCTTAAATATCGTCCTAAGAGACTGTGTGTATTCGGATTGTGTGCTAGGGTCTTTCAGTGGGAGGCCTAGCTCTAATTCTAAGGGCAATCTCGGCGTACGACCAAAAACTATCTCATATGGAGATGTTTGCAATGACTCTTGTCGACTCGTGTTGTAGGCGAAAACTACTGCGTCTAGCCATAAATCCCAATCGTTATCGTGTTTTGTACAAAATGCCGCTAACATATCTTGCAGTGTCCTATTTTGCCGCTCTACTTGGCCGTCGCATTGAGGATGATACGCCGTTGTTCGCGTCTTGGTGATTCCCATTAAATCGCACACTTCGTGCATTAAATTACTTTCGAAGTTCGCCCTTGATCAGAGTGTAAGACAACTGGGGCCCAAATCGACTGAAAACTTTATCGACAAGTATTTTAGCTACTGTGGACGCTTTTGATCTGCAGTGAAACGCTTCACACCATTTTGTAAAGTGGTCCATTAAAACCAATATGTGGCGATTGCCACGACTAGTTTCAGGCAAGGGGCCCATATAGTCTAAAGCCCAAAATGTAAATGGTGTGCTCACTTCTAAACTTTGCAATGGGGCAGTTCCACTATTTGCCGTCGGCGCTGGCGCTTTTCTTTTGATGCATACGTCGCAATGGCGGATATAATCTTCAACAGATTTTCGCATATGTGGCCAAAAGAAACGTTTCCTAATACGGTCTAGTGTTCGTGTGACGCCTAGGTGTCCGGTAAATGGGCTATCATGGGTACCCTTAAGTATTTCGTTTTCTAGTGCTTTGGGTACAACTACAACCGGATCGGGATGCGTATTTCGTGTCTTAAGTGACCGATAAAGCAACCCATCTCGAACAAACAACTTTTTGTAATGATGCCAAAATGTTACTAAGTGACGGTCATGTCGCCATGTCGCAAGCTTCTGTTTTGGTGTGCCGCTAATTTTAAGTTGGATAATTTGAGAAATAATCGGTCTTCTTGTTGCGCAGTCCGTAAGTTAATTGTTGGATTAACGCTTATTGCACAATTAGGTTTATCTTCGACAGAGTCCTGTAAATACGATGTCGCAGTGGTATCAGTTTGGCATTCTTGGACTGTGTTTTCATGCATGTGAGATTCGCTAGGAATAGGTGCTACAAGACGAGACAGAGCATCGGCATTATTGTGGAGTTTACCTGGCTTATGAATGACTGAAAATTGAAATTCTTGTAACTCCATTACCCACCTTTCTAACCGTCCTTTAAGACGTATACTATGTAGCCATTTTAAGGCACTATGGTCTGTTATAACCTTGAACGGGCGGCCTAATAAGTACGTCCGAAAAGTGCGGATACCAAATACAATCGCGAATGCTTCTTTTCTGTTGTGCAGTATTTTCGCTCCCGGGCGGACAAAATTTTAGACGCATATGCTATGGGTCGTTCTTCGCCATTGTCATCAATCTGTGACAATACCGCACCTAGTCCTATATCCGATGCGTCTGTTTGTAGGATAAATTCTCGGTCAAATTTGGGATGGACTAGTACCGGCGAATTGCACAGACATGTCTGAAGCGTTGTAAAAGCATTTTCACAATCTTGGTTCCATTCAAACTGTTTTGTACTGGTTGTTGAGGTCAATTTAGTCAGAGGTGCCGAAATGGCTGCGTAATTCTTAATAAAACGGCGATAATACCCCGATAAACCTAGGAAACTTCGGACTTCCTTGACTGTCTTTGGCACCGGAATTTGCTTGATTGCTTCGACCTTTGACGGAACCGGGCTTATACCGTCTTCGGATATCATATGTCCTAAATAGTGAACCTTCTTTGCCGCAAAAGTACATTTTGACACATTTAACCGCAGATTTTGCTGCTGGAAACGAGTTAAAACCGTTCTTAACCTATCACAGTGTTCGGTAACGCTGTTACTAAATATAATTATGTCGTCCAAATAGCAAAGACATATACTATAAGTAAGACCAGCTAAAACTAGTTCCATGGCTCGCTGGAACGTTGCGGGCGCAGTTGCGAGGCCAAAAGGCATTCGGTTGAACTCGTATAAGCCGCTATGCGTGATAAAAGCGGTTTTTTCACGATCGTCAGGATGAACTGGAATTTGCCAATAGCCGCTTTTTAGGTCCAAAGTGGAAAAATACTTCGCGTTTCCCACCGAGTCGAGTAAATCGTCTACCCTTGGCAAGGGATGTGCGTCATGACGAGTAATCTGATTAAGTTGCCGGTAATCAATGCAAAAGCGAATATCACCTGATTTTTTTCGCACTAAAACAATTGGGCTAGCCCATGGGCTGGTGCTAGGACTTATAATTCCTTGATCTAACATGTCCGAAATTTGTTTGTTTGACTCTTCGCGAAATGCGTATGGCATTCGTCTGGCTCGCTGCCTAATTGGAGAATTGTCACCGGTGTCAATTTTGTGCTGCGCTACGTTTGTTTTGCTAATTTCACCGCTAAAAGTTCCTCAAACTCTTCTAACACTCGTTTCACTTGTTGTTTTTCAGAATTACTTAAACCCGGGTCTAGACTAGAATCATTTTGACGCCACGTGATCTGCTTTGACGGCATTACAGTTAACCGGATCGTTGTTGTTAGCAACGGTCTCTTTCTCGACTAGAGGACAAAATTCCGCCAATTTACAACCTTGTGGTAATTCAATTTCGTTGTCCGTAGTGTTAGCTATTCGAATTGGCACTATTTTACCTACAGGAGTAACAACTAAATGAGCTACATGCAAGCCTTTTAAATGTCTAACACTATCTGATTGACTACCTGATATCATACCAACCTGTGAAATGTTTTTCACCAGCACCTTACCGTCAATTATTATTTCCGATCGAGCCGGAATTGCAATGCCCTTAGGAAGAATAACTTTGTTAACACCTTTCAACTGAGATTGGACAAGAAGCATGCTTGTTTCAGTGGTTTTACTCGAGTCATCGGGGGAAGCAACAGGCGGATTTGCCTCTGTGATCACAACTCCGCTCGACTGTACCTTCATTGTTGGATGCTCCGCATGTAATGGGAATTTCCATAGGGCCCCACTAACTGATAGCTACTTCGACCATCCCGAAAATCCCCTTGAATACCTAATTTGTGCTGCGTAATAAAGTCCCATCCCAAAACACAATCGTAGGGTATATTACTACTTACAAGAAAACAACTATTATATTTACGTTGAGAATGAGGAAAAGTGACACTTGTCACAATGTTGCCTTGAATATCTAATTCCCCACCTGTAATTGAAGTGCAACGCTGTGATTGCGATTTATCTAATAGAATACAGTCAAAATCGAGAATATTATGAATGTTATCATTAATAAAAGACTTCATTGATCCAGTATCTAGAAGAGCATTGACCGGTACACCGTCAATGAAACATGTTACGAATGGGTGTGCAGGCAAGCTCTCATTACAAACATTAGTACTATTAGCATTAAGAGAGTCACAGTGCTTACTTGTTTCGGGGCTGTCTACCGGCCTGTAGTTCCTCGAGACGCCCCTTGGAAGTTTAAAGGTGCATAGTTTCCACAATCGCGAGCAAAATGTCCATATCTTTGACATTCATAGCACCGTACATTGGAATGGTTTTGACGTTGGCGTGGACTGCGGCAATCACGAGCAAGGTGACCTGGTTTTCCACATTGAAAACATGTAGCTTTCGATCGCTGTCGATTTATAGGTTGGTTAACTGCGGCGGCATAGAACTGTTCTGAAGTGGCCATCTGATCTTCGAGCGCCTTCTGTCGAGTGGCAAGTTCGTTCATGAGACCCACGAGTTGGTCCATGTCGGCGTTCGGTTTGGGTGTTGCGGAGCTGGCGTTGGTTGTAAAGGATGAGTCGTGTTCTTCAATCGCACGATAACGCTGAACAAAGCCTAGCATTTCGTTCACGTTTGGTGGGGTTATGAGCCAAAAGCTTCCTCTCATTGGTTTGGGTAGACCACGCATAAATTGGCGCGACAAAAGTGCAGATGTGGCTTCGTCACCGAGCGTTGGGTCGGCTTTTTCCAGAAGTTGTTCCAGCTCCCACTTGAAAACTGATGGGTCTTCACCGCTCCGAAGCATTCGGGCCTCAAACTTGGCATAATAATTTTCCCTCTCGACTGGTGGGCACAGGGCTTGTTTCAAGCGCTTCGTCGCGGCGTCGTATGTGGCTCTCTCCTCGGCAGGAATGGCGTAGAAATGACTAGACGCGCGGCCACGGAGAAACGCAGGTAATTTCTTGATCTTGTCGTCGTCTTTCCAACCATTGGCTACAGCACATGCATCAAACTCTCTTAGCCAGGCGACAACGTCGTCTCCGTCGAATTGGAATGCTCGTTGACATGATTTCGTTTTTTTTTTTTTTTGCTGCCGCACCCAAACAATGTGCCGATACCAATAGACTTCACGAACTCCGGTTTTAAACCTCTTTATTTCCCAGTTATATTACAGAGGCTATAGCCTTTCATGTGCGACCCTCTCGCTCTGAGGTGCGCGTTCACTCCCTCGTCATCGGCTCAAGTCATTGTCTAGATCATCAACTGTCCGGAAACCACATCGGTTTCACATTACATATTGTATACACGTTACAGGGGCACCAAAGGATTTGAATCAGGAAATCAGGCCCATTGGTCCACCCTATGGGGTTTGATTTTTTTTCAATCTTGGTTCAAATGACCCCCAAACGTTTGTAAAATAGCCCCAACTTGTTTCTTTGAAATCAGGAAATCAGGCCCATTGGTCCACCCTATGGTTTTTGATTTTTTTTCAATCTTGGTTCAAATAACCCCCAAACGTTTGTAAAATAGCCCCAACCTGTTTCTTTCATCAAATCAATGACTTTCAGGAGGTAAAAAAATGCTTTCATAAATTTGAATTTTTATTCAGAGGCAAAGGGGGGACCAAAGGATTTGAAATCAGGAAATCAGGCCCTTTGGTCCCCCCTATGGTTTTTGATTTTTTTTCAATCTTGGTTCAAATGACCCCAAACGTTTGTAAAATAGCCCCAACCTGTTTCTTTCATCAAATCAATGACTTTCAGGAGGTAAAAAAATGTTTTCATAAATTTGAATTTTTTTCAGAGGCAAAGGGGGGACCAAAGGATTTGAAATCAGGAAATCAGGCCCTTTGGTCCCCCCTATGGTTTTTGATTTTTTTTCAATCTTGGTTCAAATGACCCTCAAACGTTTGTAAAATAGCCCCAACCTGTTTCTTTCATCAAATCAATGACTTTCAGGAGGTAAAAAAATGTTTTCATAAATTTGAATTTTTTTCAGAGGCAAAGGGGGGACCAAAGGATTTGAAATCAGGAAATCAGGCCCTTTGGTCCCCCCTATGGTTTTTGATTTTTTTTCAATCTTGGTTCAAATGACCCCAAACGTTTGTAAAATAGCCCCAACCTGTTTCTTTCATCAAATCAATGACTTTCAGGAGGTAAAAAAATGTTTTCATAAATTTGAATTTTTTTCAGAGGCAAAGGGGGGACCAAAGGATTTGAAATCAGGAAATCAGGCCCTTTGGTCCCCCCTATGGTTTTTGATTTTTTTTCAATCTTGGTTCAAATGACCCCAAACGTTTGTAAAATAGCCCCAACCTGTTTCTTTCATCAAATCAATGACTTTCAGGAGGTAAAAAAATGTTTTCATAAATTTGAATTTTTTTCAGAGGCAAAGGGGGGACCAAAGGATTTGAAATCAGGAAATCAGGCCCTTTGGTCCCCCCTATGGTTTTTGATTTTTTTTCAATCTTGGTTAAAATAGCCCCAACCTGTTTCTTTCATCAAATCAATGACTTTCAGGAGGTAAAAAAATGTTTTCATAAATTTGAATTTTTTTCAGAGGCAAAGGGGGGACCAAAGGATTTGAAATCAGGAAATCAGGCCCTTTGGTCCCCCCTATGGTTTTTGATCTTTTTTCAATCTTGGTTCAAATGATCCCCAAACGTTTGTAAAATAGCCTCAACCTGTTTCTTTCATCAAATCAATGACTTTCAGGAGGTAAAAAAATGTTTTCATAAATTTGAATTTTTTTCAGAGGCAAAGGGGGGACCAAAGGATTTGAAATCAGGAAATCAGGCCCTTTGGTCCCCCCTATGGTTTTTGATTTTTTTTCAATCTTGGTTCAAATGACCCCCAAACGTTTGTAAAATAGCCCCAACCTGTTTCTTTCATCAAATCAATGACTTTCAGGAGGTAAAAAAATGTTTTCATAAATTTGAATTTTTTCAGAGGCAAAGGGGGGACCAAAGGATTTGAAATCAGGAAATCAGGCCCTTTGGTCCCCCCTATGGTTTTTGATTTTTTTTCAATCTTGGTTCAAATGACCCCCAAACATTTGAAAAATATCCCAACCTGTTTCTTTCATCAAATCAATGACTTTCAGGAGGTAAAAAATGTTTTCATAAATTTGAATTTTTTTCAGAGGCAAAGGGGGGACCAAAGGATTTGAAATCAGGCCCTTTGGTCCCCCCTATGGTTTTTGATTTTTTTTCAATCTTGGTTCAAATGACCCCCAAACGTTTGTAAAATAGCCCCAACCTGTTTCTTTCATCAAATCAATGACTTTCAGGAGGTAAAAAAATGCTTTCATAAATTTGAATTTTTATTCAGAGGCAAAGGGGGGACCAAAGGATTTGAAATCAGGAAATCAGGCCCATTGGTCCACCCTATGGTTTTTGATTTTTTTTCAATCTTGGTTCAAATGACCACCAAACGTTTGTAAAATAGCCCCAACCTGTTTCTTTGAAATCAGGAAATCAGGCCCATTGGTCCACCCTATGGTTTTGATTTTTTCAATCTTGGTTCAAATAACCCCCAAACGTTTGTAAAATAGCCCCAACCTGTTTCTTTCATCAAATCAATGACTTTCAGGAGGTAAAAAAATGCTTTCATAAATTTGAATTTTTATTCAGAGGCATTTGAAATCAGGAAATCAGGCCCTTTGGTCCCCCTATGGTTTTTGATTTTTTTTCAATCTTGGTTCAAATGACCTCCAAACGTTTGTAAAATAGCCCCAACCTGTTTCTTTCATCAAATCAATGACTTTCAGGAGGTAAAAAAATGTTTTCATAAATTTGAATTTTTTTCAGAGGCAAAGGGGGGACCAAAGGATTTGAAATCAGGAAATCAGGCCCTTTGGTCCCCCCTATGGTTTTTGATTTTTTTTCAATCTTGGTTCAAATGACCCCCAAACATTTGAAAAATATCCCCAACCTGTTTCTTTCATCAAATCAATGACTTTCAGGAGGTAAAAAAATGTTTTCATAAATTTGAATTTTTTTCAGAGGCAAAGGGGGGACCAAAGGATTTGAAATCAGGAAATCAGGCCCTTTGGTCCCCGCCATGGCTTTTGATTTTTTTTCAATCTTGGTTCAAATAACCCCCAAACGTTTGTAAAATAGCCCCAACCTGTTTCTTTCATCAAATCAATGACTTTCAGGAGGTAAAAAAATGTTTTCATAAATTTGAATTTTTTTTCAGAGGCAAAGGGGGGACCAAAGGGGGGACCAAAGGATTTGAAATCAGGAAATCATGGCCCTTTGGTCCCCGCCATGGCTTTTGATTTTTTTTCAATCTTGGTTCAAATGACCCCCAAACGTTTGTAAAATATCCTCAACCTGTTTCTTTCATCAAATCAATGACTTTCAGGAGGTAAAACAATCTTTTCATAAATTTGAATTTTTTTTCAGAGGCAAAGGGGGGACCAAAGGATTTGAAATCAGGAAAACAGGCCCTTTGCCCCCCCCATATGGTTTTTGATTTTTTTTCAAACTTGGTTTAATTGACCCCCAAACGTTTGTAAAATAGCCCCAACCTGTTTCTTTCATCAAATCATTGACTTTCAGGAGGTAAAAAAATGTCTTCATAAATTTGAATTTTTTTTCAGAGGCAAAGGGGGCACCAAAGGATTTGAATCAGGAAATCAGGCCCATTGGTCCACCCTATGGGGTTTGATTTTTTTTCAATCTTGGTTCAAATGACCCCCAAACGTTTGTAAAATAGCCCCAACTTGTTTCTTTGAAATCAGGAAATCAGGCCCATTGGTCCACCCTATGGTTTTTGATTTTTTTTCAATCTTGGTTCAAATAACCCCCAAACGTTTGTAAAATAGCCCCAACATGTTTCTTTCATCAAATCAATGACTTTCAGGAGGTAAAAAAATGCTTTCATAAATTTGAATTTTTATTCAGAGGCAAAGGGGGGACCAAAGGCCCTTTGGTCCCCCCTATGGTTTTTGATTTTTTTTTTCAATCTTGGTTCAAATGACCCCCAAACGTTTGTAAAATAGCCCCAACCTGTTTCTTTCATCAAATCAATGACTTTCAGGAGGTAAAAAAATGTTTTCATAAATTTGAATTTTTTTTCAGAGGCAAAGGGGGGACCAAAGGATTTGAAATCAGGAAATCAGGCCCTTTGGTCCCCTCCATGGCTTTTGATTTTTTTTCAATCTTGGTTCAAATGACCCCCAAACGTTCGTAAAATATCCTCTACCTGTTTCTTTCATCAAATCAATGACTTTCAGGAGGTAAAAAAATGTTTTCATAAATTTGAATTTTTTTTCAGAGGCAAAGGGGGGACCAAAGGATTTGAAATCAGGAAATCAGGCCCTTTGGTCCCCTCCATGGCTTTTGATTTTTTTTCAATCTTGGTTCAAATGACCCCCAAGCGTTCGTAAAATATCCTCTACCTGTTTCTTTCATCAAATCAAAGACTTCCAGGAGGTAAAACAATCTTTTCATAAATTTGAATTTTTTTTCAGAGGCAAAGGGGGGACCAAAGGATTTGAAATCAGGAAATCAGGCCCTTTGGCCCCCCCCCCCTATGGTTTTTGCTTTTTTTCAAACTTGGTTCAATTGACCCCCAAACGTTTGTAAAATAGCCCCAACTTGTTTTTTTGATCAAATCAATGACTTTCAGGAGGTAAAAAAATGTTTTCATAAATTTGAATTTTTTTTCAGAGGCAAAGGGGGGACCAAAGGATTTGAAATCAGGAAATCAGGCCCTTTGGTCCCCGCCATGGTTTTTGTTTTTTTTCAATCTTGGTTCAAATGACTCCCAAACGTTTGTAAAATATCCTCAACCTGTTTCTTTCATCAAATCAAAGACTTCCAGGAGGTAAAACAATCTTTTCATAAATTTGAATTTTTTTTCAGAGGCAAAGGGGGGACCAAAGGATTTGAAATCAGGAAAACAGGCCCTTTGCCCCCCCCCTATGGTTTTTGATTTTTTTTCAAACTTGGTTTAATTGACCCCCAAACGTTTGTAAAATAGCCCCAACCTGTTTCTTTCATCAAATCAATGACTTTCAGGAGGTAAAAAAATGTTTTCATAAATTTGAATTTTTTTTCAGAGGCAAAGGGGGCACCAAAGGATTTGAATCAGGAATTCAGGCCCATTGGTCCACCCTATGGGGTTTGATTTTGTTTTCAATCTTGGTTCAAATGACCCCCAAACGTTTGTAAAATAGCCCCAACTTGTTTCTTTGAAATCAGGAAATCAGGCCCATTGGTCCACCCTATGGTTTTTGATTTTTTTTCAATCTAGGTTCAAATAACTCCCAAACGTTTGTAAAATAGCCCCAACCTGTTTCTTTCATCAAATCAATGACTTTCAGGAGGTAAAAAAATGCTTTCATAAATTTGAATTTTTATTCAGAGGCAAAGGGGGGACCAAAGGATTTGAAATCAGGAAATCAGGCCCTTTGGTCCCCCATTATTTTTGATTTTTTTTTAATCTTGGTTCAAATGACCCCCAAACGTTTGTAAAATAGCCCCAACCTGTTTCTTTGATCAAATCAATGACTTTCAGGAGGTAAAAAAATGTTTTCATAAATTTGAATTTTTTTTCAGAGGCAAAGGGGGGACCAAAGGATTTGAAATCAGGAAATCAGGCCCTTTGGTCCCCGCCATGGTTTTTGATTTTTTTTCAATCTTGGTTCAAATGATCCCCAAACGTTCGTAAAATATCCTCTACCTGTTTCTTTCATCAAATCAAAGACTTCCAGGAGGTAAAACAATCTTTTCATAAATTTGAATTTTTTTTCAGAGGCAAAGGGGGGACCAAAGGATTTGAAATCAGGAAATCAGGCCCTTTGGTCCCCGCCATGGCTTTTGATTTTTTTTCAATCTTTGTTCAAATGACCCCCAAGCGTTTGTAAAATATCCTCAACCTGTTTCTTTCATCAAATCAAAGACTTCCAGGAGGTAAAACAATATTTTCATAAATTTGAAATTTTTTTCAGAGGCAAAGGGGGGACCAAAGGATTTGAAATCAGGAAATCAGGCCCTTTGGCCCCCCCCTATGGTTTTTGCTTTTTTTCAAACTTGGTTCAATTGACCCCCAAATGTTTGTAAAATAGCCCCAACTTGTTTCTTTGATCAAATCAATGACTTTCAGGAGGTAAAAAAATGTTTTCATAAATTTGAATTTTTTTTCAGAGGCAAATGCGGGACCAAAGGATTTGAAATCAGGAAATCAGGCCCTTTGGTCCCCCCCATGGCTTTTGATTTTTTTTTCAATCTTGGTTCAAATGACCCCCAAACGTTTGTAAAATAGCCCCAACTTGTTTCTTTGAAATCAGGAAATCAGGCCCATTGGTCCACCCTATGGTTTTTGATTTTTTTTCAATCTTGGTTCAAATAACCCCCAAACGTTTGTAAAATAGCCCCAACATGTTTCTTTCATCAAATCAATGACTTTCAGGAGGTAAAAAAATGCTTTCATAAATTTGAATTTTTATTCAGAGGCAAAGGGGGGACCAAAGGATTTGAAATCAGGAAATCAGGCCCTTTGGTCTCCCCATTATTTTTGATTTTATTTTAATCTTGGTTCAAATGACCCCCAAACGTTTAAAATAGCCCCAACCTGTTTCTTTCATCAAATCAATGACATTCAGGAGGTAAAAAAATGTTTTCATCAATTTGAATTTTTTTCAGAGGCAAAGGGGGACCAAAGGCCCTTTGGTCCCCCCTATGGTTTTTGATTTTTTTTTTCAATCTTGGTTCAAATGACCCCCAAACGTTTGTAAAATAGACCCAACATGTTTCTTTCATCAAATCAATGACTTTCAGGAGGTAAAAAAATGTTTTCATAAATTTGAATTTTTTTTCAGAGGCAAGGGGGGGGACCAAAGATTTGAAATCAGGAAATCAGGCCCTTTGGTCCCCGCCATGGCTTTTGATTTTTTTTCAATCTTGGTTCAAATGACCCCCAAACGTTTGTAAAATATCCTCAACCTGTTTCTTTCATCAAATCAAAGACTTCCAGGAGGTAAAACAATCTTTTCATAAATTTGAATTTTTTTTCAGAGGCAAAGGGGGGACCAAAGGATTTGAAATCAGGAAAACAGGCCCTTTGCCCCCCCCCTATGGTTTTTGATTTTTTTTCAAACTTGGTTTAATTGACCCCCAAACGTTTGTAAAATAGCCCCAACCTGTTTCTTTCATCAAATCAATGACTTTCAGGAGGTAAAAAAATGTTTTCATAAATTTGAATTTTTTTTCAGAGGCAAAGGGGGCACCAAAGGATTTGAATCAGGAAATCAGGCCCATTGGTCCACCCTATGGGGTTTGATTTTTTTTCAATCTTGGTTCAAATGACCCCCAAACGTTTGTAAAATAGCCCCAACTTGTTTCTTTGAAATCAGGAAATCAGGCCCATTGGTCCACCCTATGGTTTTTGATTTTTTTTCAATCTTGGTTCAAATAACCCCCAAACGTTTGTAAAATAGCCCCAACATGTTTCTTTCATCAAATCAATGACTTTCAGGAGGTAAAAAAATGTTTTCATCAATTTGAATTTTTTTCAGAGGCAAAGGGGGGACCAAAGGCCCTTTGGTCCCCCCTATGGTTTTTGATTTTTTTTCAATCTTGGTTCAAATGACCCCAAACGTTTGTAAAATAGCCCCAACCTGTTTCTTTCATCAAATCAATGACTTTCAGGAGGTAAAAAAATGTTTTCATAAATTTGAATTTTTTTCAGAGGCAAAGGGGGGACCAAAGGATTTGAAATCAGGAAATCAGGCCCTTTGGTCCCCGCCATGGCTTTTGATTTTTTTTCAATCTTGGTTCAAATGACCCCCAAACGTTCGTAAAATATCCTCTACCTGTTTCTTTCATCAAATCAATGACTTTCAGGAGGTAAAAAAATGTTTTCATAAATTTGAATTTTTTTCAGAGGCAAAGGGGGGACCAAAGGATTTGAAATCAAGAAATCAGGCCCTTTGGTCCCCCCTATGGTTTTTGATTTTTTTTCAATCTTGGTTCAAATGACCACCAAACGTTTGTAAAATATCCTCAACCTGTTTCTTTCATCAAAACAATGACTTTCAGGAGGTAAAAAAATGTTTTCATAAATTTGAATTTTTTTTCAGAGGCAAAGGGGGGACCAAAGGATTTGAAATCAGGAAATCAGGCCCATTGGTCCACCCTATGGTTTTTGATTTTTTTTCAATCTTGGTTCAAATAACCCCCAAACGTTTGTAAAATAGCCCCAACCTGTTTCTTTCATCAAATCAATGACTTTCAGGAGGTAAAAAAATGCTTTCATAAATTTGAATTTTTATTCAGAGGCAAAGGGGGGACCAAAGGATTTGAAATCAGGAAATCAGGCCCTTTGGTCTCCCCCATGGTTTTTGATTTTTTTTCAATCTTGGTTCAAATGACCCCCAAACGTTTAAAATAGCCCCAACCTGTTTCTTTCATCAAATCAATGACTTTCAGGAGGTAAAACATGTTTTCATGCATTTGAAATGTTAGGATCAGAGGCAAAGGGGGTCCAAAGGATTTGAAATGAGGAAATCAGGCGCTTTGGTCCCCTATGGTTTTGATTTTTTTCAATCTTGGTTCAAATGACCCCCAAACGTTTGTAAAATAGCCCCAACCTGTTTCTTTGATCAAATCAATGACTTTCAGGAGGTAAAAAAATGTTTTCATAAATTTGAATTTTTTTTCAGAGGCAAAGGGGGGACCAAAGGATTTGAAATCAGGAAATCAGGCCCTTTGGTCCCCCCCTATGGTTTTTGATTTTTTCAATCTTGGTTCAAATGACCCCAAACGTTTGTAAAATAGCGCCAACCTGTTTCTTTCATCAAATGAATGACTTTCAGGAGGTAAAAAAAGGTTTTCATAAATTTGAATTTTTTTTCAGAGGCAAAGGGGGGACCAAAGGATTTGAAATCAGGAAATCAGGCCCTTTGGTCCCTGCCATGGCTTTTGATTTTTTTTCAATCTTTGTTCAAATGACCCCCAAGCGTTTGTAAAATATCCTCAACCTGTTTCTTTCATCAAATCAAAGACTTCCAGGAGGTAAAACAATCTTTTCATAAATTTGAATTTTTTTTCAGAGGCAAAGGGGGACCAAAGGATTTGAAATCAGGAAATCAGGCCCTTGGTCCCTGAAAGTCATCAATCTTGGTTCAAATGACCCCAATACTTTCGTAAATTACCTCTACCTGTTTCTTTCATCAAATCAAAGACTTCCAGGAGGTAAAACAATCTTTTCATAAATTTGAATTTTTTTTCAGAGGCAAAGGGGGGACCAAAGGATTTGAAATCAGAAAATCAGGCCCTTTGGTCCCCGAAAGTCATCAATCTTGGTTCAAATGACCCCAAACGTTCGTAAAATACCTCTACCTGTTTCTTTCATCAAATCAAAGACTTCCAGGAGGTAAAACAATCTTTTCATAAATTTGAATTTTTTCAGAGGCAAAGGGGGGACCAAAGGATTTGAAATCAGGAAATCAGGCCCTTTGGTCCCCACTATGGTTTTTGATTTTTTTTCAAACTTGGTTCAATTGACCCCCAAACGTTTGTAAAATAGCGCCAACCTGTTTCTTTCATCAAATGAATGACTTTCAGGAGGTAAAAAAAGGTTTTCATAAATTTGAATTTTTTTTCAGAGGCAAAGGGGGGACCAAAGGATTTGAAATCAGGAAATCAGACCCTTTGGTCCCTGCCATGGCTTTTGATTTTTTCAATCTTTGTTCAAATGACCCCCAAGCGTTTGTAAAATATCCTCAACCTGTTTCTTTCATCAAATCAAAGACTTCCAGGAGGTAAAACAATCTTTTCATAAATTTGAATTTTTTTTCAGAGGCAAAGGGGGGACCAAAGGATTTGAAATCAGGAAATCAGGCCCTTTGGCCCCCCCCCCTATGGTTTTTGCTTTTTTTCAAACTTGGTTCAATTGACCCCCAAACGTTTGTAAAATAGGCCCAACTTGTTTCTTTGATCAAATCAATGACTTTCAGGAGGTAAAAAAATGTTTTCATAAATTTGAATTTTTTTTCAGAGGCAAATGGGGGACCAAAGGATTTGAAATCAGGAAATCAGGCCCTTTGGTCCCCGCCATGGCTTTTGATTTTTTTTCAATCTTGGTTCAAATGACCCCCAAACGTTTGTAAAATATCCTCAACCTGTTTCTTTCATCAAATCAAAGACTTTATTATGTCCTCGTTTTGCTGCTCAACGTAATGAACTTCTTACCTCTGCTGCACAAGTTTGTGGAAAAGCATGGCTAACGAGCAACGACAATGGAAAACTTGAATTTTTATTGAACGGTTCTGTTCAATTAAGTTTTGATGAAAATTGTTTATTGTTCGGTGCTGTTCAACGTTTTATTTTGGATACTTGTCGCTTCTCCTAGCAATGCTTTGTGCGTTTATGTATCTTGTTTTTTCTGTAACACTATCTTATTTTGTTTGTTTATTTGTGTGTTATTTGGTGTAAATAATTTTATATATCCTTTTTTTTTTTACATGTGAGCCCCCTCGATAAGCATGGCTTTTGGGGCAAACAGTTAAATAAAGTTTATATAAAAAAAAAAAAAAATCAAAGACTTCCAGGAGGTAAAAAAATGTTTTCATAAATTTGAATTTTTTTTCAGAGGCAAAGGGGGGACCAAAGGATTTGAAATCAGGAAATCAGGCCCTTTGGTCCCCCCTATGGTTTTTGATTTTTTTTCAATCTTGGTTCAAATGACCACCAAACGTTTGTAAAATATCCTCAACCTGTTTCTTTCATCAAAACAATGACTTTCAGGAGGTAAAAAAATGTTTTCATAAATTTGAATTTTTTTTCAGAGGCAAAGGGGGGACCAAAGGATTTGAAATCAGGAAATCAGGCGCTTTGGTCCCCCCTATGGTTTTTGATTTTTTTCAATCTTGGTTCAAATGACCCCCAAACGTTTGTAAAATAGCCCCAACCTGTTTCTTTGATCAAATCAATGACTTTCAGGAGGTAAAAAAATGTTTTCATAAATTTGAATTTTTTTTCAGAGGCAAAGGGGGGACCAAAGGATTTGAAATCAGGAAATCAGGCCCTTGGTCCCCCCCTATGGTTTTTGATTTTTTTTCAAACTTGGTTCAATTGACCCCCAAACGTTTGTAAAATAGCGCCAACCTGTTTCTTTCATCAAATGAATGACTTTCAGGAGGTAAAAAAAGGTTTTCATAAATTTGAATTTTTTTTCAGAGGCAAAGGGGGGACCAAAGGATTTGAAATCAGGAAATCAGGCCCTTTGGTCCCTGCCATGGCTTTTGATTTTTTTTCAATCTTTGTTCAAATGACCCCCAAGCGTTTGTAAAATATCCTCAACCTGTTTCTTTCATCAAATCAAAGACTTCCAGGAGGTAAAACAATCTTTTCATAAATTTGAATTTTTTTTCAGAGGCAAAGGGGGGACCAAAGGATTTGAAATCAGGAAATCAGGCCCTTTGGTCCCCGAAAGTCATCAATCTTGGTTCAAATGACCCCCAAACGTTCGTAAAATACCTCTACCTGTTTCTTTCATCAAATCAAAGACTTCCAGGAGGTAAAACAATCTTTTCATAAATTTGAATTTTTTTTCAGAGGCAAAGGGGGGACCAAAGGATTTGAAATCAGGAAATCAGGCCCTTTGGTCCCCGAAAGTCATCAATCTTGGTTCAAATGACCCCAAACGTTCGTAAAATACCTCTACCTGTTTCTTTCATCAAATCAAAGACTTCCAGGAGGTAAAACAATCTTTTCATAAATTTGAATTTTTTTTCAGAGGCAAAGGGGGGACCAAAGGATTTGAAATCAGGAAATCAGGCCCTTTGGTCCCCCCCTATGGTTTTTGATTTTTTTTCAAACTTGGTTCAATTGACCCCCAAACGTTTGTAAAATAGCGCCAACCTGTTTCTTTCATCAAATGAATGACTTTCAGGAGGTAAAAAAAGGTTTTCATAAATTTGAATTTTTTTTCAGAGGCAAAGGGGGGACCAAAGGATTTGAAATCAGGAAATCAGACCCTTTGGTCCCTGCCATGGCTTTTGATTTTTTTTCAATCTTTGTTCAAATGACCCCCAAGCGTTTGTAAAATATCCTCAACCTGTTTCTTTCATCAAATCAAAGACTTCCAGGAGGTAAAACAATCTTTTCATAAATTTGAATTTTTTTTCAGAGGCAAAGGGGGGACCAAAGGATTTGAAATCAGGAAATCAGGCCCTTTGGCCCCCCCCCCTATGGTTTTTGCTTTTTTTCAAACTTGGTTCAATTGACCCCCAAACGTTTGTAAAATAGGCCCAACTTGTTTCTTTGATCAAATCAATGACTTTCAGGAGGTAAAAAAATGTTTTCATAAATTTGAATTTTTTTTCAGAGGCAAATGCGGGACCAAAGGATTTGAAATCAGGAAATCAGGCCCTTTGGTCCCGCGATGGCTTTTGATTTTTTTTCAATCTTGGTTCAAATGACCCCCAAACGTTTGTAAAATATCCTCAACCTGTTTCTTTCATCAAATCAAAGACTTTATTATGTCCTCGTTTTGCTGCTCAACGTAATGAACTTCTTACCTCTGCTGCACAAGTTTGTGGAAAAGCATGGCTAACGAGCAACGACAATGGAAAACTTGAATTTTTATTGAACGGTTCTGTTCAATTAAGTTTTGATGAAAATTGTTTATTGTTCGGTGCTGTTCAACGTTTTATTTTGGATACTTGTCGCTTCTCCTAGCAATGCTTTGTGCGTTTATGTATCTTGTTTTTTCTGTAACACTATCTTATTTTGTTTGTTTATTTGTGTGTTATTTGGTGTAAATAATTTTATATATCCTTTTTTTTTTACATGTGAGCCCCCTCGATAAGCATGGCTTTTGGGGCAAACAGTTAAATAAAGTTTATATAAAAAAAAAAAAAAATCAAAGACTTCCAGGAGGTAAAAAAATGTTTTCATAAATTTGAATTTTTTCAGAGGCAAAGGGGGGACCAAAGGATTTGAAATCAGGAAATCAGGCCCTTTGGTCCCCCCTATGGTTTTTGATTTTTTTTCAATCTTGGTTCAAATGACCACCAAACGTTTGTAAAATATCCTCAACCTGTTTCTTTCATCAAAACAATGACTTTCAGGAGGTAAAAAAATGTTTTCATAAATTTGAATTTTTTTCAGAGGCAAAGGGGGGACCAAAGGATTTGAAATCAGGAAATCAGGCCCATTGGTCCACCCTATGGTTTTTGATTTTTTTTCAATCTTGGTTCAAATAACCCCCAAACGTTTGTAAAATAGCCCCAACCTGTTTCTTTCATCAAATCAATGACTTTCAGGAGGTAAAAAAATGCTTTCATAAATTTGAATTTTTATTCAGAGGCAAAGGGGGGACCAAAGGATTTGAAATCAGGAAATCAGGCCCTTTGGTCTCCCCCATGGTTTTTAATTTTTTTTTAATTTTGGTTCAAATGACCCCCAAACGTTTAAAATAGCCCCAACCTGTTTCTTTCATCAAATCAATGACTTTCAGGAGGTAAAAAAATGTTTTCATAAATTTGAATTTTTTTTCAGAGGCAAAGGGGGGACCAAAGGATTTGAAATCAGGAAATCAGGCCCTTTGGTCCCCCCTATGGTTTTTGATTTTTTTTTCAATCTTGGTTCAAATGACCCCCAAACGTTTGTAAAATAGCCCCAACCTGTTTCTTTGATCAAATCAATGACTTTCAGGAGGTAAAAAAATGTTTTCATAAATTTGAATTTTTTTTCAGAGGCAAAGGGGGGACCAAAGGATTTGAAATCAGGAAATCAGGCCCTTTGGTCCCCCCTATGGTTTTTGATTTTTTTTCAAACTTGGTTCAATTGACCCCCAAACGTTTGTAAAATAGCGCCAACCTGTTTCTTTCATCAAATGAATGACTTTCAGGAGGTAAAAAAAGGTTTTCATAAATTTGAATTTTTTTTCAGAGGCAAAGGGGGGACCAAAGGATTTGAAATCAGGAAATCAGGCCCTTTGGTCCCTGCCATGGCTTTTGATTTTTTTTCAATCTTTGTTCAAATGACCCCCAAGCGTTTGTAAAATATCCTCAACCTGTTTCTTTCATCAAATCAAAGACTTCCAGGAGGTAAAACAATCTTTTCATAAATTTGAATTTTTTTTCAGAGGCAAAGGGGGGACCAAAGGATTTGAAATCAGGAAATCAGGCCCTTTGGTCCCCGAAAGTCATCAATCTTGGTTCAAATGACCCCAACAGTTTGTAAAATTCCTCTACCTGTTTCTTTCATCAAATCAAAGACTTCCAGGAGGTAAAACAATCTTTTCATAAATTTGAATTTTTTTTCAGAGGCAAAGGGGGGACCAAAGGATTTGAAATCAGGAAATCAGGCCCTTTGGTCCCGAAAGTCATCAATCTTGGTTCAAATGACCCCAAACGTTCGTAAAATACCTCTACCTGTTTCTTTCATCAAATCAAAGACTTCCAGGAGGTAAAACAATCTTTTCATAAATTTGAATTTTTTCAGAGGCAAAGTTGGGACCAAAGGATTTGAAATCAGGAAATCAGGCCCTTTGGTCCCCTATGGTTTTGATTTTTTCAAACTTGGTTCAAATGACCCCCAACCGTTTGTAAAATAGCGCCAACCTGTTTCTTTCATCAAATGAATGACTTTCAGGAGGTAAAAAAAGGTTTTCATAAATTTGAATTTTTTTTCAGAGGCAAAGGGGGGACCAAAGGATTTGAAATCAGGAAATCAGACCCTTTGGTCCCTGCCATGGCTTTTGATTTTTTTTCAATCTTTGTTCAAATGACCCCAAGCGTTTGTAAATATCCTCAACCTGTTTCTTTCATCAAATCAAAGACTTCCAGGAGGTAAAAAAATCTTTTCATAAATTTGAATTTTTTCAGAGGCAAAGGGGGGACCAAAGGATTTGAAATCAGGAAATCAGGCCCTTTGGCCCCCCCTATGGTTTTTGATTTTTTTCAAACTTGGTTCAATTGACCTCAAACGTTTGTAAAATAGGCCCAACCTGTTTCTTTGATCAAATCAATGACTTTCAGGAGGTAAAAAAATGTTTTCATAAATTTGAATTTTTTTTCAGAGGCAAATGCGGGACCAAAGGATTTGAAATCAGGAAATCAGGCCCTTTGGTCCCTGCCATGGCTTTTGATTTTTCAATCTTGGTTCAAATGAACCCCAAACGTTTGTAAAATATCCTCAACCTGTTTCTTTCATCAAATCAAAGACTTCCAGGAGGTAAAACAATTTTTTCATAAATTTGAATTTTTTTTCAGAGGCAAAGGGGGCACCAAAGGATTTGAAATCAGGAAAACAGGCCCTTTGCCCCTATGGTTTTGATTTTTTCAAACTCGGTTTAATTGACCCCCAAACGTTTGTAAAATAGCCCCAACCTGTTTCTTTCATCAAATCAATGACTTTCAGGAGGTAAAAAAATGTTTTCATAAATTTGAATTTTTTTTCAGAGGCAAAGGGGGACCAAGGATTTGAATCAGGAAATCAGGCCCATTGGTCCACCCTATGGGGTTTGATTTTTTTTCAATCTTGGTTCAAATGACCCCCAAACGTTTGTAAAATAGCCCCAACTTGTTTCTTTGAAATCAGGAAATCAGGCCCATTGGTCCACCCTATGGTTTTTGATTTTTTTTCAATCTTGGTTCAAATAACCCCCAAACGTTTGTAAAATAGCCCCAACCTGTTTCTTTCATCAAATCAATGACTTTCAGGAGGTAAAAAAATGCTTTCATAAATTTGAATTTTTATTCAGAGGCAAAGGGGGGACCAAAGGATTTGAAATCAGGAAATCAGGCCCTTTGGCCCCCCCCCCTATGGTTTTTGCTTTTTTTCAAACTTGGTTCAATTGACCCCCAAACGTTTGTAAAATAGGCCCAACTTGTTTCTTTGATCAAATCAATGACTTTCAGGAGGTAAAAAAATGTTTTCATAAATTTGAATTTTTTTTCAGAGGCAAATGGGGGACCAAAGGATTTGAAATCAGGAAATCAGGCCCTTTGGTCCCCGCCATGGCTTTTGATTTTTTTTCAATCTTGGTTCAAATGACCCCCAAACGTTTGTAAAATATCCTCAACCTGTTTCTTTCATCAAATCAAAGACTTCCAGGAGGTAAAACAATCTTTTCATAAATTTGAATTTTTTTTCAGAGGCAAAGGGGGGACCAAAGGATTTGAAATCAGGAAAACAGGCCCTTTGCCCCCCCCCTATGGTTTTTGATTTTTTTTCAAACTTGGTTTAATTGACCCCCAAACGTTTGTAAAATAGCCCCAACCTGTTTCTTTCATCAAATCAATGACTTTCAGGAGGTAAAAAAATGTTTTCATAAATTTGAATTTTTTTTCAGAGGCAAAGGGGGCACCAAGGGATTTGAATCAGGAAATCAGGCCCATTGGTCCACCGTATGGGGTTTGATTTTTTTTCAATCTTGATTCAAATGACCCCCAAACGTTTGTAAAATAGCCCCAACTTGTTTCTTTGAAATCAGGAAATCAGGCCCATTGGTCCACCCTATGGTTTTTGATTTTTTTTCAATCTTGGTTCAAATAACCCCCAAACGTTTGTAAAATAGCCCCAACCTGTTTCTTTCATCAAATCAATGACTTTCAGGAGGTAAAAAAATGCTTTCATAAATTTGAATTTTTATTCAGAGGCAAAGGGGGGACCAAAGGATTTGAAATCAGGAAATCAGGCCCTTTGGTCTCCCCCATGGTTTTTGATTTTTTTTCAATCTTGGTTCAAATGACCCCCAAACGTTTAAAATAGCCCCAACCTGTTTCTTTCATCAAATCAATGACTTTCAGGAGGTAAAAAAATGTTTTCATAAATTTGAATTTTTTTTCAGAGGCAAAGGGGGGACCAAAGGCCCTTTGGTCCCCCCTATGGTTTTTGATTTTTTTTTCAATCTTGGTTCAAATGACCCTCAAACGTTTGTAAAATAGCCCCAACCTGTTTCTTTCATCAAATCAATGACTTTCAGGAGGTAAAAAAATGTTTTCATAAATTTGAATTTTTTTCAGAGGCAAAGGGGGGACCAAAGGATTTGAAATCAGGAAATCAGGCCCATTGGTCCACCATGGCTTTTGATTTTTTTTCAATCTTGGTTCAAATGACCCCCAAACGTTCGTAAAATATCCTCTACCTGTTTCTTTCATCAAATCAATGACTTTCAGGAGGTAAAAAAATGTTTTCATAAATTTGAATTTTTTTTCAGAGGCAAAGGGGGGACCAAAGGATTTGAAATCAAGAAATCAGGCCCTTTGGTCCCCCCTATGGTTTTTGATTTTTTTTCAATCTTGGTTCAAATGACCACCAAACGTTTGTAAAATATCCTCAACCTGTTTCTTTCATCAAAACAATGACTTTCAGGAGGTAAAAAAATGTTTTCATAAATTTGAATTTTTTTCAGAGGCAAAGGGGGGACCAAAGGATTTGAAATCAGGAAATCAGGCCCATTGGTCCACCCTATGGTTTTTGATTTTTTTTCAATCTTGGTTCAAATAACCCCCAAACGTTTGTAAAATAGCCCCAACCTGTTTCTTTCATCAAATCAATGACTTTCAGGAGGTAAAAAAATGCATTCATAAATTTGAATTTTTATTCAGAGGCAAAGGGGGGACCAAAGGATTTGAAATCAGGAAATCAGGCCCTTTGGTCTCCCCCATGGTTTTAATTTTTTTAATCTTGGTTCAAATGACCCCCAAACGTTTAAAATAGCCCCAACCTGTTTCTTTCATCAAATCAATGACTTTCAGGAGGTAAAAAAATGTTTTCATAAATTTGAATTTTTTTTCAGAGGCAAAGGGGGGACCAAAGGATTTGAAATCAGGAAATCAGGCCCTTTGGTCCCCCCTATGGTTTTTGATTTTTTTTTCAATCTTGGTTCAAATGACCCCCAAACGTTTGTAAAATAGCCCCAACCTGTTTCTTTGATCAAATCAATGACTTTCAGGAGGTAAAAAAATGTTTTCATAAATTTGAATTTTTATTCAGAGGCAAAGGGGGGACCAAAGGATTTGAAATCAGGAAATCAGGCCCTTTGGTCCCCCCCTATGGTTTTTGATTTTTTTTCAAACTTGGTTCAATTGACCCCCAAACGTTTGTAAAATAGCGCCAACCTGTTTCTTTCATCAAATGAATGACTTTCAGGAGGTAAAAAAAGCTTTTCATAAATTTGAATTTTTTTTCAGAGGCAAAGGGGGGACCAAAGGATTTGAAATCAGGAAATCAGGCCCTTTGGTCCCTGCCATGGCTTTTGATTTTTTTTCAATCTTTGTTCAAATGACCCCCAAGCGTTTGTAAAATATCCTCAACCTGTTTCTTTCATCAAATCAAAGACTTCCAGGAGGTAAAACAATCTTTTCATAAATTTGAATTTTTTTTCAGAGGAAAAGGGGGGACCAAAGGATTTGAAATCAGGAAATCAGGCCCTTTGGTCCCCGAAAGTCATCAATCTTGGTTCAAATGACCCCCAAACGTTCGTAAAATACCTCTACCTGTTTCTTTCATCAAATCAAAGACTTCCAGGAGGTAAAACAATCTTTTCATAAATTTGAAATTTTTTTCAGAGGCAAAGGGGGGACCAAAGGATTTGAAATCAGGAAATCAGGCCCTTTGGTCCCCCCCTATGGTTTTTGATTTTTTTTCAAACTTGGTTCAATTGACCCCCAAACGTTTGTAAAATAGCGCCAACCTGTTTCTTTCATCAAATGAATGACTTTCAGGAGGTAAAAAAAGGTTTTCATAAATTTGAATTTTTTTTCAGAGGCAAAGGGGGGACCAAAGGATTTGAAATCAGGAAATCAGGCCCTTTGGTCCCTGCCATGGCTTTTGATTTTTTTTCAATCTTTGTTCAAATGACCCCCAAGCGTTTGTAAAATATCCTCAACCTGTTTCTTTCATCAAATCAAAGACTTCCAGGAGGTAAAACAATCTTTTCATAAATTTGAATTTTTTTTCAGAGGCAAAGGGGGGACCAAAGGATTTGAAATCAGGAAATCAGGCCCTTTGGTCCCCGAAAGTCATCAATCTTGGTTCAAATGACCCCCAAACGTTCGTAAAATACCTCTACCTGTTTCTTTCATCAAATCAAAGACTTCCAGGAGGTAAAACAATCTTTTCATAAATTTGAATTTTTTTTCAGAGGCAAAGGGGGGACCAAAGGATTTGAAATCAGGAAATCAGGCCCTTTGGTCCCCCCTATGGTTTTTGATTTTTTTTCAAACTTGGTTCAAATGACCCCCAAACGTTTGTAAAATAGCGCCAACCTGTTTCTTTCATCAAATGAATGACTTTCAGGAGGTAAAAAAAGGTTTTCATAAATTTGAATTTTTTTTCAGAGGCAAAGGGGGGACCAAAGGATTTGAAATCAGGAAATCAGACCCTTTGGTCCCAGCCATGGCTTTTGATTTTTTTTCAATCTTTGTTCAAATGACCCCCAAGCGTTTGTAAAATATCCTCAACCTGTTTCTTTCATCAAATCAAAGACTTCCAGGAGGTAAAACAATCTTTTCATAAATTTGAATTTTTTTTCAGAGGCAAAGGGGGGACCAAAGGATTTGAAATCAGGAAATCAGGCCCTTTGGCCCCCCCCCCTATGGTTTTTGCTTTTTTTCAAACTTGGTTCAATTGACCCCCAAACGTTTGTAAAATAGGCCCAACTTGTTTCTTTGATCAAATCAATGACTTTCAGGAGGTAAAAAAATGTTTTCATAAATTTGAATTTTTTTTCAGAGGCAAATGGGGGACCAAAGGATTTGAAATCAGGAAATCAGGCCCTTTGGTCCCCGCCATGGCTTTTGATTTTTTTTCAATCTTGGTTCAAATGACCCCCAAACGTTTGTAAAATATCCTCAACCTGTTTCTTTCATCAAATCAAAGACTTCCAGGAGGTAAAACAATATTTTCATAAATTTGAATTTTTTTTCAGAGGCAAAGGGGGGACCAAAGGATTTGAAATCAGGAAATCAGGCCCTTTGGCCCCGCCATGGTTTTTAATTTTTTTTTCAATCTTGGTTCAAATGACCCCCAAACGTTTAAAATAGCCCCAACCTGTTTCTTTCATCAAATCAATGACTTTCAGGAGGTAAAAAAATGTTTTCATAAATTTGAATTTTTTTCAGAGGCAAAGGGGGGACCAAAGGCCCTTTGGTCCCCCCTATGGTTTTTGATTTTTTTTTCAATCTTGGTTCAAATGACCCCCAAACGTTCGTAAAATACCTCTACCTGTTTCTTTCATCAAATCAAAGACTTCCAGGAGGTAAAACAATCTTTTCATAAATTTGAATTTTTTTTCAGAGGCAAAGGGGGGACCAAAGGATTTGAAATCAGGAAATCAGGCCCTTTGGTCCCCGAAAGTCATCAATCTTGGTTCAAATGACCCCCAAACGTTTGTAAAATAGCCCCAACCTGTTTCTTTGACCAAATCAATGACTTTCAGGAGGTAAAAAATGTTTTCATAAATTTGAATTTTTTTTCAGAGGCAAAGGGTAGGCCCTTCCCGATTGTGCTAGCATAATTTTCAGCATAATTTGGCTTAACGAGCATATTTTTTGCATTTTTTCAAGAAAAGAAGTGCTAGCATAATTTGGTAATTTTTCGCTAATTCATCTGAATTTTGGGTGTTAAAAGGCAAAACGTTTCATATTTTTGGTGTTCATGCAGTTTTAGTGAGTTTGGAAAACTATATTTCATCTTTTATTTCCCCATAAAGTCAAAATAAAGTACGTTTTACTAATTTTATTATCTGATAATCCGATACGGTCATACGGAAATACAAATCTGAAAGTGGAAGCACTGGCTAATTGAAAAAACAAGATGGCGTCACAAAATAACTTACATTTAAGATTTTAAACTTAACGTTATATTTGCATGAAGCGTTAGTTAACGAAAAGCACATGTTGTGCCATATGTTGATGTGTTTCTTCTCAATAAAGCCAAGCATTTTTTTCAATCAAATGAGCATAATTTAGAAAAATTAGCATAAATTTGAGCATAATTTTGGGGGAAAACAAGCATTGCTATGTGTATAATGTGCCAGTTGTACTAGCACAATCGGGAAGGGCCTAGCAAAGGGGGGACCAAAGGATTTGAAATCAGGAAATCAGGCGATTTGGTCCCCCCTATGGCTTTTGATTTTTTTTCAATCTTGGTTCAAATGACCCCCAAACGTTTGTAAAATATCCTCAACCTGTTTCTTTCATCAAATCAAAGACTTCCAGGAGGTAAAACAATCTTTTCATAAATTTGAATTTTTTTTCAGAGGCAAAGGGGGGACCAAAGGATTTGAAATCAGGAAAACAGGCCCTTTGCCCCCCCCCCTATGGTTTTTGATTTTTTTTCAAACTTGGTTTAATTGACCCCCAAACGTTTGTAAAATAGCCCCAACCTGTTTCTTTCATCAAATCAATGACTTTCAGGAGGTAAAAAAATGTTTTCATAAATTTGAATTTTTTTTCAGAGGCAAAGGGGGCACCAGAGGATTTGAATCAGGAAATCAGGCCCATTGGTCCACCCCATGGGGTTTGATTTTTTTTCAATCTTGGTTCAAATGACCCCCAAACGTTTGTAAAATAGCCCCAACTTGTTTCTTTGAAATCAGGAAATCAGGCCCATTGGTCCACCCTATGGTTTTTGATTTTTTTTCAATCTTGGTTCAAATAACCCCCAAACGTTTGCAAAATAGCCCCAACATGTTTCTTTCATCAAATCAATGACTTTCAGGATGTAAAAAAATGCTTTCATAAATTTGAATTTTTATTCAGAGGCAAAGGGGGGACCAAAGGATTTGAAATCAGGAAATCAGGCCCTTTGGTCTCCCGCATTATTTTTGATTTTTTTTTAATCTTGGTTCAAATGACCCCCAAACGTTTAAAATAGCCCCAACCTGTTTCTTTCATCAAATCAATGACTTTCAGGAGGTAAAAAAATGTTTTCATAAATTTGAATTTTTTTCAGAGGCAAAGGGGGGACCAAAGGCCCTTTGGTCCCCCCTATGGTTTTTGATTTTTTTTTCAATCTTGGTTCAAATGACCCCCAAACGTTTGTAAAATAGCCCCAACCTGTTTCTTTGATCAAATCAATGACTTTCAGGAGGTAAAAAAATGTTTTCATAAATTTGAATTTTTTTTCAGAGGCAAAGGGGGACCAAAGGATTTGAAATCAGGAAATCAGGCCCTTTGGTCCCCCCCTATGGTTTTTGATTTTTTTTCAAACTTGGTTCAATTGACCCCCAAACGTTTGTAAAATAGCCCCAACCTGTTTCTTTCATCAAATGAATGACTTTCAGGAGGTAAAAAAATGTTTTCATAAATCTGAATTTTTTTTCAGGGGGCAAAGGGGGGACCAAAGGATTTGAAATCAGGAAATCAGGCCCTTTGGTCCCCGCCATGGCTTTTGATTTTTTTTCAATCTTGGTTCAAATGACCCCCAAACGTTCGTAAAATATCCTCTACCTGTTTCTTTCATCAAATCAATGACTTTCAGGAGGTAAAAAAATGTTTTCATAAATTTGAATTTTTTTTCAGAGGCAAAGGGGGCACCAAAGGATTTGAATCAGGAAATCAGGCCCATTGGTCCACCCTATGGGGTTTGATTTTTTTTCAATCTTGGTTCAAATGACCCCCAAACGTTTGTAAAATAGCCCCAACTTGTTTCTTTGAAATCAGGAAATCAGGCCCATTGGTCCACCCTATGGTTTTTGATTTTTTTTCAATCTTGGTTCAAATAACCCCCAAACGTTTGTAAAATAGCCCCAACATGTTTCTTTCATCAAATCAATGACTTTCAGGAGGTAAAAAAATGCTTTCTAAAGAAAGACTCGTCGTTTTTATATAATTTTATTTAAAACAATGAGGATTTCTGAAATAAAATAACAAATTACACTGATATAAGATACGATAGACATATAGAACTGACATACAATAAAGATACATACGTAATCAAGCAAATGATCCCGCTTTAGTTAGCAGATCTAAACGTAAGCTATATCCCCTTCAGTATAATGTCTGTCTGTTTACACCGTACAAGACTGTCTATATCACAATAATAATGTATCATGGCCAAAGGTCAAATGGCTCATGCAGCGACATGCACGCACGTGAACAAGCATGCGATGACGCAACAGTACTAACTAATGTTGATTGCATGACATATATGCCAAGTCTCTACATCCCCCCCAAGTTCGTACTATCATGGGCGACTGTGAGTGGACGAACTTAATGTGATCCATCGCCCAGATTCTGGCTCGTAGATCTTCCGCGGCTGAGGGGCACGGCGTGGTTGACGACGTGGTGAAGACGCTGGGAGGGGCTGCTCTGGTTCCGTTTGAAGGGGTATCGGCGAGTCGTCGGCGGGTGATGGGTTAGGAGGCTCTGCTGGAGTGGAGGTTGGCACAGTAAAGGATGATGTAGATTCTGGTTGGGTGTGTATCTCCTCGTCTTGCTGGAGGGGTGTGGGCATCGTATCGACTGTGCCAGGTGTAGCGGCAGCCTGTTGCATAGGGGGCGTTGATTGTTGTGGCGCTGGAGCTTCTGGCTGAAGATCGATCGCCGGCGTCATGGGAGTAAATACACGTAAGAAGCGGCGGTTGCGTAGTGTAAGGCGCCCGGTGCCGTTCACCTTAACCCAGTATTGGTCATGGCCGATGGGCTCCATCACTGTTCCTGATCTGTCCCATTTCGTGGGGCTGTTGCCGTTCTGGTTCTGGATGAAGACTTTATCGCCTATGGCCAGCGGTCGAAGGGGGCGTGTATGTGCCGCCAGACTCTCTGTGGAACGGGCCATCCTGGTGCGAAGTGCGTCTTCTTTGGCCATCCAGGCCTCGCGCCACAGTGGACGGATGTGGGGGTTTGAGAATTTCTCAAGGCGGTTGACAAAGGAGAGGGCGTCTCGCAGTGGGCGGCCGAATACAATCTGCGCCGGGGATACATTACAGTCCGGATCAGGCGTGTTGCGCAGCTGAAGCATTGCACGTAGGAAGCAGTCATGGTTGAGATTGCCTGTTGGGCCAGTGTTGGACATCAGAAGCCGCTTCGCCTTTTTTACTGCAACTTCCGCCCTGCCGTTAGATTGAGGGAAGTAGGCCGATGACAGACGATGTCGGACGCCCCACAGGGAGAGGAAGTCTTTCGTGCATCCCGCTGTGAATTCTGGCCCGCCGTCGCTAGATAACTCTTCCGGAACACCAAACGTTGCGAAGAAGGTGCGCAAGTGGCGCACCAGGCCGGAGGCACCTGCGAAGTTGCTGCCTGAAGTGGACCCAAAAACTTCAACCCATCCCGAGAGGCGGTCGCCAACGACTAGGTAGTGATGGCCGCCATGGTCGAAGAAGTCCGCGAAGACGGCCTCGAAGTGTGTGGAGGGTGAGGGTGATGGCAATGGGGGCGTAGCGGCTTGCGAGGGCGCGTTCCTGTTGCAGGATTGGCAGCTATTTCGGATATCTTGGATGTCCTTTGTTATTCCTGGCCAGTACACAATTGCTCGTGCGCGCTGTTCCATCGCTGACGTGCCTTGGTGAGCTGCGTGGAGGTGGCGTAGGATGTTTTGGCGGAGTGACGGTGGGATGACGACACGGTCGTCGTAGAGGATCACGCCTTCGTGGGCGTATAATGAGTCGCGGATGGTCCAGAAGGGTGCAACGGCAGCGTTGCTGCTGTCTCTGTCGTGGATTCCTCGCTCAACAAGTTGCAGCAGGATGTTCATCGACGCGTCCAGGGCTGTCGCTTGTGCTATGTCGTGCCAGGATAGCGTTGTTAGCTTGCAGGAGTCGCGCTGAATTGCAGTCATGAGCGCGGCCTCTGTGTAGTCTGGGATACAGGCGCTATTGGCGGAGTTTGAGGGTGATGGATGGCGCGAGGTGGCATCAGCAGCGTGGTTATTCTGCCTAGGCATGTGCATGATCTCGAATCGCCACGGCAGTGTACGTTGCTTTAGTCGGAAGAGTCGAGAGTTGGAGATTTCGTCGAGGGTCCGGTCGCCGAGGATTTTCACCAGTGGCTTGTGGTCGGTTACAACAAGCAGGTTGTCGCAGCCTTGGGTGAAGTACCGTGAATGCTCTAGGCCCCAGGCGACGGCCAAGGCCTCGCCTTCGATGGGTGCGTATCGTTGCTCGGCAGGCGATAAGAAACGAGATCCTGCCAGGGTCACACGCCAGCCTTCGGAACAGCAGTCCGGAGCATCGGAAGGGCAGTCGCAGTGCTTCTGTAATACGAAGTAACCGATGCCTCGATTGGACCAATCGGGGCGCAGGCACGTGCGCCGTGTGATGTCGAAAATCTCCACGCCTTCGCGGATGGCCGTGACGATGGCTTCCTTCGACGCCTGGAACGCGTTGTCCATATCGGCGGACCATGAGAACTTGTGTCTGGGGCTGAAGAAGGGTTTAAACGGTGCCATGATGTCGCGTAGCTGAGCGTAGTTTCCAACTTGGTTGACGAGCCCGAACCAGCTGCGAATGTCGGTGGTAGACGTTGGTGTTGGGAAGTCTCTGATGGCGTCGAGGTACTTGGGGAGCGGCTCAATGGATGAGTCCGAGACTCGGAAGCCTGCAAAGTCGACGGTTTTTTCAGCGAACTGGAACTTGGTGGGGTTCAGCACGATACCCGCCTGGCCAACGCGGGTCAGGAAGTCGATGGTGCGCCACCAGTGCTGTTCAAGGTCCGAGTCGTAATGAACAGTGTCATCAACGCATCGTTCCTTACGTTCGAAATTCGCGAGAACGGCGTCAAAACGCCGATTGTATCCGTCACCCGAAGACAGGAACCCTTGGGGGGCTCTGGTGTACCGCCATCGGCCAAAGGGCGTGATGAACGTCGTAAGGTGACGGTCTGATTGGCGAAGAGGAACGCTATGGTATCCATTCCAGGCATCTGTCACGGTTTTCCATGTGTCCTTCGGGATGCGTCGCGCTAAGTGGAAAGGTGACTCGGTGGCAAATGTTTCTCGTTTACAGAATTTGTTGAGAGGGGAAAGATCGACTGTGCGACGGGGGGAACCATCGTGTTTCCGCGTAATGACCATGCGCTGGCACCACGTGACAGGCTCTCCATAGGGCACTCGCTCAATGACGCCGAGAGCTTCATCTCGCAGAAGGTCGATGTGTACACGTTCCTGCCAATGCAGTGGTATGTTCGCCGCTGTGTGGCACGCTTTCGGGGTGGCAGATGGATCGATGTGGATCTCCACTGGTGGCCCTTCCATGCATGGGAGTGCGCGATGTGGGCAAGTGTTGAACGTAGAAGATGCGTATGTGTTGAGTAGCCAGGTCTTCATCCGGCTGTTGTTCTCAGGTGTACAGGCAAACGGGAGGGCGCTTGGGCGTTGTGGTGTGACGGAACGTTGAGGGCATGAACAAGGGGTGCCAGAGGAGTCACTGGGTGAATTGCACCCGCCGTTGAACGCGCGGACGGCGTTGATGGGCGGTGTTACACTGCAGGTGGGCTCTTTTCGTTCAGGTCGCTCCTCAGTAGGTCCGTCTCCTTCGCCTATAGTGGGGAAGTCACGTGCCAAGATACCGAGGTTGAGCATGGTCTCGAGAGAGAGGTACATACCTTGGACGGGCTGGCTGACGTAGATCATCGAACGGCACGTAGTTGCTTTGCCGTTCCGAGACCGAGTTGCGATCTCTGCAAAGAATGCTCCCTCAATGCCTATGGGTGAGCGGTTGGCAGCTGAGAGGCTAAGCGTCACGGGTATGAGGTCATCACGTGAGAATCCGTGCGCGAGGTAATCCTTAAGTGACCATAGGTCTGACTGTGCACCGGAATCAGCGACCGCCGAGACGTCCGCGGTGACCACTGAATTCGATTGCGAGCTATTGCGCTTTGTGTCAGTAGAGATGGAGATGGAGATTTTCGGGTGGTCTCGAAGGCGTGCTCGTCGCCGCAAATTTCGAAACCGTCGACGGTCGGGCACCTCCGAGATGGTCGTACACCTCATTTTTCTGCGCCCTCAAGTACTTGTGCTCGGCGGAAACTCTCCCGAAAACACTTTGATTCGCATTACTCCTAATATTCCACTAATGTACCTATAAGCCTACCAGTCCACGTGTTTATAAGTCAAAATGGCTGAATATACTGGGGAAGCTTGCGATATTGACAATAGCACTATGTGTCACCATCAGGAACACTCGAAGATTGTACTCCTCCATATTTGAAGATGAATCCAAAATTGCTAATTCTTTGGACTGAGGTACCTATGGCAGTAAAAAGCATATAAAATATTAAAAATAAAACAACCATGTTAACGAATTAATGCACAGGTATATTGCTAGACTTGCTCCAAGTCTGTCTCATGTGAAAATGCGGGCGGAAGGAAATTAAGGCGGACGGCGGGCGGGCGGGACGCGATAAAATTGGAAGAGGAGAGACAGACTTGTTTCCCTTGCAGCGCGCCAAATTTACCGATTGATTTTTCAACCGGTAGGCGGGGCCAGTAGCCTACTGCTCATTCTGAATTAATTAAACAAAAGCTGTCATCAATCATCATCTGTAGGCTGTAGGCTCTGGGCTGTAGCTTCGGAAGTGAGAGAAATAATCACAGCTTGTGGCGATTAACTGAGACTGACAATGCGATCTATAAAGGATGCTCTACGGTATGGAGTTATTTAACTTTAATTTATTAGACTTATGACTCACTGCTTTCGATTCATTTTTCAATTTACAGTTTACTCACTTGTTTCCTTTTATAATACTATACTTTAGTTATACTTGTTTCGTTTTATAGAACTATGGACTTTGCCGAGATTTCTCGTGTAGCGGGACGAATATTCCCTTGTTTAATTCCCATGGAACATTATGTCTATGAGATGTTAATGTGGTTCTATAATTAGCGCTGCAGAACACGTACATTTCATGCACAAAATTACTGTAACACGACAACATACCAGCTTGTGGACTCTTTTCATCGGTGGTGTTATCACTGTCATGATGAATGGCTGACTGATTTGATTGAAGACCCTTAATTCTTTCTTCAAGTGTGCAGAACATATCAGACAAGTTAGCGGTTCCAAAGCGTTCCTTCTTAAAATTTGTATAAATGTCATTAAAATCCCTTCTTCGAGGAGCTTGTGACCGGTCTGAAAGTCGTTTGTGATACTCTAGGTCATCCTTACACTCACTCTTTAACTGTCGCAGAAATTCCCGATAAGCTGCCCCTGGTAACAGACCATTGTTAAACATCTCCAAAATATTGTTTTTTACTGCTGTTGGTATGTCCTTGAAAGTTAAAGAATGTAATGATTGAATGGAATGGTTGTGATTCCACTCAATGCTGATTGTAGAATGAAAATCTGCTGAGTGTGCATTTTTGCCAATCTTGACAACAAGGGAAACGTGTTCTTGAATGTTTTGCTTGGTTTCATTGCCAAAATATCTTCAGGGCACTTTGTGCCCTCATACCTCGTGTTGTGTTGACATCTGAAGTACTTCGTCAAACTATATTCGCCTCTTGTATTTGGAAATTTCTTTGTTTTTGAAATTCGAAGTGTCTCGGCGTTTTTAATTTCGTAACTTTTTACAAAATTAGCGATATCATCTTCGTCTTTGAGACTGGTTTTGATCGTTGCTTTGAACCGAACGTCATTTCCTTTAACGCTAACTACTTCATACTTCTGACTTTCAATTGGGATGACGTTTTCAACTGCATTTAACAGCTCTTTGGTATTTTCCTGACCGAAAAAAGCAGCTTTAAGATCGGAAATAGTAGAATCTAAAAGATCCTCCATTTTGCACGTGTAAACAAAGAAATAGCCGTACTGCCTTAGGCACATTAGTGGAATATTAGGAGTAATAAGGAGTAATGCGACGTAATGCGACGTAATGCGAATCTTAAGTGTTTTCGGGAGAGTTTCCGCCGAGCACAAGTACTTGAGGGCGCAGAAAAATGAGGTGTCCGACCATCTCGGAAGTGCCCGACCGTCGACGGTTTCGAAATTTGCGGCGGCGCTACGCACCCTGTCGCTCACCTCCCCCCTAAATTTTTGGCACCCTCCCTAAATTTTCGGCACCCCCCCAGAGCAAAATCTGAAAATCCGCTTAGGTAAAAGCCTACTAGGGTATACTTTGGTCCCGAGGGAAATTTTGAAATGTCTGCCTGTAAATATTAACTGAAGCATTTCTTGGATAATAGAAGGCTAGTTTCAAGTATTATAATGTGTTCCAGCTCTTCTATATGTCCTTTGCTAAAGCTGTAATGTCCCATTTTGACCTAAATCAATAACTTCTGATGCCAGTTGGATGTCGTTATTCATTCTTTGACTTTACTTTCAGCAACTGGTCTAATCCGAATTCTTATGGAGACAATTATTCCGATTTCCACACAAGCTTTTATAGTACGCTTACACCAGTGTATCTTCTAGATTTTTAGTATATTTTAAAGCCAGTCCAAGTGTGTAACATAACCGGGCCAGTGGCCCGTTGCCCCGCTATTAAATATATACATCACTGTTATTTAAACTACATATTTTCACTGTATGAGATCTATAGTCTGAACAGTATTACGTTAGTGCACGCCTGGTCTCATTCGTGCTCACTATACTGTAGTTTAATTATTCTAGATCATAAATGTGATTTGCTAGAATTGTGGTATTTATGTGTTGTAGTGTTGGTCATTATCATGTGGTTGTCTGGTGGTGTCCTTGTTATTTTTCCTTTTGTAAAACCTAACTGGCCCACTCCAATATATTCCTCCGCCTTATGCTCAAGCCTTTTAGTTTTTGCAAGTGTTTACAGTATCATCTTAGATGGATGAACTATACGTGCAATTATTCAGTGATCTTTAATACATCGTGTTGAATTCACTTTATTTTCCAACGGGATCAGTACACTCTTTGGGAAGCACGGGTGCCAGATGCGGTTAGCGCGCTGTCTCTTACCTCTGAGTTAAGCTAGCTATACAGCAGGTCGAGGGCATGGATTTACTCAGGTTGGGTAACGTCAGTGCGCTTGATAAACTCATGTAAGTTGAGATTGGTTGGTTCTCTCCTGTGCATCGAGGCCTTTTCTCCGGGTACTCCGGTTTTCCTCCCTCGCTAAAAACTAACCCTTAGGCACTAACCACTAACTAACCCTCGGAACCTTTGTCAATTGGGTTGCAAACCTGTTAAGGCTTGCCGTCCACCTCAGAGTGGTAAACTATTAAACTAAACTAAACTAAACTTCCGAAAAAGTCAGTTGGCCACATGAGTAACGCCTCCTTCCCTGTTCCTTCTAACACGTTGAGTGTTTCTTCTTGTACACCATCTGCACCTTCCGCTTTATCGGATGAAATGGTATGCATCGCTGCTTCAAACTTACTGCGAAATATCTCAGGTCCGAAGTTACCATTCTTCCTTTGGTAGATTATCCCGTTTACCTTGGAAACCATCTCCGTCTAGAGTCTTAGTCATCATCTCAGAGTTGTAGACTCGAGTCATCCGACTTGGGCTCGAGTTGCAATTTTTGCGAGTTGTGACTTGACTTGTTTGTTCAGACTGACGGCTTGTGACTTGATTAATATTTGGACTCGGACAAAGTGGCTTGTGCACTTGTTAACAGCTCTGCATGATCTGGAGGTTTCGTTGGATGTCCAAATTTTGGATCTGGGTTCTGCCTTCCGCGGATCATAGATCACATTTGTTTTTATTGTACGCTATTTTTCATATCTATTTGAATGATTTTGAAACATGCACGTCCTGTAAGGTGTGTACGTAAACTCTGAAGAAATATTTCTGGTACTTCTTTAATCCCAATGAAGCTCGCCATCGACTCCCGTTCTTCATATCCAATACCTCAATATTAACAGTTTGCTTTCAACACAAAACTACAATCAATGTATATTTTCTACAGATTGCAAAGATTACAGACATCAAAGCAAACCGGGATGCGAAAGCAGTAAGTATATACGGTTATTGTTTAATAGATTTCAACGAAACAACATCACGAAAAATATTTCGCATTCAATATATTTGACCACGCGTGGAGAAGGTTTACTGGTGTTGGAAACACTGAATAAAATATTGCAAAGAAACAATTAGAAACTTTAATGATACAAATAATGAAAGGTAATTCAACTGATTACCTCCGGGAGTTTTTCACAATCCGTACGAATCAAACGTATGGATTAAGAAGTAACAATCATGTTCTCAACTTGCCCAAACCCAACACTAACGCTTTAAAGCGCAGCTTTAGTTATAAAGGGGCTGCAGGTTGGAACAATATCGAAGATAATAATAATTTTAATGCATATTTTAATTCCATTGCTACTGCTGCTACTACTACTACTTTTGCAAATATTAATATTTTTTATATTTTAACTTTCTTAATTACTTGTACATACATATTATATCCACTTTATAAATTTAAACACACGGCCATCTGAAAATCAACCTTTTTATTTTTGCTTGCATCTTTTTAATATATTATGTAATTATAGATAATTCTGAACTATGGTTGAGAAGCTACCGTGTATAAATATTAGTAAATAACAATAATAATAAATAAAGCAGCAAGTACTGGACTAGTCAGGCTATTATTAGCAGCAACAGCTACACTGTGTAGTCAAACTTGCAGTACTGCGATGACCATCTGGCACACCTACAGTACCCAGGCAAAAGCATGCCTGCATGTCGGAAAATTTCCAGTTGTTTTGAGAAAGGTTGAGAAAACCCAAAATCCTATCCGGAGGAAAGACGTTTTGCAACTCTGCAAGCGATAACCATCCTTCTTCACATAAAAAAAATAGAAAAGGAACAAAATAGTTAATCCAAGCCGGTTGATGCCAAAGTCAAGTGTGTATAAATTGGCCGCTGTAGTCGCACTGCAAATCCGAGTAAGGTTAGCCTGCTTTGCTCACGTCATTCTAATAATCAGCCTGGCACATACAGTAGGCTACACTTGAGCCAACATTAGTAATATACATTCAAACAATAAGCACGTAAATAGTTATAAGTTCTAAATTTTTGTTAATGTTGTTCCCTAGGCAGAAGAGGCAATGACGGCCATCACTAAATGTTGCGAAACTGGGGAAGGAAATCTCCTAGATCTTGCTGTCAAGGTTATTCTGGTTTTTATTGTTTACTCTACCTCGGACGATTGTCGGCCATGACTTGGAATGAAAACTGGAATACCGTTGTTTAGATATAAACAGGCTAGGCCAAGGCTAGCTGCAGAAATTTGGGAGTCATGGAGCGACGCTGCGAATTTTTTTTCCGTAAGCAATCGAAAACATCCCAAGCAAACGAAAGCATCCCGCCTGCATAATTAATACGTCATTGTTACGACCCGCGAACAGGCTTTCAAAAAGGAAAATTTGTACTACAAATATAAAATATAAACAAACCCCAACCCCAATATTAACCCCTTTCCTAACCCTAACCCTAACCAGTCTTAGAAAGTCAAAATTATCGAGAGAAAAAAACTTAAAAAACTTAACAAAAAAATTTAAGAAAAAGTGTTGGGCACGGGCTTGAACCTACAATACAGTATAGCCCCAGCTAACGCACGCCCTAACCCGCTACGCCACAGGCAAGCTCGCTGAAAAGAACGGCAAAAAATACTATTTATATTAACTTACTACAAGAAATTAAAGTAATATGTAGTTTCCTATTAATTCCTACCAGCCTGTTCGCGGGTCGTAACAATGACGTATTAATTATGCAGGCCAGATGCTTTCGTTTGCTTGGGATGTTTTCGATTGCTTACGGAAAAAAAATTCGCATCGACGAATTTGGAGCCAGTTATCTTACCCTGGAGTTACGTGCTGACTCCAAAAATCATCATAACTAAATCCCATACCTCCACGCCACCGTGGTATAGCCTAGCTCTATTCGAAGATTGGTTACCTCCACCAATCTAATCTCTATTCGCCGAGAGGAAATCGCCGTTGGTTTTGTCTGAGAATGAGCAGCAGGGCTCAAAATAACGGCCGATAGGTCTCCGGCCAAAATGACCGGTCAGCTTGATTTTAGCTCGGTCAAAATCTGTTTCTGACCGCTCACTAATACGCCTATACTAACAGTGAAACAAATCCTAAGCATTTGTTCAGAGACATCGCTTTTATTGTTTCACGGTGACGTTCTAAACGCTCAAGACGTTAGCAATCACCGTGCATTTAGGGGAATAGGCAACGTTGTCAGTGTTACTGTGGTGCTTTCGCGGAAATCTTTATCAGAAGGGTTTAAAATTATAGCGGAAGGCATGAAAAATCGACTGGCATTTTTGGCCGGTTATTGACCGTTGACCGGCCGTTATTTTGAGCCCTGAGCAGTCGCAGATAACAAATATTGTTTATCCGCACGTGAAGCCAGTATGCAGTGACATTTGAAAGTTTCAATCAACTCAGCCTGCATGATAGATTGGTGTGAGGCCATGTAAACGTGATCGGCTTTTCAGATTGTAACCTGTCTTACAAAACCTGAAAGTTTCACATGCGCATCGCTGATGTTTTTTTCTACGACTCTGTATCCTTAGTACACGCGACGGTATAACTAAAGAGCTCAGTGGTCTATGCCAGGGCCCCCCAAAATGTATTTTCCTTGAATTTTCCTGGTAATTGACCCCACTCACATCCTCTCGCCCTGCTTTCCGCCGCCTCATCTGTGAGTAGTATGATGCTCTGCGCCCTGGTGGGTAACGCTATTGTGTACGCCAGGTATACAATCTTAAAAGTGGAATCGTAAAAGTGGATATTGTTATTATACTGTGTGTGTGTGTGTGTGGATGTAAATCTTATTTTATGAATTGCTTTGTAGTTATTCCAGTTAACACAATTCATTTTGCAACATTACTCAATGGGCAAACTTAGCAATCCGGACAAGATACATCCCACCTCTAACAACGTTTTCACATTGAAAATACATATTGTTCATGCGCTTTTATAATTATAGGCTGCAAGAGTTAGATGTACTGTTGGAGAAATAACGTTTGCGATGGAAAAGGTAAAGCATTCGGAAGATTTTTGGATTAATTTTGTAACTCTTTTGTTTCCAAAATAGTCTTTATACCGAGAGTGTTTAGGTGTATCTTTACTAATTATAAAGGTGTTCGGAAGACATGTCGCCAGTGATCGCATGGTTAGCGGTGCTTACAAATCTGAATATGGAGATTCAGATGAAATCACGCAGTGTTTGAATGAGGTCGGGGTAAGTTATATCACATCTATTATAGACATTGACAAAAATATCTTGCATGCGTGGTTCCTGTGTATCGGTGAAGTATATGCTGAGGGGGGATGCATCACGTGTATGATCAAACGACCTGAAAAATATGACAACAACTTCAGGATTTGTTGAAGTTCTTGTTGTATTTTTCAGGTACAGTCAAACCTGTATTAAGCGGCCCTGCATCAAGCGGGCACCCTGTATTAAGGGGACATTTTGTGAAGGCCCGAATTGGATCTCATATAATTTCTATTAATGAAACCTCTATTAAGCGGACACCTCTATTAAGCGGACGCGGACACCTAAATGGGCACATAAAGACACAAAAAACCTGTGTTAAACGGACAAAATTTTCTTAATTTTTCATAATCTTTACAATTTTTGCACTTTAGTAACTATATTAACGATATTCGGCAATCGGTTCAAATCTATTTGTTAATTCGACTAGTATATTAAATTATTACGCGTGCATTAAGACAAGTTTTTGACCGTGGTTCAAACATCGAAATGGGAGGGGGGCTGGTGACGAGAACCTCTATTAAGCGGACACCTCTATTAAGCGGACACTAACCTATTCCCGGAGGGTGTCCGCTTAATACAGGTTGACTGTAATTTCATCCTACAAACCCCCGGCATTGTCAAGAATAACTTGGATTAGTAAAATTGCATAGGCGATTATTGAAAATTCTCAACGCTGATTGGTTGCGCTACTTCGGATTAATACGCGATAATCACCTAAAGCGTCTTTAAACCGCTTTTATCGTAAATATTCAGTTAAAATATTTTTGATATGTGCATTTTTTATTTTTTTCCAAATAATCACCCATGTAATTTTGCTAAAACAATTATTCACCTCAGGCTCGGTGAATATCGGTGATTAGTATAATTTCAGTAGTAAATAATGGCTTTCGAGCAATTTGATTGGTTAGCTGAGTAGTAAATCTGAGGCATTATTTACTACCTGAGTAGTAAATAATGCTTTCAAAATGGCTTCCCACAGTCGTTTTGTAGAAATTTCTGTTGAGGAAATTGAACAAATAAAGGACAGTGCAATTCCACAAAACACAAAACTAGCAACAAAATATGGGATTAAGCTTTTCAAAGGTAAGGAGTCTTTTTGTAATTAATTTACTAACAATTTTTTTGACAATTTACAACTGACTGTCAAAAAAGAGCGACCGGCAAAATTACTTTTTTTTAAAACTATTTTCTACACTAGAATGGTTCTCACACCAAAACGAGTTTACAACCGAGTTCGAGAACATGGAAATTGATGACTTGAATCAATGTCTATCAAAATTCTACATGTCTGCTAGAAAAAAAGATGGTTCTTACTACAAAAAGGCAACCTTAATGTCATTGCGAGCTGCGTTGGATCGCCATCTTCGCTCACCACCATATAACAAAAAGTTCTCAATTTGTGACCCGGTCGCCTTTCAAGAAGCAAATAAAACATTGCATTCCTACCTGAAACACCTCATGGGCACTGGAAAAATTGCTGGAACTGTCCACAAAAATCCCTTGACACCTGAAGCGGTACAACTCCTTTTCGAGAAAGGCGAACTTGTTTGCGCTGAAACCCGTGATCCTCGCTGTTTAATGCAAACAGTTTGGTTCTACATTTCCTTGTATTTTGGCAAACGAGGTCGTGAAAACCAGAGGGCAATGAAGAAATCGATGCTACGTCTTTGTACAACAGGCACTGGAGAAGAGTACTTTGAGCTCAATAAAGATGAACCCGAGACGATGCTTTCAAGCAAAAATCATACTGGCGGTCTCGAAGGCACGGAAGACCACTCGGATGGCAAGGTCTTTGCTCTCACAAAATCGCCAAGATGTCCAGTAAATACCATCAAAGCGTATTTAAGTCACCTAAATCCCGACATTGACGTGCTGTACCAGCGACCAAGACATCCTTCTTCCAGGTTCAACCCAAACGAAGCAATAGTTTGGTACGAGAAAAAAGTACTCGGCCATAACTTGCTCAACAACATGATGCGAAATATGTCACAAAGAGCTGGAATATCGCCTTACTATACCAACCATTCGCTGCGAGCCACCACCGTTACTGTTTTATCGTCCAACAACGTTGAAACACGAAAGATTAAAGCCGTAACTGGTCACAGAAGCGATACAAGTATAGAAAGTTATTGCGCCAGACCAACTCTAAGCCAGTTTAAGCAGATGTCGTCGACGCTGAGTTCGTTTGTTCATGGCGAAGAAAATACAGCAGCCACTTCATCTTCGTCAATCATCCCAACTCCAGTTGCCCCTCGTCAACATCCAGCAGAAAGCAGTCCAACAGTCGCAAACAGTACTGTATCCTTTGGCAGAAATGAGGCAAATATCCTTCAAGCACATGGTGTGAGGTGTCCTGAATCAATTCTTCCATCTGGTACTTTCCAGGGATGTTTATTCACATTTAACATCAATATGAACAACAACTAACTTTTCTTGAACGTATTACATTGTTAGATTTTTATTATGCATGATCCTTGTTGTAAATTTAAAACGTTTTTCAGCGTCTTAGCCTCACTGTTCTTGTGAAATGTCAAACCAACTTGCCGATCGAACTGCTTTAGAATTCAGATCATGTGTCATGTGATCGATCATTACGTTTTTAAGAAGGAAGTAAATTATATTCATAACGGAAGCGAATATTAATTGTTTGATTAATTTTGTGAAATAAATTATACTAAAACAATTATTTACCTCAGTCTCGATGATTATCGGAGAATATTTACCTTGCCGCTTCGCGGCGCGGTAAATATTCACCGATAATCATCTCGACTTCGGTAAATAATTGTTAAATAGAAACCTCGACTTCGTCTCGGTTTTTATTCACCGAGATTCATCTCGCCTTCGGCGAATAATTGTTAAATGTTCGCATGTTTATAATAGTTTGTAAAAGAAAAGTTTAACATCTTTCTAACAACATCCTTTTAGAATGTTAAGTAGTAACGAAAGTACAAATACAAACATTACACATAATCGTACAGTATTTATGCAACCCCTCCCCCCCCCTAGTGGCCATTTCCTGTATAAGCCGATGAAAAAATGCTTATACGAATGAATATAAGAGTAGTTTCGGATGTTAACGATATTTCTCCTCCAATAGAAATTCGTAGAGGCTGAAGGGCGTCGACCTCGTATCCTTGTTGCGAAAATGGGCCAAGATGGCCACGATAGAGGAGCCAAAGTGATTGCAACTGGTTTTGCTGATTTGGGATTTGATGTTGACATCGGGCCACTATTTCAGGTTTGTTAATATGGTTCAATTTATCAAGTGGTACAGTTACCAGTCGAGTCAATTGAACTTGAAATGACTAGACTCAAAAAGTTAGCAGAAAATATCGATTTATTCACACTTTAGAGTGTTATAAGATAAGAAAAATAGCTCAAACTAAAGAACAATACCTGGACATCACCTTTATTAGCAAATTTTGGACCGTCCAAGTGTTTTACTTGTTCTAGGACATGTGTTTTCATTCCTGCATACTACAAATCTTTGTTGATTGTCTAAATTTGAGAAGTATTTTGTGTACTTTGGGTAAGAGTCTGTAAACGCCGACGTGTGATAAGAGCCAGTCCGGGAAATGGAAACGTATTTGTCGTCATAACGACGTCACTGCTTGTGCAGAGAGTCAAATTGAAAATAAATTTCAAATGAAACTTTACTATTAATTCACATTGGGGGAGGCAAAAATAAATGACTCACTACTTTATAACAGAGAGTGAGGTGTATACGGTAAATATCTAATCGAGGCCTTCAATACAGCAAGACAGAGCTTTGATGTTTCACCGTAAAAACGTTTAGAGTTATTAAGTTGATTATTAATAACTGTATTACTGAGATTTATAGAAACGTTTACCGAGAGTTGGTCACGCGAAGGCAAATATCAAATTCGAAAACCCGTATATCTTTCGTATACAAATACATCTGGGTATTAAGGAAAACACTACTCTACATCATTTTTTAAAAAATATTAACAGAGTCTTGAATAAAAATTTGTGGAAAATGTAGAGATATAATTATTATAAACATGCTGGTAGTTCAATATATATTTTTAATTCTTATACCTTTAATAAAAGATTGTTTTGTGTAGACTCCAGAGGAAGTTGCTCAACAGGCTTGTGATGCTGACGTTCATGTGGTTGGAATTAGTACCCAGGCCGCTGGACATAGAACTCTTGTGCCACAACTGGTAGAAGCTTTGAAGGCAAAGGACAAAAGGTATCCCTAACGTTTTAATTGTTAAATGGACAGTAGTGTATAAAACAACCTACTATCTGATATCGATTTTATCTTGAAATTTCCTGCATTGTGTATAAAAATTGTGCTCTTAATTAATGCCTACCGTATGTTTTCTCAATGATATTCATATCCATTAAAGAAGGAAATGCCTGCCCTGGGAACTTTTGACTTTTATCCATAAAGTACCGAAACGTTTAATACACATACATACATTATTCAGCTCACTCGCCCTTCGGGCTTTTCAGTGACCGACTACATCAAGTTTAGCTTACCTATATTATGTAGTTAGCCTGCATTATTTATTTTTTACAATTTTGATATTACTTTACTAATCTGTCTATCCTAAACCACCCAATCAACTTTCCCTGAGGGAGGAAACCGGAGTGCCCGGAGAAAACCCACGACTTTCGACAGAGCCTTGACTTACTCTTTTCACATGAGTGTGATGAGTAAAGTCCTCAACGAGAATCGAACTCAAGACTCAGAGGTGAAAGGCGCTTGCTCTGACGACTGTGCTTGCTCTTACGACGGCGCTTGCTCTGACGACTGCGATACATGTACCATTAACTATATTAACACATTATAAATATCTGACAATATAATAGAACTTCCACAAAATGCATCTGCAATTCGTGTCGTTTTTTGTAAACGTTAGTATTTTGGTCTCGAGCATTGTACAAAATGTATAACAAGAAATTGAAACACCATTTCTTTGTTTTATAATCTAATCCATTCATTGCAGCAACATTCTGGTGGTTTGTGGTGGAGTAATTCCGCCGCAAGATTATGATTTTCTCTTTGAGAAAGGTGTTGCCGCTGTTTTTGGACCAGGTATATGTTCTGCCGCTTCATATTTAGTAATCTTTATCTATTCATATAGGATGCTCGAGTAGGAACGTGCTAGGAGTAAACAACCTGAACTTCAATAACTTGCCGTTTATTACCGGACCGCTTGTTCAAAAAATGTATTGATGAGCTATGGCACACTGATTTTTGAAAACATTTAATTGTTTGATTATATTTTCAAGATTTCATTCAGTTTGACTCCACATGCAGCCACCACCGGTTTTTCCAGCTACTTGGTTTTATCCTGTAGTAGCACTAGGCCAGTAAGGGATGCCTTAATCCAGGGATGGATCCATCTTGATCTGGTACGGGGGGGGGGGGGGCTGAGTGCAGCTGGGTGTGACCCAGTGAACTATAAGTATACTCGAACGCTAACTCAGAGGGAGAAATTGAAGCCGTGCTTTGTAGGTAGTGCCAGTCCCTTTTAACATATTTTTTTCAAAAAATACACTTTTTATATTGCAAAATTTTACCCTTTTAATTTCCTTTTATATTTTCACTATTTATCTTTGACTACACTAGAACAATTAAACTTTTTACTCAAGTACTTACAATGAACAAAGGTCGTTCAATTTCTGAAATATTACTGGAAAAAAACAAAATTTGTCAAAAAACCGCGCGAAAATGTTTGGTTTTTCTGAGTTATGAGACTTTCCAAAAAGAATTAAGAGATTTTATGATACAATTTATATAGAAAAATATAAGATACATTAAAAAATTGCTTTTCAAGCATGCAGTAACTTATTTTTGACAGTTAAAATAAGGATTATATAAGCTAGCTCAGCCATCATATTCAAAGTGCTCACTGATGACCAACAAGAAGGCGCGAAGACAAAAAATAGCACCACTTGAAAATCGTCAATTTGTTTATATTTTAGAAGGGTTAAAGCAAGGATTAAAAGCTCAAGATAAAAAGCAATACCTGGAGTATAGTGCAAAATCAATTTGGGGGCTGCCGAAGTGTTTTCTAGTATATTTTTTCTGAGTTAAAGAGCAAAGTTTGCTTCGGCACGTTCAAACATTTGTCATTTTTTTCCATATACGATAACGATCCGCCTCATTTTTGCTGCAGATAGATGTAAAACAGTCAAAACTAATCGGAAAACCACATTTGAATCCCAAACATTGAAGTCTTCTGATGTAAAAAGTATTTTTCTTGCAAATTTTCGCTCAAAAACAAACTTTTTACGGAATTTTTCTCACTCCTCGGAACTCTCCTCTGTCCTTTTGTAAGTTCAAATTCCCGCGCATTAGCTTCAACGAATCATAGGACTTGATCATAGGAGTTAGCGTTCCAGTTTACTTATAGTTAACTGGTGCGCCCACAGAGTATATACCATACAGAGGTGAAACTGTGTATAAAATCCTAATGTTTTGAGCGTAACCGATGCTTAGCCATTGGGCAAAAGAGAGGCTCACCCCCCTGAAAAGTTTCAAAATGGCAGACATTTTTAGACGTAAAAATACCGCAAAAATTCGAGTTAACTATTTAATGTTGTTAATCACAACTTCAGTCACACCCCCCCCTGCATCCCCCTTGGCCAAAGCTAGGAGGGGTGCACACTCCTGCACCCCCCAGTAAATCCATCCCTGCCGTAATCGACCTCTAACAATGCTTTCCAGTGTAAATATGAATTTACACTGTTATTTTTTGGTGACCGATTTTATCGGATCAGTTTCCTTTGATATGTATTGTTTAGTACATGTACGGAACATTTATTGTGTACAGACCTTATATAAATATGGTGGCTGAAATAGTGTTCTTTATGTGCATGTAAGTTGATCCCCGTGACCTCGTGTTTGAGTTTAAAATATTTTGAATTTTGTATATATTAATGCCGGTCATAAGGGCAATTTAGATGTGCAATGATAACATTATATTTACTTTTAATGTATTTCAGGTACGAGAATCCCACAAGCAGCAATGCAAGTATTAAGAGCGATCTCTCCTGATGAGCAAGGTAGACAAACAATGACATAGAACATTGTCAAACAATTCTTCAAATGGTTGTATAGAGTTTCCAAGTGAGGTAAAGCACTCTAAAACTGCTGGAATTTTGTACTATACTATGGATGATAGTGGTTGAACGAGAGCTACAGGTTATGCTGCCTTAAAATTAAATTACGAATCTAAAAATAGTTGGTCGTGGTTATAAGAAAAATGGTGTTATTGACAAAGGCGACAACAGCTCAGATTCGTTTATTCATTCTGCTGGTCGTATTTCGTTTGCTTTGTAAACTGTCAATATTTCAGTTTCATTTATGAATATGCGTATAGCAGTGTTTGCATGCTTTGTGTTATTGTGAATGTATAGTACCGCATTTTATAAACGCAATTTTACAATATGAATTGCACGTGCGCAAACTTAGATGTGAAATAAATGTTGCCGACATAAAGTAACGTCTATTGGTGTTCTATTCGTCGTCAAATTAGGCTCAGTTTGTTACTGTAATTGCCTTTCAGTTATTAATTATATGCAACAAAATGTTTTTGCGATTGTGACTGGCTGTGCAGGAAAAATCTGAAATCAGGGTCCAAATATCTGACATTAATAGAACTAACTATAACCACTAGACCTGGGTCAAAATTTTGTGCTGGAAAACCTGGCATGCGTATAGTGGTGCAATGGCGAGAGGAGAGAAGAGCGTGTGGAGAAAAGGAGGGATATAAAGGGGAGGGACACGAAAGGGAGAGGCCGAACATAAGGGGGAGAGGACAACTTAATTAATCAGCCTTTCAATTTCTGGATCCCTAACAATTTTGGGTCCCCGCGGCAAGTTACCGGGCATCCCGTTCCCCCCTTACCCTGGCAGCCTTGATAGTGTAACATATGTCATGCAGGGTGGTTGATGGCTTTTGGTCTGGGGGTCATAATTGAGGAGTACTAACCTAATGACCATATTGGGAGCGCGTAGTGAAAAAGATTACTAGTCTCCCCAGTTAATAAGTTGGTCAGTTATTATCGGGCGAGAGGCTTCCATCAATGTATTTCTAGTTCGCAACATGATTCATGTATTGTCGATAACCTCGTATCTCACCACAAGAATAGCCGAAAATTCTATTTATTTAAACGCTCTACGACTGAAGCGTATAGCATTTCAATTATTTCAAGTCATATACCTTTCTAGATCGACCTAGCTAGGATACAAAAGTATTTCAAATTCTCCCTGAAGTTGATCGTACTTCGCATTTGTTTGGAAACATGGATCACGTCGATGTGAAATATTACTTTTCGGTGTAAGATGGACGAAATATTTTACTTAGAAAATGAAAAACGAAAATTCAACCTGCTAATAAAATAAATATAGATTATAATTTCCAAATTTTTCGAAAATTCGCTTTCGGTTCAGTAAATTTTCGTTTTGGAAGGATTTAATGTGATTTCGGTGCCGCTCTTTAACAGTGCTTGTTTTCAGAACAATTTCTAGTGCCTACAGATTCTATTTGCATCGCTTAACAGTTGTCTTTGTTATAGGCAAGTGGACATTTGTCTCTTTTATGTTTCAGCAGATTTGCGATGTCATGTGTTTTGAGATTAATCACTCAATCTTGCATTAATCATCAAACAAAATGGCGCAAACTAACTGTGGCTGGCTATTTAGAGCTTAAAAGTATAATGGGTTCCAGCCGCCATAGGGATGCGATCAGTCGTCGATTTATGAATTAACCTCGTTAGAGAACTGAAAAACGGGCAAGATTGTATTCAATGTTTAGTAACCCATTTTCACATTTCGAAACGACTTCTTGAACGGCACAGTTCTTTCAAAACAAATGTCGATTGCTTTTATATGATAAAGAGCCGCCACTTCAAGTTAGTGAAACGTTCCATCTGGGAGTTAGAGTGAAGGTCTTCTCTTGTATAGTGAATACTCTTCTATGGAACTGCCAGACATAGACTTCATGTGCGTGTTAAAAATGATCTCGTTTTCACAATATTAGAAAGATACGCCATTTGTTCACGCTTATATTACAGGCCAAAAAACGTGGAACGACTACCTCGCGATGTAGCTCACTCCGAAAATGAACAGTGCATGGCTGTCTTCGAGGAAATTGAGGGAAAGGTTAACTTCGAGTATATATACTGGAAAATTGTTTTTTGCCTGTAATACTCAAGGGTATACTTGAGTATCGATCTACACCTCTTGATATAGGTTATTCACCAGTAGAGTTATTACAAGGAAGGTTGTTGAGATCCATTATTCCCACACTTCCCCAACAGTTGGAACCTATGTTTATTGACCACTCTGTTGTAAGATCTAAACTTGAGACCAAAAGAGCACATGAGAAGGATAATTATGATAAGGCTGCAAAGACTTTACCCCCACTTGAGGTAGGACAAAGCATTCAAATACAACAGAAAGATAAGACATGGAGACCGGGCACTGTCTTGAAAAAGGTTGGGAATAGGTCCTTTATTGTAAATTCCCAAGGTGGCATATATCGCCGAAATAGGCAACAACTCATTCATAGATCCGCTAGATTTCAATCCTTTGAACCTATGGGTCAAGGCCCTACAGGAAATATTCAAATAACTAGGAATGACACAGGTAAGTCTCGTACATCGCCTATACGTACTCGAAATGCACTACAAGCACAATCACAGCAATTACAAAGTCAGTCTATGGACAATTCCAATGATACTACGTCTACACCTGATGCTACACCCGCAATATCTAGTCAAACAAATACAAGATCCTATGTAACTAGATATGGTAGAGTTGTTAAGCCTAGAGTTATGTTTTCATGTAATTAGTAAATATTATTGTAAGTACGCACAAGGGTGTAGAACATTTTTATAATCATAAAAGAAACACCAAAAAAAAAAAATAGGTAATGATTTTTTTGTAGTTAGAATATTCGAATTGAATTGTATTTAGAATAATCAAGTTAGTTAGACCAGCCCCCTTATTAAAAAAAAGGAGATGTAATAATATATGTTAAAATATATTAATTAACATTAATTATGCTATGTACAATTATATATAAGGCGGCCATTTTGTATGATTCATATATTCAATAAAGACACTAATCTAAAGCGTGTCTCTGCCCGTGTTGTCTATCAAATATACAAAGAAATAATACAATAAGTCAATAACTACTTTGTATAAGATATCCGCCACGCCCATCGACGTTGCTTCTAAAGTACAAGATTAACTGGTTCAAAACATTTCAAAACTACCTCCGAAACAATATTTGAATGATTTGGCCGGTTTGGGTTTGTGTATGGTTATATTGTCGCTCCTTCAGTAAATGTTTCACTTTGTTCCTTTCCGAGGTTACGGCAAAAAGTTTTTCCGATATACTCGATGTTTTCTTCTAACTTTTCCTTTAACTTCCTCGAAGACAGTTCGAGATAATCGTTCTGCGTATTCAGTTTTCTTTGCCTGTAATGTAAGTGTGAGCAAAAGACGTATCTTTCCTGAAGATATTCTTCAACACCCACATGAAGTCCATATCCGACAGTCCCATAGAAGAGTATTCACCATGCAAGAGAAGACCTTCACTCCAACTCCCAGATAGGAATGTTTCAATAACTTGAAATGACGGCTCTTTATCAAAATAGCAATCGACATTTGTTTTGAAAGAACGGTGCCCTTCAATAGGAATCGTTTGGAAACGTGAAATGGGTTATTAACTCCATTTTTTAATGTTGTCCATAAGCCGTTTTTCGCCTGCCAATGGTCGCAGGAACCCGTACTTCAAGTATTGTACTTTTAAGTTCTAGATAGCCACAGTTAGTTTGCACCATTTTGTTTGATGGTTAATGATTAAGCAATTAATCTCGCAGGAGTGGAAAAGTCAGCCACAGAACGAAATCGCAAATCTTCTAAAATATCAGACAAATGTCCACTTTACAAAGGTAATTGTTTCCACAAGCAAGGCAAATAAAACAAGACACTTTTACCGCAATGACATTAACTGAAACGAAAGCAAACTTTCGAAAAGTTTGGAAATTATAACAAAACAAACAAGAAAAACAAACAATCATTTACAAATTAAAGGATAGGATTTACTTTATTTCTTTTACTAGCAAGTTGATTTTCGAATTTTTCCATAATTGACGGCGAAATGAATAAACAAACTGACAACAATGTATCGATTTCTAAGCGCCGGAGTGGAAGATCCAAACGATCCGAAAACGCAAGTGTGGACGAAGATATTTGTATGTATTTTCGAAATTATATCAAAAACGGCGGGAAACGAAAAGAGATTTGTATGGAAGAAACTTCAAATTCCTAAATTTGAATTCTGAATGAGAATAAGTTCAATGTACTAACATTGACTATGCTCAATAGTTTTGCATTTAATTCCTATAGGTGAAAAAATGCCAATCGACAAGTAATTCTTTATTGGATCATTTTGACCCGTTTTGTTCGCTGCAATACCGCTAAAGTAAAACATGTAGCAATCTTTATTGCTTCGAAAAAAGTATAATAATATGCATACACTCAATTCCCAACGCACGATAACATGCTAAAATTAGATCACATTACCTTCTTTTTTATATACATGTATCCTGTAGTTGCTTGTTATACAACACCAGATTTTGGAGCAATGAAAAATATCACGAAAACTATTTATTCACTGCGATGGCGCAGTGGGTAAATGGATCGTTGGGCAGAAGGAACGCAGGCGGAAAATGGCGGACAGTAATGTACTATTGTCAAACTGTATTACCGCATATTTACATAATTAAAGCAAAAGTACTTTATTATTATCAACATCGTTTTCATTTTCGCGTGCCAGTCAAAGAGTAATCGACTGTTTACTTTAGGCGTTAAGCAATATATAAAAGCATCTTCATTCAACATCGTTATAATTGTTTTATTTAAAAAGATATCGAAAGGCAGATGGCTCGAAAATTTTGAGTTCAGTCATAATTGTGAGAAACTTATCCGGGCGTGCTACATATAAAAATCAAATTTTTTTGCCAAAATAACTGAAGAGTGCAGGTAAGCGTTTTTGACACAATAATATTATCCATACTATTTATGTACATTGCATTGTAATGATTGTATTCCGTAAACGTAAGCCAATCCCTAGCTTTTGCAACTATTAAACCATTTATTGCGTTTATCCCAATTGCTATAATTCGGCAAGTAAGAATTTTGTCGATGTTGCAAACATTTATGGAAATTAACTAAGGGACGGATATTTGATTTTTGATGGGCGGTGGGTAGATTTTCAGTTCACAAGATCTTTTTTTCCACCTCCTGACGCAGCTCGATCTTTCTTTGTCACTCTAGGCACTTGCACGATATTTTTTTATGTTCACGTATGAAGTATAGAATAGGTTATAACCTTGTATATAACGTTTTATGTATATGACTTTCTCAAATTCCTTTTTGGATTAAAAATTTAAAGGGAGTTAAGTAAATGTACGTAAAATACAAACAAGCCGATCAAAAAACCTGGCTTCGCCATCTTTCCAACCAGTTTTTCTGTTTATTAAAATCCGAAGTAATTTAATAAGCGATTTATTCTCGTGTAGAAACTAGACAAGTATATTAAAGAACATTGTTACAGTATATATAGTACTATAATTACAGTGCAGAAATTAACCGAATATTGACGTAAAAACAGCTGGAAATGATATATCCATCTGGGGCTGTAAGACATCCTTTCTGGAAACCAGTTCCCGGATTGTTTCTTTCCCACAGACCATCATAGAAGACCCAATGGGGCTTCCTAAAGATTGCTCCACGGTAGTGACTACCATTGAATAACGTCATCCCCATTAGCATCAATCTTGAAATCAAACAAACGCAACAAAAATAGGTGTTAAATATCAATGTAAACTTTAAAGTGTTTACAGTGCGCTAAAAGATACCGTATTGTAACAGCCACTCGTCATCCTATAAAGTTAATAAGATCAAAGCTCCACTTTAAAATATATCAGACATTTGTACCTCTCGCCTTGTTTTCATTTTTTTAATAGTAACGATTTAAATGGCCACATATACCTTTGCTTGTTAAAAAAAACCATGTTGACAAGCCTCACAGTATGTAAATGTCCTTATCCTCAGGCTGTTATAAATGAACAAAAAGCAGATGATTGGATGACATCTATTGTCAAGTCCCCTATTCTTGCCTACCCTGCCTTGCTTAATATAAACAGAGGTAGGTGGACTGTAAACAGACAAATTAAAGGGGTTTTTTATATGAGGGAATATCTATATTTGTGTTTTTATATAGGTTAAAATATTTTGTAGTTCAGATAGTTTAAAACACATCTTGGGTTTGGTTAATAATATATGTCACAGTAAACAAAGAGCGTTTATTTTAATCCAAATTTTAATATTTAAGTGGTAGTATGCTTTTGTTGCTATTTTAATACCAGCACAGTATAATGAAGGGAAAGCTTAAACTTTATATAAAAATTAATTAAATGGGCTGGTAAAGCCAGGTCACATGAAAAATACATGTATGTCCGACAGCATGGACATGGTTGATATTGTTAATTTTCCTTTTATGTATTTCCAACACCGGTATTGAACTATATTCTCCTTCTCTTTGACTGTGCGTCGCGAGGAAATATACCAAATAAGATTACGACTTGACAGGCTTGTTCGATCTTTTTTTCCGTTTCTTCTTGAACAAAGTTTGAAGCGCTTGCGCAACTCATGCCCTGTCATTTTTGGTAATTTTTGGTAATTCACCTCCCCCCCCCCCTCACCCCTCATCAAAAATCAAATGGTCCGTCCCTAACTCACTGGCTTCAACTGACTTGTTCATAGTGTGAAACATGAATCAAGCCCCGAGTGCCGATTACTCGACCTTAAAAGATGCCTTCCTTGAAATGTGGGTTCCAGTCGTAGGTGTGCAGACAGCCGCTGATTTCTGGGCAAAGAATTTGGAGAAAATGTTTTGCTTTGAGCTTCAGATGGCCAACATCCCCGAAGTGCTACAAGGTTGTATTGAAAGATGTTCTGAATCACTTTGCAAGAATGTTTTCAAAACAAATTTTGAGAGTTATTTTGATACTCATTCACCATTTCAACTCAGTAAAGCAATACTAACGGGAAGTTTGAGCGAAGGTCTTTTCCTCTATAGTATAGAACCACCGGATATGGACTTCATGTGTGTCTTAAACAATATCACGTTTTCTCAAGAAAGTCAAGAAGATGGCAGCTTGCTGTTGAGAGAAGATACACCTTTTGCTTACGCATTTATCACAAAGAAAGAGACGCAAAATCTTTGGAGCGAGTTTTTGGACGATGCAGATCAACAAGCAGGAGAGCATCGATTATCCTCACGAAAATTAAAAGAGAAACTAGAAGAAAACTACCAAAAAGCGGGCGGAATGTTCGATGCTTCCTACTTGGAGCAGCTCGACGAGGTTGCGGAAGGTGCGGCAGTGACTATCCGTAAGCCAAAACCAACTGTTTCTGTATTCGAGAGTTTGGCGGAAATCGCAAACGAAATCTTAAGACTACCAGTAAATGAGCGACATAACGTGGACAACATGAATGCTCTGCAGGGTGCATTTTTATATGACCTATCATACAAAATACTTCCTTCTAGTGATATTGTGTTGTCTATATTTTGCGAGGGATGGCCATCATGTGCACGAGAATGGATCAAACGAGAACGATTTTGGCCAGATATACATTCGGTGGAGAAAATCGCGCAAAGTGGATTTCACATTGTCCCAAAGAGCTCGCCTGATGGAGATTTTCGTTTGTCCTTTTCATGCCCTGAAACCACGTTGGTTCAAACTCTTTCACCACTGCAGCACAAAGTAATGAGAGGCTTCAAAGCCGTTGTGAAATATCATGAAAATACCTGGAGTCCAAATCTGAACGAGATTATATCCAGTTATCATTTGAAAACCATCGCATTTTGGCATTTTGAAAATACCTCACAAGAATCTTGGACTGAGGAAACTTTGGTTCATCATCTTGTTAAATTACTTGAAGAGTTGGCAGAAGCTTTGAGAATGCGAAATCTTCCAATGTACTTTATGCCTAAAGTTAACCTCCTCCAAGATGTTGATGACCCCGAAGTCACACTGGATTTAATGGAAAATATTTTACGACTCTCCCACAATTTGCCTGCAATTTCTGAAGCTGTGGATAATTGCAGTACTTTGAGAGCAATTTTTGGCGGTGACTCTGAGCATGATAAAGTTCATCGTAACATTTGTAAGAACTTCGATTGCTTACGTCAAGAAAAATTGAAAAAAGCAGAATACGGGGAAAGTTCATGCACCTACTACGATTTGTTTGCAACTATCGATAAACTCATGAATTAATTCAACTAATTAGTATTGTACGATTTGTATAAAAGCATCATTCTTTCGTTTACCTATACGCCACAGCGTGTGGCAAAAATGCCTCCCATTATATTTGTTGCATTGCTTCTATTCTCATGGAATGAGTTCAGGATCTTTGGCCTAGGGTCACCAGTATTGAGTCATATTATATCTGTCATGGGTTTTGTTTCCGTTTAAGGGGTAAAGTCTGATGTCATCAATTAAGCGTCATCTGTTCAGGTCATGTTTGCAGGGACTGAGAACATAGGTAGTACCCTGCCATGAATCTTAATTTGTGATGGACCATTACATATGTTGGATAGATATTTGCTTTCACTTGTGTTTCGCTTGTGTTTCATGGCTGCATGGTCTTGCATAAAGGATTGTCTTTAAGAGTGATGGGTCGCGGCTGTGATATTAGGGTGTCTATGATCTACGACGTGGTCAGGTCGACGACACCACGTCAATTTATGCTTGACTTAAGCCTCGGGAATCTAACTTTTCTGCTTTAATTGTCTAAAGCAGGTTCAATAACCTTGCAAACGTTTAAATTAAGCTAAAACACACCGACGTTTAGCTGATATTTTCCGTTCGGTCAACGTCATAAAACAGCGCTCTCATATCGCAACCAGCTCTCGTATCACTCAGAAGAAGTGAAAATTCCTCATTTGACGATGTCATAAGAATGGAAACGCTATTGATGAAACTCCATCTGGGACCACAAATTGTTCATCTTTTATTTTCTTCCATGACGTATATCTTTATTTTGAAGGCGCGTCGTCGACCTTGTCACGTCGTAGATCGTAAACTACATATTATGTTCGACCGTCCTCTTCTTGGATTCACTAGGACCAATGTCGTGGATCTGATGCGATGGTTAAAGTTTTGGGGGGTTATGATCTGTGTTGCTATATTAGGTGAAGGATCAGCCTTGGGCTCACTAAGACCAATGTCGTGGATATAATGCCATGGTTAATTATTTCTCGGTAATGTGTTGGTTGCTATATTAGGTCAACGATCAGCCAAGCATTAAGATTGTTCTTTGTTTTTTCTTTGGGTCATCTTTCATCGCCCTTGTGAAAGGATTAAAATGATCTTTTGTGACAATCTGCCTGAATATATAGCATTGCATTTCACTTACAATGGTAACTCTTTACTGATTGGCATACATATTTAAAAAAAACACACAAATTTTCCAGAACCGTTTGAGGTTGCTCCACCAATATTTCAATACTGCCAAATATGCAAATTGTGTAAGGGAGGAGTCATTATTAAGGCGGTGGTTGTGCGGAAGATATTTCACAATTTTCGCGCCCCCTCTTTCATTCAAAAAAACTTTTCATGGTGCACCCCAAGCGGGATATTCTCTATTTCCATAGCCCCCTCCCCCGGCCAACCAATATAATTTACAACTTATATTATCTATTATATACATTTACTTATACTTTTAACCTTGACCCTTTGGGTTCGAGAAATAGTCAAACACTGATAATGCTTAAAAATATGTTTATTCACAACGTTGCTGAACTTATTAATTTTGTTTGCTGTATCAATAATATCATTTAATTACTGTCAATTTTCAGGTCATTCCGTTGAACCCGCCATGCAGCTATACCGTATATCATCATTAAAACAGTATAAGGCGCCCGATGACCACGAACCAATTAATTCTTACGTTGAACATGAGTGAGGGAGGTGTATGTCATTGTAAGTTAATTTAATAATGACTAATTTTGGGAAGCCTTGACTGCGTTCTATGAACAACAGATTACAATGAGTAGAATTAGTTAGGCTTTTTAGTCATGTCTCAATGCATTTAAAACACTTTATTTAAGCAGGGTAGGTAGAATTACACAAGTAATTTTCATCTAGGCGCTAAACTATACTATAAATTAAGATATATAGATTAAAATTATATAATAGGAATTTGAGTAAAAAGAACTATAAAAACCCAGCAATATTAGGCAAAAAAATTCTGTTTCTGATTAGTAGGTTTGTGCAGAATTGACGAAGCGACGCGGCTTTTTCCCCTTCTTTTTTTTCTTAAGAGTTAAGAAGGAGGCGCTTTTTTGGAGAAATGGGCGAGTATTTTTCTTATAGAGTGTATAGTGATTTTTTATGCTTTTAATACTAAACTGTCACTAAATTTGCATGTTTAATGTCCGAGCTAACGGCGCGAAGCGCCGCGCAAGGCCTGGTACTAATTCCGCTCGGATATTTACACACGTGTATGTGAGAACATAGCGGATTGAAAAGTTGTTGCCTAAAACAAAGATTTTGTTTTTTATGTATGCGTCAGAATTGTAACTAGAGAGTTTTAGCAGCGACTACGAGTACGAGTACGAGTACGAGATTTGACCGCGTGCGTCCTGGCGCGAGGAAGTCGTAGTCGTACTCGTTTCCGTTCAAATGTTGATTTAGCAGTAAACAAACGACAATTGCGACAACGAGTTAACTTTTTCATTATGGCTATTAGCAATAAATCACTTCTTGATGCAGCTGCTGCCCTTTTTGTAAATGATGTTATTGACGAATGGGAGTTTGCTGCTGTATATGAACAGACCAGCAATAAATCACCTGAATTTCAATACTGGGAGTATGAAAAAGTTGAAACTCAACTTCAAAACATGACGAACGACGAGTGCAAAGCCGATTTCAGAGTTAGTTTGGAGGATCTTCCCCTCTTGGCAGAAGCGTTAAGTATTCCGGATCGTTTTGTTTGCCCTAACAGAACAGTAGCAACAGGAATGGAGGGCTTATGTGTAGTTTTACGACGTTTTGCGTACCCTTGCCGATACAGCGATATGATCCCTCGATTTGGTCGCTCTGTTTCGGAGCTGTGTTTGATTACCTCGGAGGTAACTGACTTTATTTTCGACATGCACGGCTATCTTCTGCAAGACTTTAATCAACCATGGCTTCATCCTCAACGTTTACAAGAATATGCAAACGCTATTCATGCTGCTGGTGCGGCATTAGACAACTGTTGGGGATTTGTGGACGGCACTGTACGACCTATCTGTCGCCCTGGAGAGCATCAACGCGTTGTTTATAATGGCCATAAACGTGTGCATGCGATAAAATTTCAGTCAGTGGTTGCACCTAATGGTCTTGTGGCAAATCTTTATGGCCCAATAGGTAGAATTATTTTCTTTTGCTTTTATTTTAACTGTATTATATTTATATTTTTCCTCACTCATATTTATGGTATAATGTTACTTGCACTTCACTTGGTGGAATTAATATCAGAATGCTGTTTTTGTTAGGGTTTGTATTCCAAGTGAGTATATATACACTTTAAGACCTGACCAGGAACGACTGCAAAAAAGTCGCAACCCGCACACCCGATCACCTATATATACATGAACTTACGGTTACAGCTCAACAGCTGGCCTCTGTAGCTCAGTTGATTAGAGCGCTGCACCGGAATCGCAGGGCCGTGGGTTCAATTCCTACCAGAGGACCTTGTGCTGCATATTTTTTGCAGTCGTTCCTGGTCAGGTCTTAAAGTGTATATATACTCGCCTGGAATACAAACCCTAAAAAAACAGCATTCTGATATTTATGGTATAGTCCTTCGTTATGAATATTTATTGTTTATGAATGTTTTTCATGCTGTTACTTCTAGAAGGAAAAAGACATGATGCTGGGATGTTGAGGATGTCTGGTCTTTTGGATGAACTGGAGCAGCATTCAAACACCCCGCTTGGTGACCCCCTCTGTATTTATGGTGACCCTGCCTACCCCTTACGAAGACATCTTCAGAAACCCTACCAGCATGCTAACCTTACACCCAGAGAAGCTGAGTTCAACCAATCGATGAGTTCTGTGCGAGTTGGTGTAGAATGGGTTTTTGGTGACATCACCAATTATTTTAAGTTTTTGGATTTTAAAAAGAATTTAAAGATTGGATTGAGTGCTGTTGGCAAGATGTATTCTGTGTGTGCCCTGTTGAGAAATGCTCTTACCTGCCTTTATGGTTCAACTACTAGTTCCTATTTTCAAGTTGAACCTCCTACATTACAAGAATATTTTCAAGCTAATTAGAATTGTAGTACATTATGGTATAGTACAGTATATCCTGCGAGCAGAGATAATTTTCTAAGCTCAGAGCCTGGTTTAGCAGTCTATTTTCCACAGCAGTGAAAATTGACTCTGCTCACAGCAAAATTCTGGGATTTTTTTGTCACAACTTCTTGGGTTGATTTTTGATCTGCTTATTGATAATTATATTTTTAAAAAAGTGGTTAATGTCAATTGCCAGCCGAAAATATTTGCCTTTGACCCATGAAGTGCCAGCGCTCTTTCCCTGATGAGTAAAATTGTCTGGCATTAGACAGAGTAAAATAATAAATTACACTAGGTTGGAATGCAACGTAATGGGTTAACATTCAGCAAAACCTGAAATTGGCCAGACAAATTGCAATGTGTAAACATATTCTAAAAGATGAAATACAAAGGTTACAAGCGCTCTAAATACTCAAAAGCCTGAATTTGGGGGATCAGATAACAATTTGTATAAATAATTTTGAGGGCCGGCTGGGGGTCCAATCGTTAAAGTGGGGGTCATTGACCCCTCGTAAATTTGAGTTATGCAGTGCTTTATTTTCAGGCAGTTTATACAAGAAATCTTTATTTACTGTACATAATGCACATGGCAAAATGATGTGTGGCAGTTTCTTGATCTGAAAATCCAGTAAATTCTTAATCATTTCCATGCAAAAATTTCCTGGCTAATTTTGAGGGAAAGCCTGTGGAGCAAAAGAAACCAAGTTACTGTAATTAACCAAGACCATTTATTACCACTGCATTATAACAAGGAAATGCAAATATTTACAATTAAATATTGTTATGTATACTTTATGCTTTAACTTAAGCATTTGTAATTAAAATAATTTGTCAAATGCACATCACTGGCATGTTTAATAATGGGTCATTCCGGAAAATATTCAAGCTCACCCTAGCTCAGAGGAAATATGTGCCATCTGAATGTAAAATTTTATATCGATTAACATGCATTATTGTAGGATGTCCAAACATGAATGGAATCCATTTCCATTTTTTTCTCTTTTGAGAGAACATCAGATGTTTTCTGGAATGACCTAATGTTATCTTAAGTAATACACCATAAATAATTTATTTTAACAAATAAAAATTCAAAGTTCAATTTCTTAAGTTTTTAGTAATTTCGGCAAGAGCATTCAGAACACTCATTGTTACTGTCTGTTGTTGTTGCTGGAACTGCTGTTGTTGTTGCTGAAATTGCTGTTGCTGTTGAAACATGATTCGTTGAAATTCCTCTTGCCTCTGCGATTGATTCTCCATGTATGCCAACTCCCTCTCTCGCAATTTCTTTGCTTCCTCCTGCTCCTTTCTTTTTACCTCCAATGACCCCTTCAATACATCCATAACATCACTGCTGTTTCGCCTTCGTTTCCTCTCTGGTGTTACCAACTCTCCATCTTCACTTTCTTCACTGTGTCTTCTTCTTGTTTGTCCAAGTCTCTCTGTCGCTTTCGTCCTCATTTCTTCTGCTGTTGCTTGATCCTGTTTTTCCTTTTCTTTTTTGTTCCCAACTGCCAACTCCAACTCATTCATCCTCTCAATTATATCTGTCATTGCCACGTCCCGCTCTGTATACTCCACTTCGATACCACTCGCACGTTCTTCCATTGCCTCTTTTCGTTTGAACTCTTTTACTAACTTGTCAAACTTTTCCCTTACTGACCTTTGACTGACTTTCATACCGGACTTGCTTAGATTCTCTGCTATGGTACTCCACACAGCACCCCTTTCTTTTGATCCTGATCGATACTGGAATGGCTCAAGTAGCAATACCTCCTGAAGAAGAAGGTCTTCATGGACGTCCTTCCATGTAAACAACGCCCGTTTACCATTATTTATAATAACCATACTTCCATCACTATTTTCCATCTGAAACAAATAAGATTGATCACAATGAAGATCAGGATTAACAGAACACAGGGCAAACTAGGTTATTTTTAGCCTTACTGAAATTAAACGAGAAATAAAGTTTCTAACTAAACCTCATGCAGGTTAAATCCCCTACAAAATTAACCCCTTCTATGAGGAACAATACACGAATTAAGTGCGAATAAGTTATGGATAAGTGGGGTTTAATATTAACAAGAAATATATTTATATAGTGTAATTTGGTCGCAAGTCGCAACTACTTTTTTTAAGTTTACACTTCGCTAGAACGTTTATTTCAAAACTTAATAATTATTTAAAAATTCAAGGATACAAAGTCTTCCTTGAGAACATAAACCATAAAGTACAGAAGTAAAAAAACTGAAGCTAGGATTTCGCCATGTTTGTTGACATATCTTGATTTCCCGCGCTCACCCACGATAAATATGCAGCTCAAAATTTCCACTATAATTTTCACTTCCGCTTTCAAAAATGCGTCGGATAAACTGCTAGGGGCTATAGCAAATATTTCTACAAATTATTTTTATAGAAAAGAATAAAAAAATCAACTTACTTTGCTTTTTAAAAAGTCGTCGTGAGGACTACGAGATTTCTCCAAAATTTCGTACTCAGAAGGGCGACGGCTACGACTTCCTAGCGTCAGTACCGGATGGCGTAAGCATATGGCGTGCGTTTCGCGCAAAAATGACGAATCTCGTACTCGTACTCGTACTCGTACTCGCTGCTAAAGCTCCCTACTTACTGCCATTTTGCAAACATTTTTCAAAAAAGTTTTTCTATACTCGAACCATCGCAAAAATATACAGGCAAACAGTCTCCAAAACAAGATAAATGACAATTTTCAAGGAGAAAAAAGCAGTTGAATGACCGGGAAAACAAAAAAAAGCAGTTGAATGACCGGAAACGATTTTGAAATGCTTTAAACGGATAAGTGACTAAGTGTCTATTTTCCGTACTTGCTATTATTGGCATGCAGTTTAATTTAGTTTGTGGATTTGCAAAGGCGTATGTCACTCTGTGCGGTTATTACAACATTAATTAAGCTTAAAAGGTATTTTAGCAAGTTTATATTTGAATTTTGAAGAAAAAACAATCTCAAAAACAAGCAAGGATATTGATGGACGCTTTTGCCAAAAAAAAAGTTGACGCGCACAAAAATGACGGGCGCGTTGACCAGAATCAGAATATTTTTTTTAGCTTTAGTAAATCTGTTCGCATTATAAAACAGGTTTGAAAATGCCATTTCTAAAGATTAACTACGAAAGGAGGACAGAGAAGAGGCATTTCTAATATCATAGTCAAGAGCGTTCCATTCTGCGGTCTCCTGCCTTTTTCATTACTTTATCGGAAGTTGCAAACTGTCATAAGCAGAGCCTCTTGTCTTGAAATTGTGAAAATAATTAAAGGGTGTAATTAAGCTAGTGATATATGATGGGGATAGTTTATATGTCGAGCTTTATAGATAGTCACCGCACGAAAATATCGCGCTTACAAAACGATACGTTGTTGTCTGTATATTTAATCATTTCGTCGTCAATTATGGAAAAATCCTTTTTCGTTTTCTATCGTATTAGTGTGGACGATCTTCGAGCGCAATACAATTGAATTCGACATGGATGAAATACACCGTCTGAAACGCGTCTAAGGTTTTTGACAGATTCGTCAATTTTGTTCCAAATTTTGGGGCCCTGGAATTAAAGGGGCTGTGTCACCGTCTGCGCATCTCTTCTGCGCATGTACAAACTTGAAAAAGTACAGCCCGTACTTTTTCAAGTTTAGAGATTCAAGATGGCGGCAATTTCTAAGTGGGTGCATTATATATGTCAAGAGCGGCGATCATTCCGACCGAAAATGAAAATACAAGAGCTCAAGAAACTCTCGAAAAGATTTGATAAGCCAGCACTAATGCTTATAGCTATCCATCACTATATTTGAGGCGTAAACGTTGGCGAAATGAAGGCTTTATAGTATATTATAACATATTCACGAAGCAATACCGTCGGATTTCGCATCCTATTTCCTCTGGTTGAAATATCGTAAAAGGTAAACTAATTTAATTTATTAATACACTAAATCGATTTCGAAATATTTAGCTTGGGTATAGCAATCTCAAGGATTTGTGTCAATAAGAGTGAAGGAGTTTATAGAGTCTCAGAGACTCAGACAAGTCGAGAGATAAGTCACAAGCGTGAATTGTTGAAGGGCAGTTAGTGCCTAGTGGCTTTGGTACTGATCTGGGAATGCTCAAGATAATCGGAGTGCATATATATATGAGAAAAGACAAGCACAAAATGATAAAGATTGAATGTATATTTACCATGGGTTGAATAAACCATGAAAATGCTTTGAAGGGTAACCAAACAGCAAAAGTACAGTTTATAATATTTCATTTATTTAAATTTTTATATTATTGGCTATGCAATAATTACCATATGTTATGATTTATAGTATGTTAAATGGGGGGGGGGGGGGGGGGTTGGGGAAGAGGAAGAGGAAGCAAGTTTGTGCAGTTATCCAAGTTCTAGCTTGCTTTACCAAAACAAATTTCAGCTGTGTTTACGTGTGTATATATATTCTGGTGGGCTGTCTTGATTACTGTTTATTTAAGTAAAATGAGCTATCCCGGGCCTGTCTTCATACAAATACCCACAAACTTAGTTCATATGTTCCATCCTACATTTTTCATTTGGCTAAAGCAAAGTCAGATGATGATATGATTACCAGAGAATATAATCCAAGTACCAGGCAGTAGGATGTCAGGGTGGCAAAAGTACAATGAATTTTGAAAGGAGGACAATTGATGTTGAGAGTGTGAACCAGGATATTACCCTAAACAATAGCTGATATACCCAAGACGAGGACGACAACAACACCAGAGTATCCCAGAAATCATCAACCATGATTGTCTGGGCAAGGGCACCTAACATCTAACACAGGAACTAATATATTGGATAAGTAGACTTCTGATATATATTGCAAAAAAGCATAATATAAAGTTGAAGGTGTTAGTAGATGAAATACTCGAACGGAAATTTATATACATTTTTTAGACCTAGTCAGGAGCAGTTGCGAAAAATGCAACTTAGGCCCTCTGGCAGGAATTGAACCTGCGGCCCTAAAAAATGTAGCTATATAAATTTCCATTCGAGTCTGACCCTACTCCAATATAGCCTTTTCAAATGAACCTGTTTTTCACCGTACCTTGTTTATATTTTACTAATTAATTCTAGACAATTTTACTTGTCCAGGCACTATATGTTAATTATATTTTTTAAGGTTCCAAGGATTGTTCTTTTTTGTTATCAACTCATCATTTACAAAATATTCACTACCATCATCTGAATGATCTGATTTTCAACATTTTCACTAGCTGCCAGTCATAAAATAACTTCACAATATGATAATTGGCATATTTTAAATCTACTGTATACAACAAGGTTCCTGGTAATATGTTAATAAATTACTCCACCAAAACAAAAAAGTAAGATGATCTTTTTCCATTTTAGATTTTTTTTCACACTAAATCAGTTATTATATTTGTTCAAAAATGTTTAAACAGTTGTAGTAACTGATGTATTGCAGTACAGTTTTTTTAGTATTACAGTTAATTACTATTATATATGTTGTACTGGCAGTCCAATTATTATTTAGCAGCTCTGCTCCTGCCATTAATAAATTCTCTTTTTCAAAATTCTTGACAAGCTACTCTTGCCACCATGACATCCTACTGCCTGGTACTTGGATTATATTCTCTGGTAATTATTGCATAGCCAATAATATAAAAATTTAAATGAAATATTATAAACTGTACTTTTGCTGTTTGGTTACCCTTCAAAGCATTTTCATGGTTTGTTCAACCCATGGTAAATATACATTCAATCTTTATCATTTTGTGCTTGTCTTTGCTCATATATATATGCACTCCGATTATCTTGAGCATTCCCAGATCAGTACCAAAGCCACTAGGCACTAACTGCCCTTCAACAATTCACGCTTGTGACTTATCTCTCGACTTGTCTGAGTCTCTGAGACTCTATAAACTCCTTCACTCTTATTGACACAAATCCTTGAGATTGCTATATCCAAGCTAAATATTTCGAAATCGATTTAGTGTATTAATAATCCGACGGTATTGCTTCGTGAATATGTTATCCCCGAGCCGGCGCGAAGCGCCGTGCTAGGGTACTAATTCCGCTCGGATATTTACACCCGGGTATGTGAAAACACAGTGGAATCCAAAGTCGTCCGCCGCGATGTCATGGACGGTTCAGGGTTTTGTACGTTATACGCATGCGCGAATTCAGGTCGAGACTCGAGAGAAACATACGGATTCATACGGATAACATTTTAAAAAGATTTACGCATAAAGATTTCGTTATTTCATCAAAAATGATTTTTAATACTCGGGCTATTGGAAAAACATACCGATAAACACTTAAACAGAGTCTTCAAAACAAGATAAACGAGAAGGAAGTCGAATGGCTGAAAAAAGGACACTTTTGAAGTGTTTTAAACGGGTAAGTGTCTATTTTTCATATTTTAGTTTGTGGATTTACAAAAGCGTATGTCACTCTATGAGGTTATTATAATATCGATTAAACATTTAAACCTAAAAGGTATTTTAGCAAGTTTAAATTTGAATTTTGAAGAAACAACGTAATGTCAAAAACTTCATTTTAAGCTAAATTTAAAAAATATACTGTCAAAAAACAGTTGAAATTTTCTGAATATTTTTTGACGTTTTTGTGAAATGTCTAAGGTTAAATTTTACAACAACCAAAGCTAAAAGAGTACGTAATAACATATCTACTTTATATAGTGGGGCAATTCATAATTTTATAGTTAAAAGTACAAATATTGATATTACTCTTTTATCATTTTGTACCAAAAGTAAAAAAAAATGTGTGTTGCTATGGTTACAATGATTGACCGAATACTTCATGTTACAATAAGAGTTCGAATAGGCGAGGGATTCTGCATGAGTGTATTTCTAGTAATATACTCTAAAGCCTTCATTTCGCCAACGTTTATGCCTCAAATATAGCGATGGATAGCTATAAGCATTAGTGCTGGCTTATCAAATCTTTTCGAGAGTTTCTTGAGCTCTTGTATTTTCATTTTCGGTCGGAATGATCGCCGCTCTTGAAATATATAATGCACCACTTAGAAATTGCCGCCATCTTGAATCTCTAAACTTGAAAAAGTACAGGCTGTACTTTTTCAAGTTTGTATATGCGCAGAAGAGATGCGCAGGCGGTGACACAGCCCCTTTAAATAATAGAGATCTATAAGTAGTAGACAGAATTCGTTCAAAAGGTGTTTGTGTATACAACCGACATATATTGCTCTCCTTGTGTAAAGTTTGAATGAATTGGGCCTATTAGATGCACATACATGCACATACACACATATACATGCATGTACATGCACATACATTGAAATTGTGAACATTAAAAAGTATGGGTTCCAGCCGCCATTGGCGTGCGAAAAACGGCTTATTGGGTATAACATTAATAAATGGAGCTAGTATCCCATTTTCACATTTCCAAACGATTTATTGAACGGCACAGTTCTTCCAAACAAATGTCCATTGCTATTTTGATAAAGAGCCGCCATTTATAATTCAAGTTATTGAAGAATTCCTATCTGGGAATTGGAGTGAAAGTCTTCATTTGTATGGTGAATACTCTTCTATGGGACTGCCAGATGTGGGCTTCATGTGCGTCCACTTGTGTCTTGAAGAAAGATACGCCTTTATTACAGGCAAAGAAAACTGACTATGTGAAATGACTACCTTACAGATGAAATTCACTCCAAAAATAAACAGCAACTGTCTTCGAGGAAATTAATTAAAGGAAAAGTTAGAAGAAACCTTCCGGTATATTGGGAAACGTTTTTGCCGCAAACTCGGAAAAGAACAAAGCGAAACAGTTACGGAACGAACGGCAATATAACCATACACACACCCAAACCGGCTAAATCATTCAAATATTGTTTCGGAGGTAGTTTTGAAATTTCTTGAACCAGTTAATCAAACTACATGCTCTTGTATTTTGGAAGAAACGTCGATGGGCGTAGCGGATATCTTATACAAAATAGTTATAATTATGATCAGTTAAAAAAAATATATAAAAGCTTAATTTGAGAGATTTTTATATAACTAATAATACAACTATTATCAAAGTATTGAAGCATATTTAAATAATTAAAGCAAATGTACTTCATTATTATTAACATCGTCATCGACGTTTCATTTTGCCCTACCAACCAAAGATTAATCGACTGTTTACTTTAGTCGTTAAGTAATATATACAAACCGCACAAGAGGTCTTTATCAGATTTAAAACATCGAGGCGCAGCCGAGTGTTTTAGATCTGATAAAGGCCGAACTGTAAGGTTTGTATATGACTTCTAAAATGACTCGTTTTGTACGCTCACTGGCGTTGGAATTTTGAAGATTGATGTTATCTACGCTGTAAAAATTGAAGGAGAAAATTTGAGCAAGTCTATATCAAATATATAGATCCGCTACGGGTCATGAGTTTCCTTTGTATTTTGCCTATGAATAATTAATGAATTTTAGAAGTAGTATTTAAAAGCATAGTCATTCAACATGGTTATAATTTCGAATGATTTTTCTGTCCAGTCCAGAATGATAATCCTGAGTAACATATCAAGCCGTGCTATTGATACAAAGGAAAATCCTTTCAATTCTTATTCCCATAAAAACTGCAGAGTGCAGGTAAGTGTTTTTGACACAGTTATATTATCCATACTTAATATAAACTCTATTTATACATGACATTGTAATGATTGTATTCCATAAACATAAGTCAATCTCTAGCTTCTAAAGCTATTAAACTACAGTGCGTTCATCCTAATTTCTCTAATTCGGCAAGTAATAATTTTGTTGACGTTGCAAACATTTATGGAAACTAACTAACTTACTGCCTTTAACTGATTTGTTTCTAGTGTGAAACATGAATCAAGCTCCGAGTGCCGATTACTCGACCTTAAAAGATGCCTTGCTTCAAATGTGGTTTCCAGTCGTATGTGACCAGACAGCCGCTGATTTCTGTCCAAAGAATTCAGAGAAAATGTTTGGCTTTGTGTTTGAGATGGGCAACGTCCCCGAAGTGATACAAGGTTGTATTGAAAGATTGTCTGAAGGATTTGGCAAGGGTCTGCTTTTTAAAACAAACCTTGAGAGCTATTTTTATACTCAGTCACCATTTCAACTCAGTGAAGCAATACTAACGGGAAGTTTGAGTGAAGGTCTTGGAGCGAGTTTTTGGACGATACAGATCAAAAGCAGGAAAACATCGATTATCCTCAAGAAAATAAAAATAGAAGCTGGAAGGAAACTACCAAAAAGCGGGAGGAATGTTCAATACTTTGGTCACAGAGCAGCTCGAACAAGTTACCAAAGATGCGGCAGTGACCATCCGTAAACCAAAACCAGCCTCGTCTTTAATGGATATAGTGTCGCGAAAAACGCAACGAAAGCTTTAAGGACATCAATAAATGAACGATATAACTTAGACGAAACGTTTCGGCAGATGATACTTGTCGCATTATACGAAATGGTTTCCTCCAGTGATATTGTGTTGTCTATATTTTGCTAGAAGTGGCCAGCACAAAGTGATGAGAGGTTTCAAGGCGGTACTAAAATATCATGAAAATACCTGGAGTCCAAATCTGAAGGATATTATATGAAGTTATCATTTGAAAACCATCGCATTTTAGCATTTTGAGAAAACCTCACAAGAGTCTTGGACTGAGGAAACATTGCTTCATCATCTGATTAAGTTACTTGAAGGGTTAGTAGAAGCTTTAAGAATGCGAAATTTTCCAATGGACTTTATGCCTAAAGTTAACGTCCTGCAAGATGTTGATGATCCCGAAGTCACACTGGACTTAATGGAAAATATTTGAAAACTCTCCCACAATTTGTCTGATATTTCTGATGCGGTGGATAGTGGCAGTACTTTCAGAGTAATTTTTGGTAATGATTCTGAACGTCATAACATTTGTAAAAACTTCGACACCTTACGTGAAGAAAATTGAAAAAAGGAGAAGATGGGGAAAGTTCATGCACCTGGTGCGATTTGTTTGTAACTATCGATAAACTGGTAAATTAATTCAACTAATTAGTTTTGTACGATTTGTAAAAAAACCATTATTCTTTCGTTTACCAATGCGCTACAGCGTGTGTCAGAAATGTCTCCTATTATATTTGTGGCACTGCTTCTGTATTCTGATGGAATGAGTTCAGAATATTCAGCCTAGCGTCATCAGTATTGAGTCATAATATATCTGTCATAGGTTTTGGTTGGATTAAGGTTTAAGGTATGATGTTATCTAGCCAGCGTCATCAGTTCAGGTCATGTTTGCAGGGAGTGAGAACAAAGATACCAGTGGAAGTTGTTAGTAGATGAAATACTCGAACGGAAATTTATATACATTTTTAGACCTAGCCAGGAGCAGTTGGGAAAAATGCAACTTAGACCCTCTGGCGGGAAACTGTGGCCCTGCGATTCCGGTGCAGCGCTCCAACCAACTGAGCTACAGAGTCCAGTTGCTGAGCATCAACCGCAACTTCGGTATATAAGATGGGAGTGATGCCAGTATATGGTGTATGGATAAATATCAAGATTTTTCTCGGCATCTCGTTCGATAAGACTAATAGTAGAAGGTGTTAGTAGATAGAATACTCGAACGGAAATTTATATACATTTTTAGACCTAGCTAGCCGAGTATTCCATCTACTAACACCTTCTACTGTTAATCTTATCGAGGGAGATGCCGAGGAAAGTCTTGATATTTACACATACACCATATACTTGCATCACTCCCATGTTATATATAGAGCTTGCGGTTGATGCTCAGCAACTGGACTCTGTAGCTCAGTTGGTTGGAGCACTGCACCGGAATCGCAGGTTCATTTCCTGCCATAGGGCCTAAGTTGCATATTTCGCAACTGCTCCTGGGGTGTAGAATTAAAAGGTATATCAATTTCCGTCCGAGTATTTGATATACTAACACCGTCTACTATTAATCTCATCGAACGAGATGCCGAGAAAAATCTTGATTTTAACATAGATAGTACCCTGCCATGAATCTTAATTGGTCATGGTCCATTATGTATGTTGGTTAGATATTTGCTTTCAGTTGTGTTTCACTTGTGTATGGGCTACGTGTGCGGCCAAATCATTGAAATATTGTTTCGGAGGTAGTTTTGAAATTTTATGAACCAGTCGATCAAACTACTTACTCTTGTGTTTTGGAAGCAGCGTCGATCGATATCTTATACAAAAATGTTACAAGGTAAGTAATAAGCTTACAAATATAAAAGCTTCGAGAGATTTTTATGTAATTAATAGTACTACTATTATCAAATTGTATTGGAGCATATTTTCATAATTAAAGCAAAAGTACTTAAAATTATCAACATCGTTTTCATTTTCGCCTGCAAGCCAAAGGTTAATCGACTGTTTTCTTTTTGCAGTTTAGACGTTATGCATTATTTAAAAGCATAATCCATTCAACATGGTTATAATTGTTTTCTTTAAGCAAGAAATCGGAAGCTAGATCTGTTCAAAAATTTTGAGTTTAGTCATAATCGTGCATGTATAACATATCAAGACGTGCTATATAAACACAGGAAAAACATTGTCAAAAAAACTGCACATTGAAGGTAAGTGTTTTTGACACAATTATATTATCCATACTTAATATCAACTCTATTTAAACCTGACATTTTAATGATTGTATTCCCTAAACATAAGCCTATTCCTAGCTTCTACAACTATAAAAGCATACAAAGCGTTTATCCTAATTTATCTAATTCGGCAAGTAAGAATTTTGTCGACGTTGCAAACATTTGTGAAAACTAACTAACTCACTGCCTTCAACTGATTTGTTCGTAGTTTGAAACATGACTCAAGCTTCGAGTGCCGATTACTCGACCTTAAAAGATGCCTTGCTTGAAATGTGGGTTCCAGTCGTAGGTGTCCAGTCAGCCGTTCATTTATGGACAAAGAACATGGAGAAAATGTTTGGCTATCTGTTTAAGATGGAGAACATCCCCGAAGTTATACAAGGTTGTATTGAAGGATTGGGTGAAGTATTTGGTAAAGGTATTTTTAAAACAAATCTTAAGAGCTATTTTGATACTCATTCACCATTTCAACTCAGTGAAGCAATACTAACAGGAAGTTTGAGCGAAGGTCTTTTCCTCTATACAGTAGAACCACCAGATATGGACTTCATGTGTGTGTTAAAGAATATCACGTTTTCTCAAGAAAGTCAAGAAGAAGGCAGCTTGCTGTTGAGAGAAGATACACCTTTCGTTTTCGCATTTATCACAAACAAAGAGACACAAAATCTCTGGACCGAGTTTTTGGACGATGCAGATCAACAAGCAGGAAAGCATCGATTATCTTCAAGAAAATTGAAAGAGAAGCTGCAAGAAAACTACGATAAAGCGGGCGGAATGTTCAATAGTTCCTACTCGGAACAGCTCGACGAGGTTACGGAAGGTGCAGCAGTGACAATCCGAAAGCAAAAACCAACTGTTTCTCTATTCAAACGTTGCATGGAAATCCAAAAAGAAATCTTAAGACAACCAATCAGTGAACTAGACGAAATGTTTGACCAGGTTACATTACATGCCATGTTTTACAATATAATTCCCTCCAGTGATATCGTGTTGTCTATATTTTGCGACGGATGGCCATCATGTGCACGGGAATGGATCACACGAGAACGACTTTGGCCAGATATACATTCGGTGGAGAAAATCGCGCAAAGTGGATTTCACATTGTCCCAAAGAGCTCGCCTGATGGAGATTTTCGTTTGTCTTTTTCATTCCCTGAAACCACGTTGATTCAAACACTTTCACCACTGCAGCACAAAGTGATGAGAGGTTTCAAAGCCGTAGTGAAATATTATGAAAATACTTGGAGTCCAAATCTGAAGGAGATTATATCAAGTTATCATTTGAAAACCATCGCATTTTGGCATTTTGAAAAGACATATCAAGAATCTTGGACTGAGGAAACTTTGGTTCATCATCTTGTTAAGTTACTTGAAGAGTTGGCCGAAGCTTTGAGAATGCGAAATCTTCCAATGTATTTTATGCCTAAAGTTAACCTCCTCCCAGATGTTGATCCCGAAGTCACGCTGGACTTAATGGAAAATATTTTACCACTCTCCCGCAATTTGTCTGCAATTTCTGAAGCTGTGGATAATGGCAGTACTTTCAGAGGAATTTTTGGTAGTGACTCTGAACGTGATGCCTTACGTGAAGAAAAATTAAAAAAAGTAGAAGACGGGGAAAGTTCATGCACCTTGTACGATTTATTTGTAACTATCCATAAACTCATAAATTAATTCAACTAATTAGTGTTGTACGATTTGTAAAAAACATCATTCTTTCGTTTCGCTATGCGCCACAGCGTGTGTCAAAAATGCCTCCCATTATATTTGTGGCATTGCTTCTATTCTGATGGAATGAGTTCAGGATCTTTGGCTTAAGGTCATCAGTAATAGTATCTGTCATGGGTTTTGGTTGGATTAAGGTTTAAGCATGATGTCATCTATCCAGCGTCATCAGTTCAGGTCTTGTTTCCAGGGACTGAGAGCATAGAACTGCAGTACCCTGCCATGAATCTTAATTTGTCATGTACCATTACGTATGTTGGATAGATAGTTGCTCTCAGTTATGTTTCACTTGTGTTTCATAGCTGCATGGTCTTGGATAAACGATTGTTAAATTAATTGACGTTATAGGTTCGGAAATTAATTTGTGATATTGGGTTTAAAATAGTAGTTAAGAGTCATGGGTCGTGGCTGTGATATAAGCGACAGCAATTTAACTATACTGTTTTAATTGTCTAAAACATGTTTAATAAGCGTACAAACGTTTAAATTAGGCTAAAACACACCTATGTTTAGCTGATGTTTGCCGTTCGGTCAACGTCATGAAACAGCTCTAATGTCGCAACCAGCTTTCATATCACTCAGAAGACGAGAAAATTCCTCATTTGACGATGTCATAAGAGTGGCAACGCTGCTGAACTGGGACCACAAATTATTCATCCTTTTTGTCTTGCATGACGTATATCTTTGTTTTCCAGGCGCGTCGTAGATCGTAAACTCGCTTTTATGGGTCGACCGTCCTCTTCTTGGATTCACCATTGTCGTGGATTTAGTGCCATGGTTAAATTTTTGGGGGTAATGTTTTGTGTTGCTATATTACGTGAAGGATCAGCCTTGGGTACACTAAGACCAATGTCGTGGATCTAATGCCATGGTTAATTATTATTTCTGGGTAATGTGTTGGCTGCTATATTAGGCCAAGAATCAGCCAAACCTTAGGACTGTTCTTGTTTTTTCTTTGGTCATCTTTCATCCCCCTTTCCAAAGATAGAAATATTGTGAACGGATTAAAATGATCTTTTGTGATAAGCTGGCTGAAAAAGTAGCATTGCACTTTACTTACGATGATAACTCTTTACTGATTGGCATATATAAAATATTGGCTTGCTAATAGAATTTTTATGCTTTCCGCTCCATACTGAGATTTAGATAAGTAGATATTATGATAGTGATAATACTGTGCATTTAGGAATTGCGCCTAGGATAAGGAAATGCCTTAAATATCGTGGGGAGACGGGCAGATAGAACAAAGATAACTGAAGGGGTGATAAACACACCCATTGCAAGATTAAATTCATTCATGCACGAACTACTATGAAGCGAACATCATTAATTATATTGTGGTATACAATTTTCTAAAGTTTCGCCAACTTTCCATTAATTTTCTTCAGCTTTCATTACTTCAGGTAAGCATTGCTAATCTATATTTTACGATTTGCTCATAAATTATATTGTATATCAAATTTATTTGTTCCTCGTGTTCTGAGGATTTTTAATACCACACTTGTATACCAACGTTGTTGGTTTATCATTACTGTTCTTCATGTTTTTGAAGATTGTACTAACTAATATAATTGTACCAACGTTGTTGGTTGATCATCACTGTTTTTCTGCTTTTTCATGTTTTTGAAGATTATAATAACTAATATACTTGTAGTGTTTATCTGAACTGTTCTTCATGTTTTTGAAGATTGTAATAACTAATATGCTTGTACCAACGTTGTTGGTTTATCTGAACTGTTCTTCATGTTTTTGAAGTTTGTTCTGCCTAATATAATTGTGCCAACGTTGTTGGTTTATCTGAACTGTTCTTCATGTTTTTGAAGTTTGTTCTTATAATGTACCTTTGGCTATCCAGAGCTTGCCAATCGGCGACGCGAAAATGTCTGCCAGGCTTGCTTTGCGAAACATTACATATTAGCATCGTTTTTTTTTTCTTGCGGCCCAACGATGCCATATTTTTATAACGTCTACTCTATATAATCCCTTCTTATTACTATTGTATACTGTTATGTAAGTTTTATCCTTGTATAGTATGCCACCCACAAAAAGGCAATCACGTAAACGACCAGCCAATGGCCCAGCTAGCGGTTCGCGTCCTCGACGTAGTCCTCGTTCGTCGACCAGAAACAACACGACAGCCACTCTTAATGCTGCTCCACTCATAACCGTTGAACCACCGGTAACTCTCACGGCAACGCAGGAAGAATTGCAAACATCCAATCTCCCAGCGCCGCAACAACATTTGCCAGCGACTGTTGATCCTCCGGCTGCTAGTGGCAATGCGACAAGTACAATCTCGTCCATGACGCCAGAACTGTTTCAAGCGTTGGTTTCGTCGGTGACTGCTGCTGTCAATGCAACGCACGCATCCACACCAAGCCTAAGAGCAGAGGGGCCTCTTTCTACACAACCTCCTTCTGCGCCAGCTGCTGTTTTGCCTCGAAGTGGAACAATGGCGATGCCACCTCCTACCTCTGGTTTTCCTGACGCAACCAACTTGGTAACAGGGGCAATAGCTGCGGCTCACGCGAGCATCTCAGGTGAGCCACAGTTATTGCCTACAATTAGGACTAGTTTGCCAGTTAAGCAATATTTCAGTAGGAAGCTGTTACTCACAATAAGGTGATTTTCAGGCAGGTCCTATGAAACCCTTTATTATTATTATTATTATTACAATATTTCAGTAGGAAGCTACACTCACAACAAGGTGATTTTCAGGCAGGTCCTACAAACCCTTGGTCATAACCCTTCGAGTTCTGCCGAGCCTACTCAAATTTTTCATTCTGCCAGTTTGCCACTTGATTCCAGGGTTTCGGCAAAACTCAAAGGAAAAATATGGAATGAGGAGTTTGTCGCTTTTGGCACCTTGTTGAGCAATACCGAACACGAGAAATTTCAAATTTCCTTTATGAATGCGGAAGCTGGTCTTCCTGCTTCTTTCTGCCTCGAACCGGCATCTAGGCCCAAAAATATCCAAAGCATTGAGGTTTGGCTGCAAGCGTTCCATGTATTTGTATGCATTTATACTCAAAAATACCCAATAAGGCAGAATAGATTCTCTAATGATTCTCGGACGCGGCCAAATAATCAAGTGCCGTGGGGTTATTGTTTTAAATTTCACCGGGGCCTAACGTGTTCAGGCTGTGAATTTAGTCACACTTGTTTTAAATGTCAAGGCAATCACCGAAGCAATCAATGCGCAAGTAATTTTCGTGGCTTAAAAGGAAAGCCACACGCCAATGAGGCACGCAACGCCAAGTCCAACGCAAATACCCACGCCGGTAAAAATTCAGCCCTTAATTAGTTTGTTATCAGGTTACAAGCCATCTATTGTAAACATTTTAATTTCTGGTTTCTCGCATGGTTTTCCATTGCATTTTCAAGGTGAAATCCAACAACTTCAGCCGAAAAACTTAACTTCTGCTTTAGAAAATCCGGAAATTGTTGACATGAAAATAGGTAAAGAATTGGCTGCACATCGTTTGGCAGGTCCATTTTCGTCCCCACCATTTGATTCCTTTCGCGTTTCGCCTCTTGGCCTCGTACCTAAGAAAACACCAGGGGATTTTCGTTTAATTCATCATCTATCATTTCCCAAGGGCTCCTCGGTTAATGATGGAATATCCCCCGAGCATACAAGCGTACATTATGCAACCGTGTCTGACGCTATACGTTTGATAAAATCCGCAGGACATGGCTGTTTTTTGGCAAAAACTGATATAAAAAACGCATTTCGAATCATGCCAGTTAATCCGAATGACTATAATCTCTTAGGAATCAAATGGCGTGGGATGTATTATTACGACAAGTGCTTGCCAATGGGATGTGCTAGTTCATGCAAAACTTTTGAATCATTTAGCACTGCGGTGGAATGGATTGCTCGACATAAGTGCAGTATCGACAAACTCCTTCATTTACTTGATGATTTTCTTTTTATTTCTCCTACTCACAGCCGGTGTCAGGATACATTGGATAGATTTTTAAAATTATGCGCTCAACTCGGAATTCCAATTGCGCTTGAAAAAACTTGCGGTCCCGCAACTACTCTCACATTTGCGGGCATTGAATTAGATTCTATAAAATGTGAAGCCCGTTTACCGCGCGATAAAATTGAAAAGTGTGTGCAGACTATTGCGGACTTTCTACACCGAAAGAAGGTTACCCTCAAAGAACTTCAATCTTTGATAGGATTACTTAATTTTGCTTGTTCCGTGGTTACGCCAGGTCGCGCATTTTCGCGACGGCTTATTGACTTAACACATGGGGTCAAAAGTCCGGGTCACTATATTCGTCTGCGCCGTGAGACCAAGGAAGATTTGCACCTTTGGCAAATCTCTTCTTTCTTCAATGGTTCTTTTTCTGGACATGGCGGAATTCCGAAATAAACTGATTTTGTTTACTGATGCGTCAGGCTCCATCGGTTTCGGCGCTATCTTTGGCACAGAATGGTGCTATGGCCGTTGGCCTTCTGAGTGGCAGCACCGCAACATTGCTATTTTGGAATTCTATCCAATTGTCCTGGGGCCGGTTGTTCAAAAGCCGGTTAACGCTAACCCCGGGTTAGATTTTAACCTGCTGTTCAGGTTTGTATACTTCTTACATGTTTGTTTATTTCAAAACTATATAAACAAAAACTTATATCGTCCAGTACAAGGTTGATAGAAAAAAGTATTCATATTAATATAACCGATGTCGGGAAACTTGTATGAAAGTTACCACTAACCCAGGGTTAAGTTAACCGGCTTTTGAACAACCTGCCACGGGGCCTTTGCCTGTGGGGTCATCATATGCGAAACCAATCTATTTTATTTTTTACTGACAACGAAGCATTAGTTCATGTTATCAACAAAAATCATGTCGCGACAAATCTTTAATGTGTTTTGCGCGCAAAATGGTGCTAGTTTGCTTACAAAACAATATTGTATTCAAAGCAAAGCATATCGCCGGGATTTCTAATAAATTGGCGGACTCTTTATCTCGCTTCCAGTGTCCACAGTCCACCTTCCAACAGTTAGCACCGGCCAACATGAACAAGCTTCCAACGGACAACCCCCTTCATCTGCAGCCTCAAATTTGGCAATTATAATTACACACTTGGCACAGTCAAGCTTGCAAAATCGCGTTCCATTTCGTTTATACACGGGTTAGAAATTGATTCACCAATATGCAAGCAGCATATACCAGACAGCCACTTTAAAGCCATGTTTCCAGCCATTAGCACTTTTCTTTGCTTACTTATTTGACGCAATTACGAATGCTGGTTGTCAATACCAAATGCGCCAAAACGTCATCATAAGCGTTTAGCGTTTAGGGCGCCAAAACATAAATGGGCGCCGAAATTTGCACAAAATCACACAAAAGCGCACACAAGCCTACCTACAACTACAAGCATTACTGTCCAGTCTGTAATATCTCAAAGGATGTAAATTGTTAATTGTGAAATGTGAAGTGATTTGGCTTACGATCACTGGTAAGTTCGCCGTCTACTTCATGAATGTTCACGTCTATTTTTCTTTGTTTAAGAAAAACTATATATTTATTCAAACTTTGAATGTGTTGTTTCTGAGCATTTTTATTTTTGCGATGTTTGTAATTCCTAATTGCGAATCGCCTCCCAAAACGCAAGAAATGGCATTTCAGGGACTCTAAATTTGTACTGCTTCCCACGGGCATGCCCCCGGACCCCCCTAGAGGTCTCGCATCTACGACGCTCAACCATACACAAATTACAAGGGGGCGCCAAATTTGCAGCTGGCCTCCCCTGGCGAACACAAGCCAGCACGCCACTGCCTTGTCGCTACAACGCCAGCATTCGTGTTGTCCTATTGCTCTCCTTTTTGACTACCTAGCATTGCGTGGTAATCAAACAGGAGCAATTTTTATCACACAACAGGGCAACCCAGTCACCAGGGAAGTTTTCGCTGCACGGCTGCCTGAAGCAATAAAATTTTGCGGTCTAAATCCAACTCGTTATAAATCTCACAGTTTCCGAATTGGGGCTGCTTCTTGGGCTGCCGAAAAGGGGATGTCTGATGCACAAATCCGCACATTAGGGCGATGGAAGTCTAATGCTTTTCAGAAATACATCAGGGTTTCATCGCTCTCCACTTAACTTTTACTTCTAATATTATGTTGTATAATTATGTCCTGTCTACAAGACTAGCGGGGAGTCTTGTGGTGGGGACTTATCTAATTACCGTAAGATGCAGCTGTCAGCGGGCGACAATTGGTACTACGCAGGGGCTGGTACTGGTTGTTGCTTGCTGCGGTTGCATTACATTTCGTATTTAGTTACTTTACAACATGCAGGCGATAATTGGTACCAAGCAAGGGCTGGTATTGGTTGTTGCGGTCGTATATTATTCAATAGTTTACCACTTTGCAGGGGCCGTTGACTTAATTTTTCTAGGCTTGTATGTGTGATTAACATGAGTTTTTATCAACGGTTTGTACGGGCGGCTGTTGTATAGAATTATTTTCATATTAGTTATATTGGTATTCTATTGTAGGCTAGGAACTTAAATTTACTATATTTTTGCGCACTGACACATCGCAATTCACAGCTTGCAGGGGCGTCTGCGATTCATTGGGTCTCACCTTATCTTCACATGACGAATAGCGGATGGAGGCTTGAGTCTTGCATTGCCTGGAGTGGGGTGCATCTTCGCAGAGTAAGATGCTTTGGCGTAATCTTGCCCTCACCTTTACTGGGCAAAACTGTTTGAGCACATCTTTCATGTGCAATATATATATATAATTAATTAATTTCTGTTAATAAGATTTAAAATAAAGCGGCTGGGGGATTGTTAACCCCCAAGCCAAATTAACCCAATCATGTGTCAGATTTATTATACTGTCTATCATGCAGCCCAGTAAACAGAGCTCAATCAATGCGACGCTCAAGCTTCGATACGTTAAGGATTGTTATGTCTGATATGGGGTGGAAAGCTTAAATATTTTTAAAAAATCACCGATTTTCCAAAGCCATTTAAAGTGGCTCCACCCATATTTCAATACAGCCAAATATGCAAATTGAGTAATTAAGCAGTCATTATTAAGGCGGATGGTGGGCGGAAGATATTTCACCATGAGTGAGGGAGGTGTATGTCAATGTAAGTTAATTTAATAATGACTAATGTTGGGAAGCCTTGACTGCGTTCTATGAACAACAGATTACAATGAGTAGAATTAGTCAGTCTTTTTAGTCATGTCTGAAGGCATTTAAAACACTTTATTTAAGCAGGGTAACTAGAATTAAACTATACTATAGATTTAGATATAAATATAGTTAAAATTATATATATAAATTTGAATAAAAAAAATTTGTGTTTAGTAATTTTTTATACCTTTAATACTAAACTGTCACCAAATTGGCATGTTTATTAGAATTTAAGAGTACTTCACTTTGCAAGGGGCCGCATTTGCCGAAAAAAACGTTGACGCGCGTAGCTAAAAATGCCACGCGCGCTGACCAGAAACAGAATATACATTTTGTTGGCCTGAGTAAGATCTGTTTGCATTATATAACAGGTTTTAAAATGTCATTTTTTAAAGATCAACTACGAAAGGAGGACAGAGAAGAGGCATTTCCAATATCATAGTCAAGAGCGTTCCATTCTGAAGATGCTGAAACGTTAAATGATGACCTAGCAAATATTTCAGTTTGGATGGCGGCCAACAAACTGAGCCTAAAGAAAAGCAAAACTGAATATATGCTTATTGGATCACATCAAAAACTTAAACAGTGTAACTCCGACTTTCAAATAAAAATTGGAGATACGCCTATTCAACGAGTAACCGTTACTAAATCACTGGGTATGATGGTAGATGAGACCTTAAGGGGGTCTTATACAAAATTTTAAAAGAAAATCCTATTTTGAAATTAGCCATATTATGCATCATTAATGATCCCTTTTTCGTTTTCTGGTGTTAATTTTTCTATTTGTTTGGCGGAAAATGGATAAATAGGGGAAAATAGCAGCTTGTTTGAAATTTTGTCCCGTAGTAACCACCATAGCAACGACATACACCTACCCCCCCCCCCTCACCCCTAGCTATATAGTGATTTTAAACGATTTTATTTCAAATTACACCAAGTACAAGTAGGTTATATTTAGGCGGGAGAGGCGTTATAATGGCGTGAAAGTAAATTGTGTTCACGCTATATATTTTGTATAATTACGGTTCCACTTCAAGGCTTTGACTGATTGAGGACATCCTGTAAAGTCCGACGAAAGTCGATCTGCCATAACCTTTCAAAGAACCGAAGGGTTAAACATTGGTGTCTTTTTAACGACGGCAACGGCGGAGGTCACAGCTGGGAACCAAACTTAGATGTTGAAATAGTACGTGTTAAACATTTTTCAAAAAATCTAGCATGGCATTTTCATGATATATATGCCTACCTCTCCCGTTTAGGATATGTTTGGGTATGTGATTTCGACCCCGAATTAGTCAACGTATATTTGGTTAGCATATGAAAATATAGGGGAGCTCCATGTCCAATTTTTCCTTTGTGAATATCAAGGAAACGAAGGACAAACGTATTCAAATGGTCATTCTAGCTGCTGTTTGCCTTTCTTTGGTTAGTATTCGAAACTATAAACTTGATTTTATCAAAACAGCTCAAAACGTAGGAGTAAGAAAGAATAAGCAAAAGCAAGGAGAACATATGCAGCTGGATCATTTTAAACTTTCCAGATGCCTATTCAAGTCTTTAAATTAGGATAGTTTGTCGAAAACATACCTAAGAATAGTTTAAACTTAATTTTCCCAAATTGTCAATTCACGAGACGTTAAAAACTCTCCTGGGTTTACTATTTATGCAATCATGGTGAAATTTTCAGAATTTACTCATTATTATTAAACCTTTGACGTGAACCTAAAAATACTATGTGTGAGTTATACACGCCACAGGCCAACCCTATTAATGAACTGAACATGCCCATATTTTCATTCAACTATAAACACAAGTAAAATTTATACACTCTATGCCTTTAGCTGAGTATTTTTTTAGGTTTACGACATAGATAGGTCTATTTTGTTTCCATTAAAGCTGTTTGGGAGATCATTCGTAGTTTACTTTGGCTCCTATCATTTGTGGCACAAACACCATATTTTACTCCATAGGGGGTCATATCTTGGTTACTGTGGCAACAACAAATGTATAAGCGAGTGATTTTGTGTCAGCTACCCATATTCTATAATATTAGAGTAAAAAATGAGTGAAAAGTATTAAATTAGAGAAAAAAGTTTTCAACGTATAAGACCACCTTAACCTAGCATTCTCAAACAGATCAAATTACAAAGAAAGTTAATAAGGGTCTTTACGTCCTTAGACGATTAAGAGATCTTGTGGACGTAAGGACTTCAGTAACAGTTTGCAAAACCTTAATTCAACCACACTTTGACTACTGCTCGCAAGTATGGGGTTGTCTTGGAATTACCCTTCAAAACCACTTGCAACGTTTACAAAATAGAGCAGCTCGTATTATTACAAAGCGTGGGTATGAATTTAAGTCAGCTGATATTCTTAAAGAATTAGATTTACCTAATCTAAGTCTCAGAAGAAATAATCAATTATGTACTACAATCACGAAAACCAGTACACTTCATAATCATGAAATTAGGCAGGCTGAACTTAACTTGGCAGTCCCGAGGCCAAATACCAACTTTTGTAAAAAATCATTCTCGTACAGAGGAGCTGTAGCTTGGAATGATTTATTACCTAACATAAAAAGTTTGGGTTCATTGTCAACTTTCAAAAGGGCTCTAGTGACAAATAGTGGTAATAATTCTTGATAATCAATTTTTATATAATTTTTTATATTTGCATGTAATTAATCATACATAGCACGGCCTATTGGAAGATCACATCTTGTAAATATTTTAGTTTTTGACTTTGTGAAATAGTACCGTGGATAAATAAAGTTTGATTGATTGATTGATTGATTGATTGATTGATTGATAATGCTAGAAAAGCAAACGTGCGCTCTCCTGCTTTTTCATTACTTTATCGGAAGTTGAAAATTGTGATAAGCAGAAACTGTGAGCAGATTTAAAGGGTCTAATTAAGCTGGTGATATATGATGGAGATAGTTTATGTAGACCTTTATAGATAGTCACCGCACGAAAATATCGCGCTTATAAAACGATACGTTTTTTTCGGTTTATTTATTCATTTCGTCGTCAATTATGGTATTAGTGTGGACGATCTTCGAGCGCAATACAATTGAATTCGACATGGATGAAGTACGCAGTCTGAAACGCGTCTAAGTTTCTTCATCGATTCGTCAATTTTGTTCCAAATTTTTGACCCTGGAATTAAATACTAGAGATCTAAAACTATAGTAGACATGCAGAATTCGTTCCAAAAGTCTTTGTGTAGCTACTACGTTGCTCTCCTTGTGTAAAGTTTCAATGAATTGTGCCTGTTTCTTTCAAAAATATTTTTACCATAGTTTAGATATCGTATGTATGACTGTGTGCAAATTACATTACAAAGCAGTTAGATCGTATATTTTAAAACGCGCGAAAAACGGCTTATGGGTAACGTTAATAAATGGAGCTATGGTATAATAATAATAATAATAAAATGGTTTATTAACATTTTCGCACCAACATGGTGAATTACAACGTGTATACATATTTAGGATATTAAAATCTTATATAGAAATACATATAAAAATTTATAAACAGATAAAATTAATTATTGACAAGCAAATATTACTATTACTATTAAATTAGATACCACATCTAAGCTATTGCTTTGAAACGTTCGAACACATAGATGGAATAAAGCTATTAATTTTTGTAGTGGTCAGTCCGACATTTGGGTACACTATAATCCATGTTATTCCGTTGGCAACGTCAATGTCTTCTCTTGTCGGCTGTAAGAGACAATGAAGTTGAGAACTAGGTTCTTGGATCTTTTTAAATGGTTCATCACTTTTATGGCACAGAATTTGTCGTCTATCTTCTAAACGAGAGCATTATGCGATACTGAGGGCTTCATTACAGTTACGTCCAGGGTAAATAATGCGTAAAGCTCTCTTTTGAACATGATCAATCTTATCGGAGAGGTACTGCGGTAAGTTAGTATGCCAAACAGGGCAAGTATACTCAAGGATTGATCTCACAAAAGAGAAGTAAATGACAAGAAGATCGGCCGAAGGAACGCCACTACGACTTAAAACGCGTAAGATATATAAGCGTTTAGACGCTTTTTTCACCATAGTTTCTACATTCTCTTCCCATTCCAGTTTGTTGTTCAATGTTAGACCCAGAACTTTAAACGAACAGACCAGAGCAAGAGGTAACCCATCGATACACAATCGAGGTGCGTCAGGTTAATTTTGGAGAAAGCTGATATGATTATCATTTCTTTGCACTTCGTTCCATTAAGTTTCGTATCATTTTGCGCTGACCAGGAAAGGATTACATCCAGTTCGGATTACATCCTGACACCAAGAGACAACAGCTTTTTTATTAGAATATTGTGATTAATGCGATCAAACGCTTTGCTGAAGTCAACAAATCACACACTGAGGTACTGTGATTGGGTATCCAATCTTCTTAGCCAATTATTGACCATGTCGATAAGGCAGAAAGTAGTTGACGTTCCTTCTAAGCTGCCGAACTGTTTTGGATCAATTTTATGTTTAATATCATCCATCATCCACTTCACAACAAAGTCCTCCAATGTTTTCGACAAAAATTCCGTAAGAGAGATGGGACGAACTTCATCCTCGCTACATATATGTTTGGACTTGGCAACTGGTGTAATAATAGCGTCTTTCCACATTGTACGGACCACACCGGAAGATAAGGAGATGTTGAAAATACTGCAAATGTGCTCGGCTAGTTCATAGGCATAATACTTTATAATGCGATTAGGAATACCATTTGGTCCATGAGACTTGAAAGCACTGATGGTCAACATTTTAGAACAGGTCTCTTCAACTGTGATTGTTGGTACAGGGTTGGGTGCTGGAAGATCAGCTGGTAATGCGCGAAGGTCTAAGCAAGGAAGTTCTGCACTCATACTTGAAAAATAATCATTCAGCAACTAGGCAAGATCTTTACAAGTAATAGGAACATCATTCTTAACGATCCTAATCACATTGCTAGAGGGACTTTTTTGCCCGATATTAGTTTAACAGAATCCCACCATATTTTGGGATTACTGGATTTCAGGTGTTGTACCTTGTTGGTATAAAACGAGCGTTTCTTGACTGATATCTCATTTCTAACTTTCTGATCACCCGAATGAAACGCTCTCTGTCTATCGACTATTAGTTGTTTCCGCGAGGGTATCATCCGAGGCTGAACAGTGCTGTTAATCTTGACTACCTAGGTTGGGAAGATAGCTGAGGATCGATCTTGGCAAAAGGAAGATGCTAATTCCGAGCACGATTTAGGATCCTTGACGTCAGTAAACCAGGTGTGAGTGTTACACCATCTGCCGAAGGCATCGAAAAACGTCGTACGTGTTTTTTACTTGTACTAGTACCATGAGAACGAACTGCGCCACCGGCAGACGGGGTCCATTTCACAACGTTATGATCAGAGGTGCCTGATGGTGCAATAAAAACAGGCTCATTATATAGGTCACTTAAATTGGTCACGATGAGATCTAATACATTATCACCACGTGTTGGGACACGTACAACCTGTTTGAGATTATGATGGATTAATAGGTCACAGATATCCAACTTATTCAAGTCTCCGAGAAGTACAACAGTGCGATCTGGATGCATTGTTCTAATTACGTCAAGTTTATCTATGATGTACTCTACTAAATTATTCTGTTCCAGTAGACGAGTATCAGGTTGGTTGTATAAAATCCAAACGATTGTTGTTCAAATAAAACCCAAACGATTGTAAAATAGCCCCAACCTGTTTCTTTCATAAAAACAATGACTTTCAGGAGGAAAGAACATGTTTTCATGCATTTGAAATTTTTGATCAGATGCAAAGGGGGGACCAAAGGATTTGAAATCAGGCCCTTTGGTCCCCCCTATGGTTTTTGATTTTTTTTCAAACTTGGTTCAAATAACCCCCAAACGATTGTAAAATAGCCCCAACCTGTTTCTTTCATAAAAACAATGACTTTCAGGAGGAAAGAACATGTTTTCATGCATTTGAAATTTTTGATCAGATGCAAAGGGGGGACCAAAGGATTTGAAATCAGGCCCTTTGGTCCCCCCTATGGTTTTGATTTTTTCAAACTTGGTTCAAATAACCCCAAACGATTGTAAAATAGCCCCAACCTGTTTCTTTCATAAAAACAATGACTTTCAGGAGGAAAGAACATGTTTTCATGCATTTGAAATTTTTGATCAGATGCAAAGGGGGGACCAAAGGATTTGAAATCAGGCGCTTTGGTCCCCCCTATGGTTTTTGATTTTTTTTCAAACTTGGTTCAAATAACCCCAAACGATTGTAAAATAGCCCCAACCTGTTTCTTTCATAAAAACAATGACTTTCAGGAGGAAAGAACATGTTTTCATGCATTTAAAATTTTTGATCAGATGCAAAGGGGTGACCAAAGGATTTGAAATCAGGCCCTTTGGTCCCCCCTATGGTTTTTGATTTTTTTTCAAACTTGGTTCAAATAACCCCCAAACGATTGTAAAAAAGCCCCAACCTGTTTCTTTCATAAAAACAATGACTTTCAGGAGGAAAGAACATGTTTTCATGCATTTGAAATTTTTGATCAGATGCAAAGGAGGGACCAAAGGATTTGAAATCAGGCCCTTTGGTCCCCCCTATGGTTTTTGATTTTTTCAAACTTGGTTCAAATAACCCCAAACGATTGTAAAAAAGCCCCAACCTGTTTCTTTCATAAAAACAATGACTTTCAGGAGGAAAGAACATGTTTTCATGCATTTGAAATTTTTGATCAGATGCAAAGGGGGGACCAAAGGATTTGAAATCAGGCCCTTTGGTCCCCCCTATGGTTTTTGATTTTTTTCAAACTTGGTTCAAATAACCACAAACGATTGTAAAATAGCCCCAACCTGTTTCTTTCATAAAAACAATGACTTTCAGGAGGAAAGAACATGTTTTCATGCATTTGAATTTTTGATCAGATGCAAAGGGGGGACCAAAGGATTTGAAATCAGGCCCTTTGGTCCCCTATGGTTTTGATTTTTTCAAGCTTGGTTCAAATAACCCCCAAACGATTGTAAAATAGCCCCAACCTGTTTCTTTCATAAAAACAATGACTTTCAGGAGGAAAGAACATGTTTTCATGCATTTGAATTTTTGATCAGATGCAAAGGGGGGACCAAAGGATTTGAAATCAGGCCCTTTGGTACCCTATGGTTTTGATTTTTTCAAACTTGGTTCAAATAACCCCAAACGATTGTAAAATAGCCCCAACCTGTTTCTTTCATAAAAACAATGACTTTCAGGAGGAAAGAACATGTTTTCATGCATTTGAAATTTTTGATCAGATCCAAAGGGGACCAAAGGATTTGAAATCAGGCCCTTTGGTCCCCTATGGTTTTGATTTTTTCAAACTTGGTTCAAATAACCCCAAACGATTGTAAAATAGCCCCAACCTGTTTCTTTCATAAAAACAATGACTTTCAGGAGGAAAGAACATGTTTTCATGCATTTGAAATTTTTGATCAGATGCAAAGGGGACCAAAGGATTTGAAATCAGGCCCTTTGGTCCCCTATGGTTTTGATTTTTTCAAACTTGGTTCAAATAACCACCAAACGATTGTAAAATAGCCCCAACCTGTTTCTTTCATAAAAACAATGACTTTCAGGAGGAAAGAACATGTTTTCATGCATTTCAATTTTTTATCAGATGCAAAGGGGACCAAAGGATTTGAAATCAGGCCCTTTGGTCCCCCCTATGGTTTTTGATTTTTTCAAACTTGGTTCAAATAACCCCCAAACGATTGTAAAATAGCCCCAACCTGTTTCTTTCATAAAAACAATGACTTTCAGGAGGAAAGAACATGTTTTCATGCATTTGAAATTTTTGATCAGATGCAAAGGGGACCAAAGGATTTGAAATCAGGCCCTTTGGTCCCCCCTATGGTTTTTGAATTGTTTTCAAACTTGGTTCAAATAACCCCAAACGATTGTAAAATAGCCCCAACCTGTTTCTTTCATAAAAACAATGACTTTCAGGAGGAAAGAACATGTTTTCATGCATTTGAAATTTTTGATCAGATGCAAAGGGGGGACCAAAGGATTTGAAATCAGGCCCTTTGGTCCCCCCTATGGTTTTTGATTTTTTTTCAAACTTGGTTCAAATAACCCCCAAACGATTGTAAAAAAGCCCCAACCTGTTTCTTTCATAAAAACAATGACTTTCAGGAGGAAAGAACATGTTTTCATGCATTTGAAATTTTTGATCAGATGCAAAGGGGGGACCAAAGGATTTGAAATCAGGCCCTTTGGTCCCCTATGGTTTTGATTTTCTTTCAAACTTGGTTCAAATAACCACAAACGATTGTAAAATAGCCCCAACCTGTTTCTTTCATAAAAACAATGACTTTCAGGAGGAAAGAACATGTTTTCATGCATTTGAAAATTTCGATCAGATGCAAAGGGGACCAAAGGATTTGAAATCAGGCCCTTTGGTCCCCCCTATGGTTTTTGATTTTTTTTCAAACTTGGTTCAAATAACCCCAAACGATTGTAAAATAGCCCCAACCTGTTTCTTTCATAAAAACAATGACTTTCAGGAGGAAAGAACATGTTTTCATGCATTTGAAATTTTTGATCAGATGCAAAGGGGGGACCAAAGGATTTGAAATCAGGCCCTTTGGTCCCCCCTATGATTTTTTTTCAAACTTGGTTCAAATAACCCCCAAACGATTGTAAAATAGCCCCAACCTGTTTCTTTCATAAAAACAATGACTTTCAGGAGGAAAGAACATGTTTTCATGCATTTGAAATTTCGATCAGATGCAAAGGGGGGACCAAAGGATTTGAAATCAGGCCCTTTGGTCCCCCCTATGGTTTTTGAATTTTTTCAAACTTGGTTCAAATAACCCCAAACGATTGTAAAATAGCCCCAACCTGTTTCTTTCATAAAAACAATGACTTTCAGGAGGAAAGAACATGTTTTCATGCATTTGAAATTTTTGATCAGATGCAAAGGGGGACCAAAGGATTTGAAATCAGGCCCTTTGGTCCCCCCTATGTTTTTGATTTTTTTTCAAACTTGGTTCAAATAACCCCAAACGATTGTAAAATAGCCCCAACCTGTTTCTTTCATAAAAACAATGACTTTCAGGAGGAAAGAACATGTTTTCATGCATTTGAAATTTTTGATCAGATGCAAAGCGGACCAAAGGATTTGAAATCAGGCCCTGTGGTCCCCCCTATGGTTTTTGAGATTTTTTCAAACTTGGTTCAAATAACCCCCAACCGATTGTAAAATAGCCCCAACCTGTTTCTTTCATAAAAACAATGACTTTCAGGAGGAAAGAACATGTTTTCATGCATTTGAAATTTTTGATCAGATGCAAAGGTGGGACCAAAGGATTTGAAATCAGGCCCTTTGGTCCCCCCTATGGTTTTTGATTTTTTTCAAACTTGGTTCAAATAACCCCCAAACGATTGTAAAATAGCCCCAACCTGTTTCTTTCATAAAACAATGACTTTCAGGAGGAAAGAACATGTTTTCATGCATTTGAAATTTTTGATCAGATGCAAAGGGGGGGACCAAAGGATTTGAAATCAGGCCCTTTGGTCCCCCCCTATGGTTTTTTTTTTCAAACTTGGTTCAAATAACCCCCAAACGATTGTAAAATAGCCCCAACCTGTTTCTTTCATAAAAACAATGACTTTCAGGAGGAAAGAACATGTTTTCATGCATTTGAAATTTTTGATCAGATGCAAAGGGGGGACCAAAGGATTTGAAATCAGGCCCTTTGGTCTCCCTATGGTTTTGATTTTTTCAAACTTGGTTCAAATAACCCCCAAACGATTGTAAAATAGCCCCAACCTGTTTCTTTCATAAAAACAATGACTTTCAGGAGGAAAGAACATGTTTTCATGCATTTGAAATTTTTGATCAGATGCAAAGGGGGGACCAAAGGATTTGAAATCAGGCCCTTTGGTCCCCCCTATGGTTTTGATTTTTTTTCAAACTTGGTTCAAATAACCCCCAAACGATTGTAAAATAGCCCCAACCTGTTTCTTTCATAAAAACAATGACTTTCAGGAGGAAAGAACATGTTTTCATGCATTTGAAATTTTGATCAGATGCAAAGGGGGGACCAAAGGATTTGAAATCAGGCCCTTTGGTCCCCTATGGTTTTGATTTTTTCAAACTTGGTTCAAATAACCCCAAACGATTGTAAAATAGCCCCAACCTGTTTCTTTCATAAAAACAATGACTTTCAGGAGGAAAGAACATGTTTTCATGCATTTGAAATTTTTGATCAGATGCAAAGGGGGGACCAAAGGATTTGAAATCAGGCCCTTTGGTCCCCCCTATGGTTTTTGATTTTTTTTCAAACTTGGTTCAAATAACCCCCAAACGATTGTAAAAAAGCCCCAACCTGTTTCTTTCATAAAAACAATGACTTTCAGGAGGAAAGAACATGTTTTCATGCATTTGAAATTTTTGATCAGATGCAAAGGGGACCAAAGGATTTGAAATCAGGCCCTTTGGTCCCCCCTATGGTTTTTGATTTTTTCAAACTTGGTTCAAATAACCCCCAAACGATTGTAAAATAGCCCCAACCTGTTTCTTTCATAAAAACAATGACTTTCAGGAGGAAAGAACATGTTTTCATGCATTTGAAATTTTTGATCAGATGCAAAGGGGGGACCAAAGGATTTGAAATCAGGCCCTTTGGTCCCCCCTATGGTTTTTGATTTTCTTTCAAACTTGGTTCAAATAACCACAAACGATTGTAAAATAGCCCCAACCTGTTTCTTTCATAAAAACAATGACTTTCAGGAGGAAAGAACATGTTTTCATGCATTTGAAATTTTTGATCAGATGCAAAGGGGGGACCAAAGGATTTGAAATCAGGCCCTTTCGTCCCCCCTATGGTTTTTTTTTCAAAGTTGGTTCAAATAACCCCCAAACGATTGTAAAATAGCCCCAACCTGTTTCTTTCATAAAAACAATGACTTTCAGGAGGAAAGAACATGTTTTCATGCATTTGAAATTTTTGATCAGATGCAAAGGGGACCAAAGGATTTGAAATCAGGCCCTTTGGTCCCCTATGGTTTTGATTTTTTCAAACTTGGTTCAAATAACCACAAACGATTGTAAAATAGCCCCAACCTGTTTCTTTCATAAAAACAATGACTTTCAGGAGGAAAGAACATGTTTTCATGCATTTGAAATTTTTGATCAGATGCAAATGGGACCAAAGGATTTGAAATAAGGCCCTTTGGTCCCCTATGGTTTTGATTTTTTCAAACTTGGTTCAAATAACCCCCAAACGATTGTAAAATAGCCCCAACCTGTTTCTTTCATAAAAACAATGACTTTCAGGAGGAAAGAACATGTTTTCATGCATTTGAAATTTTTGATCAGATGCAAAGGGGGGACCAAAGGATTTGAAATCAGGCCCTTTGGTCCCCCCTATGGTTTTTGATTTTTTCAAACTTGGTTCAAATAACCCCCAAACGATTGTAAAATAGCCCCAACCTGTTTCTTTCATAAAAACAATGACTTTCAGGAGGAAAGAACATGTTTTCATGCATTTGAAATTTTTGATCAGATGCAAAGGGGACCAAAGGATTTGAAATCAGGCCCTTTGGTCCCCCCTATGGTTTTTGATTTTTTCAAACTTGGTTCAAATAACCCCCAAACGATTGTAAAATAGCCCCAACCTGTTTCTTTCATAAAAACAATGACTTTCAGGAGGAAAGAACATGTTTTCATGCATTTGAAATTTTGATCAGATGCAAAGGGGGGACCAAAGGATTTGAATTCAGGCCCTTTGGTCCCCTATGGTTTTGATTTTTTCAAACTTGGTTCAAATAACCCCAAACGATTGTAAAATAGCCCCAACCTGTTTCTTTCATAAAAACAATGACTTTCAGGAGGAAAGAACATGTTTTCATGCATTTGAAATTTTTGATCAGATGCAAAGGGGGGACAAAACGATTTGAAATCAGGCCCTTCGGTCCCCCCTATGGTTTTTGATTTTTTCAAACTTGGTTCAAATAACCCCCAAACGATTGTAAAATAGCCCCAACCTGTTTCTTTCATAAAAACAATGACTTTCAGGAGGAAAGAACATGTTTTCATGCATTTGAAATTTTTGATCAGATGCAAAGGGGACCAAAGGATTTGAAATCAGGCCCTTTGGTCCCCCCTATGGTTTTTTTTTTCAAACTTGGTTCAAATAACCCCCAAACGATTGTAAAATAGCCCCAACCTGTTTCTTTCATAAAAACAATGACTTTCAGGAGGAAAGAACATGTTTTCATGCATTTGAAATTTTTGATCAGATGCAAAGGGGGGACCAAAGGATTTGAAATCAGGCCCTTTGGTCCCCTATGGTTTTGGTTTTTTCAAACTTGGTTCAATTAACCCCAAACGATTGTAAAATAGCCCCAACCTGTTTCTTTCATAAAAACAATGACTTTCAGGAGGAAAGAACATGTTTTCATGCATTTGAAATTTTTGATCAGATGCAAAGGGGGGACCAAAGGATTTGAAATCAGGCCCTTTGGTCCCCCCTATGGTTTTGATTTTTTTTCAAACTTGGTTCAAATAACCCCCAAACGATTGTAAAATAGCCCCAACCTGTTTCTTTCATAAAAACAATGACTTTCAGGAGGAAAGAACATGTTTTCATGCATTTGAAATTTTGATCAGATGCAAAGGGGGGACCAAAGGATTTGAAATCAGGCCCTTTGGTCCCCCCTATGGTTTTTGATTTTTTCAAACTTGGTTCAAATAACCCCCAAACGATTGTAAAATAGCCCCAACCTGTTTCTTTCATAAAAACAATGACTTTCAGGAGGAAAGAACATGTTTTCATGCATTTGAAATTTTTGATCAGATGCAAAGGGGGGACCAAAGATTTGAAATCAGGCCCTTTGGTCCCCCCTATGGTTTTTTTTTTCAAACTTGGTTCAAATAACACCCAAACGATTGTAAAATAGCCCCAACCTGTTTCTTTCATAAAAACAATGACTTTCAGGAGGAAAGAACATGTTTTCATGCATTTGAAATTTTTGATCAGATGCAAAGGGGACCAAAGGATTTGAAATCAGGCCCTTTGGTCCCCCCTATGGTTTTTGATTTTTTCAAACTTGGTTCAAATAACCACAAACGATTGTAAAATAGCCCCAACCTGTTTCTTTCATAAAAACAATGACTTTCAGGAGGAAAGAACATGTTTTCATGCATTTGAAATTTTTGTTCAGATGCAAAGGGGGACCAAAGGATTTGAAATCAGGCCCTTTGGTCCCCCCTATGGTTTTTTTTCAAACTTGGTTCAAATAACCCCCAAACGATTGTAAAATAGCCCCAACCTGTTTCTTTCATAAAAACAATGACTTTCAGGAGGAAAGAACATGTTTTCATGCATTTGAAATTTTTGATCAGATGCAAAGGGGGGACCAAAGGATTTGAAATCAGGCCCTTTGGTTATGGTTTTTTTTTCAAACTTGGTTCAAATAACCCCCAAACGATTGTAAAATAGCCCCAACCTGTTTCTTTCATAAAAACAATGACTTTCAGGAGGAAAGAACATGTTTTCATGCATTTGAAATTTTTGATCAGATGCAAAGGGGGGTCCAAAGGATTTGAAATCAGGCCCTTTTGTCCCCCCTATGGTTTTTTTTTTCAAACTTGGTTCAAATAACCCCCAAACGATTGTAAAATAGCCCCAACCTGTTTCTTTCATAAAAACAATGACTTTCAGGAGGAAAGAACATGTTTTCATGCATTTGAAATTTTTGATCAGATGCAAAGGGGGGACCAAAGGATTTGAAATCAGGCCCTTTGGTCCCCTATGGTTTTGATTTTTTCAAACTTGGTTCAAATAACCCCAAACGATTGTAAAATAGCCCCAACCTGTTTCTTTCATAAAAACAATGACTTTCAGGAGGAAAGAACATGTTTTCATGCATTTGAAATTTTGATCAGATGCAAAGGGGACCAAAGGATTTGAAATCAGGCCCTTTGGTCCCCTATGGTTTTGATTTTTTTCAAACTTGGTTCAAATACCCCCAAACGATTGTAAAATAGCCCCAACCTGTTTCTTTCATAAAAACAATGACTTTCAGGAGGAAAGAACATGTTTTCATGCATTTGAAATTTTTGATCAGATGCAAAGGGGTGACCAAAGGATTTGAAATCAGGCCCTTTGGTCCCCACTATGGTTTTGATTTTCTTTCAAACTTGGTTCAAATAACCCCCAAACGATTGTAAAATAGCCCCAACCTGTTTCTTTCATAAAAACAATGACTTTCAGGAGGAAAGAACATGTTTTCATGCATTTGAAATTTTTGATCAGATGCAAAGGGGTGACCAAAGGATTTGAAATCAGGCCCTTTGGTCCCCCCTATGGTTTTTGATTTTTTCAAACTTGGTTCAAATAACCCCAAACGATTGTAAAATAGCCCCAACCTGTTTCTTTCATAAAAACAATGACTTTCAGGAGGAAAGAACATGTTTTCATGCATTTGAAATTTTTGATCAGATGCAAAGGGGAGACCAAAGGATTTGAAATCAGGCCCTTTGGTCCCCCCTATGGTTTTTGATTTTCTTTCAAACTTGGTTCAAATAACCCCCAAACGATTGTAAAATAGCCCCAACCTGTTTCTTTCATAAAAACAATGACTTTCAGGAGGAAAGAACATGTTTTCATGCATTTGAAATTTTTGATCCGATGCAAAGGGGACCAAAGGATTTGAAATCAGGCCTTTGGTCCCCTATGGTTTTTTTTTTCAAACTTGGTTCAAATAACCCCCAAACGATTGTAAAATAGCCCCAACCTGTTTCTTTCATAAAAACAATGACTTTCAGGAGGAAAGAACATGTTTTCATGCATTTGAAATTTTTGATCAGATGCAAAGGGGTGACCAAAGGATTTGAAATCAGGCCCTTTGGTCCCCCCTATGGTTTTTTTTTTCAAACTTGGTTCAAATAACCCCCAAACGATTGTAAAATAGCCCCAACCTGTTTCTTTCATAAAAACAATGACTTTCAGGAGGAAAGAACATGTTTTCATGCATTTGAAATTTTTGATCAGATGCAAAGGGGAGACCAAAGGATTTGAAATCAGGCCCTTTGGTCCCCCCTATGGTTTTTTTTCTTTTCAAACTTGGTTCAAATAACCCCCAAACGATTGTAAAATAGCCCCAACCTGTTTCTTTCATAAAAACAATGACTTTCAGGAGGAAAGAACATGTTTTCATGCATTTGAAATTTTGATCAGATGCAAAGGGGACCAAAGGATTTGAAATCAGGCCTTTGGTCCCCCTATGGTTTTTTTTTTCAAACTTGGTTCAAATAACCCCCAAACGATTGTAAAATAGCCCCAACCTGTTTCTTTCATAAAAACAATGACTTTCAGGAGGAAAGAACATGTTTTCATGCATTTGAAATTTTTGATCAGATGCAAAGGGGAGACCAAAGGATTTGAAATCAGGCCCTTTGGTCCCCTATGGTTTTTGAGATTTTTTCAAACTTGGTTCAAATAACCCCCAAACGATTGTAAAATAGCCCCAACCTGTTTCTTTCATAAAAACAATGACTTTCAGGAGGAAAGAACATGTTTTCATGCATTTGAAATTTTTGATCAGATGCAAAGGGGGGACCAAAGGATTTGAAATCAGGCCCTTTGGTCCTCCCTATGGTTTTTTTTTTCAAACTTGGTTCAAATAACCCCCAAACGATTGTAAAATAGCCCCAACCTGTTTCTTTCATAAAAACAATGACTTTCAGGAGGAAAGAACATGTTTTCATGCATTTGAAATTTTTGATCAGATGCAAAGGGGACCAAAGGATTTGAAATCAGGCCCTTTGGTCCCCCCTATGGTTTTTGATTTTTTCAAACTTGGTTCAAATAACCCCCAAACGATTGTAAAATAGCCCCAACCTGTTTCTTTCATAAAAACAATGACTTTCAGGAGGAAAGAACATGTTTTCATGCATTTGAAATTTTTGATCAGATGCAAAGGATGGACCAAAGGATTTGAAATCAGGCCCTTTGGTCCCCCCTATGGTTTTGATTTTTTCAAACTTGGTTCAAATAACCCCAAACGATTGTAAAATAGCCCCAACCTGTTTCTTTCATAAAAACAATGACTTTCAGGAGGAAAGAACATGTTTTCATGCATTTGAAATTTTTGATCAGATGCAAAGGGGACCAAAGGATTTGAAATCAGGCCCTTTGGTCCCCTATGGTTTTGATTTTTTCAAACTTGGTTCAAATAACCCCAAACGATTGTAAAATAGCCCCAACCTGTTTCTTTCATAAAAACAATGACTTTCAGGAGGAAAGAACATGTTTTCATGCATTTGAAATTTTGATCAGATGCAAAGGGGGACCAAAGGATTTGAAATCAGGCCCTTTGGTCCCCCCTATGGTTTTTTTTTTCAAACTTGGTTCAAATAACCCCCAAACGATTGTAAAATAGCCCCAACCTGTTTCTTTCATAAAAACAATGACTTTCAGGAGGAAAGAACATGTTTTCATGCATTTGAAATTTTGATCAGATGCAAAGGGGGGACTAAAGGATTTGAAATCAGGCCCTTTGGTCCCCGTATGGTTTTTGATTTTTTTTCAAACTTGGTTCAAATAACCCCCAAACGATTGTAAAATAGCCCCAACCTGTTTCTTTCATAAAAACAATGACTTTCAGGAGGAAAGAACATGTTTTCATGCATTTGAAATTTTTGATCAGATGCAAAGGGGGGACCAAAGGATTTGAAATCAGGCCCTTTGGTCCCCCCTATGGTTTTGTTTTTTTTCAAACTTGGTTCAAATAACCCCTAAACGATTGTAAAATAGCCCCAACCTGTTTCTTTCATAAAAACAATGACTTTCAGGAGGAAAGAACATGTTTTCATGCATTTGAAATTTTTGATCAGATGCAAAGGGGGGACCAAAGGATTTGAAATCAGGCCCTTTGGTCCCCCCTATGGTTTTTTTTTCAAACTTGGTTCAAATAACCCCCAAACGATTGTAAAATAGCCCCAACCTGTTTCTTTCATAAAAACAATGACTTTCAGGAGGAAAGAACATGTTTTCATGCATTTGAAATTTTTGATCAGATGCAAAGGGGACCAAAGGATTTGAAATCAGGCCCTTTGGTCCCCTATGGTTTTGATTTTTTCAAACTTGGTTCAAATAACCCCAAACGATTGTAAAATAGCCCCAACCTGTTTCTTTCATAAAAACAATGACTTTCAGGAGGAAAGAACATGTTTTCATGCATTTGAAATTTTGATCAGATGCAAAGGGGACCAAAGGATTTGAAATCAGGCCCTTTGGTCCCCTATGGTTTTGATTTTTTCAAACTTGGTTCAAATAACTCCCAAACGATTGCAAAATAGCCCCAACCTGTTTCTTTCATAAAAACAATGACTTTCAGGAGGAAAGAACATGTTTTCATGCATTTGAAATTTTGATCAGATGCAAAGGGGACCAAAGGATTTGAAATCAGGCCTTTGGTCCCCCCTATGGTTTTTGATTTTTTTTCAAACTTGGTTCAAATAACCCCAAACGATTGTAAAATAGCCCCAACCTGTTTCTTTCATAAAAACAATGACTTTCAGGAGGAAAGAACATGTTTTCATGCATTTGAAATTTTTGATCAGATGCACAGGGGGGACCAAAGGTTTTGAACTCAGGCCCTTTGGGCCCCCCATATGTTTTTGATTTTTTTCAAACTTGGTTCAAATAACCCCCAAACGATTGTAAAATAGCCCCAACCTGTTTCTTTCATAAAACAATGACTTTCAGGAGGAAAGAACATGTTTTCATGCATTTGAAATTTTTGATCAGATGCAAAGGGGGACCAAAGGATTTGTAATCAGGCCCTTTGGTCCCCTATGGTTTTGATTTTTTCAAACTTGGTTCAAATAACCCCAAACGATTGTAAAATAGCCCCAACCTGTTTCTTTCATAAAAACAATGACTTTCAGGAGGAAAGAACATGTTTTCATGCATTTGAAATTTTTGATCAGATGCAAAGGGGACCAAAGGATTTGAAATCAGGCCCTTTGGTCCCCCCTATGGTTTTGGATTTTTTTTCAAACTTGGTTCAAATAACCCCCAAACGATTGTAAAATAGCCCCAACCTGTTTCTTTCATAAAAACAATGACTTTCAGGAGGAAAGAACATGTTTTCATGCATTTGAAATTTTTGATCAGATGCAAAGGGGACCAAAGGATTTGAAATCAGGCCCTTTGGTCCCCTATGGTTTTGATTTTTTCAAACTTGGTTCAAATAACCCCAAACGATTGTAAAATAGCCCCAACCTGTTTCTTTCATAAAAACAATGACTTTCAGGAGGAAAGAACATGTTTTCATGCATTTGAAATTTTTGATCAGATGCAAAGGGGACCAAAGGATTTGAAATCAGGCCCTTTGGTCCCCCCTATGGTTTTGGAAATTTTTTCAAACTTGGTTCAAATAACCCCCAAACGATTGTAAAATAGCCCCAACCTGTTTCTTTCATAAAAACAATGACTTTCAGGAGGAAAGAACATGTTTTCATGCATTTGAAATTTTTGATCAGATGCAAAGGGGGACCAAAGGATTTGAAATCAGGCCCTTTGGTCCCCTATGGTTTTGATTTTTTTCAAACTTGGTTCAAATAACCCCAAACGATTGTAAAATAGCCCCAACCTGTTTCTTTCATAAAAACAATGACTTTCAGGAGGAAAGAACATGTTTTCATGCATTTGAAATTTTTGATCAGATGCAAAGGGGACCAAAGGATTTGAAATCAGGCCCTTTGGTCCCCTATGGTTTTGATTTTTTCAAACTTCGTTCAAATAACCACAAACGATTGTAAAATAGCCCCAACCTGTTTCTTTCATAAAAACAATGACTTTCAGGAGGAAAGAACATGTTTTCATGCATTTGAAATTTTGATCAGATGCAAAGGGGACCAAAGGATTTGAAATCAGGCCCTTTGGTCCCCTATGGTTTTGATTTTTTCAAACTTGGTTCAAATAACCCCCAAACGATTGTAAAATAGCCCCAACCTGTTTCTTTCATAAAAACAATGACTTTCAGGAGGAAAGAACATGTTTTCATGCATTTGAAATTTTTGATCAGATGCAAAGGGGAGACCAAAGGATTTGAAATCAGGCCCTTTGGTCCCCTATGGTTTTGATTTTTTCAAACTTGGTTCAAATAACCCCCAAACGATTGTAAAATAGCCCCAACCTGTTTCTTTCATAAAAACAATGACTTTCAGGAGGAAAGAACATGTTTTCATGCATTTGAAATTTTTGATCAGATGCAAAGGTGGGACCAAAGGATTTGAAAGCAGGCCCTTTGGTCCCCTATGGTTTTGATTTTTTTTCAAACTTGGTTCAAATAACCCCCAAACGATTGTAAAATAGCCCCAACCTGTTTCTTTCATAAAACAATGACTTTCAGGAGGAAAGAACATGTTTTCATGCATTTGAAATTTTTGATCAGATGCAAAGGGGGGACCAAAGGATTTGAAATCAGGCCCTTTGGTCCCTCCTATATATGGTTTTTGATTTTTATTCAAACTTGGTTCAAATAACCCCCAAACGATTGTAAAATAGCCCCAACCTGTTTCTTTCATAAAAACAATGACTTTCAGATGAAAAAGAACATGTTTTCATGCATTTGAAATTTTTGATCAGATGCAAAGGGGGGACCCAAAGGATTTGAAATCAGGCCCTTTGGTCCCCGCTATGGTTTTTGATTTTTTTTCAAACTTGGTTCAAATAACCCCCAAACGATTGTAAAATAGCCCCAACCTGTTTCTTTCATAAAAACAATGACTTTCAGGAGGAAAGAACATGTTTTCATGCATTTGAAATTTTTGATCAGATGCAAAGGGTGGACCAAAGGATTTGAAATCAGGCCCTTTGGTCCCCTATGGTTTTGATTTTTTTCAAACTTGGTTCAAATAACCCCAAACGATTGTAAAATAGCCCCAACCTGTTTCTTTCATAAAAACAATGACTTTCAGGAGGAAAGAACATGTTTTCATGCATTTGAAATTTTTGATCAGATGCAAAGGGTACCAAAGGATTTGAAATCAGGCCCTTTTGTCCCCCCTATGGTTTTTTTTTTTCAAACTTGGTTCAAATAACACCCAAACGATTGTAAAATAGCCCCAACCTGTTTCTTTCATAAAAACAATGACTTTCAGGAGGAAAGAACATGTTTTCATGCATTTGAAATTTTTGATCAGATGCAAAGGGTGGACAAAGGATTTGAAATCAGGCCCTTTGGTCCCCCCTATGGTTTTCATTTTTTTTCAAACTTGGTTCAAATAACCCCCAAACGATTGTAAAATAGCCCCAACCTGTTTCTTTCATAAAAACAATGACTTTCAGGAGGAAAGAACATGTTTTCATGCATTTGAAATTTTTGATCAGATGCAAAGGGGGGACCAAAGGATTTGAAATCAGGCCTTTGGTCCCGCCTATGGTTTTGATTTTCTTTCAAACTTGGTTCAAATAACCACAAACGATTGTAAAATAGCCCCAACCTGTTTCTTTCATAAAAACAATGACTTTCAGGAGGAAAGAACATGTTTTCATGCATTTGAAATTTTTGATCAGATGCAAAGGGGGGACCAAAGGATTTGAAATCAGGCCCTTTGGTCCCCCCTATGATTTTTTTTCAAACTTGGTTCAAATAACCCCCAAACGATTGTAAAATAGCCCCAACCTGTTTCTTTCATAAAAACAATGACTTTCAGGAGGAAAGAACATGTTTTCATGCATTTGAAATTTTGATCAGATGCAAAGGGGGGACCAAAGGATTTGAAATCAGGCCCTTTGGTCCCCCCTATGGTTTTTGATTTTTTTTCAAACTTGGTTCAAATAACCCCCAAACGATTGTAAAATAGCCCCAACCTGTTTCTTTCATAAAAACAATGACTTTCAGGAGGAAAGAACATGTTTTCATGCATTTGAAATTTTGATCAGATGCAAAGGGGACCAAAGGATTTGAAATCAGGCCCTTTGGTCCCCCCTATGGTTTTGATTTTTTTTCAAACTTGGTTCAAATAACCCCCAAACGATTGTAAAATAGCCCCAACCTGTTTCTTTCATAAAAACAATGACTTTCAGGAGGAAAGAACATGTTTTCATGCATTTGAAATTTTGATCAGATGCAAAGGGGACCAAAGGATTTGAAATCAGGCCCTTTGGTCCCCTATGGTTTTGATTTTTTCAAACTTGGTTCAAATAACCCCCAAACGATTGTAAAATAGCCCCAACCTGTTTCTTTCATAAAAACAATGACTTTCAGGAGGAAAGAACATGTTTTCATGCATTTGAAATTTTTGATCAGATGCAAAGGGGGACCAAAGGATTTGAAATGAGGCCCTTTGGTCCCCTTATGGTTTTGATTTTTTCAAACTTGGTTCAAATAAACCCAAACGATTGTAAAATAGCCCCAACCTGTTTCTTTCATAAAAACAATGACTTTCAGGAGGAAAGAACATGTTTTCATGCATTTGAAATTTTTGATCAGATGCAAAGGGGAGACCAAAGGATTTGAAATCAGGCCCTTTGGTCCCCTATGGTTTTGATTTTTTCAAACTTGGTTCAAATAACCCCCAAACGATTGTAAAATAGCCCCAACCTGTTTCTTTCATAAAAACAATGACTTTCAGGAGGAAAGAACATGTTTTCATGCATTTGAAATTTTTGATCAGATGCAAAGGGGAGACCAAAGGATTTGAAATCAGGCCCTTTGGTCCCCTATGGTTTTGATTTTTTCAAACTTGGTTCAAATAAACCCAAACGATTGTAAAATAGCCCCAACCTGTTTCTTTCATAAAAACAATGACTTTCAGGAGGAAAGAACATGTTTTCATGCATTTGAAATTTTTGATCAGATGCAAAGGGGAGACCAAAGGATTTGAAATCAGGCCCTTTGGTCCCCTATGGTTTTGATTTTTTCAAACTTGGTTCAAATAACCACAAACGATTGTAAAATAGCCCCAACCTGTTTCTTTCATAAAAACAATGACTTTCAGGAGGAAAGAACATGTTTTCATGCATTTGAAATTTTTGATCAGATGCAAAGGGGAGACCAAAGGATTTGAAATCAGGCCCTTTGGTCCCCGTATGGTTTATGATTTTTTTTCAAACTTGGTTCAAACAACCCCAAACGATTGTAAAATAGCCCCAACCTGTTTCTTTCATAAAAACAATGACTTTCAGGAGGAAAGAACATGTTTTCATGCATTTGAAATTTTTGATCAGATGCAAAGGGGACCAAAGGATTTGAAATCAGGCCCTTTGGTCCCCGTATGGTTTATGATTTTTTTTCAAACTTGGTTCAAATAACCCCCAAACGATTGTAAAATAGCCCCAACCTGTTTCTTTCATAAAAACAATGACTTTCAGGAGGAAAGAACATGTTTTCATGCATTTGAAATTTTGATCAGATGCAAAGGGGGACCAAAGGATTTGAAATCAGGCCCTTTGGTCCCCTATGGTTTTGATTTTTTCAAACTTGGTTCAATTAAACCCTGAAACGATTGTAAAATAGCCCCAACCTGTTTCTTTCATAAAAACAATGACTTTCAGGAGGAAAGAACATGTTTTCATGCATTTGAAATTTTTGATCAGATGCAAAGGGGGGACCCAAAGGATTTGAAATCAGGCCCTTTGGTCCCCCCTATGGTTTTTTTTTCAAACTTGGTTCAAATAACCCCCAAACGATTGTAAAATAGCCCCAACCTGTTTCTTTCATAAAAACAATGACTTTCAGGAGGAAAGAACATGTTTTCATGCATTTGAAATATTTGATCAGATGCAAAGGGGGGACCAAAGGATTTGAAATCAGGCCCTTTCGTCCCCCCTATGGTTTTTTTTTCAAACTTGGTTCAAATAACCCCCAAACGATTGTAAAATAGCCCCAACCTGTTTCTTTCATAAAAACAATGACTTTCAGGAGGAAAGAACATGTTTTCATGCATTTGAAATTTTTGATCAGATGCAAAGGGCGGACCAAAGGATTTGAAATCAGGCCCTTTGGTCCCCTATGGTTTTGATTTTTTCAAAGTTGGTTCAAATAACCCCAAACGATTGTAAAATAGCCCCAACCTGTTTCTTTCATAAAAACAATGACTTTCAGGAGGAAAGAACATGTTTTCATGCATTTGAAATTTTTGATCAGATGCAAAGGGGACCAAAGGATTTGAAATCAGGCCCTTTGGTCCCCTATGGTTTTGATTTTTTCAAACTTGGTTCAAATAACCCCCAAACGATTGTAAAATAGCCCCAACCTGTTTCTTTCATAAAAACAATGACTTTCAGGAGGAAAGAACATGTTTTCATGCATTTGAAATTTTGATCAGATGCAAAGGGGGACCAAAGGATTTGAAATCAGGCCCTTTGGTCCCCTATGGTTTTTGATTTTTTTTTCAAACTTGGTTCAAATAACCCCCAAACGATTGTAAAATAGCCCCAACCTGTTTCTTTCATAAAAACAATGACTTTCAGGAGGAAAGAACATGTTTTCATGCATTTGAAATTTTTGATCAGATGCAAAGGGGACCAAAGGATTTGAAATCAGGCCCTTTGGTCCCCTATGGTTTTGATTTTTTCAAACTTGGTTCAAATAACCCCAAACGATTGTAAAATAGCCCCAACCTGTTTCTTTCATAAAAACAATGACTTTCAGGAGGAAAGAACATGTTTTCATGCATTTGAAATTTTTGATCAGATGCAAAGGGGACCAAAGGATTTGAAATCAGGCCCTTTGGTCCCCTATGGTTTTGATTTTTTCAAACTTGGTTCAAATAACCCCAAACGATTGTAAAATAGCCCCAACCTGTTTCTTTCATAAAAACAATGACTTTCAGGAGGAAAGAACATGTTTTCATGCATTTGAAATTTTTGATCAGATGCAAAGGGGACCAAAGGATTTGAAATCAGGCCCTTTGGTCCCCTATGGTTTTGATTTTTTCAAACTTGGTTCAAATAACCCCCAAACGATTGTAAAATAGCCCCAACCTGTTTCTTTCATAAAAACAATGACTTTCAGGAGGAAAGAACATGTTTTCATGCATTTGAAATTTTTTATCAGATGCAACGGGGGGTCCAAAGGATTTGAAATCAGGCCCTTTTGTCCCCCCTATGGTTTTTTTTTTCAAACTTGGTTCAAATAACCCCCAAACGATTGTAAAATAGCCCCAACCTGTTTCTTTCATAAAAACAATGACTTTCAGGAGGAAAGAACATGTTTTCATGCATTTGAAAGTTTTTATCAGATGCAACGGGGGGTCCAAAGGATTTGAAATCAGGCCCTTTTGTCCCCCCTATGGTTTTTTTTTTCAAACTTGGTTCAAATAACCCCCAAACGATTGTAAAATAGCCCCAACCTGTTTCTTTCATAAAAACAATGACTTTCAGGAGGAAAGAACATGTTTTCATGCATTTGAAATTTTTGATCAGATGCAAAGGGGAGACCAAAGGATTTGAAATCAGGCCCTTTGGTCCCCTATGGTTTTGATTTTTTCAAACTTGGTTCAAATAACCCCAAACGATTGTAAAATAGCCCCAACCTGTTTCTTTCATAAAAACAATGACTTTCAGGAGGAAAGAACATGTTTTCATGCATTTGAAATTTTTGATCAGATGCAAAGCGCTGACCAAAGGATTTGAAATCAGGACCTTTGGTCCTCCCTATGGTTTTATTTTTTCAAACTTGGTTCAAATAACACCCAAACGATTGTAAAATAGCCCCAACCTGTTTCTTTCATAAAAACAATGACTTTCAGGAGGAAAGAACATGTTTTCATGCATTTGAAATTTTTGATCAGATGCAAAGGGGGGACCAAAGGATTTGAAATCAGGCCCTTTGGTCCCCTATGGTTTTGATTTTTTCAAACTTGGTTCAAATAACCCCAAACGATTGTAAAATAGCCCCAACCTGTTTCTTTCATAAAAACAATGACTTTCAGGAGGAAAGAACATGTTTTCATGCATTTGAAATTTTTGATCAGATGCAAATGGGGGACCAAATCAGGTCCTTTGGTCCCCCCTATGGTTTTGATTTTTTCAAACTTGGTTCAAATAACCCCCAAACGATTGTAAAATAGCCCCAACCTGTTTCTTTCATAAAAACAATGACTTTCAGGAGGAAAGAACATGTTTTCATGCATTTGAAATTTTGATCAGATGCAAAGGGGACCAAAGGATTTGAAATCAGGCCCTTTGGTCCCCTATGGTTTTGATTTTTTCAAACTTGGTTCAAATAACCCCCAAACGATTGTAAAATAGCCCCAACCTGTTTCTTTCATAAAAACAATGACTTTCAGGAGGAAAGAACATGTTTTCATGCATTTGAAATTTTGATCAGATGCAAAGGGGACCAAAGGATTTGAAATCAGGCCCTTTGGTCCCCTATGGTTTTGATTTTTTCAAACTTGGTTCAAATAACCCCAAACGATTGTAAAATAGCCCCAACCTGTTTCTTTCATAAAAACAATGACTTTCAGGAGGAAAGAACATGTTTTCATGCATTTGAAATTTTTGATCAGATGCAAAGGGGACCAAAGGATTTGAAATCAGGCCCTTTGGTCCCCTATGGTTTTTTTTTTCAAACTTGGTTCAAATAACCCCCAAACGATTGTAAAATAGCCCCAACCTGTTTCTTTCATAAAAACAATGACTTTCAGGAGGAAAGAACATGTTTTCATGCATTTGAAATTTTGATCAGATGCAAAGGGGACCAAAGGATTTGAAATCAGGCCCTTTGGTCCCCTATGGTTTTTGATTTTTTCAAACTTGGTTCAAATAACCCCAAACGATTGTAAAATAGCCCCAACCTGTTTCTTTCATAAAAACAATGACTTTCAGGAGGAAAGAACATGTTTTCATGCATTTGAAATTTTTGATCAGATGCAAAGGGGACCAAAGGATTTGAAATCAGGCCCTTTGGTCCCCTATGGTTTTTTTTTTCAAACTTGGTTCAAATAACCCCCAAACGATTGTAAAATAGCCCCAACCTGTTTCTTTCATAAAAACAATGACTTTCAGGAGGAAAGAACATGTTTTCATGCATTTGAAATTTTTGATCAGATGCAAAGGGGGAACAAAGGATTTGAAATCAGGCCCTTTGGTCCCCTATGGTTTTGATTTTTTCAAACTTGGTTCAAATAACCCCAAACGATTGTAAAATAGCCCCAACCTGTTTCTTTCATAAAAACAATGACTTTCAGGAGGAAAGAACATGTTTTCATGCATTTGAAATTTTGATCAGATGCAAAGGGGACCAAAGGATTTGAAATCAGGCCCTTTGGTCCCCTATGGTTTTGATTTTTTCAAACTTGGTTCAAATAACCCCCAAACGATTGTAAAATAGCCCCAACCTGTTTCTTTCATAAAAACAATGACTTTCAGGAGGAAAGAACATGTTTTCATGCATTTGAAATTTTTGATCAGATGCAAAGGGGGGACCAAAGGATTTGAAATCAGGCCCTTTCGTCCCCCCTATGGTTTTTTTTTCAAACTTGGTTCAAATAACCCCCAAACGATTGTAAAATAGCCCCAACCTGTTTCTTTCATAAAAACAATGACTTTCAGGAGGAAAGAACATGTTTTCATGCATTTGAAATTTTTGATCAGATGCAAAGGGGGGACCAAAGGATTTGAAATCAGGCCCTTTGGGCCCCCCTATGGTTTTTGATCTTTTTTCAAACTTGGTTCAAATAACCCCAAACGATTGTAAAATAGCCCCAACCTGTTTCTTTCATAAAAACAATGACTTTCAGGAGGAAAGAACATGTTTTCATGCATTTGAAATTTTTGATCAGATGCAAAGGGGGTACCAAAGGATTTGAAATCAGGCCCTTTGGTCCCCCCTATGGTTTTTTTTTCAAACTTGGTTCAAATAACCCCCAAACGATTGTAAAATAGCCCCAACCTGTTTCTTTCATAAAAACAATGACTTTCAGGAGGAAAGAACATGTTTTCATGCATTTGAAATTTTTGATCAGATGCAAAGGGGGGACCAAAGATTTGAAATCAGGCCCTTTGGTCCCCCCTATGGTCTTTGATTTTTTTTCAAACTTGGTTCAAATAACCCCCAAACGATTGTAAAATAGCCCCAACCTGTTTCTTTCATAAAAACAATGACTTTCAGGAGGAAAGAACATGTTTTCATGCATTTGAAATTTTTGATCAGATGCAATGGTTGACCAAAGGATTTGAAATCAGGCCCTTTCGTCCCCCCTATGGTTTTTTTTTCAAACTTGGTTCAAATAACCCCCAAACGATTGTAAAATAGCCCCAACCTGTTTCTTTCATAAAAACAATGACTTTCAGGAGGAAAGAACATGTTTTCATGCATTTGAAATTTTTGATCAGATGCAAAGGGGGGACCAAAGGATTTGAAATCAGGCCCTTTGGTCCCCTATGGTTTTGATTTTTTCAAACTTGGTTCAAATAACCCCAAACGATTGTAAAATAGCCCCAACCTGTTTCTTTCATAAAAACAATGACTTTCAGGAGGAAAGAACATGTTTTCATGCATTTGAAATTTTTGATCAGATGCAAAGGGGACCAAAGGATTTGAAATCAGGCCCTTTGGTCCCCTATGGTTTTGATTTTTTCAAACTTGGTTCAAATAACCCCCAAACGATTGTAAAATAGCCCCAACCTGTTTCTTTCATAAAAACAATGACTTTCAGGAGGAAAGAACATGTTTTCATGCATTTGAAATTTTAGATCAGATCCAAAGGGGGGACCAAAGGATTTGAAATCAGGCCCTTTGGTCCCCTATGGTTTTGATTTTTTCAAACTTGGTTCAAATAACCCCAAACGATTGTAAAATAGCCCCAACCTGTTTCTTTCATAAAAACAATGACTTTCAGGAGGAAAGAACATGTTTTCATGCATTTGAAATTTTGATCAGATGCAAAGGGGACCAAAGGATTTGAAATCAGGCCCTTTGGTCCCCTATGGTTTTGATTTTTTCAAACTTGGTTCAAATAACCCCCAAACGATTGTAAAATAGCCCCAACCTGTTTCTTTCATAAAAACAATGACTTTCAGGAGGAAAGAACATGTTTTCATGCATTTGAAATTTTTGATCAGATGCAAAGGGGACCAAAGGATTTGAAATCAGGCCCTTTGGTCCCCTATGGTTTTGATTTTTTCAAACTTGGTTCAAATAACCCCAAACGATTGTAAAATAGCCCCAACCTGTTTCTTTCATAAAAACAATGACTTTCAGGAGGAAAGAACATGTTTTCATGCATTTGAAATTTTTGATCAGATGCAAAGGGGGACTAAAGGATTTGAAATCAGGCCCTTTGGTCCCCTATGGTTTTGATTTTTTCAAACTTGGTTCAAATAACCCCCAAACGATTGTAAAATAGCCCCAACCTGTTTCTTTCATAAAAACAATGACTTTCAGGAGGAAAGAACATGTTTTCATGCATTTGAAATTTTGATCAGATGCAAAGGGGACCAAAGGATTTGAAATCAGGCCTTTGGTCCCCTATGGTTTTGATTTTTTCAAACTTGGTTCAAATAACCCCAAACGATTGTAAAATAGCCCCAACCTGTTTCTTTCATAAAAACAATGACTTTCAGGAGGAAAGAACATGTTTTCATGCATTTGAAATTTTTGATCAGATGCAAAGGGGACCAAAGGATTTGAAATCAGGCCCTTTGGTCCCCTATGGTTTTGATTTTTTCAAACTTGGTTCAAATAACCCCAAACGATTGTAAAATAGCCCCAACCTGTTTCTTTCATAAAAACAATGACTTTCAGGAGGAAAGAACATGTTTTCATGCATTTGAAATTTTGATCAGATGCAAACGAGGGACCAAAGGATTTGAAATCAGGCCCTTTGGTCCCCCCTATGTTTTTGATTTTTTTTCAAACTTGGTTCAAATAACCCCCAAACGATTGTAAAATAGCCCCAACCTGTTTCTTTCATAAAAACAATGACTTTCAGGAGGAAAGAACATGTTTTCATGCATTTGAAAATTTTGATCAGATGCAAAGGGGACCAAAGGATTTGAAATCAAACCCTTTGGTCCCCTATGTTTTTTATCATTTTTCAAACTTGGTTCAAATAACCCCCAAACGATTGTAAAATAGCCCCAACCTGTTTCTTTCATAAAAACAATGACTTTCAGGAGGAAAGAACATGTTTTCATGCATTTGAAATTTTTGATCAGATGCAAAGGTGAGTCCAAAGGATTTGAAATCAGGCCCTTTGGTCCTCCCTATGGTTTTTCATTTTTTTCAAACTTGGTTCAAATAACCACAAACGATTGTAAAATAGCCCCAACCTGTTTCTTTCATAAAAACAATGACTTTCAGGAGGAAAGAACATGTTTTCATGCATTTGAAATTTTTGATCAGATGCAAAGGGGAGACCAAAGGATTTGAAATCAGGCCCTTTGGTCCCCGTATGGTTTTTTTTTTCAAACTTGGTTCAAATAACCCCCAAACGATTGTAAAATAGCCCCAACCTGTTTCTTTCATAAAAACAATGACTTTCAGGAGGAAAGAACATGTTTTCATGCATTTGAAATTTTTGATCAGATGCAAAAGGGACCAAAGGATTTGAAATCAGGCCCTTTTGTCCCCCCTGGTTTTTTTTTTCAAACTTGGTTCAAATAACCCCCAAACGATTGTAAAATAGCCCCAACCTGTTTCTTTCATAAAAACAATGACTTTCAGGAGGAAAGAACATGTTTTCATGCATTTGAAATTTTTGATCAGATGCAAAGGGGGGACCAAAGGATTTGAAATCAGGCCCTTTCGTCCCCCCTATGGTTTTTTTTTTCAAACTTGGTTCAAATAACCCCCAAACGATTGTAAAATAGCCCCAACCTGTTTCTTTCATAAAAACAATGACTTTCAGGAGGAAAGAACATGTTTTCATGCATTTGAAATTTTTGATCAGATGCAACGGGGGGTCCAAAGGATTTGAAATCAGGCCCTTTTGTCCCCCCTATGGTTTTTTTTTTCAAACTTGGTTCAAATAACCCCCAAACGATTGTAAAATAGCCCCAACCTGTTTCTTTCATAAAAACAATGACTTTCAGGAGGAAAGAACATGTTTTCATGCATTTGAAATTTTTGATCAGATGCAAAGGGGGGTCCAAAGGATTTGAAATCAGGCCCTTTTGTCCCCCCTATGGTTTTTTTTTTCAAACTTGGTTCAAATAACCCCCAAACGATTGTAAAATAGCCCCAACCTGTTTCTTTCATAAAAACAATGACTTTCAGGAGGAAAGAACATGTTTTCATGCATTTGAAATTTTTGATCAGATGCAAAGGGGAGACCAAAGGATTTGAAATCAGGCCCTTTGGTCCCCTATGGTTTTGATTTTTTCAAACTTGGTTCAAATAACCCCAAACGATTGTAAAATAGCCCCAACCTGTTTCTTTCATAAAAACAATGACTTTCAGGAGGAAAGAACATGTTTTCATGCATTTGAAATTTTTGATCAGATGCAAAGGGGTGACCAACCAAAGGATTTGAAATCAGGCCCTTTGGTCCCCCCTATGGTTTTTGATTTTTTCAAACTTGGTTCAAATAACCCCCAAACGATTGTAAAATAGCCCCAACCTGTTTCTTTCATAAAAACAATGACTTTCAGGAGGAAAGAACATGTTTTCATGCATTTGAAATTTTTGATCAGATGCAAAGGGGGGACCAAAGGATTTGAAATCAGGCCCTTTGGTCCCCTATGGTTTTGATTTTTTCAAACTTGGTTCAAATAACCCCCAAACGATTGTAAAATAGCCCCAACCTGTTTCTTTCATAAAAACAATGACTTTCAGGAGGAAAGAACATGTTTTCATGCATTTGAATTTTTGATCAGATGCAAAGGGGGGACCAAAGGATTTGAAATCAGGCCCTTTGGTCCCCCCTATGGTTTTTATTTTTTCAAACTTGGTTCAAATAACCCCCAAACGATTGTAAAATAGCCCCAACCTGTTTCTTTCATAAAAACAATGACTTTCAGGAGGAAAGAACATGTTTTCATGCATTTGAAATTTTTGATCAGATGCAAAGGGGGGACCAAAGGATTTGAAATCAGGCCCTTTGGTCCCCCCTATGGTTTTTGATTTTTTCAAACTTGGTTCAAATAACCCCCAAACGATTGTAAAATAGCCCCAACCTGTTTCTTTCATAAAAACAATGACTTTCAGGAGGAAAGAACATGTTTTCATGCATTTGAATTTTTGATCAGATGCAAAGGGGGGACCAAAGGATTTGAAATCAGGCCCTTTGGTCCCCCCTATGGTTTTTGATTTTTTTTCAAACTTGGTTCAAATAACCCCCAAACGATTGTAAAAAAGCCCCAACCTGTTTCTTTCATAAAAACAATGACTTTCAGGAGGAAAGAACATGTTTTCATGCATTTGAAATTTTTGATCAGATGCAAAGGGGGGACCAAAGGATTTGAAATCAGGCCCTTTGGTCCCCTATGGTTTTGATTTTTTCAAACTTGGTTCAAATAACCCCAAACGATTGTAAAATAGCCCCAACCTGTTTCTTTCATAAAAACAATGACTTTCAGGAGGAAAGAACATGTTTTCATGCATTTGAAATTTTGATCAGATGCAAAGGGGGACCAAAGGATTTGAAATCAGGCCCTTTGGTCCCCCCTATGGTTTTTTTTTCAAACTTGGTTCAAATAACCCCCAAACGATTGTAAAATAGCCCCAACCTGTTTCTTTCATAAAAACAATGACTTTCAGGAGGAAAGAACATGTTTTCATGCATTTGAAATTTTTGATCAGATGCAAAGGGGGGACCAAAGGATTTGAAATCAGGCCCTTTGGTCCCCTATGGTTTTGATTTTTTTCAAACTTGGTTCAAATAACCCCAAACGATTGTAAAATAGCCCCAACCTGTTTCTTTCATAAAAACAATGACTTTCAGGAGGAAAGAACATGTTTTCATGCATTTGAAATTTTTGATCAGATGCAAAGGGGGGACCAAAGGATTTGAAATCAGGCCCTTTGGTCCCCCCTATGGTTTTTGATTTTTTTTCAAACTTGGTTCAAATAACCCCCAAACGATTGTAAAATAGCCCCAACCTGTTTCTTTCATAAAAACAATGACTTTCAGGAGGAAGAACATGTTTTCATGCATTTGAAATTTTTGATCAGATGCAAAGGGGGGACCAAAGGATTTGAAATCAGGCCCTTTGGTCCCCCCTATGGTTTTTGTTTTTTCAAACTTGGTTCAAATAACCCCAAACGATTGTAAAATAGCCCCAACCTGTTTCTTTCATAAAAACAATGACTTTCAGGAGGAAAGAACATGTTTTCATGCATTTGAAATTTTTGATCAGATGCAAAGGGGGGACCAAAGGATTTGAAATCAGGCCCTTTGGTCCCCCCTATGGTTTTGATTTTTTTTCAAACTTGGTTCAAATAACCCCCAAACGATTGTAAAATAGCCCCAACCTGTTTCTTTCATAAAAACAATGACTTTCAGGAGGAAAGAACATGTTTTCATGCATTTGAAATTTTTGATCAGATGCAAAGGGGGGACCAAAGGATTTGAAATCAGGCCCTTTGGTCCTCCCTATGGTTTTTTTTTTCAAACTTGGTTCAAATAACCCCCAAACGATTGTAAAATAGCCCCAACCTGTTTCTTTCATAAAAACAATGACTTTCAGGAGGAAAGAACATGTTTTCATGCATTTGAAATTTTTGATCAGATGCAAAGGGGGGACCAAAGGATTTGAAATCAGGCCCTTTGGTCCCCTATGGTTTTGATTTTTTCAAACTTGGTTCAAATAACCCCAAACGATTGTAAAATAGCCCCAACCTGTTTCTTTCATAAAAACAATGACTTTCAGGAGGAAAGAACATGTTTTCATGCATTTGAAATTTTTGATCAGATGCAAAGGGGGGACCAAAGGATTTGAAATCAGGCCCTTTGGTACCCCTAAGGGTTTTGATTTTTTCTAAAATCTTGGTTCAAAGAACCCCAAACGATTGTAAAATAGCCCCAACCTGTTTCTTTCATAAAAACAATGACTTTCAGGAGGAAAGAACATGTTTTCATGCATTTGAAATTTTTGATCAGATGCAAAGGGGGGACCAAAGGATTTGAAATCAGGCCCTTTGGTCCCCTATGGTTTTTGATTTTTTCAAACTTGGTTCAAATAACCCCCAAACGATTGTAAAATAGCCCCAACCTGTTTCTTTCATAAAAACAATGACTTTCAGGAGGAAAGAACATGTTTTCATGCATTTGAAATTTTTGATCAGATGCAAAGGGGACCAAAGGATTTGAAATCAGGCCCTTTGGTCCCCTATGGTTTTGATTTTTTTCAAACTTGGTTCAAATAACCCCAAACGATTGTAAAATAGCCCCAACCTGTTTCTTTCATAAAAACAATGACTTTCAGGAGGAAAGAACATGTTTTCATGCATTTGAAATTTTTGATCAGATGCAAAGGGGACCAAAGGATTTGAAATCAGGCCCTTTGGTCCCCTATGGTTTTGATTTTTTCAAACTTGGTTCAAATAACCCCCAAACGATTGTAAAATAGCCCCAACCTGTTTCTTTCATAAAAACAATGACTTTCAGGAGGAAAGAACATGTTTTCATGCATTTGAAATTTTTGATCAGATGCAAAGGGGGGACCAAAGGATTTGAAATCAGGCCCTTTGGTCCCCTATGGTTTTGATTTTTTCAATCTTGGTTCAAATGACCCCTAAACGTTTCCAAATTAGCCACAACCGGTTTCTTTCATAAAATCAATGACTTTCAGGAGATGAAAACACGTTTTCATGCATTTGAAATTCTTTGGTCAGAGGCAAAGGGGGGACCAAAGGATTTGAAATCAGGCCCTGTGGTCCCCCCTTTGGTTTTTGATTTTTTCAAACTTGGTTCAAATAACCCCCAAACGATTGTAAAATAGCCCCAACCTGTTTCTTTCATAAAAACAATGACTTTCAGGAGGAAAGAACATGTTTTCATGCATTTGAAATTTTTGATCAGATGCAAAGGGGCCGCCAAAGGATTTGAAATCAGGCCCTTTGGTCCCCTATGGTTTTGATTTTTTCAAACTTGGTTCAAATAACCCCAAACGATTGTAAAATAGCCCCAACCTGTTTCTTTCATAAAAACAATGACTTTCAGGAGGAAAGAACATGTTTTCATGCATTTGAAATTTTTGATCAGATGCAAAGGATTTGAAATCAGGCCTTTGGTCCCGCCTATGGTTTTATTTTTTCAAACTTCGTTCAAATAACCACAAACGATTGTAAAATAGCCCCAACCTGTTTCTTTCATAAAAACAATGACTTTCAGGAGGAAAGAACATGTTTTCATGCATTTGAAATTTTTGATCAGATGCAAAGGGGCCGCCAAAGGATTTGAAATCAGGCCCTTTGGTACCCTATGGTTTTGATTTTTTCAAACTTGGTTCAAATAACCCCCAAACGATTGTAAAATAGCCCCAACCTGTTTCTTTCATAAAAACAATGACTTTCAGGAGGAAAGAACATGTTTTCATGCATTTGAAATTTTTGATCAGATGCAAAGGGGACCAAAGGATTTGAAATCAGGCCCTTCGGTCCCCTATGGTTTTGATTTTTTTTCAAACTTGGTTCAAATAACCACCAAACGATTGTAAATAGCCCCAACCTGTTTCTTTCATAAAAACAATGACTTTCAGGAGGAAAGAACATGTTTTCATGCATTTGAAATTTTTGATCAGATGCAAAGGGGGACCAAAGGATTTGAAATCAGGCCCTTTGGTCCCCCCTATGGTTTTTGATTTTCTTTCAAACTTGGTTCAAATAACCCACAAACGATTGTAAAATAGCCCCAACCTGTTTCTTTCATAAAAACAATGACTTTCAGGAGGAAAGAACATGTTTTCATGCATTTGAAATTTTTGATCAGATGCAAAGTGGACCAAAGGATTTGAAATCAGGCCCTTTGGTCCCCTATGGTTATTGATTTTGTTTCAAACTTGGTTCAAATAACCCCCAAACGATTGTAAAATAGCCCCAACCTGTTTCTTTCATAAAAACAATGACTTTCAGGAGGAAAGAACATGTTTTCATGCATTTGAAATTTTTGATCAGATGCAAAGGGGGGACCAAAGGATTTGAAATCAGGCCCTTTGGTCCCCACTATGGTTTTTGATTTTTTTTCAAACTTGGTTCAAATAACCCCCAAACGATTGTAAAATAGCCCCAACCTGTTTCTTTCATAAAAACAATGACTTTCAGGAGGAAAGAACATGTTTTCATGCATTTGAAATTTTTGATCAGATCCAATGGATTTGAAATCAGGCCTTTGGTCCCGCCTATGGTTATTGATTTTTTTTCAAACTTGGTTCAAATAACCCCAAACGATTGTAAAATAGCCCCAACCTGTTTCTTTCATAAAAACAATGACTTTCAGGAGGAAAGAACATGTTTTCATGCATTTGAAATTTTTGATCAGATGCAAAGGGGACCAAAGGATTTGAAATCAGGCCCTTTGGTCCCCTATGGTTTTGATTTTTTTCAAACTTGGTTCAAATAACCCCCAAACGATTGTAAAATAGCCCCAACCTGTTTCTTTCATAAAAACAATGACTTTCAGGAGGAAAGAACATGTTTTCATGCATTTGAAATTTTTGATCAGATGCAAAGGGGAGACCAAAGGATTTGAAATCAGGCCCTTTGGTCCCCCCTATGGTTTTTGATTTGCTTTCAAACTTGGTTCAAATAACCCCCAAACGATTGTAAAATAGCCCCAACCTGTTTCTTTCATAAAAACAATGACTTTCAGGAGGAAAGAACATGTTTTCATGCATTTGAATTTTTGATCAGATGCAAAGGGGGGACCAAAGGATTTGAAATCAGGCCCTTTGGTCCCCTATGGTTTTGATTTTCTTTCAAACTTGGTTCAAATAACCCCAAACGATTGTAAAATAGCCCCAACCTGTTTCTTTCATAAAAACAATGACTTTCAGGAGGAAAGAACATGTTTTCATGCATTTGAAATTTTTGATCAGATGCAAAGGCGGGACCAAAGGATTTGAAATCAGGCCCTTTGGTCCCCTATGGTTTTGATTTTTTCAAACTTGGTTCAAATAACCCCAAACGATTGTAAAATAGCCCCAACCTGTTTCTTTCATAAAAACAATGACTTTCAGGAGGAAAGAACATGTTTTCATGCATTTGAAATTTTGATCAGATGCAAAGGGGACCAAAGGATTTGAAATCAGGCCCTTTGGTCCCACACTCGGGTTTCGATTTTTTTTTCAATCTTGGTTCAAATAACACCCAAACGATTGTAAATAGCCCCAACCTGTTTCTTTCATAAAAACAATGACTTTCAGGAGGAAAGAACATGTTTTCATGCATTTGAAATTTTTGATCAGATGCAAAGGGGACCAAAGGATTTGAAATCAGGCCTTTGGTCCCCTATGGTTTTGATTTTTTTTCAAACTTGGTTCAAATAACCCCCAAACGATTGTAAAATAGCCCCAACCTGTTTCTTTCATAAAAACAATGACTTTCAGGAGGAAAGAACATGTTTTCATGCATTTGAAATTTTTGATCAGATGCAAAGGGGGGACCAAAGGATTTGAAATCAGGCCCTTTGGTCCCCCCTATGGTTTTGATTTTTTTCAAACTTGGTTCAAATAACCCCCAAACGATTGTAAAATAGCCCCAACCTGTTTCTTTCATAAAACAATGACTTTCAGGAGGAAAGAACATGTTTTCATGCATTTGAAATTTTTGATCAGATGCAAAGGGGGGACCAAAGGATTTGAAATCAGGCCCTTTGGTCCCCCTATGGTGTTTGATTTTTTCAAACTTGGTTCAAATAACCACCAAACGATTGTAAAAAAGCCCAACCTGTTTCTTTCATAAAAACAATGACTTTCAGGAGGAAAGAACATGTTTTCATGCATTTGAAATTTTTGATCAGATGCAAAGGGGGGACCAAAGGATTTGAAATCAGGCCCTTTGGTCCCCCCTATGGTTTTTTTTTTTTTTTCAAACTTGGTTCAAATAACCCCCAAACGATTGTAAAATAGCCCCAACCTGTTTCTTTCATAAAAACAATGACTTTCAGGAGGAAAGAACATGTTTTCATGCATTTGAAATTTTTGATCAGATGCAAAGGGGGGACCAAAGGATTTGAAATCAGGCCCTTTGGTCCCCCCCTATGTTTTTTATTTTTTTCAAACTTGGTTCAAATAACCCCAAACGATTGTAAAATAGCCCCAACCTGTTTCTTTCATAAAAACAATGACTTTCAGGAGGAAAGAACATGTTTTCATGCATTTGAAATTTTGATCAGATGCAAAGGGGACCAAAGGATTTGAAATCAGGCCCTTTGGTCCCCCCTATGGTTTTTGATTTTTTCAAACTTGGTTCAAATAACCCCCAAACGATTGTAAAATAGCCCCAACCTGTTTCTTTCATAAAAACAATGACTTTCAGGAGGAAAGAACATGTTTTCATGCATTTGAAATTTTTGATCAGATGCAAAGGGGGGACCAAAGGATTTGAAATCAGGCCCTTTGGTCCCACTATGGTTTTGATTTTCTTTCAAACTTGGTTCAAATAACCCCAAACGATTGTAAAATAGCCCCAACCTGTTTCTTTCATAAAAACAATGACTTTCAGGAGGAAAGAACATGTTTTCATGCATTTGAAATTTTTGATCAGATGCAAAGGGAGGACCAAAGGATTTGAAATCAGGCCCTTTGGTCCCCGCTATGGTTTTGATTTTTTTCAAACTTGGTTCAAATAACCCCCAAACGATTGTAAAATAGCCCCAACCTGTTTCTTTCATAAAAAACAATGACTTTCAGGAGGAAAGAACATGTTTTCATGCATTTGAAATTTTTGATCAGATGCAAATGGGGACCAAAGAATTTGAAATAAGGCCCTTTGGTCCCCTATGGTTTTGATTTTTTCAAACTTGGTTCAAATAACCCCAAACGATTGTAAAATAGCCCCAACCTGTTTCTTTCATAAAAACAATGACTTTCAGGAGGAAAGAACATGTTTTCATGCATTTGAAATTTTTGATCAGATGCAAAGGGTGGACCAAAGGATTTGAAATCAGGCCCTTTGGTCCCCCCTATGGTTTTTGATTTTTTTCAAACTCGGTTCAAATAACCCCCAAACGATTATAAAAAAGCCCAACCTGTTTCTTTCATAAAAACAATGACTTTCAGGAGGAAAGAACATGTTTTCATGCATTTGAAATTTTTGATCAGATGCAAAGGGGGTACCAAAGGATTTGAAATCAGGCCTTTGGTCCCCTATGGTTTTGATTTTCTTTCAAACTTGGTTCAAATAACCACAAACGATTGTAAAATAGCCCCAACCTGTTTCTTTCATAAAAACAATGACTTTCAGGAGGAAAGAACATGTTTTCATGCATTTGAAATTTTGATCAGATGCAAAGGGGACCAAAGGATTTGAAATCAGGCCCTTTGGTACCCCTATGGTTTTTGATTTTTTCAAACTTGGTTCAAATAACCCCCAAACGATTGTAAAATAGCCCCAACCTGTTTCTTTCATAAAAACAATGACTTTCAGGAGGAAAGAACATGTTTTCATGCATTTGAAATTTTTGATCAGATGCAAAGGGGACCAAAGGATTTGAAATCAGGCCCTTTGGTCCCCTATGGTTTTTGATTTTTTCCAACTTGGTTCAAATAACCCCCAAACGATTGTAAATAGCCCCAACCTGTTTCTTTCATAAAAACAATGACTTTCAGGTAGAAAGAACATGTTTTCATGCATTTGAAATTTTTGATCAGATGCAAAGGGGACCAAAGGATTTGAAATCAGGCCCTTTGGTCCCCTATGGTTTTGATTTTTTCAAACTTGGTTCAAATAACCCCAAACGATTGTAAATAGCTAACCTGTTTCTTTCATAAAAACAATGACTTTCAGGAGGAGAGACATGTTTTCATGCATTT